>OU342742.1:11140428-11799395 GCA_910589775.1 Avena eriantha | reverse complement strand
GCCAACCCTGCCTACGCGGCCTGGGTCTCTCGTGACCAGACCGTGCTGGGGTGGCTCATGAACACGCTGGTGCCCGAGATCGTCGCGCATCTGGTAGGTCTAAACTCTTGTGCTGCAGTTTGGGTTGTGATCACGTCAATGTTTTCTGCTCGGTCCAAGTCCAGGATCTCCCACCTATGTGGTGCCCTCAACATCGAGAAGAAAAACGACCTCTCCGTCGCTGCGTTCTTTGCCAAGATGAAGAACTCCCGCCTCCGAGCTTGCAGCGGTGCGCAAGGTCGTGGACGAGGACGAGCTTGGCCGCCTACATCTTGAACAGCCTACACGCGACATACAACGATCTGGTGGCGGCCGTCCGCGCCAACCCCCGCTACCACCCTTGATGACCTCTACGACCAGCTTTGCGGTCATGACATGCGCCAGAAGATGCTCTCCTCCACCGGCCAGGACGCCGGGTTCTCGTCCTCCGCCAACATCCGCTCGCCGTGGCCACCATGAGGGTGGCTGCTAGGAGCGTCGTGATGACCATGGGCGCCACGAGCACCGAGATGACGATCGCGGACGCCAAGAGCGCCGTGATGATGGGCGTGGCCGTCACGAGCGCCGCGTCGACAACCGTGGCCACCAAGAGGTTGGCCACTACGATGACCGTGGTCGCCAGGAGGGTGGCCGCTACGACGACAACCGTGGTTGTTGCGATGATCACGGTGACCGCGAATACTACGTGCCTCGACGTGATGATCGTCCTCGTTGTGATGAGGGGCGTCGCCAGGATGATCGCCACGGTCGTGATGATGGACGTGGCAAACGGGGCCGCAAGCCTACCCCATACGTCGATGTCACCTGCCAAATCTGCCACATCCATGGCCATCCCGCCTCTGAGCGTTGGTGGCGCTACAAGAATGATGATTCTAATGATGACGATGCTCATGATGAAAAGACCGCCTACATGGCGTCCTATAGAGTTGACACCAATTGGTACTCCGACACGGGTGCCACTGACCACATCACGGGGGAGCTGAACAAGCTCTCCACCCATGAGAAGTATAATGGCCACGATCGTGTTCAAACCGCCATTGGAAATGGTATGCAAATTCAACATATTGGTCATTCTATTTTACGCACCCCCAACTAGTTCATTGCATATCAATAACATCTTGCATGTTCCTAGTTCCCTCAAAAAAATCTTTTGTCCATTCACAAACTTGCTCTTGATAATCATGTGTTCATTGAGTTCCATGCCTTTTTCTTTTGATCAAGGATCTGGCAACAAGGAAGATACTGTTTAAGGGGCCATGTCATGGTGGTCTCTACCTGCTAGTGCCATTCTCATACCCGGGTCATCCAAGCATTCTTTTCTCGCAATAAAAGCCGGCGTCCTCCATGTGGCATTGCCGTTTAGGACATCCCTCTTCATTTGTGGTTCAACAAATTATTAGGAAACATAAACTTTCTCATTCTCCAAAAATAAATCTATATATTTGTGATGCATGTCAATGTGGCAAGAGCCACCAGTTGCCATACCCTGTATCCACTAGTATTTCCACTGCTCCTTTGGAGCAAATATTTCTGATGTATGGGGACCAACACCTGTTTCTGTTGGCAAAACATTCATATTATATGAGTTTCATTGATGATTATAGCAAATTTACATGGATCACTTTACTTAAGGCTCGGCCTGATGTCTATCAAGCTTGTCTGAATTTTCAGCAATTGTTGAGCGCAAATTTGAGAGAAAAATTAAAACAATGCAACTGATTGGGGAGGTGAATATGAAAAACTCAATAGTTTTCTTCCAAAAACTAGGCATTTCTCATCATGTCTCTTGTCCTTATGCACACCAACAAAATGGCTCAGCTGAAAGAAAACATCGACACATTGTTGAAGTAGGCTTGTCCTTGCTTTCTAATGCATCTATGCCTCTTAAGTTTTGGGATGGAGCTTTTCTCAGAGCCACATTTCTTACTAACTTGCTTCCTAGCAAGCTAATTAATCATGACACTCCTGTAGAACGTCTCCTTCACACCACACCCAATTATGAGTCTCTTCGCACTTTTGGTTGTGCTTGCTGGCCAAACTTGCGCCCATACAATAAAAGGAAGCTTGCTTTCCGTTCCACTAGATGTGTCTTCTTGGATTATAGTCCCCTTCACAAGGGTGTCAAGTGCTTAGATTTTTCTACTGGTAGAATTTATATCTCTAGAGTTGTGGTGTTTGATGAAAATGTGTTTCCTTTTGCCTCTCTACATCCCAATGCTAGTGCCCAGCTTCGCAAAGATATCCTATTGTTACCCTCTCATACATCCTCTATCCTCTCATACATCCTCTATGCATGATACTAATGGGGATGCACAAAATAATGACTATGTGCCTTTGCCCATTGTTCCAATTGTTACTAACAATGGCCAGGAACAATGTGAAAGTGATGTTGAAAATGAAAGTGAATATGACAATGCTTCTGATGATCGAAGTGCCGAAAAAAATTTGGGCCAAAACAATGAAGAAATGAGCTCAAATCATGAAGAAACCAGTCATGGAATAGGACAAATGGGCACCAGATCCTGTGCTGATCCGAAATCCTCCTCGGATTCAGCGCCCCCCGGATCCCCATGCTGCTCCGCCGGGAAGCTCCTCTGCCGCACCTACTCCCGAGGGCGGGATCCCTCCTCATTCGCCCGCCCAGTCTCCACCGCGGCCCCCCTCACCGACCAGGTGCCCAGGCACTGCAACCACGCACACCGCGTCCCCGTGCGCGGTCCCCGTCGCCAACTGGGCGGTCCCTGCCTGGCCCTGACCGTTCCCGGTCGGAACGGCTGCTCGACCACGACGCGCCGACCAGGTGCCTAGGCGCTGCACCCCCGCACGCCACGTCCCCGTGCGCGGTCCCCGTCGCCAGCTAGGCGGTCCCTTCCTGGCGCTGACCGTTCCCAGTCGGAACGGTTGCTCGACCACGACACGCGTGCCCCCTCCCGCCCGTCCTCGCCTGCCACGTGACCGATGACGTCGCCTTTAGCGTCTCCCCGCCTGGATCGTCCGTGGATGGGTCTGGTGCGGCCCAGACTGCTGCTCGCCGCGTATCCCATCCAGGATCTTCTGGGCCCCCTGCACGTGCAGCACCTCCTACACTTGGTGTGCGCACACGACTAATGAAAGGTATAAAACATCCCAAAATCTATAAAGATGGTACTATTCGCTATGGGTTACTCACCTCCACAGGAGAACCAAGCTCTCTCTCGGATGCTCTTAGTGATGCTCGTTGGCGCCAAACTATGGAAGATGAACACAATGCTCTCCTTCAGAAAAAAAAACATGGCACCTTGTTCCATCTAGTCATGGTAAAAACTTAATTTATTGCAAATAGGTCTATAGAATCAAAAAATGTGCAGATGGTACCGTTGACAGGTACAAAGCTTGACTTGTTGCTAAAGGCTTCAAGCAATGTTATGGTATTGATTATGAAGATACTTTTAGTCTTGTTGTTAAAGCAGCTACCATCAGAGTTGTCCTTGCTATTTCAGTCTCCAGGGGTTGGAAATTGCGACAGCTAGATGTATAGAACATGTTTTTGCATGGTGTTATGAAAGAGGAGGTTTACATGCATCAACCCCCAGGTTTTGAGGACCCTAATGCTCCACATCATGTCTGTAAACTGGATAAAGCTTTGTATGGTCTCAAACAGGCACCTTGGGCTCGGTACTCTTGGCTCAGCTTGAAGCTTCAGGATCTTGGCTTTACATCTTCCAAAGCAGACACATCCTTGTTTCTTTATAACAAGGCAGGTATCACCACCTTTGTTCTCATATATGTTGATGATATAATAGTGACAAGCTCCTCCAACAATGCTATTTCTGTTCTACTTCATGATCTCAATGCTCACTTTGCCATTAAGGACCTTGGTGATTTACATTACTTTTTGGGTATTGAGGTGACCAAGTTACATGATGGTTTGCTGTTGACACAACAAAAATATGCCACAGATATGCTAAAGTTGGTATGCAGGACTGCAAAGGGGCCCCTACTCCCTTGTCACTGACGGATCCTCTCTCCCTTGCCGAGGGGGAGCCACTTGCCTCTGAAGATAGTACTCGATATCGCAGTATAGTTGGTGGTCTACAGTATCTAACTCTGACACGACCTGATTTATCTTTCTCGGTTAATAAGGTGTGTCAGTTTCTTCATGCTCCTACCACAGCTCACTGGACTACAGTCAAGAGGATCCTCAGATATGTCAAAGACACCATCTCACTTGGTATTACTTTCCAGAAATGTCCTTCTACATTGTTGAGTGCTTTTTCAGATGCAGATTGGGCAGGCTGTATTGATGACAGACGCTCCACGAGAGGATTTGCAATCTTCATTGGACCTAACTTGGTCTCCTGGAGTGCCAGAAAACAAGCTACTGTTTCACGCTCTAGCATAGAGGCAGAATACAAGTCCTTGGCAAATGCTACAACACAAGTCATATGGGTTGAAGCTCTTTTGGGTGAATTGGGTATTTCACTTTCAGAAAAAAAAGGCTCTGGTGTGATAATATGGGTGCCACATATTTGTCTGCTAACCCAGTTTTTCATGCTCGCACTAAACATATTGAGATTGATTTTCATTTTGTTCAAAAACGAGTGGCAAATAAACAGCTGGCGATCAAGTTTGTCTCCAGTAAAGATCAAGTTGCAGATGGCTTCACTAAGGCTCTTCCTGTTAAGAATCTTCATGAGTTTAGGCATAAACTAAATCTTTGTACAAGTTTAGATTAAGGAGGGTTGTTAGAGATGTTAACACCTCCTATACGTATAGGTACGGTGTGGTATACCGACCTATACGTGTCCCCTATGTATGCGCTGCAGGTGGGGCTCTTCCACCTCTATATAACACGAACCCGATCTCTCCAACGAGGGCATCGTTTCCGCCTAGTTCAATATTGATCTCACTTCCTCGGATTGACAAACTTGCTCGTGAGGTGTGCTTCGGTATGTCCCCCTCAAACTCAAGTTTACATGGACCCGTTATTTTTTTGACCCGTCCAAACCCATATCCAGACTATATATGTATACCTCCGTATATGTGTACTCGGGTTCTCGCCGGCTAATCCCACCTTCCGTTATCGTGATCTACGTCTTTGCATACCACGTTTTGAAATTTTGTTGTTGCCGCTATATACCTCCCGATTTCGGATTTCCGCATCCCACGGGAGCGAGAGTATACGTGTACGGTGAATATACGTCTAAGAGAACCATGCGGGCTTTGGATGGGTTCGTTCGGTCGTCGAAACGAATCGGAATCGAGGTTTTGTTATCAAAGTTTGAAAGGGGGGACACCGAAGCCAAAGTGTTCGCTGGATTGAATTGGATATGCGCATTCAACACTTTCAACAAAGACCATCTAACGCAATACATAGTCTATCAGAGCATTATGTTTGAAGCGCAGGTCTATGAGGAGGACGAGTCGGGGAACCATGACATGGCCCTTTTGTTAGGGCGGTGCGTTGGAGGTGGTCTAACATGGGCCATCAAAGTCTTGGGAGGAGGGTGTGGGATCTTTCTAATCTTGGGCAAACATGTAATTCAAGTAAACCTTTGAGCGATAAGAAATAGTTTTCTAGCCTTACACCGACGAGAATGCAACTTTATAATCATATTCTAGGAAGTGATGAACTACCTTCTTCTCAAAAATAATTTGGCCTCTTCCCTCTTAATTATTTGTTCTTGTCGTTGTTGAAACTATGATGTGTTGTTCTTAAAAGTTCAAAAAAATGATGTGTTGTTCTTAAGCACCCCAAAACAACGAAGTGATCCACTGGCAACTTGCCACGTGACCACGCGATTAGGAGGAAGTTGCCATCCGATCGCCGGTCCCCAAATCGGGTGGTTCTTGGTCCGTCGTGTCAGAACACCAAAAATCTATCGAGCAGTCATTATATTTTCTCTATTTCTAAGTGTCTTGGAAGCAAAATTGTTGAAGGTCAATTATTTTGACTAGAAAAACTAAATTAGTATTACTCTGTAATTAAATATAAATAAATTTGATTTTATGGAATATAGCCAAGGTAAACCACTCTAGCCTCTTGGCGCAAATGTTCCATCAAATTTTTGTGTTGTAATTGCCATAGCAAGAACATGACCCTAGTCAGCTGTACATACTTATAGTAACCGCATAAAAGGGAGGAAAAAATTAATATCAAAGAACTATTACTTAAATACTAGGAAATAATTTGTTGTTTGGCACGTATACTATACGTGAGTGACATCCAAAGTATAAAGCACGAGTCTCCTCATCTATATATTGAACTTACGCGAATGTTCCATGTGAAGACTACAATTCGTAAAGAGAAGGCATAAAGAAGTAGCTAGATTAATTTGGTTCATCATTAAAAGTACAAAATATCATTAAATTAATAATCGTAGTACCACCAACAAAGAAACATGGCCACTTTAGTGATACTACTGGCAATCCGTTGGTTCTCGAGAACAGAAAATAAGTGGAGAGAGAGAAGAGGAGAACAAATTCCATCTTTTGTAACACTTTATCTCCCTTTCCTTGTTTTCAGTATCAATTTGTGACCTTCCTACGCATCAAGGAAACGTTGTGTGGACAAATCGCGAGAGAATATTAAGTGAGTCCCCATGGGTACGATATCCATGCAGCTAGCCACCGTCGGATACTCGCATGGAGTGGTGGACGTCTAGAAACTAAATTGTTCTTTAAACACTCATTAAGGCCAAAAACGTCACCTATTGGACCTAATAGGCCGCATTCACCGAGTAGAAGGTGCATAAATAATTGTGGTGTATCAGAATGAGATGCCCTACGGGTAGATCACTTACCCGTAGCGCATGTCCTAAGTGGTCAGGGGACACACCCCCTTACCCGTGACCTACCCGTGGTGCACCACTGGCCCACATGTAAGTGAGGCCAGCAACAACTCCACCCCCTCACTGGATTGTCTTTTTAGTTTTGTAAAAAATAAAAGAAATTGATAAAAATTTCAATAAAAAAATCCTTTCAAATATAGATAGGTTATGCGATCTAGTTTGTAGAAAAAATGAAAAATATGAATTTCCACTTTTTTATAAAAAAATTATGGGGCGGTAAAATGTCTATAACATTTGTATACGATGTCGGAAAAATCTTTAATATATAAAAACGATAGAAGCTGATGCAGTCGTAATGGACGGAACCAGGGGTACAGACGTAACGATCCGTAATTTCTGATGGTGTTGATACAATTCGATGGATCGTAGTGGCATAATTATAATTTTGGAGCGAACTAAGGCATAATAATCCCTAGAAGCTAATGCCCTCTATGCATCACACAAATTTGAAAACGTGCAAATGCGAAACACACATGATTGAGATACTACGTGCTGTAAACGGCGAGATTCAACATGATTTCAAACCGAAGTGCCAAAAAGTGCATGGGTGCTCGTTGCTCAATCAAGCCATCGTGTCTCGTTCATCCGTTTTCACATGATCACACCCGGATCCATACCAAAGGCGGACCTCTCTCCCGAAACCTTATCTCCTTCCCCCTGCTACAGTTCCCACCTCAGCCGCCGGGCTCGCCGGGCTAATCCGAAGCCAAACTTGTCGGCGTCGCCGGTCGGGGGAGGCAGAGGAGCGGCGCCGGATCCCTTGATGTACATAGTAGTAGTTGGTTTTGGCCTCGTGCCGGGAGTCGGTGTTGTGCCGTGAAGGTTCCACTAGTAGAAACAGGTCCCGGTTTGTAAGAAAGCCCCAACCCTTTAGTCCCGGTTGGTCTGTGAACCGGGACGAAAGGGCAGTCCATGTGGCCCCTGGCTGTCGCAAGGGGGCGGGGCATTTGTCCTGGTTCGTAATACGAACCGGGATCTAAGGGTCTCTACCACGGCAGCATTTTGGGCACTTTTTATGTCGCGACAGAGAATTCATTTTGTATATTTACATTTATTTTGTTTCTCCTTTATCTATTTCCTTTTTGTGTTGACGGCAGCATTTTGGGCAGCATTTATTTTGTGTTTTGCACTGAACAATGAAGGAACCATTATATTACAAAACATCTCCCGATTATATTACACAGCAAGTATCGAATATAATACATTCATGCATATATACAATATAAAGTCTTTTATGATCCCCATTATATTATCATAATCTTTCGATAGTATTATCCTTTTGGATCTATGACCTCTGCATCAGAGAATCCCACAATTTTCTCTTGGATTGCTTGTATGCGATCCTGGTAGAAGATGGTCACGCAACCGTTCGATATAATTTAAAAGAAGGAGTCAACATATATGAATGAAACTAAACACACTTGATGGTAATAAAAGAAAATTCTGAATATTGTTTACATACTTGAAGTTGTTATAAATTTCTGTCCTTCTCACAGGTCATCTGACGAATGAACTCGCAAATATAGTATCCACATAAGTTATTTTCGTCTGTCTGCCTCAGACACTTTACGAGAACAAAGTTCAATCAAAATAATAATAATTAAGCATGATAATGGCATCGAAACTATAATCAAAGAGATGCGCGGATCTAGCTAGTAGTACTTACATTTAGTGGTTAAAATGTAAGGTTCGCTTTTCAGGCACCCTTAGCCTTGTTGGTGAGCCGTTTCCAAGTGCTGCCCAGCAAAGAAAATGAATGAAATGAGTTATTAATTACTTAATATTAGTAAATGAACGAAAGTTGCCGATATAGTTTTATAATGACTGAAATTACCACTGGAGCATATCCTGCATGGGGGCCCACTCCTCAAGGGGTTTACGTTTAGAGTCCATGACTTGTACTGCTCTATTGATAGGTTGAATGATTAGCAGAATATAATGGAATCTGCGCATGCATAACTCATCAATTAAATATTTAACATCGAGTAAGCGAAATAGAATGTGTACAAGACAATAACACACACTTGTAGTTGTAAGGTAATAATATTTCCCTTTTAGTTTCTTGAAACCTTAACGCCATTACAATTTTATCACATGTGTCCTTGGGACTTAATTTCACCGTAAGTTCATGAATCCAATATGGGTCAATGAACCCAATGTCATAGATCTATTCTCTTCTGCATTCGAGAATATTCGGTCTGCATAATATAGTCAGTATGATTATACATGCGATATAAACGAGGTGCACTAACTAGAGACTTAATTATTAGAGAAATAATACTTAGAGGCACTGACGATCGATTTGTCGAGGGCGTCTTGATTGAAAAACTGATGTAGTCCAGGAAATTCAATCAGTATCTAGGCATCTCCATACCCGTAATGCTCGTTTCGAACTCTGATCACTATCTAGTTTGCCCCTTCCTTTGTGGCTTTAATGTACCAATTATGCAATCTTCGCATTTTTGTTGGTAGATACTTGACGTCCTCAGGTCTGACGAGAAATTTCCCGTACTAGTATTTGTATGCTTCCTCAGCCATGGGGAAATCTAACTGGTCTAAGTACTGAGCAATAGTCATACCTTGAGCAGCGGCCGCTTCTCCATACAGTGCAACAATTTCTGGATCATACTACTCGTTCGCACCTTTGCTCAACTCCACCCTGGTATCGGAAATCACTTTGAGCGGGGGGCATTCCTTGTTTTTCTGTAAACCGAGCTAGGGAACTCAATTCCCGCTTGCACTAGTGCTCTTCGACCGCATCATTGACTGATGTGACTTGACAATAGAGCGGTCATAGTCTGATGATAGCCTTGGCTTGGGTTGGCGAAGGGTCTTCAACATTTTTTGCACTTTGCCTTTTTCTTCTTTAGTGCTCGGGAACTCTGGCTCTTTCGGCCGCTTGAGGTTATCAAACCACTGTTGTGTTTGTGCCTTTGCAATCACCATATTCTCCTGTTCAGTATAGTCGTAAGCTCTCTTGGGAGCAACCTTTGGTACTATTGGGAGGGGCTCCGGTAGACGCTTCGGTGATCGGTTACTCTTTCTCTTTTGGCCCTGACCCTTTTGTACATTTGGGAGGGGCTGAGACGGCTTACGCGGCGGCGAAGACGGCTGTGCTAGAGACGGCTGATACGGCGGCAAAGACGGCCGTGCTGGAGATGGCTGACGCATGCCCGTAAAACCAATTCTTTACTAGTTTCTTTATGTCTTATGTTATATATGCACTTCCCTTCTGACTCCAACATGCCCCCATACCCGTAAAACCAATTCCTTACCCGTTCCATCCAATTGTATGGCTCTGGGGTGATCCCTTTAGCAAACAAGTCGGACTCGAGTTTCTCCCACTTAGGCTGGCTAGCCTTGTAGCCACTTTACCCCATAGTATGGTGATACTACTTTTTAGCAGCATTTTGCTTATTAGTTTCAGACCTTTTCTTAGCTGGCGTCAATGTCTTGTACGCCACAAAATCAGCCTAGTAGTCTTTTAGCTTCTCAAACGCTCCAATGAATTTTGGAGTCTTCTCTTTCATGACATAGTCAAGGTGCAATCTTTTCTTCCAGTTGTTGAATTGCTGGGCCATCTTCTTAAGAGCCCACTCCTTGACTTTTTGCTCCATGTGTTTCTGTAGTTCCTCCTGAGTTGGAATCTCCTCATCTGGATCGTACTCATCTAGATCCACCTCTAACGTCGGTAGGGTGAAACTAACCATGAGCTTTTTCCAAAGAGTATCTTTGGCTAAGTCACAGACATATAGAGACTCCGGATCCTTTGACGACCTATTCCATTCTCTAACGGTGATCGGGATGTAGTTCGTAACAATAACTCCACATTGCCTTATAAATTTATTTGCAGCATCAATGGGAGCCTTCGGTTCGCCGTCTAGAGCGACTTCTTTGATCCTGTACCTTTCATGGTCTCCCAACTTTTTGGATGGGCCTCGTTTATTCTTTGCAGAAGATTTGCTCGATCCGGAGGGCTAAAAGAAGAAAGAGCGTTAATATATATGTATATAGACAACAGAGGCTTAATTAATATATATATATATACACCTCGCTGACTTCTCCCTCGCCAACTTCTCCCTCGTTGGCTTCTTCCTCACCGGAGCCGTCTGTTCGGTCGAAACCCGGATCTCCCTCACCGGAGTTGTTCAGATATAGCGAGGTGACATCGTTATCGATATGTCCTCCCTCGTTGATCATATCCTCAAGCGCCATTTCCTTTTCTTCGTCTCTGGGTTCTTTAGTTTCTGCAAAAGGGGAAAAGCGGATGAGTCGAAGCGGCCAAGCGAGGAGGTTAGGTAGGCATGGTTTGATGGTCTAGGGATATAAATCATAATTCGAAAAAACCCTAATATATGGCGTGCGTTGCCGCACCCGTCCATCGTCCCTATATGGCGCGTGTTGCCGCGCCCATCCATCGTCGCTATATGGCGCGCATTGCCGTGCCCGTCCATTGTCCCTATATGGTGCGCGTTGCCGCACCCGTCCCTAACCTCAAACGCCGGCGGGATCATGTAACTCCAATGCTCATAAGCAATAACGACCATGTACAAACTCGTTTAAACATAGAAAACATTTCAAGACTAATAATAATACAATATAATCCCGTCATGGAGCCAACCGGCGCTAGGAAGAAGTGTCGTCACTACTAATACTACTAATAATACTCTACAACTACCACTATACTACTAGTACTACTAGTAGTACTACTACTACTGCTGTTGCTACTACTACTACTAATACTACTTATTACTACAAATACTAGTAATATAATACTAATAGTAATACTCTACTACTACAAATAAATACTACTACAAATACTCTAATACTACAAATAAATACTCTAATAGTACAAATACTCTATTACTACAAATACTAGTAATACAATACTAATAGTAATACTCTACTACTACAAATACTCTAATACTACAAATAAATACTCTAATACTACAAATACTGTAATACTACAAATAAATACTATAATACTACAAATACTCTATTACTACAAATATTAGTAATATAATACTAATAGTAATACTCTACTACTACAAATAAATACTACTACAAAACTCTAATACTACAAATAAATACTCTAATACTACAAATACTCTATTACTACAAATACTAGTAATATAATACTAATAGTAATACTCTACTACTACAAATAAATACTACTACAAATACTCTAATACTAATAGTAATCCTCTAATACTACAAATAAATACTACTAGAAATCGAGCTAGAGCTCGTACCGATGGCGATGGAGGCAGCGGCGGTCGTACTCCGGCGAGCAATCTCTGTAGCTAGGTGGAGTCCCTGTCAAGCACGACGGTGGAGCGGGGGGTGGGCGGCGCGGCGCGGCAGCTCCTCTCCTCCCCGCGGGCGGCGCGACGCGGGGACGGCGTGGCTCCTCGAAGATCTCCTCCTTGGCGGTGTGGGACTCCATGGGCGCGGGCGGCGGCGGTTCGTGGCTCGTCGGAGAAGAAGCAGCGCACGGAGGTCGGCGGCGGGGCGGCGATTGGGCAGCCTGACGGCGTCGAAGCATCTCCTCATGACGGCGGCGGCGATCTGCAGTGGTGTGAGTGAAAGAGATTGGGAAGGAGAGAAAGGGGCACGCGCGCGGTTAAGTACAGGAGGGCCTTTCGTCCCGGTTGGAGCCACCAACCAAGATGAAAAGACCATACGTCCCGGTTAGGGGCACCAACCGGGACGAAAGACCGGAGCATACCTCCCGGTTGGTGGTACCTCCCGGTTGGTGCCACCAACCGGGATGGATGATGGCCACCAAAGCGGCGCGCACAGAGGACCTTTAGTCCCGGTTGATGGCACCAACCGGGACTAGAAGTCTTTTTTTCAAACTTTTTAGATATTCCCGCCTTATTTTTTATTTCTTATTTAGGTGTTCACATTTGAAATGATTTGAATTTGAAAAAAAAATTGTCTTATAAAATAATTATTCAAACTATTAAATTTGAAATGGTTTAAATTTGCAATTTCTAAAATGGTTTAAATTTAAATTTGAAAACACTTTCAGCAGGAAAAGTGTTTGAATTTGAATAACTAATGCAGAATCATTTTCTGTTTTCTAAAATAATTGTTTAAACTATTTTCCATTTTGCCATTTTCAAATAAAAATGCATTACAGAATAAAAACAGTGGATCTCTCGACAATCTTGGTTACACAAACGAACCATTCGTCCTAGCCAATAGATTAGTCATAATCATGTCTAGCCCTATAGTACACAGTTTCAAGATCATCTTCAAAATCATCTTCGTCGTGGTCGCTTGGCATATTACATGGATCCTTAGCCCTTCCCCGGCTTGTGTAGGGGGGAACCGGGGACCGTGAACCATGACATATTCCGGAGGCACCTGCCACTCCGGCATCGGGTGCACGACGCGGGGGGAGGGGGCTCCCGGATGATGATGCCGCTACGCCCGCAACATTCACCACAACCACCCTTATTGTGGCTTTGTGGCAGGTGCAAGTGTGGGTACCGCAGGCGAGGCATTGGGAGGCGAAGAGAGCGGCGGCCAGGACGTGCGGAGGGGAAGGAGAGAGAGAGAGGCGAGGATGTGGGAAGTGGGGAGAGAGAGGCTGTAAGTGGGCTAGGGGTGGTAGTGGGCGGACAGACCGGGTGCGTCCGCGTCGTCCGTTTCACCGCAAATGGTCCGCAAATTTAGTTCGGAAATGGGGTAGGCCAGACAAAAAAAGAACAAAACGGTATTTGTGGTGGCCCGTTGGGAGTACCTGTCTATCCAGTTTTGTCCACCCAGGCTGGATTTGTCCGTTTGGAGGTGTCGTTGGAGTTGGCCCAACAACTTCAATTTGGTACATACAAGTTTATATCTAGTCAAAACTGTTTACAGGGTTAAACGAAATCGTGGCTGTAAATATTAGATCTAACCACTAAAATAATTCTGATAACGTGGATCAACCTAATGTCTCGAAATAACCTCTTGTATTGCTTTTATTATATATTTGATATTTTTCAAATTAATTGATTTAGATTTTTCTGTCTATATACATAAGTATGGAGGAAAAACTACGACAAGCTCTACTACGACAAGCTTTGTCCGGCTCCGGTGAAGGAGAGGCGAGGACGGCGACGCGCGTTCGGCTCGTGCTAGTGTTTGTAGTCGTCGCTAGGTGGTCCATTGACCTATTTGTAATTTTTATTATTTTTGAGACTCTTTGTACTGCTATTGATGATTATTAATAGATCGGTGGAATTTCGAAAAAAAAAAGGGTATCGAGACAAAACTGAGTTAGTTAATTTGTGTTATTCTACCATCTAATACCCCGTGTACTTAAAAAGGGGAGGGAGAGGGAATATGCATTTATCATCTTGGTGCACGAGTACAAATATCATTTCAAAACAATAGAGGAGCGAAGGAGAGAAGAAAAAAACAATACTGCGATCATGAAGTCGAGCAGGACATCGCAATTCGCAAATGTCAAAGCAGTTCAGACTTGAGAGGCCGCACTGAGTGTATGATCCAAGCAAGTGCTGGAGCCGTTTCAAGCCTTTGTCGCCTACTAGACTGTTTGGAACTTTTTCAGGCCCACTACAGCCAGCAAAACTGGGGCAGAGATTTGTTAGAGCTATATTTGTATATTTCACTAATAGTTAGGATATTTTCTGCATATTTTACACATGTACATGTATCATATACTGTGACCTTTGGCCCTCTAGAATACAAGTTGCTATTCATGACATGGTATCAGACCTATACGTTTTTTTTTTCGGAACGCGCAACTCGTGCAATCTCACCGGCGCCACCAACCTCTCTGGTCGTCGTCGCCCTTTTTTTCCCGCTGCTCCTCCTCGCCCCGTCCTCCGGCGGCTGCCCGTCCAGTCTGGCCCGCTGTCGTCGCCCCCAGGCCGGCCCGACAAATCCCTGCCGAATCCCGTCGCCCCGGCCGCATCCCGCCGGATCCCGCCGCCCCCGGCTGCCTAGCCCCGTCCGCCCTAACGCCGGATCCCGTCTGCCAGTTTCCAACGACACGGGCGCATGAGACTCTCCCTGGCCCGCGTTGACCAGCAGGCAGTGTTCCATATTCCAACAGCTGGGCACCCGTCCCGTCACGTCATCCATCCAACACTCCGTTTCTGCTTTCTGGAGTTAAAGTTGAGGCACTAGCGGCACTAATTCTATCCAAAGTTTAGTGGTCCGTTTAATCAAAACAATGGTAGGACCCCACAACAAAGGATTTGTCATCCCGGCAGGACGGAGGGTGTCGTTTCCGTCTCTGGCTGGTGTTTCTTGATGCTGCCTCCGTTTTGTGCTGGGGCCTTCCTTCGGTCCTTGGTGCTTGTCCGCCACCTCCGTGCATGTTGGCGCGTCGCTCCTCGTCGACCTTCGCGGCCTCTTCATGCGGTTATGGCTGTCCTTCTCCGCCTTCGTCTTCGTCGGCCCGCTGCTCTACATCGACTCTCGCGGCTTCTTCACGCGGTTCTGCCCGCGTTTCGCCAACTTCGTCTTCGTCGGGCTGCCGCTCTATATCGACTCTCGCGGCTTCTTCACGCGGTTTTGCCCGCGTTTTGCCGACTTCGTCTTCGTCGGCCTGCTGCTCTATATCGACTCTCGCGGCTTCTTCACGCGGTTATGCCCGCGTTTCGCCGACTTCGACTTCGTCGGTCTACCGCTCAACACCGACATGGCGCTCTACATCGACACTTTTGGTGGCTTCTGTGTGTGTTGATGGCCCCTCTTCGTCAGCACGTGATTGTACCTCGCCTTCTTCAGCTGTGACCATGTCTGCGCATGAGATTGTGCAGCTTCGATGCCTGCTTGATGCTTGGGATTTTTCACTGACAGGTTCTGCTGGTTCTGTGTCTGACTTTTCTGGCATTGAGCGACCACCTTCTCCGACCACCTTCTCTTTCTCTAGGTACATCCCCATGGCTCCTTGATACTGGTGCCTCTTTTCATATGACTCATGATTCTTCCTTGTCGAATTCTGTTCACCCTGTCGACCCTCCTGTTCGTGTTCTTACTGCTGATGGTACCCCTCTCCCAGTCATTAGTCGAGGCATTCTTAGTACTTTCTCGTTTCATGTCCCTTCTATTGCGCATGTTCCTCACCTTAACATGTTCCTCAGCTTAACATGCAGCTCTTTAATCAAAACAAGCTCTTTCTGTCCCTTCCTTCTATTCTATCCCTCTCTTCCATCCTACTCACTCGCTGTCAGTGCACGTGCAGATTCCCCCTTGTCGATGAAAGAAAAATCTCAACATGTCCATCTCATGTACTCTCACCGTTCGGAAATATTTTTAGCTTTGTGAATCGAATGTATCTAGACATTTTTTAGTGTATAGATTCATAGAGTTTCGAAGTGAACCTATAAACTAAAAAGTGTCTAGATACACTTCATTGCACAGAGATAAAACGTTTTATATTTCCGAACGAAGGGACTACATGGCAGACTTGCATTTGCAGTTGCTATCACGCTTCAGCCTTCACAGGATTGGGCCCTGTACCGTACCGTCTAGTACATCCTTACTACACTACTACAGCTGCCACAGTGACGAAAAGGAGTAAAAGGAAGGAGTACTCCATCTTGTCCTGTGTCAAACCTTTGCTTGCTTTGCAGAGCTCTAATGCGAACTTGCCATCGACGGGCAACGGCATGGCAGCACTTCCAGCATAGTACTTGTACTATCTCGTAGTATCTTGTACTCCCTCCGTTTTAAAATATAAGATGTCTTAGCTTTATGAAAAAAAGTGTATTTAGATTAATTTTAGTGTGTAGGTTCACTCCAAATCTAGATAAATCAACACACTAAAAGAGATCTAGATACATTCTATTTACAAAACTAAAACATCTTATATTTTAAAACGGAGGGACTACTAATATGGTACAGAGCTAAACTTACCCCCACAGAATGTACGGTAGTACTGTAAAAGCCTTCCTTGGGTCGTGTACCTTTAATCAGTAGTCAAACAAGCCAGTCTTGTATGGTAATCAGGACTTTTGTCAAGCTAGCTAGGTTGGACTTGCGAGAAGGCACGATGCTCCATGGAATATTAGGTTTGTGAGACGGGGGTTTCTTAATCAAACGGTTTGTGATAAACAACGTACGGCCTTCCCAACCTAACGCCGCTGACAACCAGGCATAGGGTGCTTCATGCTTCTCCAACCTCCTGCGCTGCTAATCTGAATCCAGACAGATAAATACATATACCCCTCTGCTTACATTAAGAACTGCACCAGAGTAGGACCATGTTTAGTCAAAAGTATTGACCATTCTTCAGTTACACACTGTAAAAGAACTCTAGCTAGAGCATCGATCATCTCCCAAGTAGACCCCATAAATATAACACTACACACAACCAGACATAGGTTGTTGTACACACCAACTTTAGATCATCAAATAGACCCGTCCGTTAACCGAATACAAGCGCACCAAGTAGGGGTCTGTTTAGTCAAACAAATTGACCATTCTTCGGTTTCACACTGCCAAAAAAAATTACTCTACGTATAGCATCAATAACCTTCCAAATATGCCGGGTAAATATGTACTATTTATAACGGTTTTGCTAATTCTCAGTCAACTGAGATTTTCTTAAGTCTCAGTCATCTAAGAAAAGCGCAACCGTCTGTTAGAAAAAAGTGCAACTAAAATCCAGTTGCACTTTTCTGATAGAAAAATGCAATTACACTTTTCTGCTAGAATAGTGCAACTAGACGAGTTGCACATTTCTTTTAACTACAGTTGAACTTTTTTTAAGTGATTGAGACTTAAGAAAATCTCAGTCGATTGAGACATAGACAAACCCTATTTATAATTATATACATTCTGACTAAATGGACGGTTTTCCGGTAAAGCGACACGCGAATCTTGCAACTTAATTTTTTCATTCATGCCAGCTAATTGTTAATGGCCTTCCGAGAATCATTATCCTGACTGAACATATGCATACGCCAGTACAGGTTCAACTGAATGCGCACTAATAAAAACAGCGCAAAAAATACGTCCATTTCACCAGGTAAGATTTCAGATTAGTGCGTATTATAAGATGCAAACTCTTTTTTTTTTTGGCATCTCACAGCTCAGAAGGCGACGCAATGTTAGAAAAGAAGAAGAAGGCGACGCAATGTTAATCAGTTCCGAATCAGGACAGGTGCACGAGAGACGATGATTCCGAGTAGTAGGAGCAGCAACGTGAAGGGTTAATATTTTTTAGGTTAGATACATCATCCACTAACCAATCAGTCAAGAGCAGAGATAAACAAATAGCCAGGCCACATGATGGTTGCAGACTTGCAAGATGATTTGGGGTTTGGTGATTAGCTGAATATTTATATGTGTAGCACTTGAAGATCAATAATCCAGACTGATCGGGACAAGAACTGTATCCTTGTAATCATAAGCTTAACACTTCCCAAGTGGTAGCGTGACACACAGCTAACATATGTGCGACTGATTCTGAGTACAGCAAAGAACTCACAGGTTAGCTAAGATTTGCCATGTCAACTTATTGATGCTTGGCACAGCCAACATGTGTGTGCTACTAGTAACACAGGTATACAATCAGGCTACAGAGTGAACAACGATGTCAACTAACAAATGATCAGATTTCTCTTGAAAGAAAATCTTTACGGAACAAGCAGTAGTTAAACAATTGGTTGTTGAAAATTTGAGTTGGTGGAAGGAATCTACCTGATGAGGCAACTAGATGAGTTTGTTGTCCGTAGTTGGAATAAAGAACACACCGAATACATGCAACAGATGAGTGATCAGTGACAAGAGCAAATGAATACTAGCTAGGGTTGGGGATCTATTAGACCATCTTGACATGAAGAAAAGCTATGGAACCAAGGTAAAAGTTAAATATTGAGCACTATGCAGGCAATTTCCCTGATTCTCTCACCGTGTCTATCTATCTTTTGTGCAGAAATGTGTCATATACTCAAATGCTTTGAGACATGTGTTGTACCCGCAGATAAGATTTACTTTAGTTTAGACGGTCAAACTTGATCATAAAAATAAAATCATGACATGCATGTCACTAGGTTCTTGCAAATTTAATTTTCATATCTTTGAAACATTACTGAACCGACCACACTATAGGCAGATCTAACAGATGACTGGAACGGTCTCTTTTATCAAGAAAATATGTAGTGAGTTTCGCATTTTATGCCAGGTTTGTACATCTCTTACACTATCTCCCTCCCAAAGCTTAAACCTTATATTTTTTGTTAGTAAAACTGCATAAAGTTTGACCAAGTTTTTAGAAGAAATATTAATATTTACAATACGAAATGCATACCCTTTGATACATCATGAAACATATTTCCACACGGTATCTATATAACATCATAGTTCTTAATAGTTTTTTCTACAAACTTGATCAAAATTATATAGTTTAACTATTGGAAAAAATATAAGCCTTAAGCGTTGGGACAGAGGTAGTAGATTTTATCACATTGCTGATCTTCTCCTATATTTCACCCTTGAGTTCTTACATTGAGTCACATTTTACCCAGTTTAATGCTTTCTTCAGATTTTCACCAGCTGCGCCACATGCATGTCTGGTGAATGGATAGGGTAAACAAACTTGATAGGCCTGAACCCGCATCGTAACCATGTACCGCATCGCCTAAAAATTAATTTGCTTGTCATCTCTCACTCGCACGGTCGATAGGGTAAACAAATTAGGCAAGAGCAGTAACAGAACATCAGCTAGCCGGAGGTCTGGGACCATGACCTAGCTTCTACTTAAAGGAAGGCTTCCTTGGCAACATGAGATGATTATCGGGTTCGGTCACCAGTCAGGTTTGATGCAACATGGTGAAATGTGAAATATGGTAAATTGTGGCATAATGTAAAACATTAATGGTAAAATACAATATGCAATTTTAATAGGGCACAATCTGCCGAGATATACAAAACATCGAGTAAAAGGTAGACTTCACCCAACAATTTATTTGTAGTTATCCAGGTTCCATCTGACCCTTTGAAGGACTAGGCACCAATAATTTCCATGATGATTTAATTGGAATTGTATGCAAAACAGCGGAATATCCTTTTGAAATGTGACCAGGTAGCTAAAATAGGCTTCTTCTTGCATAACTCGGACTTGGTGCACTCGGGTACGCGCGCACCCTATATGCGTAAAAAATAATAGAAATTATAAAACATGTCAAAAAAAATTAAATTTTTTTGGGGTCAAATATAATCATGTATTGTAGTTGTGTAAAAAAATTGACCAAGAAATGACTCGTATACAAACCTAGGCAAAAAAAGTGAAATTTGTGACGTATATAGCATGTACTTAATGTTAATATAGTGTTGTTTTTGAAAAATCCTTCACCCAGATTGGAATAAAAGTCGTTTGTTGGTAAAATCTTTTATACGGGTACAATACTTGAAACCCAAGACCCAACTGGAAGTTTTGAATTTTTTTGAACCTTTATTAAATTACTATTTTTTTTACAATATAGGGTGCGCGCGTACCCGGGTTCACCGCTCTATTTTTGTCTTCTTGCATTGCCGGCCTAGCTATATAGGAAGGGCGGGCCTGGCTCGGAGGTCCTGGGCTCGAATGTTCAAACTTGACAATCTTCACGAAAGGTTGATCAACTTCTTGCCTTCTTCCACACGATTTCTTCCAATGCAAAAGTCTGGAGGGGCTCGAATGTTTAAACAGGTCTAGGTACCTTGTGGTGAACCCTAGTTGTTGTCCATGCGTGGGCAGGCCAATAATTTACTTGATCTAGCTAAACTCTAGGCATTACATAGGTCTCAGGTGCACACGATCTCTTAATTGAAAGAATCCCAAGATCTTTGTTCCTTTGACCAGGGTACAGACGATTTTAACTATTATCCAGTGACGAATGTGCTAGCCAGTAACATGATGCTCATAGCTGCTAGGTAATCACAAACATGGTAGCAGTTGTTTAACTGTGTGGAAGTCCAAGCTAAGACGACAGGCGCCTGGATACCGCCGCTCCATTTGACGCACCGTGTTGTTTCCGTGTCATGGGGTTAGAGATCATCAGAGTCGGTCATGCACGCACATGTAATGCTGCTAGTTAATTAGTATTAGATGTAGTGCTAAGCCCCAACAGCTGGCTGGGTGAGTTGTTTAATCTCTCATCTTTGACAAAGGGATTACCTAGGACACCTGACCTACGTTCTAGTACAAATTAAGTGTAAAAGGTTTCCTAAGAAAAAAGAATGCACGATGCTGCTAGAGAAGAAAATCATGGTCAAAAAGGAAGCACAAGCCATCACCGACGTCAAATCAAACGTCCATCTAGCTAGCTTAGTAACTGTAATGAAAGCACGTTGCATGGTTGTGTACTGTTGTCTAGCAGGAGTATGCATGGAAGGTTAGCTTGCATGCAACATGCATGTGAGTGATGAAGTGACACGAACAAGTGATGTGTACCAAGGGTTTTGATCCAATGTGGTGTGAATAGTTTAAAAACTTTGTACAGGGTGGTAATGTGGAAATGAGGGTTATTGGTCATTATTTCCAAACTAGAAAAGGTCTACGTCAGAGTGATCCACTCTCTCCATTGTTTTTCAATATTGTTGCGGATATGTTGGCAGTCCTAATTGCTAGAGCAAAGGAGAACAGACAAGTTGGGGGTATCATACCTCATTTGGTCAAGGGTGGGGTTTCTATCTTGCAATACACATATGACACTATTTTATTTATGTAACATGAACTATAGAGAACGGTAAATATGAAGCTCATGTTATGCATTTTTGAAAAATTGTCAAGGCGTAAAATTAACTTTAACAAGATCTATTTTTTTTGTTTTGGTAAGGCAAATAAAATGGAATAGAAACATGAACAAATGTTTGGTTGTGAATCTGGGTCATTGCCTTTCCGGTATCATGGAATAGATATCCATTATAGAAAACTTCGGAACTCTGAATGGATTCCATTAGAAACTCGCTTTATGTCCAAGTAAGGATGTTGGAAAGACAAACTCCTCTCTTACAGTGACTTACTTGTTTTGATCAACTAGGTACTCTCTAGTATGCCTACGTTCATGCTCGACTTGTTTTGATCAATTAGGTACTCTCTAGTATGCCTATGTTCATGCTTTGTTTTCTAGAGATATAAAAAGTGGTTAGAAAGCATTTATATTTTTACCGGTCTATATTCTTTTGGGAAATAGATGAAAAAACGGGAAATATCGATTGGCAAAATGAAATATGATGTGTTGGCTGAAAAATCAGGACGACTTAGGTATATAAGTGCTAGAACTTAAGAATAAATGTTTACTTAGCAAATGGCCTTTTAAACTACTTACTAAAGAGGGTGTTTCGCAAGAATTGATTCAAAACAAATACCTTTAGAATAAAACTCTAGCGCAAGTTGAAGCGAAACCTACCGACTCTCCATTTTGGAAAGGTCTGGTGCATGTGATAGATGACTGTTTCAGTAGACAGTCGTTCGTGGTTGGAGATGGGTCAACCATAAGTTTTTGGGAGGATGTGTGGGTGGGTGATACATCTTTAGTCCAACAATATCCATCATTATATAATATTGTGCATCATAAAAATATTTTAGTGTCCACAGTGCCCATGCATATCCCACTTAATATTGGTTTTATGAGGGTTCTAATTGGCACAAAATGGACGGATTGACTACATTTATGTCATCATTTGATGATGGTGCAGCTTGATGATAACCCTAACAAATATATTTGGAAGCTTACTCCTTCTAGCGTATTTACTTTTAAATATTTGTATCTTGACTTGATGAATGACGATACAAGATTCCTAGGTAAATATCTCCGGAGTTGAAAATCCTGCTTAAGATTAAAATATTTATGTGGTTCATGAGCAATAAAGTTTTGCTAACTAAAGTCTTGAGCCTTTGTGATCCATGCTCGTATCGTGCTGAACTTTTGAACTTTGTAACAAAAGGCTTTGTGCAGCATCATGATGCAGAGTGCGGGGCTATAGCCCCCATTTCCAAAACAAAAAAAAGAAACATTGCATGTGACGCAGCAATGCATGTAGTTAGCTTTCCATTAACTACAAATATGTGTATTGATGTGGGCACTAGATCACTTGACAAATGCATGTTCTAGATTCAATCATAGTCCCCGGAAGAGATATAGTAGTAGTAGCTAGGAATTCTATGAGCTGCTACCGGAGCACATCACAAATTCAAAGGTATTCACTGGAAGATATATATACTACTACTTTTCGTTCCGTAAAAAAAGATGTATGTATTTGTTTTTCAAAAGTCGAATGATATAAAGTGTGATCAACCTTTTATTAAAAAAATCAACAATTATAATACTATATAGATATATATAGGATGAAAGTATGTCTAATAATATATCTAATAAGAATATTTTGGTACTGTAAAAGTTGATAGCATTGGTCAAATTTTGCATGATTTAATTTTTGATAAAATTTATTCTCTTCTCGTAGGGAAACGGAGGGAGTATGTTTGAACTTCCCTGACAATCTTCAGCAACCTTGTGAGAAAGGTTGGTCAGCTTCTTGGTCTTGGCTTCTTCCACACGATTCTTCCAAAGCAAGTCCAAGAGTACTTGATCTAGTCTAGTGCGTGAGTGCGTGTGTATGTCAACAATTTACTTTGATCTAGTAAAATGCTAGGCATAGTATAGGCCTCAAGTGCATGCGATCCCTTGACTGAAAGAGAATCCCAAGATCTTTGCTCCTTTGACCAGGGTACCGTCGACTTGAACTAGTATTCTCGAGTGACGAATGTACTGTACTACTCCTAGAGTAACATGATCCTCACTATCAGCTGCTAGGTAATCACAGACAGAGGAGCAGTTGTTTTACCTGTGTGGGAGTCCAATCGAAAACGACAGGCGCATGGAGACCCCCGCTTCAGACTTGACAAGTGCTCGTCCGGCATGCATGTTCTCTCCTTGTCGCGAGGTAGAAGGATAAATATGGAGTCGGTCATGCTTATGTAATGCTTACAGCAAGTACAATAAAGCCTTTCACAATGGGATGTCTCTTAGCTCGCTATCCTAGACAGTGGTGTATCATAAGATACAACTAGTACAATGGTTTGTATCTTAAGAGTTGTATCTGGTACATGCATGCATGTGATTGGGCTAACCATGTATTTTGCCTATGATACCGTGCAAAGCTTGTAGCTAAGCTAAGATACAACAACACCTTCTCTCTTCATTAAATATGGTGCCACATAAGCAATTTGCCTATGATACCGTGCTAAGAAACATCCATTGAAAAAGGCCTAAGTCCTAATCAGCTGTTTATAAAGATTAAAATATTATTTTCTTGTCTAGTTAAAAAAATAGAATAAGAGAGAGAAGATGAGTGGGCTCTCATGCAAGAGTCCGCTCTAGCACGTGCTCCTAGTCTGAGAGAGTGAAATGTGGACCATGTAGTGCTAAAATATTATATTTTTATAGTTCACTATTGTACATGCTAGCTCTAAGTTAGATATATATAACATGGCACTTTTGTTTTATAGCAGCAGCAGACTATTCTATTGTCCTTACTATTACTACTGATTGTTGGTTACTATTAAATACTGGATGTAGTGCTAAGCCCCAAAAGTTGGCTGGGTGAGTTGTTTAATCTCCCATCTTTGATAAAACCGACTGTCAGCTAGGGCACCTGAGTTCACATTGACCGGAGTAGACGTACACGTGCAGTAGTATTGCCTTTGCTTCTCGAAATTAAGTTCGAAAGTTTTCTCAAGAAAAAAAATCCACCTGCTAGCGGAGAAGAAAAGCACGGTTAAAAAGAAAGCACGAACCTAGATAGCTTATAGCTTAGGGCATCTCCACCGCGCCAATCTAAACGTGTAACCGAAACAGTTCGTTTGAGTTGGCCCGCAGTCCGGCCTGTCCAGATGACCACGTCCAGCGACGTCTGCCGGGCCACGTTGGTTTTTTTAAATTCAAACTGACACGATTTACGGGTAAAATAAACTGACAAAGTTAATTCATAATTAAACAAAATATATTACATTCAAAAAGATAAAAAATCTGGCCCCGGACCTAGCCCAAGCTACCGACGATCTTCTCCCTGCCGCCGCCGCGTCCGTCTATGGATCGAGGTCGATGTACTCCGGCGGCGTCCAGAGGTGTGGCGGCGGCAGACCCGGAGCCAGCGCCGGTGCGGGAGGTGGCGGGTGATCGATCACCTGGTCTGGCCATGCCGACCACGCATCCGTTTCCGCCGGTGCGGGCGGAGCGTACTACCCAGACGCGGGTGGGGCAGACCACCCAAGCTTCTTCATCGTGGCGGTGGTGGTGGTGGTGGTTGCAGCGGCTTTGCTCAGAGGCTACGGCGACGGCGACGCCCCGTCCCGTCGTCATTGATGGCGAAGACTGCCGCGGTTGGATCTGATTATGTGTCGCCGTTCAGTCTGCCGCCCTAAATCGGTGCCGCGGTCATTGCGTCTGAATCGGTGGCGCGGTTGCATCTGAATCGATGACGCGGTTGCTGATGTCGCTGGCCAGTGGGCCATTAGCGTGCGCAGGAAGGACACGCCCGCGACCCGTCCGTGTCAGGCTGACCCAGTGATTATACAAATTAGGTACACAGATAAGTCGAATCAGAACGGATTGGGTCGACTCAAAGCAGATTGCAGCGTGGTACTGGCATGCATGAAAGGTTAAGTTGCATGCACGCATGAACGATGAAGTGACACATCCATAGACGTACAGTAGAGCGCAAAGTTGCGAGCAGCGAAAAGTACCCCTCGTGCGATTGCGAAGACGCACATTTTGAGCGCCTCGATCGTGCCGACAAGGATCGGACGTTGGTGCAATGCGGCGATGGGCTGTGCGGCAACAGCGAGAGCTCACGTACGCACAGGAATGGCACGTACTACTACTACGTTGGGCCGAAGCGACAGCGAAATGGAATGGATGTGCAGGATGGACCCGGCCGCATCTTTATCCACCGCTGTCCTCGATCGTCCCGAGAAAGTCAGGCACGGCCGCCGAAGCGCGCACGCACGGACGGAGGAGCGAGGTCAATCGATGTCTAGATAGACAAGCTAGTACTCCCATCTACTCCCTCCATTCGAAAATATAAGACATTCTAGTTTTATAAAATAATGTATCTAGACATCTTTTAGTATGTAGATTCATTTCGAACCTCTATGAATCTATACACTAAAAGAAGTTTAGATACATTCGATTCACAAAACTAAAAGGTCTTATATTTTCGAACGGAGGGAGTACGTGGTGAGGCGACGTCACCAGACTCTCGTGCTATGGTGCCTCGTGCCATGTTCGACGTAAGGTCATCTCCACCGAGCCGACTCAAACGGGTAACCGAAACGGTCCGTTTATGTCGTTTTGGGGTCGTGGTCCGGCCTGTCCGGTCGGCCGTGTCCAGCGGCCCGACCAATCTGCCCGTCTTCTCCGCTGTCACCGTTTGACACCCTCGACGATGAGACATTAATGGCGACGCGACCTCGGCTATCAGCGACGGCAGCTTCCCGCGCGGCCGGCGTTTCCCGCCATTATAGCTTTCTGTTTCCCACCATTGAATCACTAGTTTCTCACACCGCTACATCCTTATGGGTTAGGCATTTTAACAAACACGTTTCGTCGATGCATTCGCTTGGACCTCGCCGCCATCCGCCCTTGTGACTAACGGCGGATGCCTCGCTCTGGAGCACCACCTCACCGCCACCCACGACGTCGACGCCACGACCCTCCTCTGGTTCCAGGCAGGAGTCATAGCACCCAGCGTGGAAGGGGCACAAAGAGGAATCGCGAGCAGGAGCACCTCAACTCGTCGACACAGCGCTCGCTTCCCCCGCCTTAGGTCAAAGCTTACCACCATCAGTGAGCTCGCCTCCATCGTCCCCACTCCGTCCGAGCTTCGATTCGTGACCATGGTGAGCCGAAGGTCCTTCTGGACCTCTTCTCCTTCTCTCTCTTGTTCTGTACCGGGCCGCTGCCATCAATCTTCGTTCGGATGGTCGTTGAAGTCGCCTTTATTGCTCATGCGTGGAAGTTTGATAGACCACGGAGTGACCAAACGGGCTGTGCACGACAAGTTTCACGCTCATGCGCGGCAGGTTGATAGACCATTTTGGTATTATTTTTTCTCTTGTTGCAACTTACGCCATTAAATGAAAATTTAGCATAGTGAAAGCAAAACTAATAGATGGCCCCAAATATCAATGCTCTTATTTATGCGTAAAGACATTAGAATGCTAAAAAGGAAATATTGAATAATAATTAGACCTTCAAAATCTATGCGAAGGTTGATAGACCATTTTGGTATTTTTCTTTCTCTTGTTGCAACTTACACCAGTTTGTCATCAAATGAAAATTTAGCACAGTTGAAAGCAAAACTAATAGATGGCCCCAAATATCAATGTTCTTATTTATGCGTAAAGATATTAGAATGCTAAAAAGGAAATATTGAATAATAATTAGACCTTCGAAATCTATGCAAAGGTTGATAGACCATTTTGGTATTTTTCTTTCTCTTGTTGCAACTTACACCAGTTTGTCATCAAATGAAAATTTAGCACTGTTGAAAGCAAAACTAATAGATGGCCCCAAACATGAATGCTCTTATTTATGCGTAAAGACATTAGAATGCTAAAAAGGAAATAGTATTGAATAATAATTAGACCTTCAAAATCTATGCAAATTTTTGCGGACGCTCTCTAAGATGTAATAGACCTATTTCAAAAGAAACATCAATATTTACTAAAAATTGTGGTCCATTTATTTTTGCAAAGCAAATACTCATGACACACCGAAGAAATCATGGGAAAAATAAATTTCCATCTAAAAAATTGCAAAACTTGTGGGTGTTTTATAGGGCATATTGAACAACTTTATGTTTAAATATAGCGTCATCCTACCTTATAAGTAATTCATCAAATAACTGTTGGATCGGAAATATGTTTCCTACGATTTAATTAGTGTGCCGTGATTTTATAAAAATGACGACCAAGCCTTTCTGAGTAAAAATTGACATTTTGTATAAATTGGTTTATTACATCCTAGAGTACATCCACAAAACTTTTCATATTTTTTGGATGAGAATAAATTATAATTTCATCAGGTTCTAAGCATTATATGATATTTGTATATAAATTTAAGCATTGACATTTGGAGCCTATTTACTGGTTTAACTTTTTTTTCAGACTAAATCGTTAATTATGAAAAAAAAACTAATGACTTGTGCAAAAGAGGAATGAAAATCTGCTGGAATGTGCAATTTCCTCGTTGGTCCATGGACATCTACCACAGCTACCACGTCGTAAAACTGATTCAGCTAGCTAGATCGAGCTGAGCCAGTTAAGCTGGAACCGTGCATGTGCCATCGATCAGTGGCTAAAAGCGCGGGAACAAGCGGGAGACATGGCATTTTGCGTGGCCGGTGCGTGTTCCGCCCGAAACGGCCAGGGATTGCCAAATTTGAAGCCTACACACACACGTGCGGCTCTTTGACCAAAAGAAAGCCTTCACTTCCTCCGCCTCGATTGCTCTCTCCATGCGTCCTCGATCAAAGCTTATTAGCTAGACATAGCACTACTACTGTAACTTTTCCGTAATACTACCTCCGTTTTAAAATACCCCATCCGTCTGAAAATAATCAGATGTCGTGTTATCTTGGACATTCCTGTGTTGTTCTCCCAGCCGACGTTTTTTTTTTCTGGCACTTGGGTGTCTGTATGCCTGTTGTACTCTCTCTCTCTCTCTCTCCATTGTCGTTCTCTCGCTATCAATTCAATGCCCGTGTCCAAACCTGTCTGTCGTTTCGTTTCTTAACGCGCATTGAATCAACCTGCTCCCAGAGACCCGATCCATCGATCGAGCCCTAGCTGCTGCTTTGGTTATTTCAGCGCAGGCGCAGCATCGGACAACGGCAGGGGCGCAGCCCTAGTTATTCCCCTGCTGCTCTCTTCTCATCACAACTTGATCGAATGGTGCAGATGCATGGGTGTGTCATGTGTGTGTGTGCCTGGGCAGACCCTGCATGCTGACCCTCCAAATGAACTTATGGATTTTGTCAATGATATATACTACTACTGTACAAGCATTCACAATCGCGTCAAGTTCTTTTTATTATTGGCTGCAGAAAAATAATAAATCTAATTCTTTTGGAGATTTTTTTTCACGTTTCGATAGAAAAAGAGAGTATTCAAACATTTAGCTCCCGGGAGCATATGCTTCCGGTTTTTTAATTGAATTTTAAACGCAGGTTAAAATGTTAAAAAAATTCAACAAAAAATTTGGTGCGTATATCTTGACATTCCATGTGGCTCACGAAGTCGGTTTACCCAAAACCGATATGTTTTGTGTCATGTATAAAAAGACAAAATTTAGCGCTTAAAAAATGCGGGCAACGACGTATTTCTTTGTCTTTTTCATACAGGACACAAAACATATCGGTTTTCCGCGAAACGACTTTCTGAGGATATAGAATGTCAAGGTGTATGCATCAAAAAAAATCCCGAATCTTTTGTCATTGTTTTTAAACGAGCTAGCAGGAGCATATGCACCCGAGTTCAAAAGTGGATTTCCGGTATTCAAACAAATATGTACTCGCTCAAAACAAGCAAATACCACTTTCAACTCAACCCACTACATATATGTGGCTAGGATTAGGGCACCAAATCCGCTAGCCCCATCAGAAGCCCAAGGTCGAGCCTCGGATTGAATCATGCCCAGGAGCCCTCCCAAGCTCGGAGAGATGTTGTCAAAGATGGCAACGTTGTGTTGTTTTCAAATCCACCACGCCGTCAGCATAACCAAGGATGAATTACCCTTGCGTAAGGCGCGGAGGGTAGATCTATGCACACATGCAACCACTAGTCCACAAAGTCCACCTCGTCCTCCTGGGGCAGCCGTGGTTCGGATCCAGGAAAGAACCCCATGCCAAACCGATCACGAGAAGGGACAGAGAGAAGGAAGTGTCACATGGTCTTAATCGATTGGTCACACTAGGGAAGCAAGGTGTGAGTGGGAGCCCTCGCCACGCCATCCTCTCACCCGTCCAACAACGGTTAAGACGGGCAAGTTGGATGAAGAACTTGACTTGTGGTGGTCCCATGTGCATCAGTTCAACCTCCACAAGCTTGACAGGATGGTTCCTCAAAGAGGAAGTAAATAACAAGATTTGGAAGAGTACTACGCATCAATCGTCCCACCGCCAAAGTAGGGTGTCTTCCCCTTCCTACAAGATAAGGTCTCTCGTCCTGATACATAGTTGGACGTAGTGCCAGAGGGCTAGTGACCTAAGCGCACCCTGGATTTCCGTGATTCACCGGTGTAGAAGAAGCTCTCCTCTCACTATGCGACTCTTACGAGCGTGTTTTGGGATGATAGTGTGGAGATCTGGCACTATCTCCTCGATTTTCCTCCATCGATGCATATGACCATCCATACGAGAGTAGTCTCTTCATTCCCTACCATCATCATAGTGGAGGCATCTAGCACATGAAGCTCTATCTTTGAGAAATGCATGTCAAGGCCGCGCCAAGGTCGCAGCAGGTCGGTACGCATTATCCAAATCTAGTGAGTTCACGGGCTAATGACATGCGATATAGGTTGGGAACTCCCAAGACACCGTGACTGAGTGGTCTGCACACTCTATCCTAGTTGACATCACAGTGTCCTCTACTTGCATCTGCTCTTCAGCTCACGGGAGGCTCCTACAAATCTTTCAGATTTGTTTGAGGGTCTTCTTGTTAAGAGAGAGTACGATGATCTAATAAAGAGGGATCACCATTTGTACTGACTTGACGAGGGCCAAGCACCCAGCCTTCACCATCCTAGAGGCTTTCCATAATGGGCGGCGGTCAGCTATGCGGTCCACCGGCGGTTAGAGCGCTAACGTTGAGAGACGCCAGACCGACAATGGGGTCCTAAGGTATTTGACAAGGTAGGGTGCCAATTGGCACTCCATAAGCCCCACCTCCCATCGGCCATCCTCCTTTGTGCAGCAAATTAGACTGACCGAGCATTTATCAAAGTTGGCATGTAGTACCGACGCATCACCGAAGAGTATGAGGATTGCACGGACCGCGCGCAACTCTTCCTTGTGTAGGCGGTAAAAAAGATGACTACATCATGAGCGTAAATAGAAAACAACGTCACAAGCTCTCGGCGTACGATGTGACTCGGCACCCCAATCTCATTGCCCTTAGCCAACAACTTATTGAGCGAGTTGGTGAAAAACACGAACAACATAGGCGAGAGGGGGCGGGTCTCCCTGCCTCAGGCCCCTCTAATGCCAAATCGGGGAGCCTAGCTCGCCATCGAGCAACACATGTGTGCTTGCAGTAGAGACTAGGATAGCCACCGATTCTTTGAATCTAGGGCCGAACCGTGCCTTCCATAGCACTATGAACAACAACGCCCAAGACACAGAGTCGAAATGTCGAGCAATGTCTAGCTTGAGCATGACATGTGTCTCTTTGAGCCTGTACAGTTAGGTGAGCCGTATGTTGGACCAACATGAATTTATCATAAATATAGCACTTCTAAATGAAGGCGCATTGGTTTAGATCCACCAGGGCACCCAATATGGGAGCAATCCATGATGATAACACCTTCTCGCCCAGCTTGGCAATGGCGTGGATCAAGCTAATCGGACGGTAGTCCCCTAACATCAGTGCATCACACCTCTTGGGAACCAGAGTGATCAAGGCCTGGTGAAGGCCTTGAAAGCAGCACACCTTCATAGTATGAAACTTCTCAAAGGCTAACATGAAGTTGCCCTTGATCGTCTGCCAGCAGGTCTGAAGGAATTCCATCGTGAACCCATCAGGGCCCGACGCCTTACCATGAGGTAGTCGCTTAATCACAACCCACCCCTCCTCCTCTGTGAAGGGCACATCCATAGGTCCCCAGCATGTGTGCGTAGAAAGTATAGGTCCAACGAGAACTCACGGTCAACCGTTGTTCCTAGCAGAGCCTGTAAGTGGTTATGTGTAGCTTCTGCCATGGTCGCATGGTCTACCACGCGCACTTCATTGACCTGAAGGCTACGAATCACATTTTAATGTAGGTCCTCAGCAGTTAACATGAAGCCTACAAACCATGGTTAAGCGTGTTTGGAGATTAAAAATGTGATACTGAGTTCCACAATTTGTTATTTTATTGCAGTTCTAAAATACATATTCTTTTCAATTGAGAGTTTGCACATTTGTGGTATACATAAATGGCTACATCAGAAATATATTTTAGATTAAAAAAATAGGTGCACCAAATCTCCAATCCTCAATACTGGTACTTTTTTTGGTTGTTTTGCTAACTTCCCGAAAACTCACTTTCTCTCTCCAGCTCAAGTGATTCATGTATTTATCTTTTAAGAAAATCATATTTATAAGTTGCAGTCAAATCTTTTTTTTTTGGTATTTAGTTTGATGTATCCTACAAGCATCAAAATCACAATATCGAATTATGGCTTACACAAAAATAGCATAATTCAAATGCTTATATACAAAAAAAATTAAGACTTGTATGAAATTTGTAAAAATAAGGAGATCGCTCAGCTTGAGAGCCAGAAATCTCTACACTAAACATCAATGCAACATCGAATTTCATGTGAATTTTTTTTTATGATGTGAGAAGAATTATAAATTTTCCCACAAAGTGAACAAATCTTCTACATTGCTACAGACATATCTATACATGGACGGATAAATTTGCAAAATCGACCAAGACTTGGGTAGCTATGAGTGTAGTGATACTCAGATGCTCATTTTTTTTCTTCTTCTTCTTTACAACAAGTGCTAATAATTGGGATAATTGACTATTTCTTTTTGGAATAGAACGGGCAATATCGTTTAGAAAGTACGAGAAAACTGGCCTGTTAATTAGCGGGAAAACAGGCTAAAACCGAAGAATTGACTTTATTTTTTTATGTCATCCCTAACACAGTACGCAAATGACCATAGAGTTGTCATGTTATTAATTGATATTATTATGTAGTCCATCTATTTTGTTCAGTGTTTGACCAACCAAATATGAATTATATACATGGTGCCACAAACTTATATGACTTCATTTGTATTCACAAACATTTGATACTACTCCCTTCTATCCAAATTAGATGGCTTGGTTTTGTCTAGATTCGAATGTACCAAAAAGTCTAGATGTATTAGTAGTAATTTGAATCGAAGGGTGTAGTATAATATTCGGAGGACTCGTGACCCGTGTTTTTCTATCGAACTGATAATCAAAACTTAAGTCATAGGCCATCCATGCAAACGGCGACGAGAGAGTATAACTTTCGCAGTTCAAAGTCGACTTTCGCCAGCGTGGCAGTGTGGTATTATTGGATCTTCTACATGTACAGCGCGCCCGGTCGAGCGTGAATGGAAGGTTTACATCTCCTGGAAGTGCATGCTAGCTGGAAGTAGCCAGCAGTGCGTGGTCTGAACTCTGAAGCTATACATCATTCTAGGCCGCGATTTTATGGTTTCGCAGAGGCGCGTGGTCGCGGCGTACGAGGATGCATGCATGCACGCTCCATCGTTTTCGCTCACTTTCCTTTTCTCTCGTTTGGACTTGGGAGCTTCGATCGAATCTGGACCATGCAGTTCATGCAAGGCCGCGTGGCCCTGTCCCTGTCCCTCCGAGAGCTGCCTCTAGCTACAGCTTAGATTAGCCATAGGGGATCAAAATAGCATCTGCGTATTTGAGATGGATGGTCGCTAGAGACGGGCCGAAGCCTGACTCCGGACATGTCTGTCGCATATATATACGTAGCGTCAGAGCAAATAAATTCGCAGACACACACCATGTATGTATGGCCGTACGCACTCCTACTCGACTGGACATCACGTCAAGTAGTAGTACTAGGCGTAGGACGGCCAATCCACACGACAGTCACTCTCAGGCCTTGTTTACTTTTCAGGTTTTTTCCGGTATAGACTGGTAAATTACCGGCCCAACCACAAATCCCCGAAGTTCCCGCCGAGCCCGTTTACCTCTCTGGTTTCTCCCAGTTTTTTCCCGGCCCATCCCGAAAATTCCCACGCCAAGCCCCTTCCAGCTCGTGTATTCTCTCACACGAGTCCACCCTCGTGTATCGTCGAGGAAGGAATCTTGCGGAGACGAAGGAGACGGCACGGACAGGAGCTGACGACGCGGACTCGAGCAGTGCAGGGACGTCCGAGCGCCGCCTCGCGCCGGCTCCTCCGCCCAGCCCCGCCCATCGCCGGCCCGACTGCGCCGACCTGCCCCGTCCCGACCAGCGGCGACCCGCCCCTCCTCTGACGCTCCCCCTTCAGTGCTCCCCTCCGACGGCTCCAGACGGGATGTCCTCCCCCAGCGGCCTCCACCGACGGCACAGCCTAACCCGATGCCCTCCCCGACGGGACGCTCTCCATAGTCGGCAGTGACATGTTTCTTCAGAATAGTCTGAAAACAGAACAATTTGCAGCTTATAACAGAATAGTCTGAAATTCTGGCCACGAAAGACATTCAGATTTTCAAAATGTTTGATATCATAAAAGATACTAAATCTGGATGCTTTTTCAAAATGTTTGACAACATCCAGATTGTCATAAGCAAGAAAGAGACTAAATTCTAGCCACAAAAGCATCCAGATTTTCATATATGATACACTGAAATTCTGGAACAATTTGTCTCACATAAGTCTTCCAATACATCAATTTGGCCAATCTACTTGTACAATTAGGCCACAAATGCAAAATACTATAGTCACCCTTGTCTAAAATACTAGCTAACCACATCACTAGCTAACAAGCTTGCACATGCTAGAACATATGTCCATAAACACCACCAAGTGGAGCTGTCAAGAGTTGTGTGTAACTGATGATTGTGTTGCACTCTTGATGCTCCATAGTTGCTCCTTGCTCCCTAGTTGCTCCGTCATTGACATCATCCTTCTCCACTCTTACTTGAGGCTCTACACCATCATTCTTCCCTTGTTGCTGCAATAGATGTTTTAGTAAGTAGTTTAGGAATGCATAGTAACAACACTCATGAATAGATTGCAACATACCTTTGGTCCTTTCTTTTTGGATGCGGCAACTTTTGTTGGCTTGTGCCTCCCCTTGAGTAACTTATCAAGCCAACTTTTCTTTCTCCTCAAATTCTTTGATTGAACCTCTTTCTTCTTGAGCTTTGCACTAAGGTACTCATTTGTTTGTTGCACATTAGGCACATTAGGGTCAATATTTTCTTGATCATTACATGGCATATTTGTAGCATTGGTAGTTTCATTGAGTTTATCCTCTACTTGTGTGCCAACACTATCAAGTGCATTTTCTAATATCAAACAACACTCTAGAGAGTTGGCTACCTTATATGCCAAACTATGGAATTTGTGAGACAAAGTCTTGATCCGAAGTTGAGCTTCCAACTTTGGATTTTCCAGCACTTTCCTTCCATGTCTATCTTGTATGCTTCCATTGCGTGCTCCTCTAGTCAATCTCTTCAAAATATAATGTGGTGGAAATACCTTTATATTCATCAAGTCAAGAACTTTGATGCCATGTGCACATAATATTCCCGTCCTATTAAACATTTCACAACTACAAGAAGCTGTTTTGCCCAAAGGATCACCAATCACTATGCGCTCTTCCTCAAATTTTAAATCACCATGCAAACATAATTGGAGTGTACTCTTCGCTTGCTAGCACCAACATAGGTGTTTGCATCTTGATTCTTGGTAACTTTTTCCTTGACTCATACTCTGATTGCGATTCTTTTGCTCTTTTTTCCTCCAATGTTCTCTCAAAATGCATTAAGAACCGAACAATATGAAAATCTGATTTCAAGTGGTTTTTCAATGAATTGTTGAAGCTTTCACTAAGTTGTGTACTTCTAACTCCCAAACTGAACAGATCTCTCATATAACATTCGGCCCACTTCTCTTTCACCTTGTAGATACTATCAAGCCAAGTTTGCTTATGCACTTTAAGTCTCATATTGCCAAATGCTTCTTGAAATTCTGCTTTGTCCTCATAGCCATACATGCACTCACTAAAATCAGCGAGAATATGAGGCTCTTTCTCTTCATCTTCACCTTTCCCTTCTTCTTTTTCTTCTTCTTTTTCTTCATCCTTCAATGGACATAAATGTTTGACATCATTTTGCATTATATGGAAGGTGCACAATCCATGATATGATTCCGTGAAGACTTTCTCTATAGCTTTCCACATTGCCGCGTCTTGATCCGTGTAAATAGTTCTAGGTTGTCTCCCATTATGTGTAGCTAGAAAAGTCTCAGATAGCCATTTAAATGAGTCACATGTTTCATCAAATAGCAATGCAGCCCCAAAAATGGTGGTTTCTCTAAACTGATTGAGCCCAAGAAAAACACCAAATGGCCTATATTCTTTGTTTGTGCCAAAAGTAGTATCAAATGTGACAACATCGCCGAAGTGTGCATAGTCAAGAACCATTTTAGCATCAGCCCAAAATATGTTGGCTATATGTTCCTCACAATCTAGCTGCAATGCATGTTGGAAAGATGGGTTCTCAATGATTTTGTCATGAAAATACTTCAACATACTACCGGCTTGTCCATAACCCAACTCTCTTTGCCGCTTGGATCGCAAATGATTCTTTTGATCACGAACAGTGTAGCCGAGATTCAATGGTCCACCAACTCGACGACAAGCATACTCATGTGCAGCTTTGGGCATGATTCCGGAATCCTCGGTGGCTTCTATTTCAAAAGCTTGTAGTTCGGTAATCTTCCTTTGTGATGCCATCAAGTGACATGTTTGTGGCAATTGAAGAAGATGATTGTGTTCCAACACAACATATGTGACTTCAAAATCTCTTGCCACTCGATCAAATGATATAATCATTCGAGCTTTGCAATTTGTTCTTGTTTCAGCTCTCACACGCTTTGGCACATGATCCATTGTTAGCCCTTTTTTCCTTACACCTTCATTGGCACAAACAAATGTGCATGAAGTAACTTGACCATCAATCTTGCTAATATTTTTGTTTCTTTTCCTCACATCAAACCCTACATGACCTCCATATGCAATCCAAAACTCCAAGTTGCATCTTGATTTCGAAACCTCATACCAATTTGAGGCATCCTCTTGTCAATTCCTTCCATTGCACAACACTTACAATTGAATAGAACAATAACTCAATCCTGTAAAATTGAACACACATCACCCCAATCAGCAAAAATGACTTCTTACAGCACATCATTCTATTGCATAATATATCATTCAGTCATTCAATTACAGGGACATCACACAAATCAGCAACATGTTCAGTTACAGGGACATTATCATTCAGTTGGACCAGTTATAGGAGCTACCTCGTCGGTGTTCAGCGTTGGTCGGTGTGCAGCAGGGCGGAGGAGGGGGTCGTCGGCGTACAACAAGGCGGAGAAAGGCGGAGGAGGGCGTCGTCGGGGCAGGGCAGAGCTCGGGCGGGGCGGGGCGAGGCGGAGGACGCCGGCGGCGGAGCGGAGGACGCCGGAGGGCGGGAGCTTTTTCCTTTCCTGCGCATCCCCAATTTTCCTGCGCGCTCGGCCGCTCGCCCGCGAGGAGAACGACGAGGGGAGGCTGGGAGTCGAGTTGACTCGGTCGTGGCTCTCGTTTTTGCCTGGATGCAATCTGGACTATTGGATCAGGAATGGACGGCGATTAGAGGGGGTGAGCCACGAAGAGACTTGCCTTCAGCAAGTCACTGGATCCGAGTCCCTCTCAAGCTGCTGTTTGCGTGCCTGGGATTTTGGAATCGATTGCAACGAGTAGAAAAGGAAGGGTCCTGAATTTTGCTGTAGGTGGACGTTGGCTGGGATGTACCCAATTTTTCTAGAGATGCTGAGAGAATTGGTTGTACTGATGTTTTACCTGTTGTTTACTTATACCGAGATGCGCTGCTTTTTTTCTTTGTGCTACTACTTCTTCTGATCTAAATTAGTTGACTTTGTTTTGTCTATATTCGGATGTATCTAGCACTAAAATAAATCTAGATACGTTCGAATCTAGTCAAATCTGAGTAAACTAATTTGAATCGGAGGGAGTACACTAGTGGAAACGAGGCCTTTGGTTGAGCCTGGAAATGGGCTTTAACACCGGTTCTTCTACGAACCGGTGTTAAAGGGGGGGCCTGTACCAGCGTGGCCCGTGCAGCAAAAAGGAGCCTCCCCTTTAACACCGGTTCGTGGCACGAACTGGTGTTAAAGGCCCCTGCACCAGTGGCCCGTGCAGCCGCCCCTTTAACACCGGTTCGTGGCTTGAACCGGTGTTAAAGGGGGGGGGCTATATAAGACACCGCATCCCACACCCCACTCTTCCATTTTTTCACTATCTCATTTTGGAGCCTAGCAAGAGGGTGTGAAGTGTGCTAGTTTGTGTTTTTTTCGTATGCACAAGAGGTGTTCGGTGAAATGCCCGAGAGCTCAAAATAAGTTTTCTCGTTGCTCTTTCCTTCTCGGTCGAGGTCGGGAACTATCCTTTCATGTGTCATTGATGTAGTATATATATAAATGGTCATCTCCCTATTATTTTTTGATATATACTATATATTAATGCAGATGAACCGGCAATGGATGTACGGTGACCGCCGCACTTCCGAGTACATTACGGGCCTCCAAAATTTCATCGTTATGGCTAATGCAAACCGTGGTCACAATGGTTTTATGTGCTGTCCGTGTGTTCACTGTCAGAACAAGAAAGACTACTCAAATACCAGAACCATTCACGCCCACCTGCTTCGATCCGGTTTCATGCCCAGCTATAATTGTTGGACCAAGCACGGAGAAAAAGGGGTTGTGATGGAAGACAACGAAGAAGAAGAGGATGATGACAACTATCATAATATGTATCCTGAATATGATGATACTGCAACGAGGGTAGATAATGAAGATCAAGAGGCAACAGATGGGCCCGCTGATGACGATCTTGGTCGGTCCATTACTGATGCAAAGGAAGAATGTGAAACTGAAAAGGAGAAGGAGAAGCTGGAGCAGATGTTAAAGGATCACAAAACATTGTTGTACCCAACTTGCGAAGATGGCCACAAAAAGCTAGGTACCACACTGGATTTGCTGCAATGGAAGGCAGAGAACGGTGTGACTGACAGCGCATTTTCAAAGTTGTTGGTAAAAATGAAGAATCTTCTTCCAAGAAATAATGAGTTGCCCGACAGTACATACCAAGCAAAGAAGTTTGTCTGCCCTCTAGGATTAGACGTACAGAAGATACATGCCTGCATTAATGACTGCATCCTCTACCGCGGTGAGAAGTACGAGAATTTGGATGCATGCCTGGTATGCACTGCACTGCGGTATAAGATCAGACGAGACGATCCTGGCGATGTTGAGGGCGAGGCCCCTAGGAAGAAGGTTCCTGCTTATGTGGTATGCTCCTATAATACCACGGTTAAAACGTCTCTTCAGAAATAAAGACCATGCCAAGTTGTTGCGATGGCACATGGAAGACCGTAAGAAAGACGCGATGTTGAGACACCCCGCTGATGGGTCACAGTGGAGAAAAGTCGAGCGAGAGTACCCGGACTTCGCACGTGACGCAAGGAACTTAAGGTTTGGTCTAAGTACAGATGGCATGAATCCTTTTGGTGAGCAGAGCTGCAGTCACAGCACCTGGCCTGTGACTCTATGTATCTATAACCTTCCTCCTTGGTTGTGTATGAAGAAGAAGTTCATTATGATGCCAATGCTCATCGAAGGCCCGAGGCAACCCGGCAACGACATTGATGTGTACCTAAGGCCATTAGTTGAAGAACTTTTACAGCTGTGGGCCCAACCAGGTGTATGTATGTGGGATGAGCACAAAGGGGAGCCATTTGACCTACGAGCATTGCTTTTCGTAACCATCAATGATTGGCCTGCTCTTAGTAACATTTCAGGGCAGACAAACAAAGGATACAATGCATGCACACACTGTTTAGATGAGACTGAAAGTGTATATTTGGATAAATGTAAGAAGGTTGTGTACCTAGGGTATCGTCGATTTCTTCCGAACCTGCATCCAGTAAGAAAGAAAGGCAAGCATTTCAAACGTCTGGCAGAACCCCGGAGGAAGCCTGTCCTCCGTACCGGTGAGGAGGTATTTGGTATGGTCAAGGACCTAGAAATAATCTTTGGAAAAGGTCCTGGCAGTCTATCTGTTCCGAATGACGATGCTGGACACGCGCCCATGTGGAAGAAGCAATCTATATTTTGGGACCTACCCTATTGGAAAGTCTTAGAGGTCCGCTCTTCAATCGATGTGATGCACGTGACGAAGAATGTTTGCGTGAACCTGCTAGGCTTGTTAGGAGTGTATGGGAAGACAAAAGATACACCGGAAGCACGGCATGACCAGCAACGTCTGAAAGACCCTGAAGAGCCTATGCATCCTGAGAACGAGAAGGGTAAACAATGCCACTTAACTCCTGCCAGCTACGCTCTTACCAAAGCAGAGAAGGAAATCTTTTTTGAATGCCTGAGCAGTATCAAGGTCCCGTCTGGCTTCTCGTCGAATATAAAGGGAATAATAAATATGGCAGAGAAAAAATTCCAAAACCTGAAGTCTCGTGACTGCCACGTGATTATGACACAATTGCTTCCGATTGCATTGAGGGGGCTTCTACCTGAAAATGTTCGAGTACCCATTGTGAAGCTATGTGCATTCCTCAATGCAATATCTCAGAAGGTAATCGATCCAGAAAGCCTACCAGGGTTACAGACAGATGTGGCCCAATGTCTTGTCAGCTTTGAGTTGGTGTTCCCACCATCCTTCTTCAATATTATGACGCATCTCCTGGTTCACCTAGTAGAAGAGATTGCCATTCTAGGTCCTGTATTTCTACACAATATGTTCCCCTTTGAGAGGTACATGGGAGTCTTAAAGAAATATGTTCATAACCGTGCTAGGCCAGAAGGAAGCATCTCCAAGGGCTATGTAACAGAGGAGGTCATTGAGTTCTGTGTTGATTTTATTCTTGACCTTAAGGCGATTGGTGTTCTAGAATCACAACATGAGGGGAGACTGCGTGGAAAAGGCACCCTAGGATGTAAAGCAATGATATGTAGGAACGGGCATTCTCTCAATCAAGCACACTACACGGTTTTACAAAGATCTATCTTGGTTGCCCCGTACATCAATGAACACAAGAATTTAATACGCCTCAAACACCCGGGGCAGTCTGATGAATGGATTATAAGTGAACACATGGCGAGTTTTGGCGGCTGGCTGCAAAGACTTCTCACGAATAACACCACTGTTGGGGATCAGCTGTACTTGTTGGCCAGGACACCATCTTCGACTGTATGTACTTTCCAAGGGTACAATATAAATGGGAATACATTTTACACGATAGGCCAAGATAAAAAGAGGACCAACCAAAATAGTGGTGTCCGCTTCGATGCAGCATAAGACAATGGGCAAAAGACCACGTATTATGGGTTCATAGAGGAGATATGGGAACTTGACTATGGACCTAATTTTAAGGTCCCCTTGTTTCGATGCAAATGGGTCAAGCTAACAGGAGGGGGGTTGAGGTAGACAAGAAGTACGGAATGACAACGGTGAATCTCAACAATCTTATGAAGGTAGACAAGAACTTAGACGAACCATTCGTCTTAGCCAATGATGTGGCTCAGGTTTTCTATGTGAAGGACATGTCTACCAAACCGAAAAAAAGAAAAAAATAAGCAAACAGATACATCACACGATGAGCCAAAGCGTCACATAGTTCTTTCAGGAAAAAGAAACATCGTGGGAGTGGAGGACAAGACAGACATGTCAGAAGATTATAATAAGTTTGATGAAATTCCGCCCTTCAGAGTGAAGACTGACCCAACCATCCTGTTAAACGGTGTTGATACTCCATGGTTACGGCCGACACGATCATAAGATTGACTATATGTATTAATTGAGCCATTTTTGGCACACATATGTATCTCAACATGGAAATCAATGTCATATTTCTTCTGTTAACAGTATATGTATTAAATGAGCCATTTTTCTTCCTTCTATTTCTTCCCTCCATTTTTCTTCCCGCCATTTTTTCCCGCCATTTTTCTTCCCGCCATTTTTCCCGCCAGTTTTCTTCCCGCCAGTTCTTCACTATATATATATGTAGGGTTGGTCTCCATTGTCATTGCACATCTCTAGACTCATATCTGCAACCTCATCACTCTTTCCCATGGCTTCCACCGTAGCACTAACCCCCAGGGAGGCGGAGGCGCTTTGCGCCTCGAACTACCCCTGCCCGCCGGGCTACTGTGTCCCCGTCGGCTGGATGCTGAGCGCCGGAGGCGTGCCGGTTCCTTCTATCCCTCTAGGTGTGGCGCGCCGGATAGCCATCACGAACCACTACTACTTCGAGCTCACGCCGGAGCAGCGGAGGAATCCCAGATGGCATCCCGACTATTTTCCTACTTGGGAAGCCTTCTTCATGGATCGGCGTGAGAGGGCGCTCGCCAGGCACGAGGAGGACGGCCCACCTCCTCCGAACTTCAACGAGTCCGGCCGTCGGCTATGGTGGCGCGGTCGGACTCTCTAGAGTGTCATGGCCTATGACACTGCCGCCGACTCTAACCCCCGTCTGCGCTACCCTCAAGTCCAGCCCACGCGTACTCAGCCTTCAAGGTTCAATTACGGCGACCCGGACGACGACAGCGATGACGGCGGCGGCGAGTACGACGACTACAGTGGCGAGTATTACAGGTGTAGGCAGGAGCATGACTGAATCACTCCAACAATCCGAAACAAGTTCGGCCGATTGTTACTTAATCTGGCCATGTATCTTAATTTTCAGTTCTTTTATGTATCTTAATTTTCAGTCGTGCTTTATGTAACTTACTATTAGTTGCATTCTGTATTTTAATTCCAGTTCTATCTCCATCACAAAATGACCTATCTCATTCGAGGTTTCTTGGCTTTCAGGTCAAATGACCAATGTTATGGCTAGAATCAAGGCATAGTTTGTGATAATATGGCCATATTGTGCATACATGTGCATCATGGCATGGCAAACAATGTTGCAAGAGGAAGTTTTCCTCTTTATCGCACCAAAAAGGCATTTTCCATTTTCTGAGCATAAAAACGGACGGTTTTGTGAAGCAACCACCAAATGGCTAATTCAAAAAACCACCACCACATTTTACAAAAATACTAGACCACCTTATATGGACAATGTACCAATAGGGGGATCTGAAACCTTTCCGTCCACCTCTGGTGAAAAAGACAAATTCCTGCCGAATCGGTAGGAAGTGGGTCAGATATGAACTACAGGTACATGATACGATGCTCATGATTTTTTACAAAAATCATTTTTAGGTTCACAATATGCTATTTTATCAAAAATCCAATGCAAGTTGAGCGAGGCTTTGTCAGATTCAAGTGTATACAAAAGAGGCAGCATTTAAATATCCAATCAATTCAAAAATGTTAATACAAAATAAAATATGATTTGCTCTAATAAAATAGGGTTAGATTCCTTTTTAGATGCTTAATATTTCTTATGTTCAAAGTTTTAGGATTTCACAATTTATTTTTGTTTGAATTGAATAATCAAAATTTATATGTAAGTGTTTTAATCATTTTGAAAATTTTCATCTAAAGTAAATATAAAATGTTTTTACATGAATGGATAGATATTATTTTTCTGAAAATTATGATATATTATTCATATTTTTCTGAGTTGAAATGAATAAGATATGAATTTTCTAAATTCATATCCTATTTTTTGAATTATAAATGCCCCCACCCCTTTAATGCATGAAATAAATGCCCCCCCTTTAACACCAGTTCCAGCCACGAACCGGTGTTAAAGGGGGGGGGTTATAACGCACGCCTTCCCCTTCCTTCTTCCCCCCAGCCAGATCGAAAGCGCGCGCCGTCTAGCCGTCGCCGTCCAGCCGTCGCCGTCGCCGCCCTCGCCGTCGCCATCCCGTGGGAGCGCCGTCGCCCCCCTCCCCACGCGCGAGCCGTCGCCGTCGCAGTCGACGCCCCCCGCCGTGCCAGCACCGTCCGCCACCGCGCGCGCTCGCGTCGGCCGCCACCCCCGTCGCCGCCGCTCTGCAAGGTTTAGGGTTAATATTAGTTTAGTGTTATTATTAGTTTAGGGTTTATTTAGTCTGCAGGTTTATTTAGTGTTAGTATTAGTAGTTTAGTGTTAGTATTAGTTGAGGGTTTATTTAGTTTAGGGTTATTAGTTTAGGGTTTATTTAGTTTAGGGTTATTAGTTTAGGGTTATTTATTTAGTTTAGGGTTATTTATTTAGTGTAGTTTAGTGTATTTACTTTAGGGTTATTTAGTGTATTTTATAGTTAGTATTAGTTTAGGGTCGTCACCTCGCTGCTCTGCAAGCGCCGCCGCTGGCCGTCGTCGTTAACGTCGCTCCGGTGACCCCTAGGTAGTGGCGCCGCCCGTTTTAGGTAGGCCGCATCATGCTGAGGCGAACCCGCTACCTCGCGCGCCCTAGGTCGCTCTCCAGCGCCGCCAGCCGCCGCTTTCTGGAGCATCCTCCGGTCAGCCACTGTAGCTAGCCCCTCTCATATGCATCCGGGATTTCTCCGAATTAGGGTTTGGACCCCTCAGAACTCGTTTAAAATGATCAAGCATCCTTAGGGTTTTAATTTCATTTGTGTATTTATTTGTGTATTTTTGTATGAATAATATGTATATTTGTGTATGAATCCAAGTCCACTTGAATGTTTACTCTCTTACTCTAGATAATATTATTGTTTTAGAAACTATGGATCCACTTAGTAGAAACCTTGAAGAAGAAGAAATAATGGAGAACATTATCGATGAGGACACCTCACAATATCTGAACTTGGAGGGACATGATGACAGCTCAAGTAGTCATGGAGAAGATGAAGACTCCGGTGAACGCAATTTAGTGATTATAAAGTCCGGCGAGGTATATGCATTGATTAAGCCTCTGCTGACTTCCACCAACAATCTTCTTCTACATGTATTAATTAACGCTTCTTTCTTCTTTTAGCCCTCTGGATCGACCAGCCAGCAACCATCTTCTTCTACAAAAAAAGCAAGCGAGGCGCGAGCCATCGGTTGAAAGATCGTGCAAACTTCACGATCGAAGCAGTCCGTGTTGATGGCAGGCCGATGGAGCCCAAGAAGGCCGCAGACAAATTTGTACGTTAGGCTGGAGTTCTTGTTAGGGACCAAATCCCAATCATAATTGAATATTGGAATAAGCCAAAGAAGGGCGACGGTACCTTTGTCGATGAAAGATCCAAAGAAACGCTTTGGAATTCGCTGTTGGTAAATTTCACCGTTCCGCCGGAGGAGGATGAAAACAAACCGGTTATAAAGGAAAAGGTCAAAGAGTGGACTCTAAAGAAGATGGCTGACGCTTTCCGCAACTGGAAGACAAAATTGAACAAATTTTTCAAAGCTCACGAGACTCCAGATTTCGAAGACGCATATTATGCGAAGATAAGACCTCACTGGCGCGAATTTGTGGCATACAAGGGAGGTGCTATACCTACAAAGAGGTCAGAAACCAATACGCTAAATGCCCAGAAGAAGGAATGTCACCAGAGGACAGGGTCAGGTGGCTACATATCTCAGAGGCCTAAGTGGGAGGAAGCTGAGAAGGCCCTGCGCGACAGAGGGATCACACCCCAGACACATGGGTGGGACCTACGTGCAAAGACTTGGTTCTACGGAATCGGGGCAAGGTTGGACCCAGAAACAGGATTGTGTATCTTCCCAACCCTCCTTGCCAAACCCGTCACTGAACTCATCACGGCATACGAGGAAACAGCCGCCAAGACCTTCCATCCCGACAGAGAGAATGACCAGCTCACACGCGCCATCGGTAAAAAAGAACACCCTGGACATGCACGAGGCGCAGGGGGTATGACGTGGAAGGATGGGTTTGCCGAGTGGAGCGACTCTTACAGATGGCGTGGCAGAAAAGAAAAAGAGCGTACAGAGCGGATGACACAGATAGAACATGCACTTGTGGTGCTGCAGGCGCAAGTGAATGCACAACAGAGCCATCAAGCTACCGGCCCATCTCAGCGGCACGAAGAGCCTGCATTGGAATCTGCCGGCGGCCCAGACTCTGCGCGGAAAAGCAGCGTGGCTTCCACGGAGAACGTGCGGCCCACGCTTGAAATGGCGGGTCCTCGATACCCCGTGGATGAGATCACGGAGAGCGAACACGCTGAGCTGCATGTGAGATTAATGGGCTTATCCATTAAGGTGGCTGTCGGCTATGCCTTACCTCCTGTAGCTGGTGGAACTTACCACTACCGACCGATTCCAGATGGCTATGCTATGTCGGGGTGGATGAGGTTGTGAAGGAATATGAGGAAGCACAGCTTGACCATGCTACAGGTGAAGGGGAAACTCAACTCAAATTTGCAGTGAAAACAACCATTCTTTAGAAGAAGGAACACATCGTGCTTCCAAATTGGAGGCCACTGGCACCCCCGCTGTCTCCGCAGCGTCAGCAGTCTGAGCCGCTTCAGCCATCTCCTGCGTGGCAGCCATCTCCGGCGCTTCAGCCATCTCCTGCGTGGCAGCCATCTCCGGCGCGCCAGCCATCTACTGCCCGTCAGCCATCTCCGGCGCTTCAGCCATCTCCTCAGCGTAAGCGGAAGAGCAATGCCATGAAGATCATCACTAGCACTGCCACAAAGAAATCCACAGGAAACCGTACGCCAAAGAGTTCAAAAAACTACGTCCCGCAGCCTTCCGCCAAGCCATTGCCGGTTTTACCGTGGAATCGCAGCGACGAGGAGACCAATAGGATCTCGGAAGAAGAGGTCAAGAAATTCTTTGCACCTAGACGGGTCGATCCAAAGGAGAAAATAGATCCGGCGGTGGTGGAGAAGTTTTACAAAAATCTTTTGAAACCTGAAACCCCACTTGTGCCGGACTACGAGCGCCAGATTTTGAAGGCGGATGCAAGGCGCCGTAGGGAGACTGAAAGTAGCAGTCGTGCGGCACCCCAGAAAACAGTTCCCATGCTCGGAGAACAGGAAAACCAATCATGCGCCCCGCTCCAAGTGTTCGACACACGGGACGCTCCTCCCGTAAATGATTACGAGGCAGAGCTACAAAGAAAGGCCAATGAGATGGGGATGACTTACATTGCATACTTGAACATCATGGGAGACAAATTTCCCAAATGCGATGCCAACCCCATACAGCCATGGAAGTATGGGAAGAATCTCGTCAAGAAAGAGGAGCTCAAGAATCTACCAACAAAGATGCGAAGATTGCACAAGTGGTACCTTGATTTCTGCAAGACGAGAAAGGAAGAATGGATCACGACACATATAAGAGATGAGATTTTCTTGTGCGGAGACGACGAGATCGACTTCAACATTTAAGACTTGCATTTTCTATTCAATCAGAAGGAACTCGACAAAGCTGCCATCAACCTTTATTGTGTGTAAGTACTATTTCTGTATTTTCTATCTCATCTCATTCACTTCATTAATTGCATGTTTATATATATGCTCACCATATATGTATATACTATTATGCAGGAAAAAGGTTATGGAATGCATGAAAGGAGGACCTTTTGACATTGGGTTCGTTGACCCAAATAGAGTTCATGAAGAAGTGGTAAGAACCAAACCCGGGCAAACAGAAGATTTATTGCTAAGGTCTTTACTGAGACAACAAACCAAAAGGGAAATACTATTGCCTTACAACTTCTCGTGAGTACTGTTACCCTCTCTTGTACACATCCTGTTTCGGCTTACTCGATGTTAAGTGTAACTGATGATGAGTTATGCGTGCGTAGGTTCCACTTTATTCTTCTAGTCATTCAACCTGACTCAGGAAAAGTCCTTGTCACGGACTTGTTACGAAAAGAAAAAGAGCTACGGGCAGACTTTAGAGAGATGCTCCAGAGGTAATTTCAATCATATTATCGCACTAGATCGGCAACTTTCGTGACAACAAGTAATTAATTACTCCTTTATCCATTTTCTTTGCCGGACAGGGTTTGGAAAAGGTTCACGGGCAGGGCGTGGGTGAATGGTCAGAAGAACTAAAATTTGTAGACCAAAATGTAAGTAATACTAGCTAGCTAGGTCTGCGTATCTCTTTGATTCTGCTTCCAATTCCATTATATCATGCTTTATTGATTATTATTTTGATTGAAGTCTCTATTCTCGTAAAGTGCGCGCATCAGGGACACGGCAACAACTTATGTGGGTACTATGTTTGCGAGTTCATTCGCAACACGATATGTGCGACGGGCCAAGCCGCACTAGAACAACTTAGACTAAGTAAACAAAGTACACAACATTATTTTATTACCATCAATTGTGTTGAGTTTTATTCTTATATATATATTGACCCCATTCTTCATATATATTCAGATCGAACGGATGCGGGACCAACTCCTACCATTTGACCGCATACGAGCCATTCAAGAGGAATTGGCGGGGTTCATACTTGATGAGGTCGTCACGCCTGGCGGAGAACTCTTTAGATATCCACCAAAATGAACGTTGTATATATGCTTGAACGTGTTTGTCTTGTACTTGATGCTTCAACGTTTACGGAGAATACCACACAATGACGATGTTGTGTATAATAATAGTTGCTTAATTATTCATGTACTCGTATGTACCGATGACGATGTATGTGTATACCGCTCCCGATCGATTCCCCCTCCCCCCCCCTCCCCGTCCCCGCCGCGCCGCAGAAATACGCCCAGAACGGGGCAGGGGCAGAACTCTGCCGCGGCAGAGATTTAGGCCGTTTTCCTGCCGCGACAGAACTCTGCCAGTTCTGCCGCGGCAGAGATTTATCTCTTTTTCCTGCCGCGGCACAGAACCTTTAACACCGGTTCGTGTTACGAACCGGTGTTAAAGGGGGGGCCTGAGCCCTGCGGCAGCCCCACGTGCGCCACCCTTTAACACCGGTTCGTATAAGAACCGGTGTTAAAGGGGGGGCCCTCTAACAACGAACCCTCAACAGCGGTTCTACAACCGCTGTTAGAAGGCCCTCCAAACCGGTGTTAGAGGGGGGGGGGTGCACTAGTGGTATTGCGCGATCGGCCACGGTAACTTCGAAATATTGCTGTGCTAAAGCCAAATGGTAGTTAAAAGATATTATTAAAATATATGAGAGAGAATATAGACTTTAAAGATATAGACCTTCCATTGGAAAACTAAGAAGGTCTAAAAATGGATCTGTTTATGGAGATATAGGGCACCAAATTTAGACCTTCCACTAAAGATGCTCTTAGGGTTGTTTAGCTCGGCTTAAATCTGTCTTTTGAATTTAGGTTTTTGGCTTTTAACTACACGTAGTTGTATGATGGTAGTGAAACCAAATTTGTGACTTATAAGCAGAATTAAAACCAACGAATAAGCACAACCAGAGAGCCTAAAGCAAAAAGATCTTGGTGCCAGTGAACTGGTTATACAAAAAAATTAAACTGCATTTGAGGGTGTCGCACATGGTAAATATTTAATATATACGTGAAGTAAAATCGCCTATAACTCTCTTGAATCAGTATGGAACGCCAAGCACAGGCGGCGGCTTGTACAAACCCATCTAGGGTTCCGACCCTCGCCAATAACGTCGATGGTCCGCTCTGCCACCCGTTGGCCATGGGGTCATGTAGGGGTGGCGGACCACGGCACCTCACTGGCGGGAGTGTTATTGTTTTCCTTTTTAGGTCTTTTTTCAGTATCTTCTTCAGGTGATGAGGCGACAGGTACATCTCAAAATTAGAATAATGTCCTTCCCATACTATCCTTACGCCGGTGGCGCGGCTAGTGTTGGTGTTGGAATTTTGTCTAAAATGGCACAGCCTAGTTAATCTTTTGCAATAATTTCAGAAATCCCAGAGGCATGTTTGACCAATTCATGCATGGCAAGAGGTAGGAGAAAAATTTAGTCCCATATTGCTAATTGAGAGAGAGTTTGACCTCATTATAAAGGGCAGGTCCACAACTTGTAAAAATAAGAGAGACCTACACGTGCACTCCTCCTCCATCGCCACCCGCAAGTTTGTATGCAAGTAAAGCAACCTCGCAAGTGACAATACGGCTGTGGAGGTGAGAAATTTAGCGTTATTATAACTCATACATTCAAATCTTTATGAGATGAATGATTTGTTCATAAAATATGGAAATAAATATTTTATGACTTTTATCGATGACTCCACTAGATACTATTATACCTATCTTCTTAAATCAAAATATGAAGTTTTGAGTTTCTTAAAAACCTATAAATCTGAAGCACGAAAGATTTATAGGCTTAGGTACGATCATGGCGGAGAGTATTTTTTCACCGAGTTTGATTCTTTTTTGTGGAGCATGGTATAACCCATGAGAGAAAGCCTCCCTACTCACCCTAGTAAAATAGGATTGCCGAAAGAAAGAACCATACTCCAACAGATTTGATTAACGCCACGTTAGATATCGGTTCTCTATATGGTGGGGAAGGCATTGTTGACCATGTGTCATGTCCTAAACCGAGTTTCCAAAAAGAACAAAGAAATTGTACTCTATTTAAAGAATGGGAGAATAAAAGGTTAAAACTATCTTACTTACGGACTTGGGATGTTTGGCAAAGATTCATGTGCCAATCCTAAAAAGCGCAAGTTTGGACAAAAACTGTTGATCGTGTTTGTCTAGACTATGATTTCCATAGCATTGGTTATAGATTCTTAATAGTAAAATATAAGGTACCTGACATGCATGTTGATACTATCATGGAGTTGACTCATACGACTTTCTTGAGGATATCTTTCCTATGAAAGATATGTCTAGCTCATCGAATTAGGAAATGACGGGATCATCTACTAAAAACTTTGCTACAATTTCTGAACCTACCATTCCAATTAAACACTCCGAAAATCCTGATGAGGATGATAATAAAATTCCTAAAAAGAATAAGAGAAGGACTATTTCAAAGTCCTTTGCTGATGATTTCATTATGTACCTCGTGGATGCAATTCTCACTTCTATTTCAGAAGTCAATGCATCTCCTGATGCTGACTACTGGAAGGGATCCGTCTGTAGTGAGATGTATTTAATCTTAGCTGATGGAACAAGGGAGATCATAGACCATCCTTATGGGTGCAAACATGTAGGATGCAAGTGGGTGTTTAAGAAAAATCTAGGACTGATGATACTATTGAGAAGTACAGGGAACAACTTCTTGGTGATGGTTTTTCTAGGGTCATCGTTGATGATGTCCACGAGGGGTTCCATGAGATCGCTTTCTCGGCCCCTCCCAATAAGGAAATGATTACTCTAATTGAGGTAAAGGGGTGATTCATCCAGTGGACTAAGAAAGATATCCTTCTTGAGAAGCTAGATCCGGCTTGACACATCTCTCACCAAAAACACTCACTCCCAAGATCAAGAAAGCACCGGTCTTTCAAGCTAATGATCATTTAGAAACCGAAGAGCTGGTGGGTAGTACCCCGCCCGCGAGTGTGGCCACCAAGACCTCAAGCAGTATTGATATGCCAACACCAACAAATAAGACAACACACTCCTCACAATAAGCGTCGTCCCTCCCAAAAGATGTCGCCCCCCACATCATGCCGCTCCCCTAGAAGTTTCTTGTCTAAATATATATTCTGGATTATATATATCTTATTGCTTCTTGTCTAAATATTACGAATTATTTTGGACCCTCTAGAAATTATGGCCGATCGTAAATAGTAGCAGAATCTAGTAGGATACAACTATGAGGCAGTCGCTTAAAAACTGTCTCCGTGCGACTTGAATCTCATTCGCCTCAGGGCAAATATTTCGAGATGGCGGTTTTAGGAACCTGTCTCAGTTTCTAGTGTCGGTTTCCCAAACAACCTGCCTCAAGGCGGCAAAGTATTCGAGAAGAACACTAATAATAGTCGTCTCTAGGTCCAAATAGTTGGAGACGGTCCTTATAAATAGCCGTCTCAGGGTGTCAAAGTGTTGGAGACGGTTTAGATTGTATGCCGTCTAAGGGTACGAAATTGTTGCAGATGGCCTTCCAGAAAAGCCATCTCAGGGGAATTCCTGTTGGAGAAGGTTACTATTTTAGGCTGTCTGAGGGTGTAGTTCTTAGTTCCGGAATGAAAAACCGGCTGAGGTTCTGTGTATGAGAACTGGCCCTAAGTGTGGTTTCGGTACTGGTGCCTGGTGGGATCTTCGATCAATTCAAAGATCACAAGCTCTATGGATATTACTCAAAGTTCCACATGATCTGCAACCAAATATCGTGTCTCATAGGTGGGCTGGCATTCAAAAGGCGTGCAAAACTCTTTCCATGGATGTGTCGAGAAAGTCTGCAATAGAAAAACAAGTTGCCGATACCAAGTCGATCAATTGAGATACCCAAACCCATGCTTATTCTATTCTGATTCATTTTCGATGTATAGGCTATGTGCATTTGCTTCATTTTTATTTGTTTTGCTAGTTGAAGGACATGATGTCTTTCTACAAGAACAACAATGGGAGAAGGATTTCCCTTTCTTGCATGTCTTCAAAAAAAATTGAAGTGCAATGAATGGAAGAAAGCTTGGTATGAGCTCAGCAACGACAAGCCATTAGAACACAACAGCCGCTTCCTCGGTCGGCCGCCCCATCAGCAACAAGAAGGCCAAGGCCGAGAGGAACGCCACGACGTCAGCAGGCTCGGTTGAAGCCTCTTTTGAGAAGATGATTGCCGAGGTGACCTCTAACAACCAAGGCTGCGATGTCAAGAACGATGTAAGTTGTAAGGAGTCGTGGGCCAACGCCGACACCAAGATCAAGACCGAGGAGGCAAAGGTCGCCGCCTAGGTCGCTGCCCAAGCAGCCATGCTCCAGCCGACGAATGTCCAATGGACGAGAAGGCGAGGATATTGACCATCGATACATCTAACATGAATGACAAAGCGAAAATTTGGTTCTCCGATGCGCGTGCACGCATCGTGGTGACGATACGAGCGATAAGGACAGCACTCGTTGCTGCACTGGCGTGGGCACCGACTACTGCACCACCATGGGCATCAACATGATCTGCCTCAGCATCGGTGGAGCCGCCACTCGCGGGTGACCGACGATAAGTAGGGAATTATCTAGATGCTTGACTAATTCAAATTTGGCCATTTTGTTTGATCGTGGACGTCGTTGGGGACGCTAGTGTACTGTGGCCTCCCCAAATCGCCGACATCGGAACATCCCAAAGCAACCATCGACATGTGTCCCAGCCATCGGTAGAGATGCTCCTAGGCCATCCCTAATGGGCCCCCGCAAACAGACTCCGCGCATCCGACCGCGTCCTCCCAGACTGAGGCCAAGGCTCAACGCGCACCTGCAAATGGACCGGACAGCGCGGAGCGGTCCGATTCGGCGCAAACCGGGCTGAAACCTGGGGCTGGTTTGCGGGGGCGCGGACGCCTGCCTCGTCCGCCCGTGTCCAGCGAAGGGCTCCCCGGGTCCCACCTTGCGGTGTCCTAGAAAGAGCGGCCGCGTCCTTTTTAATGGGACCGCGTCGTCCCCATCCACATCCAGTCCACACCACTCCACTCCTTCTCCACTCCCAGTCCCTACTTTGGGAAAACCCCAAAACCCTAGCCACTCCCTCCCTACCGACAAGCTCCTTCCTCATCGGCCGTGATGACGAAGGACAACTAGAAGGGCTGGTTCCGGCGCAACCGGAACGACCACGAGGCCGGATTCTCCCCTGGCGACGGCCGTGGTTGCCATTCCGTCTCTAGGTCACCGCCCTGGCGCAGCTCCTCCTTCCGCGGCCCGCCGCCGCGCCCGCGCTCCGAGCGACGCGTGAACGTGACCAACGAGGCTGCGTGCACGCTCGCCGAGGCAGGCATGCCCTGCCCGTGGCCGGATGTCCACCTGTTGGCGGGGTGGCATCTCAATGGCGCCCGCGTGCCGGCCATCCCAGCCTCCGGCCCTACGCGCCGCCGCGAGATCTGCCGGCGTCGGGCCTTCCTCCTAGCAGATCTGCGGCGGGAACCGGCCTACGCCATCGACTCCCCGGTCTGGGATCGGTGGTTCGAGGTGGATCACGCGACACGGCGCGAGGCCATCGAGGCCCACCTCGAGCACCTCGACGACGAGGAGGACTACTGGGAGGGGTGCAACGCGCACTCCGGCATGGAGGACGAGGACGAGGACGACGACGACGGCCTCCACTTCCTGCAACTGCAGCCCGACATCTCGGACTGGTCTCGTTACTGGGGCGCCGACACCGTCGCGTCCGAGGTGTAGCCTTGGCCGTCGACGGAGGAGGACCACGAGCCGCAGCCTTGGCTAGTGGCCATCAAGCAGGAGGAGCCGGAGCCGCAGCCCCGGTCGTTGACGGAGGAGGAGGAGCTCTAGACCTCCATCCTCGCATCCCAGCTGGAGAAGGAGCGGCAGTGGGATGGCACCGCCCAGGCCCTACACGAGTGCTGGGTGGCCCCGCAGGCCGAATGCCCCCCGCGCTCCTAGAGCCGACCGCGCTCCAGGCACCGCTTCTGCCTCCCGCTCCGGCCCAGGACGGCGCGTGGTCCCCGCCGCAGGTCTTCATCGACCTCGCCGCCGCCGGCGATGAGTAGGCGGCGTGTAGCCGCAGGACCAGGGCGTCGGTCGGCCAGTAGCAACGTCGGCTGCCTCGCCTCCCTTCCACGCCAAGACACCCCATAATATTGGTTTCTTTTTGTGTACTTTGTGACCGGATGACCTATTAACGTAATATGTTTAATTATTTTCATCTTTATTTTTTTTCTGCATTTTTTGCGGGTGACTAGCCGTTGGGCCTATCTTTCACCCCGTAAACGGACAGATTCGAACGAAACCGACGTCCGAAATATGGGGGCCGTTAGAGTTGGCCTTACATTTTTTAAACGTCGGAGTGCACGGATGAAGCATTTCATTCAGATACAGCGATATGGGTGATGTGGTAGGTATCACCACATGACAAAGTGTAGTGGCACACGGTAAGTGTCTGATAGATACAGTGAGATTGTGATTTTGCCTGATCGAACCCTGCATCCATCCAACAGCTTAACCGCTGCGTGCGTCGCTGCGTCCTTATCCACTCTGTCAGTACTGGTCCCGGGCAGGACAAAGGGTCACCGGTGAAATGAACTTCAGCCAAAGCGTGCTTAAGGGCATCTCAACCGGGCTGACCAAAACGCGCTAACGAAATGGTCTTCCTCGGTGCGCGCGGTTCGGCCAGTACGGCCAGCCACGCCCAGCGGCACGATCAAAAGTCCACGCCTGGCCATGGGTCACGTTGTTTTTACTAAAATTCAAACCGACACGATTCACGCGTAAAATAAACCGGCAAAGTTCATACAAAATACATTACATTCAAAAACATAAAAAAGGGAAAACCGCCGCCTCGTCCATCAATGGATCGAGGTCAATGTACTCCGGCGGCAGATCCGGAGCTGGCGCAGGCGCGGGTACGGGAGGTGCCGGGTGGTCGATGACCTGGCCTGGCCATGCCAGCCACGCACCCGTTTTCGCCGGCGCGGGCGCAGCGTACCGCTCGACACGGGTGGGGCAGACCACTCCGACGCGGGCGGAGCAGCCCACCCCCGCAGCTACTGCCGTGGGGGCGGTGGCAACGGCTGCCCGACGTCGACCTACGCCACCAGGCCGGTGAGCTGGACGGCCTCCTGGTAGCCGTCCCACATCTGGTCATCCTCCCTCGCACTCGCATGATGGCCTGCTCGAGGAAGGCATCCTCGTCGTAGCCCCGCGCCAGGACCTAATGGTACTCTAGGGGCAGGAAGGCATCCTCCTTGATGATGATGCCGTCGTCGTCGTCATAGCCGAGGTCGGCATCGGAGTGGTTGACGACATTGTCGGAGGCGGCCTCGATGGCAGGAAGGTCGTGGGAGCCCCACAGGTCAAACTCGCCGTGGTAGGCGCTGAGGCGGCACGCCGTGTGCTCCCAGTCAAGGAACTCCTTCCAGAACACCGGGTTGTGGTACCTGCGGTCGTACCGGAAGGCCTGCAGGAGCTTGCGGATGCGGCGGCCGATCTCCGCCTTTAGCGCGTTTGTCATCCTTCGGGGCGGGCGGCACTGGCACCCGGTCCTGGTTGAGGTGCCAGCCCGTGGGAGGGAGACATCGTGGTGGCCGATACCTCTCCCTTCCCTCCACCTCCGCTCGCACTCCACCACACGGAAGTCCTATGCCCGGGATGGCGGTGGCAGGACCCCACGATGGAATGCCAGCATGTCGCTCCCTGGACGGCGCCGACCGCTCGAGCCGGATCCGCCGACTTTGTGATTGTTCTTCGACTTTTGAACCACCCCGGCATTTACATCGCGGCGGTGGTGGCAGTGGCTGCGGCGGCTAGTTGCTCAGTGGCTACGGTGACGGCGATTGCGATGGCGAGAGGAGGGGAGGTATGCGGCACCGATGGCCGCCGGGGGCAGCTTAAGTAGCCTCGTCCCGTGGGAGCGCCGACAGGTTCTCGCACCTTCGCCATCAATGCCGGCGTGGGAACTCAGGCGACACCCCGTCCCGTCGTCATTGATGGCGAAGGCTGCCGAGGTTGCGTCTGACTCGGTGTCGCCGTTCCGTCTGCCGCCCGCGCTTCTGAATCGCTATCGCGGTTGCGTCTGAATAGGTACCACGGTTGCTCTGACTCGCAACGGACACTGGCGAGTGGACCAGTAGCGCGCGCGAGGAGGACACGCACGCGATCCGACCATGCCCGGGCCGACGCAACGATCACCTAAATTAGGTGCGCCGTTGAATCGAGCCGGATGGGTCATGGCGCTGGGACCGCGCATACCTGCACGTCCACGCGGACGCTTGGGCGGTGGAGATGCCCTAAGAGGAAGGACAATAGTATAGCCAGTTGCTGGCTATAAGCCAAGTGGGCCATATAGTGCTAAATTAGTATATTTTTGTAGCTAACTATTATACATGCCAGCTCTAAGTTGGCTATATATGACATGGCACCTTTGACTCTCTCAAAGTGCCTAAGAACACGTGCTAGAGCTGGTTTTGGCATGAGAGTCTTCTCTCTCCTCCTCTCTCTCAACTAGGCAAAAAATATTATTTTAACGGTTTTCTAATTCTCAGTCGACTGAGATTTCCTTAAGGCTCAGTCACCTAAAAAAATGCAAACGCATGTTTAAAAAAAGGTGCAACTGGGTTCAGTCGCACTTTTATGAATGAAAAATGCAATTGCACTTTTCTATTAAAAAAGTGCAACTGGAACTAAGTTGTACATCTCTTTTAACTATGTTTGCACTTTTCTCAGGTGATTGAGATTTAAGAAAATCTCAATCGATTGAGACATAGACAAACTCTTTTTTTAATCCTTATAGCCAGCTGATTTATTGTACTTGCTGTAATGGCGGCCAGGTAAGAGCAAGGACAATATTATAGCCAGCTGCTGGCTATAAGCCAAGCGCCATGTCATCTATAGCCAACTTAGAGCTAGCATGTACAATAATAAGCTACAAAAATATAGTACTTTAGCAATACATGCTCCACCTTTCACTCTCTCAAAGTGCCTAGGAGCACGTGCTAGAGCTGGCTCTTACATAAGAGCCCACTCTTCTTCTCTCTCCTCTTCTCTCTTCCAACTAGGTAAAAAAATAGTATTTTAATTCATATAGCCACCTGACTAGAACTCACTGTACTTGCTCTTACGGCACCGAGCGAGTGAGAGTGGGGCAGTGACGCGCGCACGTTTATTGCAGCCAAAAGTGGGCGTCGCCGATCGTCGCCGGCCCGACGCGCGCGCGCACGCACGCACGGCGCCGATCGTCCAACCGCTGGCTCGCTGGGTCGGTCGGTCTCAGGGTCAATGCGGTCGATTCGGTGAGGAGGAGAAGGATTAATTATTGCCCCGTGGCCCTTTTGGCAGCGTACTTGCAGTGTAGATCGGCCCCGCGTCTCTACGCGAGGTCCCCGAGCTTTATATAAATGCGCGCCGGCCGGCGCCTTAAATTCCCCCCTCGTAGCTATAGCTCCACGGTCCAGCCAGCGCCTAGCTCTCTTCCTCGGCAAGCTTGCGCTAGCGAGGCCAGGCTCGGGCGCGCGCGGTGGCCGGTGGTGGTAGTGGCGACTAGAGATGTTGCAGGCGGCCAAGTACCTGCTTGGCTCCCCCGGCGCGAGCGGGTTCGGCTCCAAGTCTACGACCGACGAGGTGACCGCCGCCTGCCCCGACATCGGCTCCCTCACCGCCATCATCACCGGCGCGACTTCCGGGATCGGCGCGGAGACGGCGCGGGTGCTGGCGAAGCGCGGCGCGAGGGTGGTGATCCCGGCGCGTAGCGTCAAGGCCGCCGAGGACATGCGCGCGCGCATCCTGGGCGAGTGCCCCGGCGCGGACGTCCTGGTGCTCCACCTCGACCTCAGCTCACTCGCCTCCGTGCGCGCCTTCGCCCAGCGGTTCCTCGCCCTCGGCCTCCCCCTCCACCTCCTCATGTAATACTGACTGAGCGCATCCTCCACCACCATCGCTTTCCCTTGCATCGCTCTCGGCTCTGTGGTTAGCTGCGACGACGTTAATTCCTGACGCGGGACCTGTTGATGATGCAGAAACAACGCAGGCAAGTTCTCGCACGGGCAGCTGGCGCTGTCGGAGGACGGCGTGGAGATGACCTTCGCCACCAACTACCTGGGCCACTTCCTGCTGACGAAGCTCCTGCTGGGGCGGATGGCGGAGACGGCGGCGGCGACGGGCGTGCAAGGCCGCATCGTCAACGTGTCGTCCAGCGTCCACGGCTGGTTCTCCGGCGACTGGGCCGAGTACCTCCACCTCGTCACCCGCCGCAAGATGTAAGCATCTTCCTTGTCTGATGCACCTAACTCCACATTAAGTTGTTTATCACCTCGCATGGGCATGGCCGCCGGTTGTAAATTACTTAACCTTGGGATATGTGCATGTGCACGTACGCACATGAATACAGAGCCTACGACGCGACGCAGGCGTACGCGGTGTCGAAGCTCGCCAATGTGCTGCACACCAAGGAGCTCGCCGTCCGGCTGCAGGAGATGGGCGCCGACGTGACGGTGAACTGCGTGCACCCCGGCATCGTCAGGACCCGCCTCAACCGCGACAGGGACGGACTCCTCACAGGTACTACTCAACTTGTGTACTAGTAGTGTGCATTAATTTTTTAATTTAAAACCAAACCGCCAAATGGTTTCTGAACATGATGAAATGTGCCTCCTGATACAGATCTGGTGTTCGTGCTGCTGTCCAAGCTGCTCAAGACAATCCCACAGGTGACTTAATCAACCCACCATATCTATCCTCTGATTAAAATCTTTTCCCGCCCTAGCTAGCTCCATGTGTCGGGGTCCCCTGTGTCGCTGCGGTCTCTCTGGCCTGCGCCGCGCCGGAGGAGAAGGCTTTGCGCAGTTAATGCGCCGCTCCTCACTGACGTATACTGCCCCGTACGTACATGCAGGCTGCGGCGACCACGTGCTACGCGGCGGCGCACCCGAGGCTGGCCGGCGTCTCCGGCCGCTACTTCGCCGACTGCAACGACGCGCTGCCGTCGCCCGCGGCGAGCAGCCGACGGGAGGCCGCGCGGCTCTGGCAGGCGTCCGAGGACATGATCAGCGGCGGCATAATAAACCAGCATGGCAGTACTACAATACTACATCCAGCGAGGAACATTTGACCGTCCGTGTGAACATACAGTATAATTTTATCTTTTGTTTCTTCTGCTCCGAGCGAGATGTAACATGCAAATACTAGTATTGTACTATAATGGTAGGCATTAGTAGCCAATTAGAGTTAGTGTCACAAGATGATGAGCATCTGTAAGAACTGCTGGGACTGTGAGATCGGTCGATGTGCATTATATACCTAATCTTATTACTCACTGCTAGCGGGTGATTGACCTGTTGGTCGGTGACATGACGTGTGTAAGCGTACACGGTACTAGTAGTGGAGTACTATATAATCTGCCACAAGCAGTTGGTCCTGGCGGGGCTGTAGTGGAGTACTATAGTGGAGTACTCCTGTGTTGTGTCAGTGAGATTCCAATGTGCACGCATGCTGGTAAGCTGCTCTGTTCAATGTCAGAGGAAGGAGACATGCCACAGCGCCGCACCCACGCACGCTCTGCTCTGGACGACGACATCTTCTATCTATCCGTATCTACTATCGGTCGCAGTCGCGTGCAAGTACAAGACGGTGATGGTGCGTGCGTGCGTGCGTGCATGGCCGAACAGGACAGAGAAGCGCCGAATTGTGCTGTTCGATTGGACCCGTCGATCGGCCATCCCATATGCGCCCGATGCTCCCTCGCTCGGGACTCGTCAAAGCCTCTTCCACGAAACGATGATTGCGCCCGTGGCCGGAGGTGTGGACGCTGCAAATTAATGGAAGGTGTTGCCCTGGCCTTTTCCCCCCGCCGGACTTGGACGTTTCCTGGAACCGGGCATGGAGGAGATCAGGCGGAGAATGTTTTCCCTTTTCCTTTACGAGATGATGGACGGATCATAACGTTCCACCGTAAATGGGCAACGCGGTTCTGCGTGGGACAACAGCTACTAGGTGGTATGCCACTTCAGTCACATGGGGAGATCGTGACATGGGCACCCCGCTTTATGGGATTTTTATTTAAATAAACGTTTTATTACTTAAGTAATGTTTATACTCGGTCTCTGCATAGTTAAGATGCTCACAACCGACCAAAAACACAAAAAGTGACCAAAGCAAAAGTATCAGTATTACAAATCATGCTATAAAATACGGCCTCGAGCTATGGCAGATCTATCCGCCGATCACGCTGGCATCCCTAACAGGGGACAAAATATCCTTCGCCATGTCCTCCAATCGCAGACAACCCTCCACAAACAAGTCAGGAAACTCCATACATTATAGAGTAGTCCATGATCGGAGGATAGTCGTGGCCCAATAGATAACCTGCAGGAAAGAAGATACAATGTTATTAAAGATCTTATCATTTCTACATAGCCAAAGCGCCAAATAATGGCGCCCTCCCACCCGAAACAAAGTCCCGTATTTATCATGTATCCCATGTAACCAGTTACCAAATACATTGGCCACCGAACGTGGAGGGTGATAAACCAGAGGCTACTTGGATGATTGACTATATAGAACTAGCAAATTTACACTGAAAGAATAAATGTCGGATTATCTCATTATGGTGACAAAAAACGCATTGTGTACTTTCATGTCAATTCCTCTTAACAAGATTATCTTTCGTAAGGATGATCCCCTTACGAAGATACCAAGCGAATATCTTCATTTTGGGGGTATTTTCATCTTCTAAAGTTTACTGTTATCATCGACTGGAATATCAGGTTGGATCAAAGCTCTATAGATTGAGTCAACATAAAATTTACCACTTTCTAGTAATTTCCATTTGAACTCGTCCACACCCTCTGACAACTGTATCATGGATAATCGTAGTAAAAGATTGTTCCAAGATACCAGTCAAGGACCTATTAGACTTCTTCTGAAAGACACATTAGGGGGATTAGATTTCATTACTGTGAAAAGCGTATCCCCTTTCTAGAGCAACTTATCAGCAGTTAGTATCTTGTCAATCATCAATGTCCACAGGAAAAACTTGCAACGCGCGGGTGCCCACCCTTTCCATGTGATCCGTATGTTGTGTCCCTAAAAACTGAAGCCGGTACGTTCTTGCCAAAACGCCATTTGATGTCATCGTCTGTGTCGGTTAGCTGCGCCTCATCAATTTTTTATGCCAATCGAACTAATTGCGGGCACATTAGTGACCCGACCACACTACAGGAAGATCTAAGAGATGGCTAGAACGGTCTCTTTTATCCAAACAAATATGCAGTGAATTCCACTTGTTCGGCACATTTTAATAGGGCAAAACCTGCTGAGATGTAACAGACATGGAGTAAAAAGTAGAATTCACCCAGCAATTTATTCAGAGTTAGGACTAAGGACCAATCATTGTCATCGCACTACAGGAATGGATGAATACGCCGACGGCCGGCCGCCGACGGCCAAACATCAGGGCCGTCGGCGTAGACCGTGACCAGGCCAGCCCCTCCAAGCAGCCGTCAGCGTAGAAATTCCCTCGGGGTATCCTATGCTACGCCGACGGCTGCCCTCGGCGTAGCCTACGCCGACGGCTGCCCTTGACGTTGCTATTTTTCCTTTTATCTAATTAAACTTTGAAAAAATCATAACTAAATCATTTTAATTCGAAAAATACAAATAATATATCAAAATTTGCAGAAAAATAAGATCTATCTATCTACACTCAAATATTACATATTTGTAAAAAAAATTAAGTGAAACATAAAATATTATATATAGTTTAAAACGGACATAAGAAATTCAAAAACGATCCAACCAATGTGAAACCTTCGCGTGGTGTCATATTATGTGACATAGTTATAAGGAAAAATATCAAACCTGCTATATTGATTATGTCTGAAAAAATCCTTCACAAAATGACCTATCTCAATTGAGGTTTCTTGGCTTTCGGGTCAAATGACCAATGTTATGGCTAGATTCAATGCATAGTTTGTGATAATGTGCCCATATTGTGCATACATGTGCATCATGGGATGTCGAACAATGTTGCAGGAGGAAGTTTTCATTTTCGTCGCACCAAAAAGCTATTTTCCATTTTCTGAGCACAAAAATGGGGGAGTTTTGTGAAGCAACCACCAAATGGCTAATTCAAAATGCTACCACCACATTTTACAAAAATACTAGACCACCTTATATGGATAATGTCCCAACAGGGGGATCTGAAACCTTTCCGTCCACCCCTGGTGAAAAAGACAAATTCCTGCTGAATCGGTAGGAAGTGGGTCAGATATGAACTACAGGTACATGATCCGATGCTCATGTTTTTTTACAAAAATCATTTTTAGGTTCACAATATGCTATTTTATCAAAGATCCAAAGCAAGTTTAGTGAGGCTCGGCCCCGAGCTAAGAATCTTCATGCCCGTCGTTCGAGAAATTTTGACGATAGTTTAAAACGGCATAAAAAATTTAAAAACGATCCAAACAATGCGAAACCTTCGCGTGGTGTCATTTTATGTGACATAGTTATAAGGAAAAATATCAAACCTGCTATATTGATTATGTCTGAAAAAATCCTACACAAAATGACCTATCTCATTCGAGGTTTCTTGGCTTTCGGATCAAATGACCAATGTTATGGCTAGAATCAAGGCATAGTTTGTGATAATGTGCCCATATTATGCATACATGTGCATCATGGGATGTCGAACAATGTTGCAGGAGGAAGTTTTCATTTTCGTCGTACCAAAAAGGCATTTTCCATTTTCCGAGCACAAAAATGGGGGAGTTTTGTGAAGCAACCACCAAATGGCTAATTCAAAATGCTACCACCACATTTTACAAAAATACTAGACCACCTTATATGGACAATGTCCCAACAGGGGGATCTGAAACCTTTCCGTCCACCCCTGGTGAAAAAGACAAATTCCTGCCGAATCGGTAGGAAGTCGGTCAGATATGAACTACAGGTACATGATCCGATGCTCATGTTTTTTTACAAAAATCATTTTTAGGGTCACAATATGCTATTTTATCAAAGATCCAAACCAAGTTTAGTGAGGCTCGGCCCCGAGCTAAGAATCTTTATGCCCGTCATCCGAGAAAGTTTGACGATAGTTTAAAACGGGCATAAAAAATTCAAAAACGATCCAAACAATGCGAAACCTTCGCGTGGTGTCATATTATGTGACTTAGTTACAAGGAAAAATATGAAACCTGCTATATTGATTATGTTTGAAAAAATCCTTCACAAAATGACCTATCTCATTCGAGGTTTCTTGGCTTTCGGGTCAAATGACCAATGTTAAGGCTAGAATCAAGGCATATTTTGTGATAATGTGCCCATATTGTGCATACATGTGCATCATGGGATGTCGAACAATGTTGCAGCAAGAAGTTTTCATTTTCGTCGCACCAAAAAGGCATTTTTCATTTTCCGAGCACAAAAATGGGGGAGTTTTGTGAAACAACCACCAAATGGCTAATTAAAAATGCTACCACCACATTTTACAAAAACACTAGACCACCTTATATGGACAATGTCCCAATAGGAGGATCTGAAACCTTTCCGTCCACCTCTGGTGAAAAAGACAAATTTTTGCTGAATCGGTAGGAAGTGGGTCAGATATGAACTACAGGTACATGATCCGATGCTCATGTTTTTTTACAAAAATCATTTTTAGATTCACAATATTCTATTATCAAAGATCCAAAGCAAGTTTAGTGAGGCTCGGCCCCGAGGTAAGAATCTTCATGCCCGTCGTTCGAGAAAGTTTGACGATAGTTTAAAACAGGCATAAAAAATTCAAAAATGATCGAAACAATACAAAACCTTCGCGTGATGTCATATTATGTGACTTAGTTACAAGGAAAAATATCAAACCTGCTATATTGATTATGTCTGAAAAAGCTTCACAAAATGACCTATCTCATTCGAGGTTTCTTGGCTTTCGGGTCAAATGACCAATGTTATGGCTAGAATCAAGACATAGTTTGAGATAATATGTCCATATTTTGCATACATGTACATCATCGGATGGCGAACAATATTGTAGGAGGAAGTTTTCCTTTTCGTCGCACCAAAAAGCCATTTTCCATTTTCCGAGCGCAAAAAAGGGGGATTTTGTGAAGCAACCACCAAATAGCTAATTCAAAAACAGGGGGTTTGTGATAAGTTGATATGGATATCATATTTAGATTCCTTTTATTTTTCTGATCAATTTAGACATATTATTTATCAAATTCCGATTTACGGATTTAAAGATATTAATTATTCCGTATTAAATAGAAAATACAAAAAAGTAAAATTATTACATTTTTATTTGAATTCAATAGTATTTTTATTTGAATCAGTAATATTTTTACTTATTCATTGTCGTTTACTTAAATAAGTGTTTGTAGTTTCAGAAAATAAAAACATGTGACATAATGATATAAGAGTTAATACGATTGATATCATAGTATTGACAACTAGGTACAAATTGCTTCGCGGAAGCTGATTCGGAAGGAACTGAGAAGTTAAGCGTGGGAAGTTTGTTCAAGACTGCAATTTGATCAAAGATTAACTATAATTAGTGTTAAAATTGTTCCAGGTGAGAGATTAACGATTCAAACAATTCAAAGATTTAAAAAAGTTGAGAAAAAAATCAAATTTTTTTGATTTTTTTTGGTTTTTTTATAACCTGCCGTTATTATGCCGACGGGGCTATGCCGAGGGCAAAGCCGTCGGCGTAGCATACGCCGAGGGCATTTTGGCCTACGCCGACGGCCTTTTGCCCTCGGCGTAGCGTGCCCGTTCCTGTAGTGTCGTTATTTCACAGGGATTATATATATGCAAAACAGCATAACATACTTTTGAAAGTGAACATGTAGCTAACAAGGGCTTCTTCTTTTTTCGTATTGCCGGCCTAGCTAGGAAGGAGACGGGCCTGGCTCGGTGGTATACATAGCATCACCAGTCACCACCCGTGTCTCGCGAATGTTTCAACTTGACAATATTCAGCAGCCTCCTCGGAGAGGTGGTGCACACTGCATGATCAGCTTCTTGCCTTCTTCGACACGATTCTTTCGATGCAAGTACCTTGTGAACCCTAGACCCTAGTTGTTGTCGATGCGTGTGGGCAGGCCAATAATTAACTTGGTCTAAAACGCTAGGCATTACGTAGGTCTGGGGTGCATGCGATCTCTTGATTGAAAGAATCCCAAGATCCTTGCTCCTTTGACCAGGGGCTGAGGCGATTCTCGAGTGACGGACACTCCCTCCGTCCCAAGGCTTAATCAAGAGACTAGCAGCTAGGTAATCAGAGACACAGGGGCAGTTGTTTAACTGGGTGGGAGTCACAGTGTAAGACGACAGGCGCATGGAGAAGCGCATGTTCCTTGCACGAACGCACGTACAATCATGTTCATTTCCTTGTCGTGGGGTAGAAGGATCCGAAGGGAGTCGGTCATGCATACGTAATGCTTACCACTGAAGTTAAGTTTGACAGAAAGGATTATTAGCTAGGACACCTGAGTTCACATTCACGCCTTTGCGTCTCCAAGCTAATTAAGTGCAAGAGGTTAAGCTAAAAAAGTGCACGTTGTAGCCGAGAAGGAAGTAAATTAAGCACGGTCAAAGAAAGGAAGCAGGAATAATGAAGCATCAGCGACGTCCAACGCCTACCTAGTAACTCTACTGAAAGCACTAGCTGGTGCGGAGAGAGAGAGAGAGAGAGAGAGAGAGAGAGATTGGATGCAGCGTGGCATATATGGGTGTGCGTAGTACCGCGTATCTGCAGTTGCATGGCAGCATGGGACGCAGGGCATGTACACGTACCAGTGCATGAGCAGGCAAAGCGACACATCATATCATGCACATCCGTCCGTAGACAAAGCGAAAGTTTTTCCGAACAGTGAGGAGAAAAGTACTATCCCTCGTACGTACGTGCAGTTCGGAACTTTTATGCGTGTCATGCCGACATGGTAGACGTCCGTGCATGCAAGTGCAACAGGATAAAGAAGCCGGCCGGCGATGCATGGGCTGGGCGGCAACGGCAGAACGGCGAGTTCTTCGGAATTAATGGAACGGATAGGGCGGATGGAGCCTTTGCCTTCGTTAAGGTGGGGCCCGCATCTTCATATCTTCCTCATCCGCGGTCCTCGTCCCAAGGAAGCACGCACGCACGGATGGAGTACCGTATATCTTGATGGACGTGGGCTACACCAGTAGAAAAGAGGCCTTTGGTATAGCCCCATAGCCATTTATCCCTGTTCAAATAACAAATCGGGACCAATGACAGACGTGGGTCCCGGTTCATGCCGCCAGGACATCGGTCCCGGTTCATCTTGGATATTGGTCCTGGTTCATGGCATGAACCGAGACTAATGGTCAGCGAAGCATTACTCCCAATTCATGCCACGAACCGAGACCAAAGGGTCCCTCTTTATCCCGGTTCGGGACATAAACCGGGATAAAAAACTTTCGATTTAAATTTTTTAGATTTTTGAAATTTCAAAAGAGTCAAAATTCTGATTTTTAATTTTATTAAATTCAAAAAAAAATAAAAAAACATATTTGGATTCGCCACATTTTTCTAATAATAATGGACATATTAATTATGGAATTTCGATTTATGAATTTAAAGATATGAATTATACATATTAAATGAATTAATGTAAAAAGAATAATAAACATATTTTATATCTATATTTATTCAATATTGGTATTACTTAGTCATTTTTTTACATTAAAATCATGTTTGTATCTCAAATTATAAGAATGTCTGACTCACAAGATGCATGGATTAATATCATTAATAACATAGTATAGACATAAGGTTACAAGTGGTACATAGAAAGGGATGGGAATGAACCAAGATGTTACACATGCTAGGGGTGGAGTAGTGTTTGGATTGAGACCGGCCGGAAAGTTTAACCAAAAATTGAAATTTGACAAAAAACTAAGTGTGATTGAGAGGCTTCGGGTGAGAGATTAACCAGTCCAAATATTTATAGATTCAAAAAAAATTAGAAAAAAATCAAAAAAAAATATTTTTTTAAAAAATAAAATAGAAAGGCCTTTTGGTCCCGGTCCATGTCACAAACCGGGATCAAAGGTCCTACTGTAAGCACACGCGATGCCGGGCCACGTGAAGACCCATTGATCCTGGTTCATCGCCGAACCGAGACTAGGATTAGTCCCGAGTGATTGATTCCGGTTTAAAATCTAGGAGCAATGACCCTTATAAACCGGGACCAAAGGGGGTTTCTACTAGTGCTAATTAAGCTGGAACCGTGCATGTGCCATGCGGGGAGGTCATGTCATCGGTCCATCCATCGCTAAAAGCGCCGCGGGAGACATGGCATTTTGCGTGGCCGGTGCGTGTTCCGCCAGAAACGGCCAGGGATCTGTCCCAATCCATGACCCAAATTTGATGCCTACACGCACACGTGCTACTCTTTGACCAAAAGCCTTCTCTTCCTCCCCCTCGATCGCTCCCTTCCTCAGCCTCGATCATTCGCTCTATCAGTATATACGTCCTCCGTTATTTCTAAAGCTTAGATAGACATAGCTCGGACATAGCTAGCTGCAGTCTACAGACTTAATTTGCTACACGGGTGATGTTGCTAGTTTTACATTGGTATATATATATATATACCGTGGCGGCTATACACGCGGTCACTACCATTGGATATAGAGATCATAGCTACATAAGAGATCATGATGAAATGGGGTGGATTGTTCGTGTCCTAACGGTCATCACTTTCTGTCAAAATGCAGACGCATGTGATGCATGGGTGGGAGTTTGTGAAAAGCATTTAACCATGACGTTGACCACGATCACGAGCAAACGGTTGATGCTCATGGTGTTTCTCTTTTGATCCATGGCAACAAATCCACCACGCTAGTTGAACCATGGCCCCGACGATGGCTGGTTTTCCAGGTGTTTCACTTTTCATCATTGCAAAAACATCCGTCCACACCACTCATCTACTCGTTCACGTTCAAAGTTAATTTCACGTGGTGTTTCTCTCTCTGAGCCATGGTAGGAAAACCACCACGTGGCATGTCCATTATCTTGAAACGTGGCTGATTTTACCATGCCGCTTGTCCATGACGTTGAAACGTGGCTGATTTTACCATGCTGCTTGTCCATGACGTTGAAACGTGGCTGATTTTACCATGCCGCTTGTCCATGACGTTGAAACGTGGCTGATTTTACCATGCTGCTTGTCCATGACGTTGAAACGTGGCTGATTTTACCATGCCGCTTGTCCATGACGTTGAAACGTGGCTGATTTTACCATGTCGCTTGTCCATGACGTTGAAATGTGGCTGATTTTATTTTGGAGGGAGAGCGTGTGCCGATGGACAAAGAATTGAGAGAGGACCTTAAATTATTGCTGGCTAGCAAAAGCAAATGGCCATGAAACTTTTTTGTGGATAGAAAAATTTGTGGCGTGTTCTGTGGATGTTTGCTTTATGCATACACTAGTGGCATGGTTTGTGGCTTAAAAAATATGTGGTGTTTGCATATGGCAATGCTAGATTTATGGCTTGACGTGGTGGTGGTTTTGAATTAGAAATTTTGCACCCGGTCTAACGCTGTTAGTGAAGGTTGTGCTCCTGGGTTCATATCAAGTGATAGGTGTAGTTGATCCAATGGCTATATGGACGTGCGTAGCTAGCCGCCTGAGTATCCCACTATTTCCTAGGAAAAATACTTCTTACTCCCGGGTGTAACTACACCCACGTCTCATATACGGAAGTATTTGTAATACTTTATCTGTTTGAGTATGTTCATATACTATATCTAAGATACTTCCAAGCAAGTTAGTTGAAAAAATTGCAAATACACCCATAGTTTGCACTATATATGTAAAATACCGTCATATTTGTACGTACAAAAGGAGTATGTGAATAAAAATTATATACTACCAAAAAAGTAGTATATATACTGCCCAAATATTCTTATATACTTCATACTACGCATACATACCTTTCGGTATGGTAGATACAGCCTATATAGTGTGAAACACGTGTGGGTGTAACTACACCCGGGTGTACTATGAATACTCCCGGGTGTAACTACACCCACGTCTCATATACTGCCTTACGGAAGTATTTGTAATACTTTATCTATTTGAGTATGTTCATATACTATATCTAAGATACTTCAGGTGAAAAAATTGCAAATACACCCATACTTTGCATTATATATGTAAAATACCGTCATATTTGTACGTACAAAAGGAGTATGTGAATAAAAATTACATACTTCATACTACGCGTACATACCTTCCGGTATGTTAGATAATGCCTATATAGTGTGAAACACGTGTGGGTGTAACTACACCCGGGTGTAGTATGAATATATCATATATATATATATATATATAATGTAAAGAGTCATTTTTTCTTGGTATATACGTATGGTGCTACAGTAATCAAAAATGTTACTTTATCAGCCTCTCTCGCATTAATTCATTGCTACATAAGTAATTTTGGCCGAGTTGTTGGACTCGTAGGTACTTATGACTAGGCTTAGCTCACCACAACATCACACTGAACCATTTGCTCATCCTAAATGGAGCATCGGATCGAACGGAACAAGGGATTAGCGGCTGCTCAAATTCCTCCCCGAAACCAACTTTCACCCCACTTTATTAACATATCAACCACACGATGTAAACAACAAGATCCCTGCTGCTAGAACAAACAATACAATCAAGACCAAGTGACCAAACAAGAGAAAGAAAAAAAATACAAGTTAATGCCTATAAAACCACACTCCTACGCCTCCGAATCGATCGCCGCGTACCGAGGAACACCTTCAAAAGGGATGTGATGATGGCGTTGATGCTCGGAGAGGTCCTATGATTTCTCGCTACAAGTATAGAAAGGCCCATTAGAGCAACTCCAACACACACTGCAAATTCTGGCAGCGCATGTTTTACAGATTTAGCACGCGGCGCTGTCGGCAACTCCACCGGAGGTGCTATTTTTACACACCCATCTATCAGATCTAATTTGCTGATGTGAACTGGGACCTACTTGTCAGCCCAATTAAAAAATCTAATAAATATCACAAAAAAATGAAATGTGAATGAAAAAAGCTGGACATAGGCCCGAGGCCATGTCTCCATGCCCACCTTGCTGGAGAGAGGCGGTGTGGCCATCCCGCTCCATGGCCGGCTCGTCGGAGAGCGCTGGCGCAACCATCCCGCCGAGCGTCGCTGGCCGCTCGTCCCGTGCTGGCGCTCATCCCGTCCCGCGCCGGAGCTCGCATGCCAAAGTTGCGGCCGGGTGGCACTCCCCGATGGCATAGCGCAGCCCACCTCAGTTTTTTTATTTCCTTTGTTGAATATTTTAAACTTTTTAATTAATTAGACGGACAAGATGGGCCCACTCCACCTCAACAGCCAGGAGAGCCCTCATAGTTAGAAACGCTGTCAACTTGTCATCAATTTCGTTTAGTTTACTTTGCAACAAACTCACCTAAAAGTGATGGTTTTTAGCTATTTCAAACGTAAAGCGGTGGTTTTCCGAAATTTGTGCAGAAAAGTGGTGGTTTTAGATCGCCCATGGAGTATTCCTGCTGAAAGTGTTGTATGGAGTTGTTGAAGTTGAGTGCTGAACCTTTTTCTAGCTAATCATACGATTACAACATATGCATGTGCCGAATGATGATATCCCAGAATTAGGGATGCCCATGTCACGATCTCCCCATCTGACTGAAGTGGCACACCACCTGGTAGCTGCTGTCCCACAGAGAACCGCATTGCCCATTTACGGTGGAACGTTAGGATCCGTCCATCATCGGGAAGAAAAAGGAAAACATTCTCTGTCTGGTCGCCGTTCACCACACACCAATCAATCGTAATGGCTTGCATTTAAGGGAAGTTGGTTTATGCTTTGAGTTGGTTCTTAAGCATTAGCCTTGCATGCTCTTGCATCTTTGTTGTTGTTTTGCATGTTTAATATATAGAGAAAACTCAACCACCCGTAATGGTTGGCAATCTATGCAATGAAATTCAAGTTCATCACACATGCATAAATTGTGGGGGAGTTTGCTCTATATATTGTGGTTGTACCAACATCACATACTTGTATAGTATTTGATGTTGGGGCAACCATTTTGTTCGTTAAATTCCATATTTAAACCCTCTCTAGGGGATTGTCATCAATTACCAAAATGGGGAGATTGAAAGGGCATGTATGCCCTATGTGTGGTTTTGGTAATTAATGACAATCCCTATGGACTAATGTGCAAATTGAGTTTCACTTGTAGGTTTATCCATTGGCATCGCTTGGACCATGTGTTGCTTTCAAGGATGAAAAAGAAGAAGCATCGTCCAAGGGCTTTGTGCCTATTGGAATCAAGTAGAAGAAGAAGAAGATCAAGTATGCCTTGAAGAAGAAGAAGAAGATAGAGTTCCTCATGGCTTCCTTCAAGACATCATCATCAAGATTTGATGTGCAAGCTCACGGTGCGCCATCTCTAGAAGATATCATGCTTGGAGCTTCTCATCCTCGGCGTTCATGGAGTGATGAAGACAAGGTCAAAGAAGTGGCTTTCCCATGGAGTATGGGGGAGCCATTCGCAAGTCTTCATCAAGCAAGAGCAAGCAAGAGCAATCAAGAAAGGTGTTCCATCTTGAAGGTGAAGCTCAAGTGGGATGCTCAATGCAAAGGTATGATCTTGATAGGGTTTCTATTTTACCGGTCTTGTGTAGTGTTGGGAGACCGGGTTTAGGATAGATAGCCGTACTATTAAGATGGGCTCTCGAGTGGGTGACTCGTTCGTATCTTTCGAAGAGAGCTCAAACCTTTGCATACATAGCATCATCTTTCTTGGTTGTTGTTTGGTTCTTGTCCATGTGAGGATCTAGAGCTTGTGGTTATCTTCATAACAAGCTCTAGTTCATCTAAAATGGATTTCCCGTGCATATCTTATTGCGTTTTTGATCTTGCGGGTTTTCCGGCTCCACACCTTGGGAGGTATCTCACATATATATTTATGGTATTTTCTCGCTTGGTGATATCCAATATTTCGACTTTTTGTTGGATTCTACATGTCATTATCTTTCCAACAAAATTGGTTTCGTCTCGTTTGGATTAAGATTTATAAAAGAAACTTTTATATTAGGCCAAATCCCCGGAGGGAAATAGCCTAGAAATAAAGCTGCAGAAAAAGAAAAAGGAAAAAGAAAAACTAGTAGCCGCCTCTGTGGGCCAGGCGGCCCACTAAGGGCGGGCGCCGACGGACAGTCGTCCGCGTGGGCGGCGGATAACCGCGCGCCGTGCTGGGTCGCCAGCGGGCCGTCGCAGCTGGCCGGCCCATCCGGGCGACACGCAGCAAGGCGAGCTAGGTCGGGGTGTTGGAGATATGCCCAAGAGGCAATAATAAAAGTGGTTATTATTATATCTTTGTGTTTATGATGAATGTTTACATCCCATGCTATAATTGTATTATAAGGAAACACTAATACATGTGTGTTTTGTAAACATAAAAGAGTCCCTAGTAAGCTTCTTGTTAGACTAGCTTGTTGATTAATGGATGATCATGGTTTCCTGATCATGGACATTGGATGTCATTAATAACAAGGTTATATCATTAGGAGAATGATGTAATGGACACACACCCATAGTAAGCATAGCATAAGATCAAGTCATTAAGTTTGTTTGCTATAAGCTTTAAAATACATAGTAACCTAATCCTTCGACCATGAGGTTATGTTAATCACCATCACCGGATGGGTACTTTGATGACATCAAACACCGCTTCGTAACTGGGTGGTTATAAAGGTGTCATTGGGTATTCTGAAAGTATGTGTTGAAGCGCATGGACCAAGATTGGGATTTGTCCATCCATATGACGGATAGATATGCTCTGGGACCTCTCGGTGGAATGTCATCTGATTAGCTTGCAAGCATGTGACTGGGTCACCAGGGATGACATATCACGGAACGAGTAAAGAGTACTTGTCAGTAACGAGGTAGAACCAGGTATGGAGATACCGACGATCAAACCTCGGATAAGTAAAGTATCGCGTGACAAAGGGAATTGGTCTCGTATGTAAATGGTTCTATCGATCACGAAGTCATCGTTGAGTATGTAGGAGCCATTATGGATCTCTAGGTCCCGTTGATGGTTATTGAGAGGAGATGTGTCTTTGTCATGTCTACATATTCACGAACCGTAGGGTGACACACTTAAGGTTCGAAGTTGTTTTAAGTAGATATGGAATGTGTGTTGGAGATCGAATGTTGTTCGGAGTCTCGGATTGGATTCGGGACATCACGAGGAGCTCCGGTTGTCCAGAGAATAAGATTCATATATTGGGGATTATTTTCTAAGTTAGAAAATGTTCCGGAGTATTTGTATGGGGTTTCTAGAAGGTTTCGGAATGTTCTAGAAGGTTCTAGAAGATTTCTTGGAGTTTGCTTGAAAACCAAGAAAGGATCAAGGAATCCTTGTGGGGCAAGACAAGGAGTAGTGGGGGAGGAGCTCCTCCCCCCCTCCCAATCCGCCGGCCAAGGGAGAGGGGAGTCCTACAAGGACTCCACCTCCCCATGGCGCCTCCCTCCTTTAAATAGAGGGGTGGAGGCGCCACCCCCTGGCCCCTCCACTCCAAACCTCAGCCGCCTCTCTCCTCCTCCTTTCTTCTGCTCAGGCTTAGGCGAAGCCCTGCAGAATTCTCTACTCCACCACCATCACCACGCCGTTGTGCTGCTGGGATTCCGTGGAGAAGATCTACTACCTCCGCTGCTCGCTGGAATGAGGAGAGGAAGGTCTGCTTCGACTCCGCACGTGTGACCGACTGCGGAAGCGCTGCCGGAACACGGCGCCAGAAGGATCGTCCACTCGATCTTGAGATCGGCAAGTGATCGACTACATCAACCACGAGATCCAATCTCGTAACGCTTTCGGATCTACAACGGTTAGTACAGATCTATCTCGTTGCACATGTCTAATAAATTAGATCTTGGCTTTTATCTAGATTAGATCTGGGTTTTGTTCGTTCTTGCGGTAGAATTTTTTTTTTCGGTTGCTCATATTTGTAACTCGAAACAGGAGCTGCGGAATAAGCGAAGACTAGCGAGAGACGAGGTGACGATGCGCGTTGGAAATGGCTCCAAGGTTGATGTGATCGTTGTCGGCACGCTCCCTCTACATCTACCTTCAGGATTAGTTTTAAATTTGAATAATTGTTATTTAGTGCCTACGTTAAGCATGAACATTATATCTGGATCTTGTTTATTGCGAGACGGTTACTCTTTTAAGTCCGAGAATAAAGGTTGTTCGATTTATATGAGTAATATCTTATATGGTAATGCACCTGAGATGATTGGTTTGTTCTTACTGAATCTCAATAGTAGTGATACACATGTTCACAACATAGAAGCTAAACGAACAAAATTGAATGATAATTCTACATACATGTGGCACTGTCATCTTGGTCACATTGGAGTGAAGCGTATCAAGAAACTCCATTCTGATGGACTTCTTGAATCACTTGATTTTGAATCACTTGAAAGATGCGAAGCATGTCTAATGGGAAAAATGACTAAGACTCCATTCTCTGGAATAATGGAGCGAGCTACAGACTTATTGGACATAATACATACCGATGTGTGCGGTCCAATGAGTGTAGCATCGCGTGGTGGATATCGTTATGTTCTCACTTTCACGGATGACTTAAGTAGATATGGGTATGTCTACTTTATGAAACATAAGTCCGAAACTTTCGAGAAGTTTAAGGAATTTCAAAGTGAAGTGGAAAATCATCGTAACAAGAATATTAAGTTTCTGCGTTCTGACCGTGGAGGTGAATATCTGAGTTATGAGTTTGGCATGCATTTAAAGAAATGTGGAATACTTTCGCAGTTGACACCGCCGGGAACACCACAGCATAATGGTGTGTCCGAACATCGTAATCGAACTCTCTTAGATATGGTTCGGTCAATGATGTCTCTTACAGATTTACCGTTATCATTTTGGGGCTATGCATTAGACACAGCCGCATTCACTTTAAATAGGGCACCATCTAAATCCGTTGAAACGACACCGTACGAATTGTGGTTTGGTAAGAAACCTAAGTTGTTGTTCCTTAAAGTTTGGGGTTGCGAGGCATATGTAAAGAAGTTACAACCTGATAAGCTAGAACCCAAAGCGGAGAAATGCGTCTTCATAGGATACCCTAAAGAAACAATTGGGTATACCTTCTATCATAGATCCGAAGGCAAAGTTTTCGTTGCAAAGAATGGATCCTTTCTTGAGAAGGAGTTTCTCTCGAAAGAGGTGACTGGAAGGAAAGTAGAACTCGATGAGGTTATTGAACCTTCTCTCGGATTTGAGAGTAGCGCAGCACCGGAAGATGTTTCTGTGCCGCCTGCACCAATTGGAGAGGAAGCTAATGATAATGATCATGAAACTTCAAATGAAGTTACTGCTGAACCTCGCAGGTCAACAAGGGTTCGTACCACTCCTGATTGGTATGACTCTGCCTTGAACGTCATGTTGGTGGACAACGCTGATGACCCTGCGACGTATGAAGAAGCTATGGTGAGCCCAGATTCCGACAAATGGCTAGAAGCCATGAAATCCAAAATGGGATCCATGTACGAAAACCAAGTGTGGACTTTGGTGGACTTACCGGATGGCCGTAAGGCTGTCGAGAACAAATGGATTTTCAAGAGAAAAACAGATGCTGCTGGTAATGTTACCGTCTATAAAGCTCGACTCGTCGCGAAAGGGTTCCGACAAATTCAAGGAGTTGACTATGATGAGACATTCTCACAAGTAGCGAAGCTAAAGTCTGTGAGGATTTTGTTAGCAATTGCTGCATATTTCAATTATGAGATTTGGCAGATGGATGTCAAAACGGCGTTCCTTAATGGTGACATTGAGGAAGAGTTGTATATGGTACAACCCAAGGGTTTTGTCGATCCTAGTGATGCTGACAAGGTATGCAAACTTCAGCGCTCCATTTATGGACTGAAGCAAGCATCCCGGAGTTGGAATCAACGTTTTGATAAAGTAATCAAAAACTTTGGATTTATACAAACTTATGGAGAAGCTTGTATTTACAAGAAAGTGAGTGCGAGCTCTGTAGCATTCCTAGTACTATATGTAGATGACATATTGTTGATTGGGAATGATATAGAACTTCTTAATAGTGTCAAAGCCTATTTGAATAATAGTTTTTCAATGAAGGATCTTGGCGAAGCGGCATATATTCTAGGCATCAAGATTTATAGAGATAGATCAAGTCGCCTAATAGCGCTTTCACAAAGTACATACTTAGACAAAGTTCTAAAGAAGTTTAGAATGGAAGATAGCAAGAAAGGGTTCGTGCCCATGTTGTCAGGTAAGACCTTGAGTAAGACTCAAAGTCCAGCTACGGCAGAAGATAGAGAGAAAATGAATAATATTTCCTATGCCTCGGCCATAGGTTCTATCATGTATGCCATGTTGTGTACAAGACCGGATATAGCACATGATGTTAGTTTGACTAGCAGATATCAAAGTGATCCTGGAATGGAACACCGGACAACGGTCAAGAATATCCTAAAATACCTAAAGAGGACTAAGGATATGGTTCTTTCTTATGGAAGTGATGAACAGCTTGTTGTAAACAGTTACACCGATGCTAGTTGGAACACCGATCCGGATGACTCGAAGTCACAGTCAGGATACGTATTTATTTTGAATGGTGGTGCAGTGAGCTGGAGGAGTGCCAAGCAAAGCGTTGTGGCAAAATCTTCAACTGAATCGGAATACATAGCTGCTTCGGAGGCTGCACAAGAAGCCATATGGATGAAGGAATTCATTACTGAACTTGGCGTGGTTCCTAGTGCGTTGGACCCGATGGCCATCTACTGTGACAACACAGGTGCCATAGCTAATGCACAGGAGCCAAGGTCACATAACAAGCTGAAGCACATCAAGCTACATTTCCACGCTATTCGCGAGTATGTCCGAGATGGTGACATAAAGATTTGCAAAGTACACACTGATCTGAATGTGGCAGATCCGTTGACTAAACCTCTCCCTAGAGCAAAGCATGACCAGCACCAGAACGCCATGGGTGTTAGGTATATTACCATGTAATCTAGATTATTGACTCTAGTGCAAGTGGGAGACTGTTGGAGATATGCCCAAGAGGCAATAATAAAAGTGGTTATTATTATATCTTTGTGTTTATGATGAATGTTTACATCCCATGCTATAATTGTATTATAAGGAAACACTAATACATGTGTGTTTTGTAAACATAAAAGAGTCCCTAGTAAGACTCTTGTTAAACTAGCTTGTTGATTAATGGATGATCATGGTTTCCTGATCATGGACATTGGATGTCATTAATAACAAGGTTATATCATTAGGAGAATGATGTAATGGACACACACCCATAGTAAGCATAGCATAAGATCAAGTCATTAAGTTTGTTTGCTATAAGCTTTAAAATACATAGTAACCTAATCCTTCGACCATGAGGGTATGTATTCTATACGTATTGGCCGTTACTACATTACTACATAGATAGATCATAGGCAGTTTTTGGGGTTCCCACGTAGAAATTTTTTGTTTTCTGCTGCAGATCCCCTTCATCTAGGTCGATGACACCGCTCGTAAAACCTTTGCTCTTACCCTTTTTCTTGTTCTCAAATTCTTTCCAAAGGGCATAGCTAGTCTCCCATTTTTTGCAGTCCTTGATTAACGTCCAATAATAGGACCACGTGAAGGCCTTGTTGTCATTCACCTTCTTGAAGTGCTCCATTAATTTCATAACCTACACGACACCAACAATGTCTCAATGTTTATGCAAGGCATCGACAAGGAGAGGAAGAGGTTTTACCATGTCAACCAGCAACATGCCGTTTATTTTCCTTTTTGTCACCATCTCGTAGGAGACTTGAAACTTTCTACACTCGGCATGGATGGTGCCCCATCGCTTGGAGAGAGAGAGAGAGAGAGATCATTTCGATCGCTATAGAAGGCGTCCTTCCCCAATTTCCTATGCTCGTGGAAGAACCTGCCTACCTCTTTCCTATAGGCAAAGCCTTTTTGCTCGGCGCCACATAGTGGATCTTGTGAAACCTCCATCCATGCCTTGCATAGGATCTTGTCCTCGTCGATGGTGTAGCTCGAGGTTCGTTGGCTCAACTTCTTGCTGTCGATAAGCGTCGCCGCAAGTGAAGCGGCCAGCTACGCGGCCATGACCCCGTCGCCCATGGAAGTGCCACCGTTTCCAAACAATGACCCGTCCGCAATGTTGTTGACATGTTGCTGGATCTCCTGCTGGGCCTCTGCGTCCTCGCCATAGCCGTCGCCACCCTCATTGATCATGTCGTGCACAGCTTCCTCCGCATCGTTGGCCACGAAATCCTACACCCAAGTTGGCCATGATAAAGAGACGGGAGCGGTGTGCCGGCAATGGCAAATAAATTTCATGACCATACCGTGCCATCATCGGTCGGCGGCGCGTCGGGCATTCCGCCGAACAGGTTGACTGGCGCCGGCATGTCCGCGGCGGAGATGGACCGCTGCTTCTTCGACGCCTCCGGGGTTCTGTTCGCGGTCGTTGGAGTGCGGCTGAGGTCGATGGAGGGCTCTCCCGCCTCCGACAACATCGACGGGGATGGACAAACCAGGAGAGCAAGACGACGATCCTATTGTGACCTCCGAGCGAAGGTGTGCGCGGGCCTAGCGTGCTAGGCTGGCCACAAGGGGTGGATGTGACAGAGCTGGTAGAGGACGCGCCGGCCATGGATAGGTCGGGAATAGCGACGCCGCCAGCATCGAAGTCCATGGTGCCACCGAAAGCGGTGGTCAACGTCTCCTTGTTTATCATGTTCACGGCGTGCTTGGCGGTATCCACTGCCAGCTTGTTGTGGTTGACCCTGTTCTGCGTGGTGAGGAGGCGCTCCTTGTCGAGCTTGGTTGGGGCGAGTCGAGCTCGCGCCGCATCCCGGCAGCCAACGTGCTTCTCCGTCTCAGTTTTCCGCTCCTGCATCGCCAGGTCCTTGGCAAGCTTCTTCGGCCCGCCGGTTTTTTGGCGGTGGGAACGCCGGACGGCGCATTATCGACCATGGCGGCGGGATCCATCGTCTTTCCCGCCGCTCCCGCCTGTCGAAATTTGGGAGAGGGTTTTTGGAGGAGAAGTGAAGTGGTCTGTGTGCCACTGACGGGAGGGACCGCCAAAGGTAATGGTCGGACATGGGAGGCCGCACGTACTGTCCAGACCGACACAATCGTTGTGCACGGATGAATAGAGCGGAACGCGTCGGTCCGGATAGACCGGGAGGCCGCGCACGTCTGCGTGGACACGTTCGGGCTGGTTTGGTAGGCCTAGCGAAGATGACCTGACCATGCATGCTAGAATGACATTTGTGCTCCACCGAGGACGTACACCGGCCAAGGATGCCACGGGCGCAATCATTTCGTGGTGGGCGCATATAGAAGACCCTTTGACGAGTCGCGAGAGAGAGCATCGGGCGCATATGGAAGAGCGGATCGACGAGTCCAATCGAACACGACAATTCGGCGCTTCTGTCTTCTTCGCCCATGCACGCACGCACGCACTTTGTACTTGCACGCGACTGAGATCGCGATAGATACAGATAGATAGAAGATGTCGTCCAGAGCAGTGCGTGCGTGCGGCGCTGTGGCATCTCTCGTTTCTCTGACATCGAACAGAGCAACTTACCAGCATGTGTGCACATTGGAATCTCACTGACACAACACAGGAGTCCAACAGCCCGGCCAGGACGAACATGTCACCAGCCAACAGGTCAATCACCCACTAGTGTTTAGGAGTATAATACGATCAGGTACATACAGTAATACACATCGATCTCGCAGTCCCAGCTCTTACAGACGCTCCTCACTCTGTGACACCAACTCTAATTGGCTACTACTACCTCTGCCTCTAGTACTAGTATATGGTATTTGCATGTTACATCTCGCTCGGAGCAGAAGGAACAAAAGAGAAAATTATAATATGTTCACACGGACGGTTGATAGACTACTGGTCAAATGTTCCTGTCTGGTGGTAGTATTGTAGTGCTGCCATGCTGGTTTATGCCGCCGCTGATCATGTCCTCGGACGCCTGCCAGAGCCGCGCGGCCTCGCGTCGGCTGCTCGCGGCCGGCGACGGCAGCGCCTCGTTGCAGTCGGCGAAGTAGCGGCCGGAGACGCCGGCCAGCCTCGGGTGCGCCGCCGCGTAGCACGTGGTCGCCGCAGCCTGCATGTACGTACGGGGCAGTATACGTCAGTGAGGAGCGGCGCATTAACTGCGCAAAGCCTTCTCCTCCGGCGCGGCGCAGGCCAGAGAGACCGCAGCGACACAGGGGACCCCGACACATGGAGCTAGCTAGGGCGGGAAAAGATTTTAATCAGAGGATAGATATGGTGGGTTGATTAAGTCACCTGTGGGATTGTCTTGAGCAGCTTGGACAGCAGCACGAACACCAGATCTGTATCAGGAGGCACATTTCATCATGTTCAGAAACCATTTGGCGGTTTGGTTTTAAATTAAAAAATTAATGCACACTACTAGTACACAAGTTGAGTAGTACCTGTGAGGAGTCCGTCCCTGTCGCGGTTGAGGCGGGTCCTGACGATGCCGGGGTGCACGCAGTTCACCGTCACGTCGGCGCCCATCTCCTGCAGCCGGACGGCGAGCTCCTTGGTGTGCAGCACATTGGCGAGCTTCGACACCGCGTACGCCTGCGTCGCGTCGTAGGCTCTGTATTCATGTGCGTACGTGCACATGCACATATCCCAAGGTTAAGTAATTTACAACCGGCGGCCATGCCCATGCGAGGTGATAAACAACTTAATGTGGAGTTAGGTGCATCAGACAAGGAAGATGCTTACATCTTGCGGCGGGTGACGAGGTGGAGGTACTCGGCCCAGTCGCCGGAGAACCAGCCGTGGACGCTGGACGACACGTTGACGATGCGGCCTTGCACGCCCGTCGCCGCCGCCGTCTCCGCCATCCGCCCCAGCAGGAGCTTCGTCAGCAGGAAGTGGCCCAGGTAGTTGGTGGCGAAGGTCATCTCCACGCCGTCCTCCGACAGCGCCAGCTGCCCGTGCGAGAACTTGCCTGCGTTGTTTCTGCATCATCAACAGGTCCCGCGTCAGGAATTAACGTCGTCGCAGCTAACCACAGAGCCGAGAGCGATGCAAGGGAAAGCGATGGTGGTGGAGGATGCGCTCAGTCAGTATTACATGAGGAGGTGGAGGGGGAGGCCGAGGGCGAGGAACCGCTGGGCGAAGGCGCGCACGGAGGCGAGTGAGCTGAGGTCGAGGTGGAGCACCAGGACGTCCGCGCCGGGGCACTCGCCCAGGATGCGCGCGCGCATGTCCTCGGCGGCCTTGACGCTACGCGCCGGGATCACCACCCTCGCGCCGCGCTTCGCCAGCACCCGCGCCGTCTCCGCGCCGATCCCGGAAGTCGCGCCGGTGATGATGGCGGTGAGGGAGCCGATGTCGGGGCAGGCGGCGGTCACCTCGTCGGTCGTAGACTTGGAGCCGAACCCGCTCGCGCCGGGGGAGCCAAGCAGGTACTTGGCCGCCTGCAACATCTCTAGTCGCCACTACCACCACCGGCCACCGCGCGCGCCCGAGCCTGGCCTCGCTAGCGCAAGCTTGCCGAGGAAGAGAGCTAGGCGCTGGCTGGACCGTGGAGCTATAGCTACGAGGGGGGAATTTAAGGCGCCGGCCGGCGCGCATTTATATAAAGCTCGGGGACCTCGCGTAGAGACGCGGGGCCGATCTACACTGCAAGTACGCTGCCAAAAGGGCCACGGGGCAATAATTAATCCTTCTCCTCCTCACCGAATCGACCGCATTGACCCTGAGACCGACCGACCCAGCGAGCCAGCGGTTGGACGATCGGCGCCGTGCGTGCGTGCGCGCGCGCGTCGGGCCGGCGACGATCGGCGACGCCCACTTTTGGCTGCAATAAACGTGCGCGCGTCACTGCCCCACTCTCACTCGCTCGGTGCCGTAAGAGCAAGTACAGTGAGTTCTAGTCAGGTGGCTATATGAATTAAAATACTATTTTTTTACCTAGTTGGAAGAGAGAAGAGGAGAGAGAAGAAGAGTGGGCTCTTATGTAAGAGCCAGCTCTAGCACGTGCTCCTAGGCACTTTGAGAGAGTGAAAGGTGGAGCATGTATTGCTAAAGTACTATATTTTTGTAGCTTATTATTGTACATGCTAGCTCTAAGTTGGCTATAGATGACATGGCGCTTGGCTTATAGCCAGCAGCTGGCTATAATATTGTCCTTGCTCTTACCTGGCCGCCATTACAGCAAGTACAATAAATCAGCTGGCTATAAGGATTAAAAAAAGAGTTTGTCTATGTCTCAATCGATTGAGATTTTCTTAAATCTCAATCACCTGAGAAAAGTGCAAACATAGTTAAAAGAGATGTACAACTTAGTTCCAGTTGCACTTTTTTAATAGAAAAGTGCAATTGCATTTTTCATTCATAAAAGTGCGACTGAACCCAGTTGCACCTTTTTTTAAACATGCGTTTGCATTTTTTTAGGTGACTGAGCCTTAAGGAAATCTCAGTCGACTGAGAATTAGAAAACCGTTAAAATAATATTTTTTGCCTAGTTGAGAGAGAGGAGGAGAGAGAAGACTCTCATGCCAAAACCAGCTCTAGCACGTGTTCTTAGGCACTTTGAGAGAGTCAAAGGTGCCATGTCATATATAGCCAACTTAGAGCTGGCATGTATAATAGTTAGCTACAAAAATATACTAATTTAGCACTATATGGCCCACTTGGCTTATAGCCAGCAACTGGCTATACTATTGTCCTTCCTCTTAGGGCATCTCCACCGCCCAAGCGTCCGCGTGGACGTGCAGGTATGCGCGGTCCCAGCGCCATGACCCATCCGGCTCGATTCAACGGCGCACCTAATTTAGGTGATCGTTGCGTCGGCCCGGGCATGGTCGGATCGCGTGCGTGTCCTCCTCGCGCGCGCTACTGGTCCACTCGCCAGTGTCCGTTGCGAGTCAGAGCAACCGTGGTACCTATTCAGACGCAACCGCGATAGCGATTCAGAAGCGCGGGCGGCAGACGGAACGGCGACACCGAGTCAGACGCAACCTCGGCAGCCTTCGCCATCAATGACGACGGGACGGGGTGTCGCCTGAGTTCCCACGCCGGCATTGATGGCGAAGGTGCGAGAACCTGTCGGCGCTCCCACGGGACGAGGCTACTTAAGCTGCCCCCGGCGGCCATCGGTGCCGCATACCTCCCCTCCTCTCGCCATCGCAATCGCCGTCACCGTAGCCACTGAGCAACTAGCCGCCGCAGCCACTGCCACCACCGCCGCGATGTAAATGCCGGGGTGGTTCAAAAGTCGAAGAACAATCACAAAGTCGGCGGATCCGGCTCGAGCGGTCGGCGCCGTCCAGGGAGCGACATGCTGGCATTCCATCGTGGGGTCCTGCCACCGCCATCCCGGGCATAGGACTTCCGTGTGGTGGAGTGCGAGCGGAGGTGGAGGGAAGGGAGAGGTATCGGCCACCACGATGTCTCCCTCCCACGGGCTGGCACCTCAACCAGGACCGGGTGCCAGTGCCGCCCGCCCCGAAGGATGACAAACGCGCTAAAGGCGGAGATCGGCCGCCGCATCCGCAAGCTCCTGCAGGCCTTCCGGTACGACCGCAGGTACCACAACCCGGTGTTCTGGAAGGAGTTCCTTGACTGGGAGCACACGGCGTGCCGCCTCAGCGCCTACCACGGCGAGTTTGACCTGTGGGGCTCCCACGACCTTCCTGCCATCGAGGCCGCCTCCGACAATGTCGTCAACCACTCCGATGCCGACCTCGGCTATGACGACGACGACGGCATCATCATCAAGGAGGATGCCTTCCTGCCCCTAGAGTACCATTAGGTCCTGGCGCGGGGCTACGACGAGGATGCCTTCCTCGAGCAGGCCATCATGCGAGTGCGAGGGAGGATGACCAGATGTGGGACGGCTACCAGGAGGCCGTCCAGCTCACCGGCCTGGTGGCGTAGGTCGACGTCGGGCAGCCGTTGCCACCGCCCCCACGGCAGTAGCTGCGGGGGTGGGCTGCTCCGCCCGCGTCGGAGTGGTCTGCCCCACCCGTGTCGAGCGGTACTTGGAAAGCTCAGAGTTAACTAGAGGAATTGGATTGATTGTTACTCCTCTAGTTATTTATACTTATATTAAACTCTACTTTGATTTTCTTGAGTTATCAAAGATTGTATAGTGTTCTTAGCATCTCTTTAATTTTGATGATCTTTTCAATATGGAAGAAGTGCTAGACACATATGGCAACCGATCGTAAGTGAATTCATATTCTCGTTGTTTCAAGTTCAAACGCTGAATTCCTTATAGTTCTTTTGTTTCTTCTTGCTGGAGGGCGATCAAGGTTTGAGCTTTGGGGATGTTAATGGTTCCAAAAAGCGACATCTTTCTCTATGTTTAAACATTGTTTTTCGTCAAGCAATTGACATTATTCTCTCTTGATTTTCCACTAATGACTAATTATTGCAAATATGTGCAAATCCTCCCTTTGAATTATTTTGTGTAGGAAATCACACTTCTATGACGAAATCTGGAGTCATAAATGATGATTTTGAGGAAGTATTTACAACCAAGTATTCTTGGAGTTGAAGCTAGGTGCCAGCCAGCGTGACGACCACTGGTACGGGTGCACCCCGCCCGTACCGCCCAACCGTACGGCGTGGTGACAGATTCATCTCGTCAAACCCTACAATACTCGTGAAGACGCATATATATTTAGAGGCCCATGTCACTGCGCATAGAGCTGTCGTTCTCATATTGCACCACAATACCACCAAAGGAGATCCACGCCATTGTTCATCCATCCATCATCCATCCCTCCATTAGCCATATCCATTGCTTTGTACTCTAGATCTTGTGATTCAGCGACCATTGTAAGAATATTTGATTTTAATCTAAGTATTGCACAATGTTTTCTATCCCTGATCTTATTGTTATGAGTGAGTAGTCCTCACGGGCTGCGGGTTGGGGAGAAACCTCACAGTGTTTATGTGTATCTAATCTATGGGAGAATTGTGTATTGGTTTGAAAGAGGGATTTGTATTATTTGTTTCTTTGTCTCTTGCCTCGATCTTTGGTCTTGTAGGTACCCAAGATCCCCGAGATTGATCAAGTCTTGAGGTGAGATGCTTGGCTAGTGGCGATCTCATAGTAACCTCAGTGATAGGAAGGGTAGTACGGTTTTCACTTACCAACCCATTTGGGATCACAACAACATCACCACTTAACGCTTTGATCTGTTGTTTTGCACTTAATAATCGTTTGTAACCTGGTGCTTCGCGGTACACTCGGTTGGATCAAAAGACTATTGCTATGCATGTGGCCTCTCAGGGGATCTAGTATACTAGGATGTGTTTCCCACAAAATATTATCTCTATTGGAACCTTACACATGAATGTGCTTATGTTTATCCTTTTATCCCATATGACATGCAACTCTAGGTGGATCTTCAACCCTGGCATATCTCTATCCATTGATTCAACCACAATATAAAGTAAACTAGATGTGTCCCGTAAACAATGGTAAAATCGAAAAAACAAAGTCTTGTAGACGTGTCCTTATTTTTAATCCTATTAATGTTGTTTACCAAGGATTCGATAAACCTAGATCTACTATGAAAAATCTATTATACCACACCCGGAATCCGAATCGAAGGGATCAGTTGAATCGGCCCAACCATGAAGGTTGCCCCTTAATAATTAATTTAAATATTTTATTTAATATATTAATTCATATAAATATTTAAATTCCCATTAATCTGAAAAAACTTTTTGGCTTATTCATTCTTATGATACAACATTGGATCCTCTTGGTAACTTTTCCAGCAATATCTTATTGGAACAATTCCAATGCTCTGTCTTTCTCATCGGTGATCCCTTCTTTCCATGTCGATCTCAGAATGTTGTCAGATCCTTAAGTGTGTTACCCTACGGTTCGGCACTGTCATAGACATGATCGATATCACTCTCAATCAATGATCAATAGCAGGACCGGGATGTCCATAATGACCCCTATGCACTTCGGAGACTCTATCATGTTCGAACCATAAACTTCATGTCCGTATACTTTGCTTCTTCGATACATAACTTATCCGAGATTTGATTTGTAGTATCAACATACCTCTCTCATTACTGACAAATCCACTTAACTTGTTTTTGTGATCTTGTATCCTGTGACCTGGTCAATACTTGCAACCTATTGGATATAGTCTCAACGAGTGGGCCTAGTATATCTTCCCATTATGCGGGTGAACAAATCCCGATCTTGATTCACATGCCTCAACTGTTATTCTGAAATACCTGATGCATGATGACTGCAAGTGCACAGATCGTTTGTAGCTAGTTTCAAAATAAATAGATCAATCCCACAGGGAGAAGGAGTCTGAAGTCTAATAATTCTTGAAATAGATATTCCGATAGAAATGCTAGATAAAATTCTAAGTGATAAGATAAAATGCGAGTATTGTGTAAAAAGGTGTTTTTGGGTTTTGGGTATAAGAGAAATAAAGTAAAGTAAACTAACTGAGTACAGAAAGTAAGTATCACATATGTAAGAGAGACTGTAACTGCTGTAGGGAAAAGGCGTTCTCAGGGAGTAGCAGATACACCACTAGTATTGTAAAGATCTAAGATAAAGATTATCATCATGAACATTCTCAACTATGTATGTGTGGGAGGAAATCCGTATTTGGACGAATAGGCAACAACCGCTTCTCACACCATCCTCATAACCACAACAGTCAGCAATCGATATCAATCAAATTACTGCGCTATTAAGGGACGTAATCCCGTAGGACGTATCCCATGGCATGGATAGTGTTCCATGAGTTCCCTCGGTTTCCCAAGTTGATACATAAGGGGTGCCAAATGCTTTATAGTCATTGTAAGTGCTAGCACGCCTCCGTCTACCGACAAGTAGTTTCCTCCATCAAGTCCCCACAAGAGGCAAATATTGAGAGGTCGACTTCTCTCAACATCAAGATGTAGAAAATCTAACACATGGTCACAACGATGAATATCATAATAGACTTTATCTTATTTCAATCTCGTACTAGGGTTTCTCCATCTCCCCAAGAACTAATGATCTACTCAGACATGGAGGCAATCAACATCATGGCAATGGTAATGGAAACAATCATAAATGAATAGTAATTGCATAAATCCACAACGAGTATAGGAATTACGAAAAGATCTAGACAATATGTAGCTGGGATGGATGGAGATGGTGGTGATGCAGCGGTGGATGATGAAGATCGATGCCTTAGCCTTCCGGATCTACGCAGGGCGAAGATGGATCCCTTGTGGATGACTTACCCCTCTAAATGCCTTCCGAAGGTGAGGTTTCTGCGATTTCTGGTTGTCCTGTATGTCGTCTCCTCACACCAATTGCACGGGGTGAAACTATTTGACGAGGCGGAGGCGGCGCCAACTATACGACCGGAGCTATACGGCCGGAAAATTGCTCCGCCCGTATAGTTGGTCGTTACGCTCTCTGCCTCCCTTGTTCGCTTCTGGTTTTCTTCTGGTATTATTAATATTTCCCAAATAAGAGATTTATGTTGCTTTTGACTCCTTTTCTCCACAATACAACTGCTCCAAGAATTGTATCCATCATCTGCCCTAATCCTAGTGAAAACAGACATAAAGTGTGCGCGTGAACGCCGTAAAATACCAAGATCCTACATCTACAATGCGAAATAATAATGTAAAACATGATGCAAATATGCACTCATCAACTTCCCCAAGCTTAGACTCTTGCTTGTCCAGAGCAAGCTCTAGCTTAATGGATGTGATCCTCATATTCATGAAGTTGAGTCGATAAAATAAATATGGCAATTGCATCATGTGTTCATCATGTACGATACATAGGAATAAGTTCATGAATAGTAACTTACTCGAAATATAAGAAAAGTATTTAGAAGGTTTCCACACCTTAGTGATAAATAGTTCATAAAAGATGAATCTCAACATAATGTAAAAGAATCCGGTTAAACCGAATGAGTTAACGAGGTAGTCCCAAGTGTTTTAGGATCAACGTATTCACTTGGGATTTAGAATCTCAAAAGTATCTCTTTATCATACTACAACTCAGTGGTATATGCCTACTTGCTCTTTGCACACTCGCTCTTTTTTATTCTTCTTTTTCTTTTCTTTTGTATATATATTCTCACACTTTTGTTTAAGTGATGTGCAAAGGAGCTAGCCATATATTCCACTTCATGTAGGAATTCAAAGTTTAACGATCTCAATTACCAAATTCCAACTGTATATGAAGCATTCTTATGACTTGAAGATTCTACCTCGACTTGTTCCCACTCTATTTTGATATCACTTTATTTTCCTTTGTTCAAGGTTTCTTCTTCAACTTAATTGTGTAGATAATTTTTCTTTTTAAATCAAACTGTAGACTTAATACATATTGACTAAATTATCTTTAGGTGTTCTATTAATACCAATGATGTGGAAGACTCCTAGTGCTATCATCAAGTGCAAGTAAAATTATACTCAAGCCATTCATATATCGGATAAAGCAAACACAAACTCAATATTGCTCCATATATAATAATAAACTCGGAAATTCATAAAAGGGATCGACCATTCTTGAATGGAATTCTAATGATGCAAACTTTATTTCTAGTTTGAACTAATGCAAAAATAGTAATAAAACTTATAAGATAGATTACAAGGTCTTAAAGATCTCCCCAAGCTTGGAATCAAGCCAGGAGGGATCAAATAATCCCTTGCGGTTATTTGATACCATGATTGTTGTAGATCAACGGGGTGCCATGGCATGTAAGACCGCAGTGTGCGATGTCTACGCACTTCTATTCTTGTAGACAGTTGTTGGGCCTCCAAGTGCAGAGGTTTGCAGAACAGCAGCAAGTTTCCCTTAAGTGGGTTACCCAAGGTTTATCGAACTCAGGGAGGAAGTGGTCAAAGGTATCCCTCTCAAGCAACCCTACAATCAAGATACAAGAAGTCTGTTGTGTTCCCAACACACCCAATACACTTGTCATGTGTATAGGTTCACTAGTTCGGCGAAGAGATAGTGAAATACAAGTGGTATGGATAATTATAAGTGGTAACGGTGCCAGAAAAGAGCTTGACAGGTAGGAAGAGACTAAAGGCAATCTGAAATAAAGATAGAAGCAAGCAAACATGTAATAGATCTAGTAGCAAACGGTGTTTCAATGCTTAGAAACAAGGCCTAGGGATAATACTTTCACTAATGAACACTCTCATATAAATAGAGTCTCTTTATGATACTACTCTGAACTACTCTCCGGTTAGACACTCTAATCCATGGTAGGGCTATAACAGCACACCTCAAAGTTCGCTTTCCCAACTAGATAACCCCTCACTATCACCTTGAGCGCTAGATGGTTCCAACAAACATCACAATTTCATAGAGACATCCAACTCCAAATATAACTCATAACAAGTATTTGTAATCTCTAGCCTAAGTGCCACCATGATGTGCATGCTATCATGTTCACACACGTGGGGAGAGCTAGAGATCTATTAAAGCACTTGAGTAGCAAGGTAGGTCTACTTGATTACAAAGCTCATGATCACAATATGATCATGCATAGAGAGAGAGATGAACACATAGCTACCGGTAGAACCTTTAGCCTCGAGGAAGAACTACTCCCTCATCATCATAGGAATCAGCAACGGCGATGGAGATGGTGGTGGAGATCGATGGAGATGGCTCCGGGGGCACTTCCTCATGCCGGCAGGGTGCCGGAATAGAGACTTTCTATCCCCCGAATCTCCCCTTTGGTGGCGGCGGAGTGATACATTGCAAATGTATCTATAATTTTTTATGTTCCATGCTGGGTTTTATCTACTTTCTTATGTTTTGTCCACACTTTGGAGTACTTTTCATATGATTTCTTGAACTAACCTATTAAAAAGAGCCACAGTGCCAGCTGACTGTTTTCTGTTGTTTTTGGTTCCAGGAAAGTCACAAAATGAATATTCTTAGAATTGGATGGGACAAAAGCCAAAAATCCTATTTCACCAGAAGACTCCCGGAGCTAGAATACGAGACGGAGTGGGGCTAGGGCCTAGCCACACCACCTGGCCGCACGGGCTGGGCCTGGCCGCACTAGTGGGTGGTCTGGCCGCCCTAGACACCCCCTCGGTCACCCTCTTCGCCTATAAGATGCCTTCTGGCCTAAAAACACAGGAGGGGGTCGACGTTTTTCCAGAAGGAGTTCCGCTCCTCCGCCACCACCAGATTCCACAAAACAGACCAGAAACTCCGTTCTGGCACCCTGCCGGGACGGGGAATTGGAGGAGATCATCGCCATCATCATCACCATCGCTTCTCCATCGACCATCCATGTTTCCCCCATCTATGAGTGAGTAATCCCCCGCTATAGGCTATGGGGATGGTAGGGATTAGATGAGATCGTTCATTGTAATGGCATCAGATTGTTAGGGCATGGTGCCTAGTATCTTCTATTAGTGCTTTATGACTTTGTTACAACTTGTTATGCTTAATGCTTGTCACTAGGGCCCGAGTGCCATGATTTCAGATCTGAACATGTTATTGATTCATTATGATAGTATTGTTTTTGGTCTTACATGCAAGTTGTATACACATGTTGTTGTTCGGAACCAATGGCCCCGAAGTGACAGAAATCGGGATAACCGGAGGGAATGGCTTTGATGTGAGGATCACATATGTTCACGGAGTGTTAATGCTTTGCTCTGGTGCTCTATTAAAAGGAGCACCTTAAGGCCAGTAGTTCCCTTGAGGCCCCGCTGCAAACGGGCAAACGGGTTGGCAGGACAAAAGATGTTGTGCAAGTTCTCATTGCGAGCACGTATTACTATATATGGAACACATGCCTATGATTATCTAGTACTTGGATGCTTTATCTTATTTATCTGCAATTGCCCTATGTTCTGATTGCTATGTGAATTGTCTTGTCCATGCAACGCCCGTCCATCCATGCTTATGCCTACCGCGCTTTAATCCTACTATTTACTGCTATTGTTACTGCTGTCTTTACTTTACTACTGCCGTTACTTTACTATTCCTACTACAAACTGTTGCTACTGATAAACTGCTGTGAGCAAGATTGTTTCCAAGTGCAGCTGAATTGACAACTCAGTTGTTAAGGCGTATAAATATTCTTTGGCTCCCCTTGTGTCGAATCAATAAATTGGGTTTCACTTCCCTTGAAAATACTATGATACGCCCCCTATACTTGTGGGTCATCAAGACTATTTTCTGGCACCGTTGCCAGGGAGCATAGCTTTATTTATCAAGTCCACTTGGAATCACTATTGTTCAAGCTCAGTTTATTTCCACCTTGTTTGCTTGTTTCTTTATCAAAAATACAAAAAAATAGTTCCTACTCTAGTTGGTATATTCGTTGGTCTGTTATTGTCTTGCTTTATCATGCTTTTTATCAATGGTTGGTTTCTTTGGAACTGAATCTTACTGGCAAGGTGGGTTCACGGAAGATCAAAAATATTATTATAAGGAACACCACTTGTCACAAAAAGGGAAACACTTATGGGAACAAATTGATAAATTGTATACCATTGCTAGAAACATGTGCTCTACTTATAATGTTACTTATTGCTTTGATAAATCTTGTAAGAGGTATAAACACCTCCCTTTTCAATGTGAGTATAATGATAATGTTACCATATCTTCTTATGTCAAGGGAAATTATGACTTTTATGATGTGGAACAAATTGAGGAATTTATTGCTTGGAATGGTCACTACTAGGAAATAGCCTATAGATAGACAAGATGTCCAGTGGCGCATAAGCCAAACTATGCGCCGCAGGAAAACATCAGTGGCGCACCAGAAAGCATGCGCCACAGAAGTTTGGAAGTTCTGTAGCGCATTTTCCAGAACATGCGCCACAGAAGATTGGTGGGACCCGCCGGCGGGGGGGGGGGGGGTGATCCAAGTTCTGTGGCGCATTCTGAAATATGCGCCACATAAGTTGCAACTTATGTGGCACATATTTGCTCATGCGCCACAGAACATGGAGGGGGGCCCCACCACGGAATCTAATTCACCCAAGTTCTGTGGCGCATGTTGACATATGCGCCACAGAACTTGGAGGTGGGCCCCACAGAGGGAATCTTATTCACCCACTTCTGTGGCGCATATGGGGTTATGCGCCATAGAAGTTTCAGCATCTGTGGCGCATTTCCTCCATATGCGCCACAGATGAGGGCATCCAGATCCATGTTAAAAAGGTGACAAGAGCTAGCTTTCTTATCTATCTATCCCACCACCACCCATTTCACATCTCTACCTCCTCCCAACTCGTCTTCCTCCTCCCTCACACCCCATCTTGCCCATAGTTTCTCTATTTTCTTATATCTAAACCTACTTTAATCCATAGATTGGTAAGTAGAAGCTTCGCTCCAACTTCTAGATCTAAAAGTTCCTTACTTTTCTCTCTCACATCTCTCTATTTGTTTACTAATTTCCTCTCCACCAACTTGCATTGTAGATCTATTTGTCCATACTCTCTCATCACGCGGTCTCGTCTCGCTATTATTGTGTCTACTATAGGTGAGTACTTGGCCATCATGAACATGTAGGTGAAGCTTGTCGCGCGGGCGGTGTGTTTGTGCGATCCATGGCGAGACGATGCTTGTGTGTGGTGCATGAATGTTTGCAATGGGAGGAAGTTTTTTGTTGTTGTCGGGCCCGGCCGGTGTGGTTGCATCGATGTTTGCCAAAATGTTGATTCATTTCCATTTCGGCAAATTTTTGCACTACCCATATGTCCTAATTTTGGGAAAGGTCATGCCGAATTTTTTCCAGCTAGCATTCATGCATGTGTGTGTTCATATGGTGTGGTTCTCACCTATACTCTCTGTTTTGACCGCTCAGGCAACCATGGTCCTCACGATGAGCGAAGGTCGAATTGCTAGGTACAAGAAAGGCGCGAAGGAGGACATGATTCTAAACAACAAGACCATGATATGATGTCCATGTCGAACATGCAAACTGCAGCGCTAGATCGACCCTGAATCTGGACAATTGGAGGGTCACCTGCTTAGGCGCGGTTTCATGCGCAACCTCAATGAGGCGCCGGCAGGACATGGTGGTGGTCACGAAGACGTGGGCGGGCGAGAAGACGAAGAGTCTACCGGGCATGATCATCATGACGAAGGAGATGCCAGCCGGCATGATCATCATGACGAAGGAGATGCCGGTGGGCATGATCAGCATGGAGAAGGAGATGATGACGGGCATGATCATGAAGAAGGAGAAGACGCGAACACACAGACGCTGCTAACTTCGATCTTGCAGGACCCTCATGTTCAAGAACTGCTCCTCAAGGAGACGAGCAACGACAAAGCTGCAGCCCGAGAGAAAGCCAAGCTGGCCCAAATGGAGGTAGACGGGATGACTCCATTGTATCCTGGGTGTCGCCCCGAGGATACACATTTGAGTGTAACGCTCAAGGCTCTAGAGATGAAGGCCGAACACAAATGGACCGATGTGAGCTTCAACGCGAACATGGAATACTGGCACGACCGACTTCCTAAGGGGAACACATTGCCAACAAGTATCGAGGAGGCCAAGAAAATCGTGTGCCCTCTCGACCTACCACACATTAAATACCACGCATGCATCAATGATTGCGCACTTTATTGGAACGAGTACGCGGATAGAACCACTTGTCCGGTGTGTGGCCAAGGACGGTACAAGAGAGGGAACAAGAAAGTTCCTCGAAAAGTGGTATGGTACTTTCCTATCACCCCTCGTCTGCAGCGATATTTCGTAGATCCTAAGGAAGCAAAGCTCATGCAATGGCACGCGGAAAGAAAGAAACCGGAAGATGATCCAGAGAAGGGCAAGATCCTAACACACCCTTCAGACGCTAGCCAGTGGAACACATTAGACATCGAGTTCGAAGAGTTCGGGGGCGATGCAAGGAACGTCAGGCTTGGTATGAGCACGGATGGACTCAATCCTTTTGGAAACCAGAGTAGCACGCATAACACCTGGCCCGTGTTTGTATGGCCATACAACCTCCCCCCGTGGCTATGCACGAAGCAAAGGTATGTACACATGAGCATTCTTATTCAGGGGCCGAAACAACTAGGTATCGATATGCATCTATATCTCGAGCTATTGAGAGAGGAGTTTGCCAGCTTGTGGGAGACGCCGGCCCGTACGTGGGACGCCTATACTAAAGAATATTTCCATCTGAGAGCCGTGTTGCTCACGACCGTGCAGTACTATCCTGGTTACGCATATGTATCGGCCTAGGTGAACCACGGACACAATGCATGCGTCAAGTGCATGGATGAGACACCGCATCTCCAGCTACCAAGGGATCCCGGGTCTTCGAAAACCGTGTTCCAAGGTACTCGAAAGTGGCTCCACATGGATCACCCGTGGAGAAAATGTGGTGACCTGTTCAATGGTAAGGACGAGCTCGAAAGAGCCCCGCGTCCGAGGAGCGACGAAGAAATCGAGGAGCTTTTGAATAATTGGGTAGATTGCCCTGCGCCTGGAAAAAAACGACCGAGGACAAAGATGCTGCTGGGTGTATGGAAAGCAAGGTCTGTTTTCTGGGACCTGCCGTATTGGAAGGTCCTTCACACTCCCCATAGCCTCGATGTAATGCACATCACGAAGAACGTTACCGAGAGTCTGCTTGGCACTCTACTGAACATGCCAGAGAGGACCAAGGATGGGCCGAAAGCAAGAACGGACCTTAAATTGCTTGGCATAAAGAAAGATCTTCAGTACCCTGATAGTGATGATGATGATGATGATCATCATCATCATCATCATCAGGAAGGGACTCAAGGTCGCTGCAAAAGATTTAAGAAGAATGAGGTGGTGCTTCGAGCTGCCTGCTTCACTCTGAGTCTAGAGGAGCTCGAGCAATTTTTTAGGTGCCTCTTAGGAGTGAAAGTTCCTCACGGTTACTCGGGGAAGATAAGCAGATATCTGGACGTGGCGAAGAAGAGGTTCAGCGGTATGAAGTCTCACGACTGTCACGTGCTGATGACGCAGATACTCCCTGTTGCGATCCGTGGGATAATGGACGAGCATGTCCGGAGACGTTGTTTGGCCTCTGTAACTTTTTCGACATCATATCTAGGAAGTCGATCGGTGTGAAGCAGCTCGACAGGCTACAGGAAGAGATCGTGATGATACTATGCGAGCTTGAGATTTACTTCCCGCCCGCATTCTTCGACATCATGGTGCATCTGCTTGTACATGTCGTGGACGACATCATCCAGCTTGGGCCGACATTCCTGCACAAAAAGGATAAATGGTGTCATCAAAGGATTCGTTCGCAACAGGTCTCGTCCAGATGGAAGCATAGCCAAGGGCTTTCCGATCTACGAGTGCATCTCCTTCTGCCAGAATTATCTAACCATCGAGAACGAGGATGTTGGAATACCCACAAAGAAGCACCTCGGCAGGCTCGGTGGATATGGTCACCACGAGGGCTGCCGCTCACTACATGTCGGCATTGATGGTCGACGCACTGATTTTGAAAGGGCACACTGAGTCGCGCTACAACACATTGAAGTGGTCGGCCCTTGGGTCGAAGAGCACAGAAGCTTAATCGAGCAGGAGTACGTCAACCAGGGCTGGCCGAGGAAGAAGGGAGACGTAACCAGAGAGCACAACTCCAGCTTCACGGGTTGGTTCAAGAAAAGGCAACTGGACAATCCCCCACAGACGCCTTCTACGGAAGATCAAAAACTCATATTCTCCTTGTCTCAGGGCCCAGGGCACAACCTAAGGACTTATCAGTCATACGACATAAACGGTTACAGATTCTACACCGAGGAAAAGGACAAGAATAGTGAATATCAAAACTCAGGAGTAACTATGTTATCCTTTGCTGATGACGAGACTACTGTGATGGAAAGATTCTACGGAAGGATCGAGGAGATATGGGAGCTGGACTACTGTGGAGAGATCGTACCGATGTTCCATGTTAGATGGGCCAAGAACGTGGAAAAAGAAGGCCGCTATTTCACCACAATGGTTATACCAGATGCCAAATCAACAAAGAACGCCTCCGCAAAAAATGAGCCTTGGGTACTCGCTAGCCAAGTTGGTCAATGTTTTTTTTATTACCGACCCGTCAAAGCCCAATCGTGTTGTAGTTAGGAGGGAAAAAGGAGCATCATCGGAATGGAAGGAGTCGCCAATGAGCAAAACTTCGACAAAAATAGTGACCCAAAGATCGAAGAGGAATTTGACAAGTACTTCGACATGCCTACTACTACTAAAGTAAGAAGGAAGACCACACTGCCTACTAAAGGTTGTCCATTCACAAGAAGAAATCTCAAAGTACATGGGCTAAAGTATTCAACCACGACGAAAAAGGGCAAGAAGATTGTGAAGAGACACTAGCTCGACACATCACATGATTGTATATGTTCGGAGAGAGAGTTTTTTTGAATAAATATGAATGTTTGTATATGTTCTTGCTTCATTTTAGACATATATATAATTAAAAACACATTACATGATTGTATATGTTCGGGGAGAGAGTTTTTTGAATAAATATGAATGTTTGTATATGTTCTTACTTCATTTTAGACATATATATAATTAAAAACACATTACATGATTGTATATGTTCGGGGAGAGAGTTTTTTGAATAAATATGAATGTTTGTATATGTTCTTGCTTTATTTTAAACAGATCTATAATTAAAAATATATTTTAAAAAAATAAAAAAGTGTGAGACAGCAAGGATTCGAACCTGGTTGCCTCAGGTTTAGAATGGCACAAGCAAGCAGCAGAGACCACTAAGGCAAGTGTGTGATCTTGTCATACTACCACGCGCGCCGCGTTTTGTACTAAGTCCACAGGTTCTGTGGCGCATTTCGGCAATATGCGCCACAGAAGTTGCCATAGAAGTTGGAACTTCTGTGGCGCATATTGCCGAAATGCGCCATAGAACCTCAAGACTTAGCGAAATAAACGGTTCAGCCTGCTTCACCCCTTCTCCCCATTCTCAGTCACCGCCACGCTAGCCCTAGATCGACGACCGCAGACGTCACTACACACCGCTGCTGCCGGAGCCGCCACCGCCGCGCCGCCCGGTGAACTAGTGGAGGAGCCACCCGACGAACCCGTGGAGGAGGAGCCGCCCTGCAGCCCTGCATCCCGTGGAGGAAGAGCCGCCGGAGGAGGAGCCACCGTGCCGGACCCCGCAACCCTCGTCGTCGTCAACCACCGCAGCAAGTTCGTCCCCCACCCCCACCCCCACGGTTCGTCCCCCACCCCCTACCCCCCTCTGATGCTCTTCCTAACTTGAGTCTCTGTCAGTGTATATGAGTCTCTGTCAGTTTTCTAACTTGCAATTTCTAACTTGAGTTTAATCGTGCTAATCGTGCTAACTTGAGTTCAAACGTGTATATGAGTCTCTGTCAGTGTATATGAGTCTCTGTCAGTGTATATGAGTTTCTGTTAGTGTATTTTGAGATATTCAGTGTATATGAGTTAATTGAGATATGTTGAGATATTCAGTGTATATGAATTCATAAAAGCTTTGAATATCTTACCTTGCATTTATCCTAACTTCTTTCATTCCTGCTAATAACATCATTTGAATTTTCAATGCTGATTGATTGATTGCTAATAACAGCATATCTGTACCATCTCATATTTAGCTACTTGATTGATCATAATTTGTCTTAGGAGTTGGTGCATGGTTGTGCTTATGTGTAGTGAAGTTCAGTTTTTTATTTGTATGCGTGATTCTTTCTTCTCAGTGTTTGTTGCAGTCACATGTTCAGTTCATCAAGATTGTGCAGTGATACATATAGATATGAAGTTTTTTCCTTTCCTGAAGAAAGATTTTCTCGGGTAGTTGGGCTCATGTAAGACAAACAAAATCAAATGAAAGCTTCAGTTAAAATGAATAATTTTGATATATTCATATGTTTGGATTCAAACCATTGGGTTGAATTCATCTGTTGTGTATTGCACTACATAGTTGATTATGTGCTACTATCTACTTGCTGTCAATTTTGGCACAATAATTTGTAATGTGGGATATTCTGGAGGCTATTTTCTATGTGTCCATAATTTGCCCAGTACACACTATGTTGCTACTGGCAGTGGGATTTTCTATAATGTCTGTGTGCAAGGTGATGTCATATATCTACTGTGTGTACTATAACTGCTACTCAGTTTTCATTCAATAGAATACTATATCTGTTATTCAAACCAAGTATACTTGCATTTGATGGCCATCCAGCAGCCCATCCAGTATAATAGATACATGATGGACTGGTACTATATATGTTATATATATACTGCACGTGGATGATGGATACGATGGATGCTGGGGTCAATGCATGGGGCTGTCAATATGGGGATGGGGTGTCTTGTCTTGCAGGGATTTTATTTGAGTTGCCCATTTCTCCTGAAGTGTCGATTCACTTCCGTTTCAGTTGAGAAATGGGCACTCCTAGGTCAAAAAATTAGCAAAGTTGATGCCGAATTTTTCGGCCGAGATTTGTGCTAACATTTTGCCTCTTTTTAAATAGAGTAGTGCAAACATGTCGGGCAACAAGGAGTCTGGCCCTTCTAAGCACATGATCAACATCGAAGAACAAGGTAGACAGGCCTACCAGTCATTCTGGCAGGGGTCCCAACAGGAGGAGGATGCGATGAGGATGACACCACCACCGGAGGAGGAGGCGACCGTCGCCAGAGCTGCTGGGGCCAATGAGGGCGGAGATCCTGATTACGAGGGGGACGAAGACGACTATGATGGAACTAGTGAAGGCGGCGGCGAAGAGGATGACACCACCGATGGTGGCGCCCATACCGATGGGGGCGAGAGGACGGATGGCGGTAGCGGCAACCCGGCCGCTTCTCAGAAGAAGAAGAAGGAACAGAAGGAGCGGAAGGTGCCAGTGCTCGCCACCGTCTGCGATGAGTTCACTGAGGTCACAGAAAGTGGCCAACCCATTGTGCCAGAGGCGATTGCTAAAGGGTACGACCTGCAACTCGGGTGCATCGTCCGAGAAAGCATGTCGATCAACACGAAGTACATCAGACATGCTGACCATGCAAATTTGGTCGATAACCTCCTTAAGAAGCTTCACAAGCGATACAGATTCCCAGAGCAGTTTAGAAACCTCGAGAGAAATAAGAACCCGGTGAACAGACTAGCCCTCACGGAGATGAGCAACGCCTTGAGCAGCTGGAAAACCCGGGTGAAGAATAGCATTGACAAAGGTGATAGTTGGGAGGTTATTAGTAAGAAAAATCCGATGCTCAACGAAGAGGAGTTTAGGATATAGCTACCGCTGATGCTATAAAATGGACTCAATGGGGAAGGAGTATGCGGGAACAGAACATAGGTAACCACCACCTTGGAAGCGGCGGTTACAGGAGGAAACAAGCCATTTGGGAGAAGGAGGACGCCGAGCTTGAACGCCTTGGTAAAGACAACCATTGGCTTAAAATCACGGACTTGCAGCTTAGGCAATTTGTTCGGGCCCGCTACTACCCGGACAAGGAAACAGGGGAGTTCATCACCGACGATCCGGAGGTGAAGGAATTCGAGAAGAATCTGGTAAGGAATTTATCGGTGATCTCAAGTATATTGCGTTCTAATTAAGATAATGAAGCCAAGAATCTAAATGGGTTCACCATTCCTTGTCTCTACAGGAGGAGGAACTGAACGCTACTGCCACAGAGTCGTCCCAGGATTCGACGGAGCCGTGGGACACGGTTTTCAACAGTGCGACCAATGCTTACAAGAAGAATGACAAGGGGTTGCCGCCGTCCTCAGCTAGCCGTGTGTCTGGCTTCGGTACGAGCATGAAGTTCAAGGAGTTCTACAAAGAGGACGCCAAGAAAAGAAGGGAGAGGAAGAACCAGGATAAAGCCGCTGTTGCAAAGCTGAAGATGAAGGTGCAGACACTGGAGGAGAAGGCGGTGGACCAGAAAACGGTGGACAAGTTAGTGGAAGAGAAGCTCCGCTCGATGAGCCCTCCTGAGTTTTTCGAGGGGCTTACTGCTTGGAATGCGGGAGGTCGACAAGGGCCGATACATCTGCCCAGCTTAAGCGGCAGCAACTCGGGCATCAATGTTACCGTGTCGCCGGACCTGGTGACCCCGCCGGCCGTCAACGTCGGGACGCAGCCCCTCGTTTTGGTCACACCGACGCCCCCTCCCGCCAAAGATACCAATAAGGCGTAGCCGACGGCGGTGGTGCTTCATGAGGCACCCGAGAGGGAGATTGCAGATGATGATAGGCCGGCCGCCGGCATCCACTGTGTCTCTACATTAGCTGAGATCCACGCCATCACCAAGGTAACTAATTAGTTAGTGCACGTCATCTCCTTTATGCCTTTGATGCATGACTGTTGCCATCTCATGACGCCCAACAACATGTTTTTGCCTCAGGACACTTCTTGCGTACTCCTGCTTAAAGATGTCGGCGGTGAGTTGAAGGATGTTGCCAAGGGCACTCTTATACAACCGGCGAGCCGCACGATGCACAACAACCCAATGGATGATGACGTGATGAGGGTCAGGTTGGCTCAGGTGTTGCCAGGGTGCGACGACATGGACCCCCCTTTCAACCTCAGGGAGCCGACGAACACAAGACCCTTGGGGAATGCTACAACTGGCCCTTGACATGGCCGAAGACCCAGATTCGTCTTGTGGGGGGAGCACGGTCGCCACCTCTCGACTGATCATCGCCCGACCACCACCTCGGAAGCCAGTAGCCGCCGTTGTCGCCACCACCAGCCGTCACCATCAACTCTTGGCAGCGTGTGCACCGCCACATGGCAAAGAAGTTGTGCCGCAACCGCCGTCGCCCCCGCTACCACCACCACATGATGGCACCCATGAAGATGATGATGAATTGGTCAACGTTGACGACTTCATCAACACCGGTGCCGCCAAAGGATTGTATATGCCTTCTGTGGATGAAGAACCCTTCGCAGCTCACGACGACCATCAAGCTGATCGGCCCAATACATGCACGCAGCGCCTGGTCTTCCATGGTCTTTCTCAAGAGACGCCTCCAGCCGCCGATCCACCACAAGAGAAACCGGGATTGGTTTTCAGCCCCAACACACTCCGAAAGGCGACTGATGAGCAGCTAGCAGTGGCTGACACTGTTGTGAAGAAGAAGCACTACAGGAAGCGAGGTAATAATAATAAGAAGGGTGTGAGCCAGCCTCTTCCGAAGAGGATCCGGGGTCAGGATGCTGTCGTCGTACCATCCACACAATTTGGCTTGCCCCGAGTGCATGTAGCTGGTGATCCGATATTGACTCCGGATATGATCCACATTGCGGTTGGAGCCATGTTAACTTTGCACGAGGGTGTCAAGACACTATAGGCCCTCCTTCTTAAAGAGGACGATCCAAATTACCCGGTTTCATGGCCAAGGTGCCGTTGGACGTGGGCTTCGTTGATGAACCCCCCGCGGATATATTCTTCATAGCGTTCGAGGACATATTCAAGTTGTTTCTCACGAAACGGCTGGACTATAACTTGGTCCGCCTATACGCGCTCAATCTGGCGCTCACGATCAAGAGAGAAAGTACCCCGAAAATCGCGATAGTGGATCCCTACTACATGCGGGACAGCCAGTTGGTCGAAGGATCAGAGACACGGACCAAGGCGACGACGTACCTCGAGAAGTTCATGGTGGAAAACAAGAGGAAGGGCACACTTCTTTTGCCTTTCTTTCCCGAGTAAGTACACACACTCGCTCATCGTCACCATAACTTATGCATTTCTTATAGATTTCTTTCCTTTGCTCTTTTTCCAACATTGTGTTCCAATTGTGTTGCGCAAAGACAAATACTGCACACTCGTCGTCCTTGCCCCGAGGTATTCGCTAGCCACGTATTTCGACTCGGGGAGTTTGACGAAGAAGAAAGACTACACTAGAATAAGGGGTGTTCTCAATGAGGCTCTCGAGGGCTACACCAAGAAGGGATGCACCTTCGTAGATAGGGGGAATGTATCAAGGATGGCAAATACGTGTTCAAGCACGTGCTCGACTTCCCCTGCGTCAAGCAGTCAACTGCTGGTGCCAAGGAGGCCTTCTACGTCCTCCATCACCTTAAAGGCTATGTTCGAGATTGCCATAACCTAACGCTGCCATCTAGTCTCCAAGGATGGGCCAAAACTTTGGCGAAAATCGATGATGCTGATCTTAGAGAAGACTTCCATCGCATTCAGATGAAGTTGTCGCAAATCATCATTGAAGATGTCAACACAAGGGGCGGTGCCCTACAACAAGCCAGAGGGTTGAGTAAGAGGGAGATCGAAGAACACCTCCGTAAGCAGGGTGACACAAGGACGTGGATGACGAAAGAGGGCTATCTACCATTCCCGAAGCCGTGCCAGAAGAGGAAGTCTTCATCATGATCGATGTGTGCCTCTAGCATGATCCAGTGTGTGTATATTCTTGATGGATGCCTGCTGTATTAGTGTGTGTGTGTCATAAACTTTACTATCTCGTGGTCGAAATGGTCATTGTTGTTAGACTTAAACTACCTTGCGGTCGTGCTGTCATTGAACTTATTGCTTCTATAATGATCTAACTTTTAGGTTTATGGATCCTTTGTTTTATATTCTATGAACATATATATATGGATGTGAACCCTTTATTCATTCTTTTCGTTGTATTTTTACTAATATGCCTTATTGTCTATAGAGATGGCGACGAGGTGGTATGTGGTGTACATGGGTAGGGTTCCAGAAGTCTACGAGGAGTGGGAGGATTGCCACAAACAAGTGAACAAGTTCAGCGGCAACATCTACAAAGGATACACGACTAGAGAGGAGGCAATAGCCAAGTGGAGGAACCACTTGTGGAAGAAGAACCGGATGAAGATATTGGTCAGGCTAATGCTCTTGCTCACCATTATCATAGTTGTATTCTATTTGATCCTAGTGTAGGCGGCGGTGGCCACTTCATATTTGTAATGTGAGATGATATGAACTTTGTATTCGGCGCTTGTGTAAAAATTTGGCACTTGACACTATATATGTATCTCGATCGGGCTCTAAATGTTCGTATTATATATATGCTGGTTTTCATGCATCTACTACTTGTGCAATGTATTTTATACTCATCTGGATAAATACTGTATAAATCCTGTATAAATACCTGATTATACACTAGGAAAGTATTTTACTTCAAATATGTGTTATGCAATCAGTGGCGCATATAATTATATAGTTAGTGGCGCATGGGCTTTCTGTGGCGCATATATGTAAATGCGCCACAAAAGTTCTCCCTGTGGCGCATATGAAGAAATGCACCACAGAAGTCTGGGACTTCTGTGGCGCATATTATTAGTGGCGAGGTAACAGTGGCGACTAGGATATGCGCCACAGAAGTCCAATTTCCATGCGCCACAAATGGGTAGTTTCCTAGTAGTGGGTGCATTTGAACTTGCTAGTTTGCTTGAAAATATTGATGATTTACCTTATAAATATGAGGTTTATGATATACTTAAATTTTGCTTTGATAATTACAAGGAAGAAAATGGTTATATTCTTGAATATATTAATAGATGCTTTCCACAAATGGAAGAGACTAATGCCTAAGCAGGATCCTATGGAAGAAGAAATTGATGAACCTGAAAGCTCATTAGATGAAAAAGAGGAGGAGAGTGATGAACAAAAGGAGGAAGAATGGATTAGCTACCCATGCCTACCTTCTAATGAGAGTAACTCTTTATCCCTTACATTATTTGATTGTCCCCCACACTTACCAAAGAAGGATGAATGTTATGCTCATGTTATCTATGATAATACTTTATTTGTGATTTACTTTGGTTTGCATGGTATTAAAGAGTTTTGCTTATAAAATGTTTATGATAAAGATCTAGAAGATGGTCCTATATTAAATGATCAGTCATCGTGTTATAGAATTGTTAAAGGTGGGTTTGAAGGTTTTAATCCCACTATTTTTGAGCTTGATAAAAAATATGTGTTTGTAGATCATGAAAAGCATGCTTTATGTGATAGTTATATTGTCGAGTTTATTCATGAGGCTACTGAAAATTATTATGAGAGAGGAAAATATGGTTGTAGAAGTTTTCATGGTATTGACACACCTCTCTATGTGCTGAAAGTTTTGAAGTTACTCATGTTTTATTTTCCTATGCGTGTCACTTTGTTCTTTGTGAATTTATTTGCATACAAGATTCCTATGCATAGGAAGTGGGTTAGACTTAAATGTGTTTTGAATTTGCTTCTTGATGCTCTCTTTTACTTCAATTCATATTTCTTACGTGAGCATCCTCTCAAACTATCATGCCTAACTTAAAGGCGTTAAAGAAAAGTACTTATTGGGAGATAACCCAAAAGTTTTAGATGAGTCTTGGAAGTTATTACTTCAGTAATAATCGCTCCTTATCCTTTTTATTTGCTTTTTATGCCAAGAGTAACCTCTAATGAGAGAGAAGTAATGGTTGGGAAAGTTGCTGTCCCGAAACAGATTTTTGTGCTTCATCGTAAAAAATCGTGTAAAATCTCTGTACGTCCTTTTGAAGCATGAATTTTTGTGTTTCTGCCCCAGGTTGTTATCTAACTTTCGTAAGTTTAACACTTTTTTATTTGAGAAACATAAGGTCTTCGAAAAAATTCGTCTTTACCTATTGGTCTGTTTTGACAGATTTCTGCCATTTTCTGCATTTGCTTCTTGTTGGTTCCTTTTTGAGTTCTTTTGCGGAATTGAGCTTTTTGAGGGAAGTGCTACAGTAGCTAGTGTTTTAATGCAATCTATTGGTGTTAGAACTGAACCTAAAGACTTATTATCTTGAGTGCACTAATGTTGCTAATAAAGATTGTGTGAAGTTTTGTATGAAGGAAAAAATTCAGGTGTATGGAAGGAATGAGTAATGAGATGAAGGATGGACTAAAGCTCAAGCTTGGGGATGCCACGCGTGTCACCCCAAGAAATATCCAAGAATTCCAAGCGTCAAAGCTTAGGGATGCCTAAGGCATCCCCTTCTTCATCAATAAAAATCCCAAGTTTCTTCCAAACGCTTCATTTTTATTGTTTCATGCACAGTTGTGTTGTTCTTGGAGCGTCTTCTTTTTCATTTTGGTTTTGGTTTTTTGTTTGATTTATTTGCTTAGTTTTCTGAATAAAATGGTTGGACCCCCTCTTTCATACATTGGTTTTCAAATAGTTTGGTTTGGTTTGGAAAAGAGTAGGAAAGTTCATGCTAAGTGGTAAACAGAGCTTGTTTTTGACTTTGGCCTATGCTTTGTCATGCCATGCTTGATATTGTTTTGGCTTTATGCTTAGTATTCTTTGCTGTAGCATGACTTGTTATAAACAATTGAGATTTCTTAATGTGCCTTGGATGAATCATGCGTTGTTTTAGCATATTAAAGCATAGTATTGTGGTATTCTCCTTTGATGCTTTATTTGGGTTGACTTGGCACATGCTCACACCATGTTATGACTATCCCAAGTCACCATAAGCCTTTATGATCCTTAAGTTTTCAACTTGTAGTATCACTTTATGCTTTGATCAATGATGTTTTGTCGCTCTGCATGATTATGGCCATTTATTGCTCTCTTAGTTGGTCACTCCCAGTCTTTTGCTAGCCCCCACAACCAAGTATGAGTTCCACTCATGCATCCAACTCCTAAAACCAAGTTATTCCAAAGAGTCCACCATACCTACCTATTAGCATATGCTATTCCAAGTATATTCAAGTTTTTGTTTACCTTCTAAATTAAACTTGTTATGAGAAAACTAGTGATTACAGCTCTCACGAACTTGATGGCACACTTTACTTTTCTTGCCCTTGATAAACTTGAACCATTGTGTCATCTGTGTTGTATATGCTTGCACTTATTTGTTGGGTATTAGCAGAACCATGCTGTCATGGGGAACGCTTTAAACATTGCAATGGTACTTTGTACCTAGTTGATATCATGCTCTTTTGTCTCTGGATGTCGTCGGTGTGAAATGAAAGGGGAGCTTGTAAGTCCATGGAGTTATGTATATGTGTTAGAGAAACGCCTGGGCAGCTGGTCTAATCCATGCCATCATGGTGGAAACCTGCAGCGTAACCATAATGAGCTGTCTATGAAGCATTCTTCTTATAAAAATAAGAGTCAGATATTGAGAAAAAGAGAAAAGAAAAAAAAGAGATATGAGAAAAGAGTAAAGAGAGAAAAAAGCACCATTTTCCCATGGTAAATAAGAAGATTGCTGAGATGCTCGTTGTCTGCTTGCCTTGTCATTTTGATATGGGGATTCTTCCGTATCATCGGGCAAGGGGTACCCCGTTGGCGGTTCTCTATGATACACATGTACTTACAATGACAAGAACTTACCGGTAACTAAACTTGAGTAGCATGAGGAGCGGCCCTCGAATTCAAGGGACATGAGATTTCCAACTTATAATCTGTCAAGCATATACTTCATAGTTTGTTCACTTTAACCTTAACCACTTCAAGATGCTTATGATAGGGGCAATGAGCGCTGAAAGCTAATAAGTACCATAATTTTTGGAAGCTCTTTATGAAACTTGAGTCTCTACTTCCTTCTTTGAAGGCCTTTCTTTTACTTTTATATTGAGTCTCCACCTTCTACCTTTATGCACCTACTTTGAGAGCATAGTGGCCATTCTTAGTTCTATCTGCATTGTCCCAAGACTTGTTGATTGATGCATAGCTTTGATATTTCTTATTTTAAACTATTTGTATCTAGTCACTCTTATGAACTTTGAAGGTGTCCTATGCATTTATGTTTGCTACTCTATGAGGGACAAGCTGAATGCCACGATGCTATGTTTTCTTTATGTGAAACAAACAAACGTCTTGCAAAGCATTGTTATTCATGGATCTTTTGTTTGTGCCTTTTCATGTTGCAACATTGTTGTTTTGCCTTATTGTTAGAACTTTATATTTCATGTTATGTTGAAGTACTATGATCCCAGCTATGAATGCTTTACAAATACTTTGATCAAGTTTATGATGGTGCATGTCACCTCAAAAATTATTCTTTCTTTTTATCACTTACCTACTCGAGGACGAGCAGGAGTTAAGCTTGGGGATGTTGATACATTGCAAATGTATTTATAATTTTTGATGTTCCATGCTTGGTTTTATCTACGTTCTTATGTTTTGTCCACACTTTGGAGTACTTTTCATATGATTTCTTGGACTAACGTATTAACAAGAGCCACAGTGCCAGCTGCCTGTTTTCTGCTGTTTTTGGTTCCAGGAAATTTAGAAAATGAATATTCTCGGAATTGGACGGGACAAAAGCCAAAAATCCTATTTCACCAGAAGACTCCTGGAGCCAGAATACGAGAAGGAGTGGGGATGGGGCCCAGCTACACCACATGGCTGCACGGGCTGGGCCTGGCCGCGCCCGGGGGGTGGTCTGGCCGCCCCAGACACCCCCTCGGTCTCCCTCTTCGCCTATAAGATGCCTTCTGACCTAAAAACTCAGGGGGGTTTGACGTTTTTCCAGAAGGAGTTCCGCTCCACCGCCACCACCAGATTCCACGAAACAGTACCAGAAACTGTTCTGGCACCCTGCCGGGACGGGGAATTGGAGGAGATCATCGCCATCATCATCACCATCGCTTCTCCATTGAGCATCCATGTTTCCTCCATCTATGAGTGAGTAATCCCTCGCTGTAGGCTATGGGGATGGTAGGAATTGGATGAGATCATTCATGTAATGGCATCAGATTGTTAGGGCATGGTGCCTAGTCTATTAGTGCTTTATGACTTTGTTGCAACTTGTTATGCTTAATGCTTGTCACTAGGGCCCGAGTGCCATGATTTCAGATCTGAACATGTTATTGATTCATTATGATAGTATTGTTTTTGGTCTTACCTGCAAGTTGTATACACATGTTGTTGTCTGGAACCAATGGCCCTGAAGTAACAGAAATCAGGATAACCGGAGGGAATGGCTTTAATGTGAGGATCACATGTGTTCATGGAGTGTTAATGCTTTGCTCCGGTGTTCTATTAAAAGGAGCACCTTAATTGCTAGTAGTTTCCTTGAGGCCCCGCTGCAAACGGGCTGGCAGGACAAAAGATGTTGTGCAAGTTCTCATTGCGAGCACGTATAACTATATATGGAACACATGCCTATGAATATCTAGTACTTGGATGCTTTATCTTATTTATCTGCAATTTCCCTATGTTCTGATTGCTATGTGAATTGTCTTGTCCATGCAACGCCCATCCATCCATCCCTATGCCTACCGCACTTTAATCCTACTATTTACTGCTATTGTTACTATTGTCTTTACTTTACTACTGTCGTTACTTTACTATTCCTACTACAAAACTGTTGTTACTGATAAACTGCTGTGAGCAAAATTGTTTCTAGGTGCAGCTGAATTGACAACTCAGTTGTTAAGGCTTATAAATATTCTTTGGCTCCCCTTGTGTCGAATCAATAAATTGGGTTTCACTTCCCTCGAAAATACTGCGATACACCCCCTATACTTGTGGGTCATCACGGTGCTGCGGAACCTTTCGTGGCTGGCGGCTGGATGATTTAGGGTTTCTGCATCGGAGGCTTCTTATATATGAAAGGGGTGATGTCAGAGGGTGGACCAGGGGCCCACACCACCTGGTGGCATGGCCAGGGGGACCCGCGCCACCACATGGTGTGGCCACCCCTGGCCCCTCCCCGTCTTGTCTTCTGGCTCCGTGAGTCTTCCGGTAAAATATCGACTTTGGCTTTTATCCGGTCCAATTTCGAGAATATTCATTTTTTGGCTTTTCTGGAACCAAAAACAGAAGAAAACAGGCAACTGACACTGTGGCATCTTGTTAATAGGTTAGTTCCGGAAAAATGTGTAAAAGTACTTGATACGTCCAAAACATATCTACTTTCTCCAACACTTTTGCTATTGTTTCTCCTCTAAACTTGTGTGGTTTGGATACAACTAACACGGATTGTCGCTCTTTTCAGCAGAATTACCTTAGTGTCTAGTTTTTGTGCAGAAAATCAACTATCAGGAAAAATCCTGGAAAATAAGCCAAAAATCCTATTTTACCAGAAGACTCATGGAGCCAGAAGACGAGACGGAGGAGGGCCACGAGGGGCCCACACCACCTGGCCGCCCGGGCCAAGCCAGGCCGTGCCTGGGGGTGGTGTGGCCGCCTCGGTCACCCCTCGGCCTCTCTCTTCGCCTATAAGTTGCCTCTTGACCTAAAAACCAAGGGGGGTTCGACGTTTTTCCAGAAAGAGTTCCGCTGCGCCGCCACCACCAGATTCCATGATTCGGAACTAAAAACTCCGTTCTGGCACCCTGCCCGTCCATCCATCCTTGTGCCTACCGCGCTTTAATACTATTGTTTACTGCAATTGTTACTACTGTCTTCACTTTTACTACTGCTATTACTTTACTATTGCTACTACAAAACTATTGCTACTGATAAACTGTTGTGAGCAAGATTGTTTCCAGGTGCAACTGTATTGACAACTCAGTTGTTAAGGCTTATAAATATTCTTTGGCTCCCCTTGTATCGAATTAATAAATTGGGTTTCACTTCCCTCGAAAATACTGTGATACACCCCCTATACTTATGGGTCATCAAGACTATTTTCTAGCGCCATTGCCGGGGAGCATAGCTCTATTTATCAAGTTCACTTGGAATCACTATTGTTCGCTGCCCTCCATTCATCATGGGTAAGTCTTGTGGTGGAAAAGTTCCTATATTACCATCCACTACAAGGAGAGGTACGGTTCTGAACACCTCTGTTGCTCTTGATTCACCATCTGTTATGAGTAAGTTCCTTACACCACCACATACCCATGCTACACACACTGCTACTACTGCTGAATCTGAAACTTCTGATACTTATGATGCTACTTCTACTGTGCTTGATAAGAGTGGTTCATTAGGTGCTTTCCTAGATGCTACGATTGCTAGAACTATAGCTGGAAATACTGAAACTCCTAATGAAGATACTACTACACCTGTCATTTCACCTTAGTCTAGAGAGAGCTATGATATTGAAGACGGTTATATAGAGATGACCGATGAATTTATTAAAGAATGTCAAAACACCCATGATATGAGTGCTATTAAGAGTCTCCTTGAGAGGCGTACTATAAAACCCAAATTGTCTCCTAATGCTAAGTTTGCTGCATCTCCCATAAACTTTAAAGATAAGGATTATGATTTCTCTCTTGATCTATCTTGCATAACTATTGTTGAGAAAGAACCTTTTTGTGGGAGTAAGAATGAAAGTGCAGTAGCACATATGACTGAGATTTCTACCATGAGTGGCTTATTTTCTGATGATATTAAGATGCACGCCTACTTTGTTGCTAAATTTTTTCCTTTTTCATCAAAAGGAGAAGCTAAAACTTGGTTTAATAATTTACCTCCTAGATCTATTGATAGCCCTGATTGCTTGATTAGTACCTTCCTTCAGAAATATTTCCCTCCTAGTGCTAACATGCTATTTTGTAGGAAGTTTTTGATTTTGAATAGGGAGAGAAAGAGTTATTGCTTGAATCATGGGCAAGGTTTTGTGCTTTGATTCATGCACAGGTTGGATATCCATTACCTAAAAATGAGCTTCTTAATATATATTATAATGGACTAACTTAAGAATCTAGGACATGCCTGGATAGTCGTGCTGATTGTGTTTCCAGGAATAGAACTCCCAAAGAAGCTGAGGAATTAATTGCTAAAATAAGCAAGAATTATGAAGACTGGACTTCATCTGAACCGACTACACCTGATTTAACTGTGCTTGCGCCTATACCAACATCAAAGAAGAGGGGAGTTATTGAACTAAATGATGAAGTGATGAAGGAAGCCAAGAAATGTCTTAAGGAGAAGGGAATTAAAGCTACAGATGTCAAGAATTTACCTCCTACAGAAGAACTATGTGAGCCAATCCCCCACTCATCCACTATTGAGGTACACTCTCTCCAACATTTTGATGAAGGTGATATTCCTTACTCTAAACTGCCTGATCAATGCTTAGAAGAATTTGATATTTTTATTGTTAAGCAAGATAATTTTAATAAAAGGGTGCATAATCATTTAATGGAAAACTCTAGAGCTATTATTGAGTTAAAAGATATTGTGGAAAGAACCTCTAATGATGTTAAAATGCTTGTTAAACATTTTCAAATGGTTCAAACTCAAACTGATCAGCTTATTAAGGTACAAAAAGACTTGCTAGTTAATGCTGCTAAAGAAAAACATGCTTATGAAATTAGAACTAGAAGTGGTGCTGCTACCTAAAAGAATTGAGCAGTATTCTCAAAAAACTGAAAATAGTTGTACTACTCCTAACAAAATAAAAAAGAAACATAAAACTATTGTAGAACCCTCTGAACCTGCTAAAGATCCTAATAGTATATCTGTCTCTGATGCTGAAACTGAAAGTTGTAATGAGGAAAATGATGTTCGTGATAAAGAAAAAGTTGAAGAAGAACCTGAAAGGCACACTAAGAATACTAAATACACTAAAGAAGATTTTGTTGTTAAAAAACATGGTAGTGAAAGAGAGCCTTGGGCCCAAAAACCTATGCCTTTCCCTGATAAGAAACACAAGTCAAAGGAAGATGAACACTATAATAAGTTTTTTGAGTGGATGCAACCTTTATTTTTGCAAATCCCTCTGACTGATGCTATTAAATTGCCTCCTTATTCAAAGTATATGATGGATATTGCCTCGAATAAAAGGAAGATACCTCGTGAAGAAATTTCTACTTTGCTTGCTAATTATTTCTTTAGTGGTAAGGTTCTAAAGAAACTTGGAGACCAAGGGATTCCAACTATTCCTTGCTCTATTAAAAATAGTTATGTTAGAACTGCTTTGTGTGATTTGGGAGCAGTAGTTAGTGTTATGCCTTTTTCTCTCTATAAGAGACTTCAACTGGAAAAACTAATACCAACTAATATATCCTTGCAAATGGCTGATAAATCTACTACTATTCCTGTTGGTATATGTGAGGATGTACCTTTTCAAGTGGCTCATAATTGCTTGATATTAACTGATTTTGTTGTGCTTGAAATGCCTGAGGATGACAATATGTCTATTATTCTTGGGAGACCTTTTCTTAATACTGCAGGAGCTGTTATTAGTTGAAATCAAGGAAAGGTGACTTTTAATGTTAATGACAAGGAGCATACTATCTATTTCCCCAAGAAGATTGATAGGACCTATGGTTTAAATTCAATTGAACATGTTGAGAGCATCCAAGTTGGAGAAATATATTGTCCCATACCACGAGAAAAATATGAAACTATTATGATTGGGACCATAGCTACCAAGGTTTAGGTAACGTAATCATTAGTGGAATACAAAGTTTTGTTTTATATACAATTGTTTTGGTAACAAGACCTGATCAACCTTGTTAACAAAAGGATTTTAAATAAACAAAACAATGTTTTCACCATGATTATCTTTGCTTACTTTTATTTTATTCATTTTAGTTTTTGCTTTCGCTTAGTTTACTTTTCTATTGCTTGTTGATTGCATATTAGAGTGTCTTAGAACTTCTGAAGTTTTAGTTTTTTTGTCATTGCATCATTCCAAAAACATCTTTCTGTCAGAAAATCATTCATCTATACCTAAAAATTGCTCAAAAATAAAGTGTCTCGAAAAATTCTAGAAAATTCATTTTAAATTTTGACGTGAAAAAGGGGCAGAGAAGTGCCTAGAGAGTACCAGGGGGGTCCACCAGGAAAGCACACCACTTGTTGGCGCGGCCAGCCCAGGGGTGCGCCTGGCCATGGTGTGGGCCACCTTGGCCCTCCACTCACTATCTCACTTGCCTCTGCCTTCTCTCTCCCGAAAAACACCAGTTCATTGCTCGAAATCGCGTTCTTGCTATTCTTGCCATGATTTTTCGATCTCCTTGCTTAGCCCATCTTTGCTGCTGAAATTTGGAGCATTTGTTCTCCGGTATGTGACTCCTCCGCTTGTCCAAGTAGATTTGTGTTTAGTGGTTTATATCTTGAGTATTTTTCTGCTATAGGTGACAGGTTATGAGAGCTTGTAAGCTTGTTCATTGCTTAGAGATATGGTTCTGGTGCATGTTTAGGCTTCTTACAAGTCCCTATGAGTAGTTCCCTTCATTATGTATTCACTTTGCAATCACTTGTATAATGGATGTTTAAATTTCAGAATATCAAAGATGAACAACCACACATTTGGAGAAATATTTGAGAGGGACACACCTAGAAGATCAAGGCCCTCAAGATCAGCCTCTCAGTTTAGGCCTTCATATAATGAAGATCTTATTGCACCACGCTTTGGCAATGAAGGAGATGAGGGAGATGCTCACCCATCTAGCTTCCCTTGTTTTACCTTTTTGAAAGCTACAGGGATCCTCGATGATTTCTTACTACTGGTTCTGAGGGTCGGTTTGACCACTTACATGTAGGATGAGAGTGAGCAATATGCCGTGCTCACCAAAACATTCGTTGAGAGTTTCGTTTTTACTAACACCCCTTATCAATCAACTGTTTCGTTCAGAATTTATAATCATCCTATTACCATGTCATTGGAAAGATTTTGCAGCATTATAGGTATAGGCATGACGGGGATAGTGAAGAAGATCCAAGGTTAACCCGCTGATTTGCTGGAGCTCTATCGAAGTGTTACAAATGACGATGACCGCGTAGCTCAGCGCGGGAAGATAGGGAATATTCAACTCCCAGCTCTTAGATATTTTGCTTATTATCTTGCCACTAGCATTCTTGGTAGGGAGAATGAAGGAAATATGCCCTGAGAGGCAATAATACAATTGTTATTATGTATTCCTTATATATGATAGATGTTTATTTTGCATGCTAGAATTGTATTGATCGGAAACATCAATACATGTGTGTTTAATAAACAAAAAGGGTTCCTAGTTATGTCTCTCTTATAGACTAGCTTGTTGATTAACAAGCTGATCAAGGTTTCCTGATCATGGACATTGGATGTTGTTAATAACAAGGTCGCAACATTTGTGAAATGATGTGATGAACATTCATCCGAAGTATAACATTATGATCAAGTCATTATGTTTACATTGCTATAATATCATACGAAGTAATCTTTATCCTTAGACCATGAGATCATGTTAATTGCTAACACCGGAAGAGTATCTTGATAACATCAAACGTCACACCGTAACATGGTGACTAGAAAGATGGGTTCAGTACTACGAAGGTGTTATGTTGAGGCTCATGGATCAATAGTGGAATTTGTCAATCCCTATGACAGATAGATATACTCTGGGCCCTCTCGATAGATATCACATTGAGATAGCTTGCAAGCAAGTGATGTGATCACTAGAATGTTATATCACGGGAACGAGAAAAGAGTGCATGTCGGTAACAAGATCAAACTAGGTATTTGGATACCGATGATCGAATCTCGGACATGTATTATATCATGAGACAAAGGGATTAAATTACTAGCGTAAAGGTTCTCACGATCACAGAAGTCATCGTTGAATATGCGGGAGCCAGTATGGATCTCCAGGTCCCGCTTCTGATTATTGATCTGAGAGGAGTCTCAATCATGTCTGCATTTTTCGCGACCCGTAGGGTGACACACTTAAGAGTTACCAGACACCATTTTGGACCACATATGTTTCAGACGAAAGAATTGCAAAGCGCAGGAATTGTTTCGATAGAAACCGGAATTGTTTCGGGTAAAATTGTAGAAAGTGGTTCTGCATGTGATATTGAAATATTGCAAGGGGTTATATGTGAATGTTTGTTAATTAAAGTAATTAACAAAATTCTGAATAAATTTAATAAAAGAGTTTTATTAAATGAGAGAGCATTAAACTTAGAGAATTTTAATGGATTTAAAGTTGGGACTTTAAAAGGGAATGTGAAGAGGCATTTTAATGTGGAGGGGTTACCACCACATGAATGGGGGAGGTGAGGGGTCACCCCCATGCACCGGCCATGGGGAGGGGCACCCCCCTCCTCCTATAAAAGGCCCCCCTCTTCCTCCTTCTTTCACACACCTCCTTGTGAAGGATCTCTCTCCCCCTCTAGAATTATTCCCCCATGGTCTCGGATTAGCGAGATACATGTTCCCGGTGGCATTTCGTCTAGACGGAGTTGCTGCTTCCGCTGGATCGCTAGAGCGAGGAGATGGAGGTTGTCCGGTGGCTTGAACGTGTGTGCGAGTATGGATGCGCTGCTGAGTTGCAGCGCTCGGACTTCCACTCGATCTTGAGATCAGCAAGTGTAGGTCTACATCAACCACGAGTTCCTACTCGTTAACAAAACTTGTCTTCTTCGAGGGTAAGTTCTCGATGGATGTATGTCCATCCGTTGCTCTGTACCTAGTAGATAGATCTTGGCGTGTAGTTCTCATCGTAGGAATTTTTTTGTTTTCTATGATGTGGACCCAACAGTGGTATCAGAGCTTGATCTATGCGTAGGTGCTTTGCACGGGTAGTACACATATGTTTATATGTGGGCGATGATGATCATGTTATTGCATCTTCTATGTATTTTGGATATTGGTGGCATAGTGGGATGAAGCTGCCCGGACCAACCTTACATGTCATCGTACATGAGACCGGTTCCACGACTGACATGTAACTTGTTTTGCATAAGTGGCTGGTGGGTGTCTGTCTCTCCTACTATAGTCAATATCTGATTTACAATGAGTTGCTAATAACTTGTTGTGGTTCATGTTCGTAGGTAAGAACGGTTCTATCTCCGAAAGCCCTAAGCCACGTAAAACTTGCAATTGATTAATTAGAGGCATCTAGTTTAGATCGTTGTTGGGCTAGTGTCTTGATATGGTATTGTTGTAAGTAGATGTATGATAGATACTCTTACAACACATTCAACGTGTAAGTTCCATAGACCTTGGCCTTACACACAAAGGAATGATAGAGATCATACATGATGCAAATGATAGAGATCAAATGCATGGACCATATCATCTCACTTTACACATTAGATGTTAGCATCTTATACTGCTAGTTTGGCGTTTTTTTGTAGCATTGTAAGATGATCCCTGATTTAGATATCAAGATAAAAATGTGTTCTTCCTTAAGTATGCACCGTTCTGTGGATCGTGTTTCGAGACATCACGTGATGATCAGGTGTACTCGAATCTACGCTTTCATAGGAACGGGTGTAAGACAGTTTTACACACGCGAATACTAAGGCTCTTACTTGGCGAGCCTAGCATGTACAGACATGGCCTCGGAACACGGACCGAAAGGTTAAGCATGAGTCATATAGTTGATATGATGCCCATATAGATGCTCGCCTTTGAAGCTACATCAACTCACGTGATGATCGGACTTGGTGTAGTGGATTTGGTTCATGTAATCACCAAAAGGACACGAGGGATGTCGTTTTTGAGTGGGAGTTAATTAGTAATTTAGATTAGTTGAACTCACTCTATCATAAACTTAGTCTAAATAAACTTTACAAATTCTGTTGTAGATGGCACCACCTGCTTTTAATTTCAATGTGTTCATGGAGAAAGAGAAACTTGCTGCGAATGGTAGCAACTTCACCAACTGGGCTATGAATTTGAGGATTCTCCTCACTGCTGCACAAAAGCTATATGTGCTAGAGGCGCCGCTAGGCCCCCCACCAGCTCCTGATGCCCCTGACGAGGAAAAGAATGTCTATGTGACTCGTCAGGAGGACCACAACTTAGTTCATTGTGGCATACTGTATGGGCTAGAGCCAGAACTTCGAAAGCGTTTCGAAAATGGCAATGCCTTTGATACCATGGGAGAATTGAAAATGATTTTCGATACCCATGCTGCCGTAGAGAGTTATAATCCTATTGAAAAGTTCTTTAGCTGCATGATGGAGGAGAACAGCTCTGTTAGTGAGCACGTACTCAAAATGTCTGGGTACGCTGATAAGCTTGTGTCCTTGGGAATAACGATTCCCATTGACTTAGGAATACATTGTGTTCTCCAATCTCTGCCACCTAGCTACAAGAGCTTCGTGATGAACTATAATATGCAGGGCATGAAGAAGTCTCTTCCCGAGCTTCTGTCGATGCTTAAGACTACATAAGTGGAGATTAGGAAAGAACATCAAGTGTTGATGATCAATAGGACCACCGGTTTCAAGAAGGAAAAGAAAGGCAAGAACAAGGGAAAGAAGGGTGGCAAATCTATTGCCGCACCTGAAAAGAAACCCCGAGCTGGCCCTAAGTATGACACCGAGTGCTACTATTGCAAGGGGACTGGCCATTGGAAGCGCAATTGCCCCAAGTATTTGGTGGACAAGAAGTCTGGCAAGGCAAACAAAGGTATATGTGATATACATGTTATTGATGTTTACTTGACTAGTACTCGCAGTAGCACCTGGGTATTTGATACGGGATCGGTTACTAATATATGTAACTTGGTTCAGGGGCTGCGGAACAAGCGACAACTAGCAAGGGATGAGGTCAGGATGCGGGTCGGCAATGGATCAAGAGTTGATGTGATCACCGTCGGGACGCTACCTCTCCATATGCCATCAAGATTAGTTATAAACCTAAATAATTGGTATTTGGTGCCTGCACTGAGCATGAACATTGTATCCGGATCATGTTTGATGCAAAGTGGTTATTCCTTTAAATCTGAAAACAATGGTTGTTCAATTTATAAGAATGATATCTTTTATGGTCATGCACCTGTGTTGAATGGTTTATTTCTATTGGATCTCAATAGTAGTATTACATATATTCATAATGTTAATGCTAAAAAGATTAAACTTGATAATGATATATCTGCATATATGTGGCACTGCCGTCTAGGTCATATTGGCGTTAAACGCATGAAGAAACTCCATTCTGATGGACTTTTGGAATCACTTGATTTTGAATCATTTGATACATGTGAGCCATGCCTTATGGGCAAGATGACTAGAACGTCGTTTTCCGGTTCAATGGAACGGGCGACAGATTTATTGGAAATCATACATACTGATGTATGTGGCCCAATGAGTGTGTCGGCGTGAGGTGGATATCATTATTTTGTTACTTTCACGGATGATTTAAGTAGATACGGGTATATCTATTTGATGAAACACAAGTCTGAAACCTTTGCAAAGTTCAAGGAATTTCAGAATGAAGTGGAAAATCATCGTAATAGAAAGATCAAATTTCTTCGGTCTGACCATGGAGGTGAGTATCTAAGTTACGAGTTTAGCACACACATGAAAGAGTGTGGAATAGTTTCACAACTCACGCCTGTCGGAACACCACAACGTAATGGTGTGTCAGAATGTCGTAATCATACTTTATTGGATATGGTTCGATCTATGATGTCTCTGACTGACTTGCCACTGTCATTTTGGGGTTATGCACAGGAAACAGCTGCATTCACTTTATATTGGGCACCATCTAAATCCATTGAAACGACACCGTATGAATTATGGTTTGGAAACAAACCTAAGCTGTCATTTCTTAAAGTTTGGGGATGCGATGTTTATGTGAAGAAACTTCAGCCGGATAAACTCGAACCCAAAGCGGAAAAAATGCGTCTTCATAGGATACCCTAAGGAAATGATTGGGTATACCTTCTATCACAGATCCGAGGGCAAGGTTTTTGTTGCCAAGAATGGATCCTTTCTTGAGAAGGAGTTTCTCGCAAAAGGTGTGAGCAGTCGGAAGGTAGAACCCGAAGAGGTTATTGAACCTTCTCTTCATGAAATGGAGGGGAGCGCAGCACCGGAAGTTGTTTCGGAGTTGACTTCACCTAATGAAGAGAGAGATAATGATACTGATCATGAAACTCCGAAAGAGGACACTATCGAACCTCACAGGTCAAGTAGGACACGTGCAACTCCTGAACTATACGGCAATCATGTTGTGAATTTCATGGTTGATGAAATAGATGACCCTGCGACGTATGAAGAAGCGATGATGAGCCCGGATTCCAACAAATGGCTAGAAGCCATGAAATCCGAGATGGAATCCATGTACGAGAACCAGGTTTGGACCTTGGTGGACTTACCTGACGATCGAAAGGCCGTTGAGAATAAATGGATTTTCAAAAGAAAAACTGATGTTGATGGTAATGTGACCATCTATAAGGCTCGACTTGTCGCAAAGGGGTTTCGACAAATTCAAGGAGTTCCAAACAACCTGTGGTGGCTGGATCAACGACGGAGGCAGAATATGTTGTTGCTTCAGAAGCGGCGCAGGAAGCGGTTTGGATGAAAGAGTTCATTACGGAACTAGGTGTGGTTCCTAGTGCATTGGACCCAATGGTGATCTATTGTGACAACAATGGAGCCATAGCCAACGCCAAGGAACCGAGGTCTCACAAGAATTCCAAGCATATTAAGCGCCGGTTTCACTCCATCCGCGAGCATGTCAAGGATGGAGATATAAAGATTTGAAAAGTACACACGGACCTAAATGTAGCAGATCCATTGACTAAAGCTCTCCCTAGGGCAAAACATGATCAACACCAGAACTCCATGGGTGTTAGATTTATCACTATGTGAACTAGATTATTGTCTCTAGTGCAAGTGGGAGACTGAAGGAAATATGCCCTGAGAGGCAATAATAAAGTTGTTATTATGTATTCCTTATATATGATAGATGTTTATTTTGCTTGCTAGAATTGTATTGATCGGAAACATCAATACACGTGTGTTTAATAAACAAAAAGGGTTCCTAGTTATGCCTCTCTTATAGACTAGCTTGTTGATTAACAAGATGATCAAGGTTTCCTGATCATGGACATTGGATGTTGTTAATAACAAGGTCGCAACATTTGTGAAATGATGTGATGAACATTCATCCAAAGTATAGTATTACGATCAAGTCATTATGTTTACATTGCTATAACATCATACGAAGTAATCTTTATCCTTAGACCATGAGATCATGTTAATTCCTAACACCGGAAGAGTATCTTGATAACATCAAACGTCACACCATAACAAGGTGACTAGAAAGATGGGTTTAGTACTACGAAGGTGTTATGTTGAGGCTCATGGATCAAGAGTGGAATTTTTCAATCCCTATGACGGATATATATACTCTGGGCCCTCTCGGTGATATCACATTGAGATAGCTTGCAAGCAAGTGATGTGATCACTAGAATGTTATATCACGGGAACGCGAAAAGAGTGCATGTCGGTAACAAGATCAAACTAGGTATTTGGATACCGATGATCGAATCTCGGACATGTATTATATCATGAGACAAAGGGATTAAATTACTAGCGTTAAAGGTTCTCACGATCACAGAAGTCATCGTTGAATATGCGGGAGTCAGTATGGATCTCCAGGTCCTGCTTATGATTATTGATCTGAGAGGAGTCTCAATCATGTCTACATATTCACGAACCGTAGGGTGACACACTTAAGAGTTACCAGACACCATTTTGAGCACATATGTTGTAGACGAAAGAATTGCAAAGCGCAGGAATTGTTTCGATAGAAACCGGAATTGTTTCGGGTGAAATTGCAGAAAGTGGTTCTACATGTGATATTGAAATATTGCAAGGGGTTATATGTGAATGTTTGTTAATTAAAGTAATTAACAAAATTCTGAATAAATTTAATAAAAGAGTTTTAATAAATGAGAGAGCATTAAACTTAGAGAATTTTAATGCATTTAAAGTGGACTTTAAAAGGGAATGTGAAGAGGCATTTTAATGTGGAGGGGTTACCACCACATGAATGGGGGAGGTGAGGGGTCACCCCCCATACGCTGGCCATGGGGAGGGGCACCCCCCTCCTCCTATAAAAGGCCCCCCTCTTCCTCCTTCTTCCACACACCTCCTTGTGAAGGATCTCTCTCCCCCTCTAGAATTATTCCCCCATGGTCTCGGATTAGGGAGATACATGTTCCCGGTGGCATTTCGTCTAAAAGGAGTTGCTGCTTCCGCTGGATCGCTGGAGCGAGGAGATGGAGGTTGTTCGGTGGCTTGAACGTGTGTGCGAGTACGGATGTGCTGCTGACTTGCAGCGCTCGGACTTCCACTCGATCTTGAGATCGGTAAGTGTACGACTACATCAACCACAAGGTCCTACTCGTTAACAAAACTCGTTGTCTTCGAGGGTAAGTTCTCGATTGATGTATGTCCACCCGTTGCTCTGTACCTAGTAGACGATCTTGGCGTGTAGTTCTCATCGTAGGATTTTTTTTGTTTTCAATGTTGCGGACCCAACAAAGAACACTAGTCATATCTCTAATTATCATTTAGCCTTCCTCGCTGCTGCACTTAATAATGATACCAAGTACAATCTTGGCTTTCTCATTGCTCGCCGCCTAGCTTCTAGGGGACCTATTTATGGGGGCATTATTGCCTCATGTATGGTTGTTGCATTAGAACTTTCTGTGGATCCTAATGAAACTGTATTGGCACCACAAAGGCTTGATCTTGCTGCTATGAAAACACATCACTTTGTCACTTCTAACTCTGATACGGACAGTTTAGTATACATGATGTTGTTTACTGACGGAGACGAGAGGGAAATTGCTTTGCCACAATCCACTTTATTCAGTATTTACAGGAGGCCATGGCCGTGCTCTAAGGACGAGGTGGATGAGTAGCTCCGTTTGCTTGGTTTCCATAGGCAGCACAAGGAGGATGTGCCTTCTTATGACTACTCTGCGCATTACGGTGGGGCGTCCTCGAGCTCGTATCAAGACGAAGGCACCTCCTCGCCGTACTACGGAGGCGCTCCATCTTGGCCAGCTTGGGATTGATACCCACTTAGGCCAAAAGCCTAAGCTTGGGGGGAGGTACACCGACATCACACTCGTCTACATATCATGTTTAGTCGGTACTTTGTATATGCATGCTTCGTTCTCTTTTTAGTTTTCGTTATTTCTTTACTTTTTGCTTTCTAAAACACAAAAAGACCAAAAATATTTTCTTTGTTTCTCTTTGTTTGCTTCTTTTTCTCTTTGCCTTGGTTTGCTTCTTCCTTTTAGCTTTGTCTTAATTATTCGAAAAACCCAAAAAGATTTTGCTTTGCTTGTTCTTCCTTTTGGTTCTTGCTTTTAAAAATCGAAAACACTAAAAATATTTATTGTTCTTCCTTGGTTTTGTGAAGTTTGTTGCAGGGTTCAGCAGTCCTCAGTGGAATTTGGTTTCATGGTATTATTCAAGCCACACAAGTGAATGGCAATAATGAGGATTAATGACAACTTGAGGTGTGATAAGAGGCTGGTAACGAACTCTATTTGTTTTCCTTTTTGTACATATACTCATCATTGTAGGCATGCTTAGTCTGTTCATATAGTGTGTATGTTATTTATGTATGCTTAGTAGTTCTTGCTTTCTTATGATTAGCTCTAGCTTGCTAATAGTTTGTAGCATGTCGTATGAATGTTTGCTTGCATTGCTCTATTCATTACTTGGTCTAACACTGTGGTATCTCCCTCTGAATGTTTCACTTGAATTGACTTGGCACATGCTCACGCATGCATATAACTGAAACATAATCAGTTAAGCCTCGATGAATTATTTTGCCTCAGGGGTCTTGAATCACTTTCATGCCATGATTAAGTCCTGTTTTGTTACAAGCATGATTATGACAGTTATTGCTCTCTCGTTTGTCGCTCCCTTACTATTGATATCCTTCACTTGCACTAGGTATGAGTTCTACTCGTGTTTCTAATTCCCCAAAACCAATATTGCCAAAAGTGTCCACCATACCTACCTATTAGCATCATTTGCTATTCCGTGCATATTCAATATGCCTTGTTTTCTTCCAAATAAAATGTTTGCTTGTTAGTTATAAAGCTCTCATGAACTTGATGGCACACTTTACTTTCTTGCACTTAATAATCTTGAAACATTGTGTCCATCTCTGTTGCGTATATGCTTGCGCTTTATAAGTTGAATTTAGCAGAACCATGTATCATGGGGAACGCTTTCAACATTGCACGGTTACTTTGTACCTCGTTGATATCATGATTCTTTTGCTTATGGATCCCGGCGGTGTGAAATAAAAGGGGAACTTATAAGATCATGGAGTTTGTATGTGTGTTAGAGAAACGCCTGGGCCACTAGCCTAAGCAATGCCTAATCATGGTGGAAACTTGCAGCATAACCATAATGAGCATTCTATGAAGCATCCTCAATAAAAACCTATGCAAATAGCAAATAAAAAGATCGCTGAGATGCTCATTGTCTGCTTGCCTTGTCATTTTGATTATGGGATAGCTCCTGTATCATGTGCAAGGGGTACCCCGTTTGCGGTTCTCTATGATACATATGTAGTTAAAATGACAAGAGCTTACTTGTGACTGAAGTTGAGTAGCATGAGGTTCGGTACTCGTAAGTAAGGGGCATGAGATTTCAACTTATAACTTGTCAAGCATATCCTCTTAGGTGTGTCACTTTAACCTTAACCATTTAAAGATGCTTATGATAGGGGAAATGAGAGCTCAAAGCTAATGAGTACCATACTTTCAGCATTTGGAAGCATTTGAAACTTTTCAAAACCTTTTCATTTCCTTATTGAGTCTCCACACATTCTATGAGCACTTTCTTGAGAGCATGGTTGTCATTCTTAGTGTGATGTGCTTGTCTCAAAACTTGATTAATTGTGTTATGACCTTGATGCTTGTATCTTTGATATCTTTACTTCTAGTCTTCACTTGAACTTCAGAGGTTCCTTGGCATTTATATTTGCTCTACAATAAAAGGCAAGAGAGATACCACTCTATCATACATTTTTATGAGCATTGCAATGTTGCTTATGTTTATGTTTCATGCTACTTATTATTTTTGAGCTAGAAGCTCTTCATAGCTTGCAATGACTATTGAGTAACCTTATCTGCATACTCCTTATTATGAATTGACCAAGTACTTGATCATATGCTGAGAATATATACATCTTATGAAGCAAATGTGTTCGTGAAAGTTTCTTTTATCGCACTCAGTTTTCAACTGAATTGCTTGAGGACAAGCAATAAGCTAAGCTTGGGGGAGTTGATACGTCCAAAACGTATCTACTTTCCCGAACACTTCTGCTATTGTTTCTCCTCTAAACTTGTGTGATTTGGATACAACTAACACGGACTGACGCTGTTTTCAGCAGAATTACCTTGGTGTGTAGTTTTTGTGTAGAAAATCAACTATCAGGAAAAATCCTGGAAAATATGCCGAAAATCCTATTTCACCAGAAGACTCACGGAGCCAGAATACGAGATGGAGGAGGGCCACGAGGGGCCCACACCAGCTGGCCACGCGGGCTAGGCCAGGCCACCCCCTCGGCCTCCCTCTTGGCATATAAGTTGCCACTTGACCTAAAAACCAAGGGGGGTTCGACGTTTTTGAAGAAAGAGTTCCGCTGCACCGCCACCACCAGATTCCGCGATTCGGAACTAGAAAGTCCATTCTGGCACCCTGCCGGGATGGGGAAATGGAGGAGATCATCGCCATCATCATCAACATCGCTTCTCCATCAACCATACATGTTTCCCCCATCCATGAGTGAGTAATCCCCCGCTGTAGGCTATGGGGATGGTAGGGATTGGATTAGATCGTTCATGTAATGGCATCAGATTGTTACGGCATGATGCCTAGTATCTACTATTAGTGCTTTTTGACTTTGTTGCAACTTGCTATGCTTAATGCTTGTCACTAGGGCCCGAGTGCCATGATTTCAGATCTAAACATGTTCTTGATTCATTATGATAGTATTATTTATGGTCTTACCTGCAAGTTGTATACACATATTGTTGTCCGGAACCAAAGGCCCGAAAGTGATAGCAATTGGGATAACCGGAGGGAATGGCTTTGATGTGAGGATCACATGTGTTCACGGAGTGTTGATGCTTTGCTCCGGTGCTCTATTAAAAGGAGCACCTTAATTGCCAGTAGTTCCCTTGAGGCCCCGCTGCAAACGGGCTGACAGGACAAAAGATGTTGTGCAAGTTCTCATTGCGAGCACGTATGACTATATATGGAACACGTGCCTATAATTATTTAGTACTTGGATGCTTTATCTTATTTATCTGCAAATGCCCTATGTCTTGATTTCCATATGAATTGTCTTGTCCATGCAACGCCCGTCCATCCATCCCTGTGCCTACCGCGCTTTAATCCTACTGTTTACTGCAATTATTACTACTGTCTTTACTTTTACTACTGCTATTACTTTACTATTGCTACTAGAAAACTGTTGCTACTGATAAACTGTTGTGAGCAAGATTGTTTCAAGGTGCAACTGAATTTACAACTTAGTTGTTAAGGCTTATAAATATTCTTTGGCTCCCCTTGTGTCGAATCAATAAATTGGGTTTTACTTCCCTCAAAAATACTACGATACACCCCCTATACTTGTGGGTCATCAGTACTCCAAAGTATGGACAAAACATAAGAAAGTTGATATAAAACAAGCATGGAACATCAAAACTTATACATATGTTTGCAACGTATCAACATCCCCAAGCTTAACTCCTGCTTGTCCTCGAGTAGGTAAGTGATAAAAAAGAAAAGAATAATTTTTGAGGTGACATGCACCATCATAATCTTGATCAAAGTATTTGTAGAACATTGATAGCTGGGATCATAGTACTTTAACATAGCATGAAAGATACAGTTCTAACAATAAGACATAGCAACTATGTTGTAACATGAAAATTTACAAACAAAAGATTCATGAATAACAATGCTTTGGAAGACGTTTGTTTGTTTCACATATAGAAAAAATAATAAGAATGGTATTCATCTTGTCCCTCATAGTGTACGAAAACATAAATGCATAGGACACCTACAAAGTTCATAAGGGTGACTAGATACAAATAGTTTAAGAACAAGCAATATCAGAGTTCTGAATCAATCAACAAGTCTTGGGACAATGCACATTAAACTAAGAATGGCAACTATACTCTCTCAATAGGTGCATAAAGATAGAAGATGGAGACTCAACATAAAAGTAAAAGAAAGGCCCTTCATAAAGGGAAGCAGGGATTCAAGTCTCATAAAGAGCTTCCAAAAATTATGGTACTTATTAGCTTTCAGCTCTCATTGCCCTTATAATAAGCATCTTGAAGTGATTAAGGTTAAAGTGAACAAACTATGGAGTATATGCTTGACAATGTATAAGTTGGCAATCTCATGTCCCTTAAATACGAGGGCCGCTCCTCATGCTACTCAAGTTTAGTTACCGGTAAGTTTTTGTCATAGTAAGTACATGTGCATCATAGAGAACCCCCAACGGGGTATCCCTTTCCCCATGATACATGAGCTATCCCATATCAAAATGACAAGGCAAGCAGACAATGAGCATCTCAATAATCTTCTTATTTACCATGGAAAATGGTGCTTTTTTCTCTCTTTCCTCTTTTTTCATCTTTTTTTCTCAGTCTCTTTTTTTCTATCTCTCTTTTTTTATAAGAAGAATGCTTCATAGATTGCTCACTATGGTGATGCTGCAAGTTTCCACCATGATTAGGCATGGCTTAGGCTAGCGGCCCAGGCGTTTATCTAACACACATTCATAACTCCATGGACTTACAAGCTCCCCTTTCATTTCACACCGATAACATCCATAAACAAAAGAGCATGATATCAATTGGGTACAATGTACAAGTGCAATGTTGAAAGCGTTCCCCATGGCAGCATGGTTCTGCTAATTCCCAACGTGTAAGTGCAAGCATATACAACATAGATGACACAATGGTTCTAGTTTATTAGGGGCAAGAAAAGTAAAGTGTGCCATCAAGTTCGTGAGAGTTTTAATCACTAATTTTCACATAACAAGTTTAATTCAGAAGGTAGATAAAAACATGAATATATTTGGAATAGTAAATGCTAATAGGTAGGTATGGTGGACTCTTTGGAATAACTTGGTTTTATTTGGAGTTGGATGCATGAGTGGAACTCATAATTGGTTATGGAGGCTAGCAAAAGACTGGGAGCGACCAACTAAGAGAGCAAGAATGGCCATAATCATGCAAAGCAACAAAACATCATTAATTAAAGCATAAAGTGATATTACAAGTCGAAAACTAAAGGATCATAGAGGCTATGGTGACTTGGGATAGTCTTAACATGGTGTGAGCATGCACCAAGTCAACCAAATAAAGCACCAAAGGAGAATACCACAATACTATGCTTTAATATGCTAAAACAACGCATGATTCTTTCAAGGCACATTAAGCAATCTCAATTGTTTATAACATGTCATGCTACAGAAAAAATCACTAAGTATAAAGCCAAAACAATATCAAACATGACATGCTAAAGTCTAGGCCACAATCAAAACAAGTCTCCTTTTGTACCACTATAAGCATGAAACTTCCTACTCTTTTCCAACACCGATCGAAAACTAAAGCTAAGCGCAGTGCTAGCAAAGGAGAACACTCACAGAACAATAAGAGTGAAAACTAAAGTGTTCTAGGCAATGAATAACGAGGTGTGTCTCTCTCCAAAAGAAGTGTGTTGGGATCCAACCAACTTATTGCAGCAAACAAAGCAAACGAAAACTAAAAACAAAAACAAAGACGCTCCAAGAACAATACAACAGTGCATAAAACAATAAAAACGAAGTGTCTAGAAAGACCTGAGATTTTTATTGATGAAGAAGGGGATGCCTTGGGCATACCCAAGCTTTCACGCTTGTACCTCTTGGATATATCTTGGGGTGACACGGGGTGGTATCCCCAAGCTTGAGTTTTTGTCCATTCTTCATCACATTACATCATTCTTTCCCTACATCTGAAAATTTCCTTCATACAAAACTTCACACAATCTTCATTAGCAACATAGTGCATTCAAAAGATAATAAACCTTTGGGGTTAGTTTTAAAACAGCTAAAATTTCATCAAAAACACAAGATACTGTAGCAATTCCCTCAAAAAGCTTAATTCACCAAAAAGAACCCAAAAAGAAATCGATAAAGAGGCAAATGCAAATAATGGCAGAAATCTGTCAAAACAGACCAGCATGTGAAAACCGATTTTTTCGAAGACCTTCTATTGCTCAAATCGAAAAGTGTTGAACTAACGAAAGTTGGATAACAACCTGGGGCAGAAGCACAAAAAATATTACAGCTCAATTCGACATACAGAGATTTTTCACGAATTTTTACAGTAAAGCACAAAAATCTGTTTCGGGACAGCACTTCCCCAAATCTTACTTCCCTCTCATTAGAGGTTATTCTTGGCACAAAAATCAAATAAAAAAGGATAAGGAGAGGTTATTACAGAAGTAATAACTTTCAAGACTCAAGAAAACTATTGGGTTATCTCCTAAGAAGTACTTTTCTTTAACACCTTTAAGTTAGGCATGATAGTTTGAGAAGATGCTCACATAAGAAATATGAATTGAAGTAAAAGAGGGCATCAAGAAGCAAATTCAAAGCGCATTTAAGTCTAACCCACTTCCTATGTATAGGAATCTTGTAAAGAAACAAGTCATGAAAGCACAAAGCAACAAGCATAGTAAAGCAAAACAAGTGCAACTTCAAAATTTTCAACATAAAGAGGGGAAACTTGATATTGTTGAGACACATAAAACCATGCTTCCCTCTCTCATAATAGCTTTCAGTAGCATCATGAATAAAATTAACAATATAACTATCACATAAAACATCTTATCATGAGCCACATGCATATAATCATTATTACTCTCCACATAAGCATAGTTATTTTTATTAATTGTAGTGGGAGCAAATTCAACAAAATAGCTATCATTATTATTCTCATCACCATAATCATCAAATATAGGAGGCATATTGTAATCATAATTAATTTTCTCCTCAATAGTAGGTGGACTGAAAATATCATACTCATCATTGTAATCATCATATATTAGAGGTATAGTATCATCAAAGTAAATTTTCTCCTCCATGCTTGGGGGACTAAAAGGATCATTTTCATAAAAACTAGCTTCCCCAAGTTTAGACTTTTCCATAGCATTAGCAATAATGGTGTTCAAAGAATTCATACTAATAACATTGCTATTAGCACACAAATAAAGTTCCATAGGTTTTTTAATTTTCTCTTCAAACACTTCATGTCCTAACTCAAGATAAATACTATAAAGCTCTCTAATTTTATTGTTGTTTTCCATTAAGCCTAACTAGTGAAAATAAAAACAAGAAACAAAAAGATATAATTGCAAAATCTAAAGGAAATAACTTTGAGCACTCACACACCAGCAACAGTACTAGAAGATAGCTTAGTAGCTAGAGGATGTGAGTACCTTTTACCTTACCTCCGCGGCAACGACACCAGAAAATAGCTTGATGTCTACGCACTTCTATTCTTGTAGACAGTTGTTGGGCCTCCAAGTTCAGAAGTTTGCAGAACAACAACAAGTTTCCCTTAAATGGATTACCCAAGGTTTATCGAACTCAGGGAGGAAGTGGTCAAAGGTATCCCTCTCAAGAAACCCTGCAATCAAGATACAAGAAGTCTCTTGTGTCCCCAACACACCCAATACACTTGTCAGGTGTATAGGTGCACTAGTTCGGCGAAGAGATAGTGAAATACAAGTGGTATGGATAATTATAAGTGGTAACGATGCCAGAAAAGAGCTTGACGGGTAGGAAGAGACTAAAGGCAATCTGATGGAAGCAAGCAAACATGTAACAGATCTAGTAGCAAACAGTATTTCAATGCTTAGAAACAAGGCCTAGGGATCATACTTTCACTAGTGAACACTCTCATATAAATATCATCTATTTATGATACTACTCTGAACTACTCTCTGGTTGGACACTCTAATCCATGGTAGGGCTATAACAGCACACCTCAAAGTTCGCTTTCCCCATCTAGATAACCCCTCACTATCACCTTGAGCGCTAGATGGTTCCAACAAACACCACAATTTCATAGAGACATCCAACTCCAAATATAACTCATAACAAGTATTTGTAATCTCTAGCCTAAGTGCCACCATGATGTGCACGCTATCACTTTCACACACGTGGGGAGAGCTAGAGATCTATTAAAGCACTTGAGTAGCAAAGTAGATCTACTTGATTACAAAGCTCATGATCACAATATGATCATGCATAGAGAGAGAGATGAACACATAGCTACCGGTAGAACCCTTAGCCTCGAGGAAGAACTACTCCCTCATCATCATGGGAATCAGCAACGGCGATGGAGATCGTGGTGGAGATCGATGGAGATGGCTCCGGGGGCACTTCCCTGTCCCGACAGGGTGCCGGAACAAAGACTTTTTGTCCCCTGAATCTCCCCTTCGGTGGCGGCGGCACTACATAACTTTTCGTGGCTGGAGGCTGGATGATTTAGGGTTTCTGCATCGGAGGCTTCTTATAGGCGAAAGGGGCGATGTTAGAGGGTGGACCAGGGGCCCACACCACCTGGTGGCACGGCCAGGGGGACCCGTGCCACGACATGGTGTGGCCAGCCCCAGGCCCCTCTCCGTCTCGTCTTCTGGCTCCGTGAGTCTTCCGGTAAAATATTGACTTTGGCTTTTGTCCGGTCCAATTCCGAGAATATTCATTTTCTGGCTTTTGTGGAACCAAAAACAGAAGAAAGCAGGCAACTGGCACTGTGGCATCTTGTTAATAGGTTAGTTCCAGAAAATGTGTAAAAGTACTCCAAATATAAAACAAGCATGGAACATAAAAAATTATAGATACGTTTGCAACTTATTAGTGCGTAGATTCTTGTTGGTCTCCTCCAAAGTGGTTATGCGACTGTAGCACCTTCGCAAATCAGACTGCAGAGTGTCCATTCTATCAACGAGCTTAGTCACCAATGGAAAGAGGTCTTCCTTCTTTTCCATCTCATAGAGACGGTGGCAGACTTCAATGCGATGGAGTAGCTCCTGGTTCTGATATATATCCAATGCTCGTACATGATCCTTGGTCCTGGGTACAGCTTCTTCTTCCTCATCCATAATTGATGGATCGGGGAAGTGGAAACCGTACCTCCACTCTTCTTGAGGCTTGACCTTCATGCGAGCACCGATGGTTGGCTTCTCGGGTGGTACCTCGGCTCCCTTGCTAGCACCTGCACCAATATTAGATAATTCCTTACGCTTGTGCAACCTTTGATCTGTAGTGATGAACTTGACCATCTCCACACACGCCCTTTTCCATGCGGTTTGCGATCTTCTCTCTCTTGTTGAGCTTTCTTCAACACCGCCCAATTGATCTCCGGTGGATCATAGACGCCACGGCAGATGTAGACGTCAACCACATCATCGTCAGAATCGTTGTTGAAGTAGCTTTGATCGATGTACTCCTTGTACCTTGGGCTAAACCTCTCCACCTCCTCATCATCGTCCTCCATGGACAGGCTACTTGAGCGGTCCCTGGACAGAGCAATGAGCCCCATGGGTTTTCCACGGCCTGGGACGGGACAATGCCTCGCTAGATTGGTTCCTGGAGATTATGATTATAGAGGGAGACAATGGAAGTATATAAGGGGGTCAGAGGTCGGTAAAACTCGCGAGAAACACCAAATTTGTTGGGTCCGCAGCATAGAAAACAAAAAAATTCCTACGATGAGAACTACACGCCAAGATCTATCTACTATGTACAAAGCAACAAGTGGACATACATCCAACGAGAACTCACCCTTGAAGACAACGAGTTTTGTTAGCGAGTAGGAACTCGTGGTTGATGTAGTCGTACACTTGCCGATCTCAAGATCGTGAGGAAGTCCGAGTGCCGCAACTCAGCAGCGCATCCGTACTCGCACACACATTCAAGCCACCGGACAACCTCCAGCGATCCAGCGGAAGCAGCAACTCCTTCCATACGAAATGCCACCGGGAACATGTATCTCGCTAATCCGAGACCATGGGGGAACAATTCTAGAGGGGGAGAGAGATCCTTCACAAGGAGGTGTGAGGATAAAGGAGGAGGAGGGTGGCCTTTTATAGGAGGAGGGGGTGTTATGGAGAAATTCCCAACACATTCTTTGGGATAACCTACAAAGACGTGCTTATCCGACTTTGGTTGTAAACATTTTACTTATGCTTAGCATACCAAAATTTAAGAAAAGACAATTCGGGTTTTATCCCAAACCATAACTTATATGGTGTCATTTCAATGGATCACAATGGTGCTCTTTTCAGTGTAAAAGCGGTAGTCTCTAAAGCTTCAATCTTTAAAACATAATGGCAGTTTTATAAATGACACCTTTGATCTTACCATGTCAAACATGGTTTGATTTCATCTCTCGAATATGCCATACTCCTATGGTTTACCGGGAAATCCAAATTCATGGAACAATTCCTCAAATCTTAGGTGTTTTGCTAAACATGTAACTCAAATATCTTCATTTACGATCAAATCATAAACTCTTTTATTTTCTTGTTACAATGATTTTTCACTTCATCTTGAAAGTCTTTGAACAACTTTCAAATGTTTCATACTTCTTCCTTATTAAGTACATATACAGATATATTCACTCAAATTTTCGAAGAAAGCATATGAAGCAAAAAGATCCATCGCATATGGCTACACATAATGGACCATGCACATCAGCATGCACAATTTCCAATAAGCTAGTCATCCGTTCCTCTCTGGCCTATGGACGGAGTTTCAATTATCTCGAGGAAAGTCTTAGATGCGTCAATTGATCAAAATCAAAGACTCTAAAAATCCATCAACATGGAGTTTCTTCATGTTTTCTTTCAAATATAATTTAAACAGCGATGTCACTTCATAAGTGATCTTTCAATCATTTGTCTTGCGACATTTTAGCAATAGTGTTTATGGATGTGCTTTCTCCAACTAGACTTGTAAAAGTTCATCCATCCTTTATGGAATGCGGTAATTATTTGAACAGCCATTGTTATCATAATACCGGAATTAAATAACAATTATTTAAACAAATCTTGAAGGCTAGGTTTGATGACAACGAAAAACACAATAACACTTTATTTGTTTTCGATGAACATCATCACTTATTCTCTTGCTAGTTACTTAGGCCATTGCGGTTCATGAATTGCGTTGTCCTGCATGACACTTCATACCAACCAATTCGGTATCCAATACCGGTATCCAATACCTAAGAACCACATTGTTTAACAAACAAGGAATACAACCATAACATGTATATCTTCTATATACCCAAGCTGGACATTTCCAACTTTTTATTTTCTGCCAAATATTTTATAGATTCTCTTTCAGCAATTCCTTTTCCTTTTAAAAGAATCTATCAACATCAATTGTGGTGTCATTCACATGACACATAGTACAAAGCGTATATAGTCAAATACTAATACCTTCGAACTTGCACTTTGAAGTGGATCACCATCATCAAATGTTTGGTGTTCTTTCAAAAATCCATTCTTTCGTAATCTATTAGTGTAGTAAACATTTTACTTACATCTTCTATTCATCCTTATCATGACAACTTTCATGATGAAGCTACTATAGCTTATAAGGAAGAATCACGAGTAAAATATCAGTTCCCAAAACCTTTTTGGTAGATTAGGACGCATAGCGTCTCCAACCTTCACAAATTCTCATACAATATGAGAACATGTATTTTGCTAAATTATACTCTATCATAATGCAACCCAAAAACATTGTTTCAGATATCACAATATCTTTCACACATGATGGTTTCTGAAACAATTTTCAGCTCCAATATAATCTTGATATCAAAACAACTTTTTGAATATCAATAATCATGGAGGCAAACAAGGTACTTTAGATACTAACATTGGAATTCTTACTATTGATTTAATACTACTTATTAAACTTCATGGAGTAAATAGAGTTTGCTGAAAGTTTGCAATAGGACTTATAAACTTTAAATTGACATTCAAAACAATACGATACCAGTTCGTAAAGTAAATTTCTAGAATTCTATAGTTCTATTATCTCAAATAAAAACTAAGCATAAGGTAGAAAACGAATGCCAATGACTACAACAAACTATGCAAATTCACTTTGATTCAATTTATGACAAATTTGGTTTGACTAATCCAAATTAGAAATGAACTCCCACTCAAAAACGACATCCCTCGTTTCTTTTTGGTGATTACATGAACCAAATCCACTACACCAAGTCCGATCATCACGTGAGTTGATGTAGCTTCAAAGGCGAGCATCTATATGGGCATCATATCAACTATATGACTCATGCTTAACCTTTCAGTCCGTGTTCCGAGGCCATGTCTGTACATGCTAGGCTCGCCAAGTAAGAACCTTAGTATTCGCGTGTGTAAAACTGTCTTACACCCGTTCCTATGAAAGCGTAGATTCGAGTACACCCGATCATCACATGATGTCTCGAAACACGATCCACAGAACAGTGCATACTTAAGGAAGAACACATTTTTATCTTGATATCTAAAAGAGGGATCATCTTACAATGCTACAGAAAGCGCCAAACTAGCAGTATAAGATGCTAACATCTAATGTGTAAAGTGAGATGATATGGTCCATGCATTTGATCTCTATCACTTGCATCGTTGTATGATCTCTATCATTCCTTTGTGTGTAAGGCCAAGGTCTATGGAACTTACACGTTGAGTGTGTTGTAAGAGTATCTATCATACATCTACTTACAACAATACCATATCAAGACACTAGCCCAGCAACGATCTAAACTAGACGCCTTTAATTTATCAATTGCAAGTTTTACGTGGCTTAGGGCTTTCGGAGATAGAATCGTTCTTACCTACGAACATGAACCACAACGGGGATAACCAAATTATTAGCAACTCGTGGTAAATCAGATATTGACTATAGTAGGAGAGACAGACACCCGCTAGCCACTTATGCAAAACTAGTTACTTGTCAGTCGTGGAACCGGTCTCATGTACGATGACATGTAAGGTTGGTCCGGGCCGCTTCATCCCACTATGCCACCAATATCCAAAATACATAGAAGATGCAATAACATGATCAACATCGCCCACATATAAATATATGTGTACTACCCGTGCAAAGCACCTACGCATAGATCAGGCTCTGATACCACTGTTGGGTCCGCAGCATAGAAAACAAAAAAATTCCTACGATGAGAACTACACGCCAAGATCTATCTACTAGGTACAAAGCAACGGGTGGACATACATCCAACGAGAACTTACCCTCAAAGACAACGAGTTTTGTTAACGAGTAGGAACTCGTGGTTGATGTAGTCGTACACTTGCCGATCTCAAGATCGTGAGGAAGTCCGAGCGCTGCAACTCAGCAGCGCATCCGTACTCGCACACACGTTCAAGCCACCGGACAACCTCCACCTCCTCCCTCCAGCGATCCAGCGGAAGCAACAACTCCTTCCAGACGAAATGCCACCGGGAACATGTATCTCGCTAATCCGAGACCATGGGGGAATAATTCTAGAGGGGGAGAGAGATCCTTCACAAGGAGGTGTGAGGATAAAGGAGGAGGAGGGTGGCCTTTGATAGGAGGAGGGGGTGCCCCTCTGATACATTGCAAATGTATCTATAATTTTTGATTTTCCATGCTTGGTTTTATCCAGTTTCTTGTGTTTTGTTCCAACTTTGGAGTACTTTTCATATGATTTCTTGGACTAACCTATTAACAAGAGCCACAGTGCCAGCTGCCTATTTTCTGCTGTTTTTGGTTCCAGGAAAGTCAGAAAATGAATATTCTCAGAATTGGACGGGACAAAAGCCAAAGTGCCTATTTTTCTGGAAGGGATCAAGTGCCAGAAGACGAGACGGAGAAGGGCCAGGGAGCCACCACACCACCTGGCCACGCGGCCAGGCCTGGCCCGCGCCAGGGGGTGGTGTGGCCGCTCCCGAAACCCCCTCGGCCTCCCCTTCCGACTATAAGTTTCCCTTGGGACGTAAACCCTAAGTACCCGATCAAAAATCCACGAAAGAGTCTGTAGCTGCCGTCATCTCCATCCCTATATCGGGAGGGATCTGAAGCTCTTCCCGGCACCCTTCCGGAGAGGGGAATTCACCCTGGAGGCCTTCTTCATCACCATGCAAGCCTCCGGTGTGATGCGTGAGTAGTTCATCCTTGGACTACGGATCCATGTAGTAGCTAGATGGCTGGTTTCTCCTCCTTTGTGCTTTCATGTTTAGATCTTGTGAGCTCCGTTCATGATCAAGATCATCTATTTGTAATTCATAAATGTTGTGTTTGCGGGGATCCGATGGATATTGAGATGCTATTTCAGATTGATTATTGATTCTATCATGTCTTTGTTATTTGTGATCTTGCATGCTTTCCGTTGTTAGTAGCTATCTTGGCCAAGTAGATGCTAGCAACTCCAAGAGTTAGTATTTATGCCCGATAGTGGGCTCATGCCTCTGGTAATCTGGGGAAGTGACAGAAATCTCTAAGGTACTAGATGTGCTGTTGCTACTAGGGAGAAAACAACAATCCTTTATTCATAGAACAATCGTATTGTTTACTTTACACGCAGTTCGTAAAGCAATAATATGTTGCTTGCAACTTAATACTGAAGGGGGTTCGGATGATAACCTGGAGGTGGATTATTAGTCGTAGATGCAGTTGGATGGCGGTCTATGTATTATGTTGTAATGCCCAATCAAGTCTCAGAGGAGTCAAGATGATTAGTATATGCATGTATTGCCTTCTCGGTGTTTGTCAATTGCCCCGCTGTAATTTGTCCACCCAGCATGTTATCTATCTAAGGAGAGCCACTTTCTGCAAACTTTTACTTCTTTCCATTCGATACGTTTAATCCTTTGTTTTCCGCAAAACACGATGAGATTGACAACATCATCGCAAGTTGGGGACAAAGTTATGTGGTTGTGTTGTGCAGGTCTCCACGTTGCTACTAGCACCGGTAGTGCGCCCTGCAAAAGTTCAGCTAGTAACACCTTTGGGGTGTTTCCTTGCTCCTACTGGTTCGATCAAACCTTGGTCTCATAACTGAGAGAAAACTTGCTGCTGTGCTCATCATACCTTCCTCTTGGGGTTCCCAACGAGCTCTACATTAATCACGAGCCAACAAAGATTTTTCTGGCGCCGTTGCTGGGGAGTCAAGGACATCTTCACAAGGGGAGTCCCTCATAACCAATCTCTTTACTTTGTTTTTTTTTTGCTTAGTTTCTTTTTGCTTTGTTTGCTTGTTTTGTTCTTCAAAAACACAAAAAAAATAGTTTTACTAGTTTGCTTTCTTATTCAAAAACACACAATTTTTTTATTAAGTCTCCTTTAGTTGTCACCTCTCCCTTAGCTCACCATGTTGATCCCTACATTCACCCTGAAAGACCTTCCAATTGGTAGTGGTTCTATAATTGGGAAAGATAACATTGAAGAATTCTTTAATCATGTTAGTAAGCATGAAGATACTGAGGATAGATCCCTCGTAGAACTTGCTCCAAACTATGAGATTGCTGCATCTTCTTTAATTCACATGTTAGAAGCTAGGTTTGTTAACCTCAACCCCTTAATGCAAGTAATGTTTCTTAAGCTTAAAGAAATTGAGGATCCTGAAAAGAGGGATTTTATTTTAGAAACTTTGTTTAAGGAGTTCTATGATGTTGCCAAGGAAGCTAGAAAAGTTTTTGAATGTTTCAATATGCTAGGCTCATGTGTAGATGTTGTTGGTACACGATAAAAGATGAACAAAAGCGAACCTAATGGGGAGGAACCTAAGATACCTATACCCTTTAAACTAGTAGCAATACATGATGCCATAGAAAAGAATCTTGATTGGATTGTTCCTGCAAACCCTTTTGATGAGAATAGTGAACCCAAGGGCATTGAGAAAGGATCCTCTAGACCTTATTTGGATGATATACCTTGCCTTGCTGAAAATATTTCTGGTATTGGTCTTAATGCTTCTTCATTTGAGAACACTTGATTCTTTCTTTGCTTCTTATGACTAACTTAAAGGCGTTAAAGAAAAGTACTTGTTGTGAGATAACCCAAGAGTTTTAGTTGAGTCTTGGAAGTTATTACCTCTGTAATAACCTCTTCTTATCCTTTTTATTTGCTTTTTGTGCCAAGAGTAACCTCTAATTAGAGAGAAGTAATGATTGGGAAAGTTGCTGTCCCGAAACAGATTTCTGTGCTTCACCATAAACATTCCTGAGAGAGCTCTGTAGGTCGGATTGAGCTGTAATTTTTTGTGAGTCTGCCCCAGGTTGTTATCTAACTTGCGTTAGTTCAACACTTTTTGATTTGAGCAACAGACGATCTTCGAAAAAATTCTTCTTTACCTGCTGGTCTGTTTTGACAGATTTCTGCCATTTTTCTGCATTTGCTTCTTGTTAGTTCCTTTGGGGAATTGAGCTTTTTGAGGGAAGTGCTACAGTAGCTAGTGTTCTAATGGAAGTTTATTTGGTGTTATAACTGAACCTAAAGACTTATTATCTTGAGTGCACTAATGTTGCTAATAAAGATTGTGTGAAGTTTTGTATGAAGGAAAAATTTCAGGTGTATGGAAGGAATGTGTAATGAGATGAAGGATGGACTAAAGCTCAAGCTTGGGGATGCCACGCGTGTCACCCTAAGAAATATCCAAGAAGTACAAGCGTCAAAGCTTGGGGATGCCCAAGGCATCCCCTTCTTCATCAATAAAAATCTCAGGTTTCTTCCAAACGCTTTATTTTTATTGTTTCATGCACAGTTGTGTTTTTCTTGGAGCGTCTTATTTTTTGTTTTTGTTTTGGTTTTTAGTTTGCTTGGTTTGCTTAGTGTTCTGAATAAATTGGTTGGACCCCCTCTTTCATACTTTGGTTTGCAAATAGTTTGGTTTGGAAAAGAGTAGGAAAGTTCATGGTTATGTGGTAAAAAGAGCTCGTTTTTGACTGTGGCCTATGCTTTGTCATGCCATGCTTGATATTGTTTTGGCTTTATGCTTAGTATTCTTTGTTGTAGCATGGCTTGTTATAAACAATTGAGATTGCTTAATGTGCCTTGGATGAATCATGCGTTGTTTTAGCATATTAAAGCATAGTATAGTGGTATTCTCCTTTGATGCTTTATTTGGGTTGACTTGGCGCATGCTCACACCATGTTATGACTATCTCAAGTCACCATAGCCAGTATGATCCTTTAGTTTTCAACTTGTAGTATCACTTTATGCTTTGATCAATGATGTTTTGTCGCTCTGCATGATTATGGCCATTATTGTTCTCTTAGTTTGTCGCTCCCAGTCTTTTGCTAGCCTCCACAACAAAGTATGAGTTCCACTCATGCATCCAACTCCCTAAACCAAGTTATTCCAAAGAGTCTACCATACCTACCTACTAGCTTATGCTATTCCAAGTACATTCATGCTTTTGTTTACCTTTCACTTGTTATGATAAAACTAGTGATTAAAGCTCTCACAAACTTGATGGCGCACTTTACTTTTTGCCTCTAATAAACTTGAACCATTGGGTCCTTCTTTGTTGTGTATATGCGTGCGCTTTATAAGTTGAAATTAGCAGAACCATGTTTCATGGGGAACGCTTTCAACATTGCACTTGTACTTTGTACCCCGTTGATATCATGTTATTTTTCTTACGGATCCCGGTGGTGTGAAATAAATGTGGAACTTGTAAGATCATGGAGTTTGTATGTGTGTTAGAGAAACGCCTGGGCCGCTAGCCTAAGCCATGCCTAATCATGGTGGAAACTTGCAGCATCACCATAATGAGCACTCTATGAAGCATCCTTAATAAAAACCTATGCAAATAGCAAATAAAAAGATCGCTGAGATGCTCATTGTCTGCTTGCCTTGTCATTTTGATTATGGGAAATCTCATGTATCATGTGCAAGGGGTACCCTGTTGGCGGCTCTTAATGATACACATATACTTACAATGACAAGAGCTTACTCGTGACTAAAGTTGAGTAGCATGAGGATCGGTTTCGTAAGTAAGGGGCATGAGATTTCGGTTTATAACTTGTCAAGCATATCCTCTTAGTTGTGTCACTTTAACCTTAATCACTTTCAAGATGCTTATGATAGGGGCAATGAGAGCTGAAAGTTATAAGTACCATAATTTTTGGAAGCTCTTTATGAGACTTGAATCCCTACTTCCTTTTACAAAAGGCCTTTCTTCCACCATTATATTGAGTCTCCACCTTCTATCTTTATGCACCTACTTTGAGAGCATAGTGTCCATTCTTAGTTCTATGTGCATTGTCCCAAGACTAGTTGATTGATGCATAACTTGTTATTGCTTGTTTTAAACTATTGTATCTAGTCACTCTTATGAACTTTGAAGGTGTCCGATGCATTTATATTTGCTACTCTATTGAGGGACAAGCTGAATACTATTATGCTATGCTTTCTTTATGTGAAACAAACAAACGTCTTGCAAAGCATTGTTATTCATGAATCTTTTGTTTGTACCTTTTCATGTTGCATCATAGTTTCTTTGCTTATTGCTAGAACTATGTCTTTCATGTTATGATTGAAGTACTATGATCCCATGTTTGAGTTTTGCAAATACTTTGATCAAGTCTTTGATGGTGCATGTCACCTCAAAAATTATTTCTTTTTATCACTTACCTACTCGAGGACGAGCAGGATTTAAGCTTGGGGATGTTGATACATTGCAAATGTATCTATAATTTTTGATGTTCCATGCTTGGTTTTATCCACTTTCTTGTGTTTTGTTCCAACTTTGGAGTACTTTTCATATGATTTCTTGGACTAACCTATTAACAAGAGCCACAGTGCCAGCTGCCTGTTTTCTGCTGTTTTTGGTTCCAGGAAAGTCAGAAAATGAATATTCTCGGAATTGGACGGGACAAAAGCCAAAGTGCCTATTTTCCGGAAGGGATCAAGTGCCAGAAGATGAGACGGAGAAGGGCCAGGGAGCCACCACACCACCTGGTCGCGCGGCCAGGCCTGGCCCGCGCCAGGGGGTGGTGTGGCCGCTCCCGGCACCCCCTCGGCCTCCCCTTCCGACTATAAATTGCCCTCGGGACGTAAACCCTAAGTACCCGATCAAAAATCCACGAAAGAGTCTGTAGCCGCCGTCATCTCCATCCCTAGATCGGGAGGGATCTGAAGCTCTTCCCGGCACCCTGCCGGAGAGGGGAATTCACCCTGGAGGCCTTCTTCATCACCATGCAAGCCTCCGGTGTGATGCGTGAGTAGTTCATCCTTGGACTACGGATCCATGTAGTAGCTAGATGGCTGGTTTCTCCTCCTTTGTGCTTTCATGGTTAGATCTTGTGAGCTCCGTTCATGATCAAGATCATCTATTTGTAATTCATACATGTTGTGTTTGCAGGGATCCGATGGATATTGAGATGTTATTTTAGATTGATTATTGATTCTATCATGTCTTTGTTATTTGTGATCTTGCATGCTTTCCGTTGTTAGTAGCTATCTTGGCCAAGTAGAAGCTAGCAACTCCAAGAGTTAGTATTTATGCTCGATAGTGGGTTCATGCCTCTGGTAATCTGGGGACGTGACAGAAATCTCTAAGGTACTAGATGTGTTGTTGCTACTAGGGAGAAAACAACAATCCTTTGTTCATAGAACAATCGTATTGTTTACTTTACACGCAGTTCGTAAAGCAATAATATGTTGCTTGCAACTTAATATTGGAGGGGGTTCGGATGATAACCTGAAGGTGGATTATTAGTCACAGATGCAGTTGGATGGCGGTCTATGTATTATGTTGTAATGCCCAATCAAGTCTCGGAGGAGTCAAGATGATTAGTATATGCATGTATTGCTTTCTCGGTGTTTGTCAATTGCCCCACTGTAATTTGTTCACCCAGCATGTTATCTATCTAAGGAGAGCCACCTCTAGTGAACTATGGATCCCGGTCCTTTTACTTTATATACAATCTACAATCTTTTACTGCTTTGTGTTTACTTTCTGCAAACTTTTACTTCTTTCCATTCGATACGTTTAATCCTTTGTTTTCCGCAAAACACGGTGAGATTGACAACCTCATCGCAAGTTGGGGACAAAGTTCTGTGGTTGGGTTGTGCAGTCTCCATGTTGCTACTACCACCGGTAGTGCACCCTGCCAAAGCTCAGCTAGTAACACCTTTGGGGTGTTTCCTTGCTCCTACTGGTTCGATTAAACCTTGGTCTCATAACTGAGGGAAAACTTGCTGATGTGCTCATCATACCTTCCTCTTGGGGTTCCCAACGAGCTCTACATTAATCACGAGCCAGCACCCTCCTTCATGGTCGGCGTATGGGGGAAGTGACCCTTCACCTCCTCCATTCATGTGGTGGTAACCCCTCCACATTAAAATGCCTCTTCACATTCCCTTTTAAAGTCTCCACTTTAAATGCATTAAAATTCTCCAAGTTTAATGCTCTCTCATTTAATAAAACTCTTTTATTTAATTTATTCAGAATTTTGTTAATTACTTTAATTAACAAACATTCACATATAGCCCTTTGCAATATTTCAATATCACATGCAAAACCACTTTCTACAATTTCTATTGAAACAATTCCTGCGCTTTGCAATTCTTTCGTCTGAAACATATGTGCTCTAAAATGGTGTCCGGTAACTCATAAGTGTGTCACCCTACGGTTCGCGAATAATGCAGACATGATTGAGACTCCTCTCAGATCAATAATCAGAACCGGGACCTGGAGGTCCGTACTGACTCCTGCATATTCAACGATGACTTCTGTGATCGTGAGAACCTTTAACGCTTGTAATTTAATCCCTTTGTCTCTCGATATAATACATGTCCAAGATTCCATCATTGGTATCCAAATACCTAGTTTGATCTCGTTACCTACATGCACTCTTTTCTCGTTCCCGTGATATAACATTCTAGTGATCACATCACTTGCTTGCAAGCTACCTTAATGTGATATCACCGAGAGGACCCAGAGTATATCTATCCTTCATCGGGATTGACAAATTCCACTCTTGATCCATGAGCCTCAACATAACAGCTTCGTAGCACTGAACCCATCTTTATAGTCACCCAGTTACGGTGTGACGTTTGATGTTGTCAAGATACTCTTCCAGTGTTAAGAATTAACATGATCTCATGGTCTAAGGATAAAGATTACTTCGTACGATGTTATAGCAATGTAAACATAATGACTTGATCGTAATGCTATACTTTGGATGAATGTTCATCACATCATTTCACAAATGTCGTGACCTTGTTATTAACAATATCCAATGTCCATGATCAGGAAACCTTGATCATCTTGTTAATCAACAAGCTAGTCTATAAGAGAGGCATAACTAGGAACCCTTTTTGTTTATTAAACACACATGTATTGATGTTTCCGATCAATACAATTATAGCATGCAAAATAAACTTTTATTGCCTCTCGGGCATATTCCCTTCAACATCTTTTTCTCCCTGTTTAAAATCAAAAAGTTCCTCCAAAATAGCATGTCTAGCACTAGGAGGAAAATATTTCTGCAGGAAAGTACTAATCAAGCAATCAGGGCTATCAATAGATCCGGGAGGTAAATTACTAAACCAAGTTTTAGCTTCTCCTTTCAGTGAAAAGGGAAAATCTTAGCAACAAAGTAAGTACACATCTTAATATCATCAGAAAACAAGCCACTCATGGTAGAAAGTTCATTCATATGTGCTACCGCACTTTCATTCTTAGTCCCACAAAAAGGTTCTTTCTCAAAAATAGCTATGTAAGATAGGTCGAGAGAGAAATCATAATCTTTATCTATAATGTTTATGGGAGAATCAGCAAACTTAGCAATAGGAGATAATTTGGGTATAACAGTACGCCTCTCAAGGAGACTCTTAGCAGCACTCCTATCATGGCTGTTTTTACATTCTTTAATAAATTCATCGGTCATCTCAACATAACCATCTTCAATATCATAACTTTCACTAGACTCAGGTGAACTAACAGGTGTGGTAGTGTCTTCATTAGGAGTTTCAGTATTTCCAGCTATAGTTCTAGCAATCGTAGCATCTAGGAAAGGACCTAATGAACCACTCTTATCAAGCACAGTAGAAGCAACATCATAAGTATTAGAAGTTTCAGATTCAGCAGTAGTAGCAGTGTGTGTAGCATGTGTATGTGGTGGTGTAACGAGCTTACTCATAATAGATGGTGACTCAAGAGTAATAGAGGTGTTCAGAACCGTACCTCTTCTTGTAGTGGATGGTAAAATAGGAACCTTGCCATCATGAGACTTACCCATGATGCATGGATAGCAGTGAACAATAGAGAATCCAAGTGAACTTGATAAATAAAGCTATGCTCCCCGGCAACAGCGCCAGAAAATAGTCTTGATGACCCACAAGTATAGGGGGTGTATCGCAGTATTTTCGAGGGAAGTGAAACCCAATTTATTGATTCGACACAAGGGGAGCCAAAGAATATTTATAAGCCTTAACAACTGAGTTGTCAATTCAGCTGCACCTGGAAAAAATCTTGCTCACAGCAGTTTATCAGTAGCAACAGTTTGTAGTAGGAATAGTAAAGGAACATCACTAGTAAAGTAAAGACAACAGTAACAATAGCAGTAAACAGTAGGATTCGAGTGCGGTAGGCATAGGGATGGATGGACGGGCGTTGCATGGACAAGACAATTCACATAGCAATCAGAACATAGGGCAATTGCAGATAAGTAAGATAAAGCATCCAAGTACTAGATAATCCTAGGCATGTGTTCCATATATAGTCATACATGCTCGCAATGAGAACTTGCACAACATCTTTTGTCCTGCCAGCCCGTTTGCAGCGGGGCCTCAAGGGAACTACTATCAATTAAGGTGTTCCTTTTAATAGAGCACCGGAGCAAGCATTAACACTCCGTGAACACATGTGATCCTCACATCAAAACCATTCCCTCCGGTTATCCCGATTTCTGTCACTTCGGGGCCATTGGTTCCGGACAACAACATGTATATACAACTTGCAGATAAGACCATAAACAATACTATCATAATGAATCAATAACATGTTCAGATCTGAAATCATGGCACTCGGGCCCTAGTCATAAGCATTAAGCACAACAAGTCGCAACAAAGTCATAAAGCACTAATAGAAGATACTAGGCACCATGACCTAAGAATCTGATGCCATTACATGAACGATCTCATCCAATCCCTACCATCCCCATAGCCTATAGTGGGGGATTACTCACTCATAGATGGGGGGAACATGGATGGTCGATGGAGATGCGATGGTGATAATGATGGCGATGATCTCCTCCAATTCCCCGTCCCGGCAGGGTGCCAAAACGGAGTTTCTGGTGCTGTTTCGTGGAATCTGGTGGTGGCGGCGGAGTGGAACTCCTTCTGGAAAAACGTCGAACCCCCTGAGTTTTTAGGTCAGAAGGAAACTTATAGGCGAAGAGGGAGACCGAGGGGGTGCCTGGGCTGGCCACACCACCCCTGGCGTAGCTAGGCCTGGCCCACGCAGCCAGGTGGTGTGGTGGCCCCCTGGCTCCTCTCCGTCTCGAATTCTGGCTCCAGATGACTTCCGGTAAAATAGGTACTTTGGCTTTTGTCCCGTCCAATTCTGAGAATATTCATTTTCTGACTTTCCTAGAACCAAAAATAGCAGAAAACAGGCAGCTGACACTGTGGCTCTTGTTAATAGGTTAGTCCAAGAAATCATATGAAAAGTACTCCAAAGTGTGGACAAAACACAAGAAAGTGGATAAAACCAAGCATGGAACATCAAAAATTATAGATACATTTGCAATGTATAAGTGTCCTGCCGCGTAACGACCAAATATACGGGCGCGACTCGTATAGCTCCGGCCGTATAGTTAGTTCCGGGCAGATATTTCCAAATATCTCGAGTCTAGGTCGATTAAATCACGACTCAGAACCAATAACATTTTTTGGGTAAATAATAAGCAAAAGATCGAATGAAAAGTGTGTGAGAGTTTAACGACCAACTATATGGCCGGAATTTTTGGTTCCGATCGTATAGTTGCGACCGTATAGATACAGACATCAAAACCAAAAAGTGTTTGAGAGTTTAACGACCAACTATACGCCCGGAATTTTTGGTTCCGGTCATATAGTTGCGATCGTATAGGCTCAGATAGTGAAAAAAAATTCACGAAGATGATACAGAGAGTTTAACGACCAACTATACGGCGAGAGCTCCCTCTCCGGTCGTATAGCTCCGCCCGTATAGTTGGAAAAACCCCTCTAAAACTTTAGAGAAATACAAGGAATCCAAATGCAGAATTTTTAAAAGTAGGAATTGTGAAAGTAAATCACTTATTTGGGTAAGAACACTGACCTTCCCCTTACCATTGTTTATTCGGGTATCAAAAGTTCCTCCCATAACAAAGACTTCTTCTCTTTTGGAGGAATTAACCTTAGTTCATTGAATAATTCCCGCAAATGAAAATCACCAGGACTAAAGTTCCTCTCAATAAGATTGGTATCTTGCGGGGAAAACATGGACACTGCATCTAACATCTTTATTTTTTGCCATTGCATAATCTGCAGCTCAAATTCTTGAAGTGAAAGAATCCAACAGATCAGCCTTGGCTTATGGTATTTCCTTTGAAGGAGTTCTTTTAAGCCATTATGATCCGCGTGAACTCTTACCTTTGCATCAACTATATAGGAACCAAATTTATCACAAGATAAAAATACAGCAAAAAGTTCCTTTTTTCCTTAGGGTAGTTCTTTTGAGCACCATTGAGAGTTCTACTAGCATGATGTATAATATTAAATCTACCACCAATATGTTGTCCTAGAGTTACTCCTACAACATCATCACTAGCTTCGCATATTAAATCAAAGGTTGTATCCCAGATAGGTGGTTTAATAATAGGAGCACGAGATAACGCATTTTTGTGTTTATCAAAGGCTTCAAGACACTTATCATCAAAATTAAACCTCATTCCCTTTTGCAAAAGGTTTGTCAACGGTTTAGATATTCAAGAGAAATTTCTAATGAACCTTCTATAAAAACCCACATGACCAAGAAAACTTCTTATACCTTTAATATCCCTAGGTGGTGGCATTCTCTCTATTGCTTCAACCTTTGCTATATCAACTTCAATTCCCTTACCTGATACCTGGTGTCCAAGGACTATACCTTCTTTGACCATAAAATGGCACTTCTCCTAGTTTAGAATGAGATTAGTTTCTTCACAACACTGCAAAACTCTTTTGGGATTATCCAAACAACTAGTAAAATAAGTTCCATAGACAGAAAAGTCATACATAAATACTTCCATTATAAGTTCTATAAAATCAGCAAAAATAGCAGTCATACATCTTTGAAAAGTAGCTAGAGCATTACATAAACCAAAGGGCATACGTCGGTAAGCATATAAACCGTAAGGGCTAATGAAAGTTGTTTTAAGTTGGTCATCCATATGAACAACTATTTGAGAGAAACCAGTGTATCCGTCCAAGTAACAAAAATGAGTATGGTTTGCTAACCTTTCTAAAGTTCGATTTATGAACGTTAATGGATAGTGATCTTTCCTAGTTTCTTTGTTTAATTTCCTGAAATTTATGCACATCCTATACCCAACAACAGTTCTAGTAGGTATTAATTCATTATTTTCATTAGGAACAACGGTAAAACCGCCCTTCTCAGGAACACAGTGAACAGGACTTACCCATTCACTCTATTTAACATGATAGATTATACTTGCGTCCAATAGGCGTACAATTTCTTTTCTTACCACTTCTTTCATTTCAGGCTTCGGTCTTCTATTGAATTTTGCAACTAGTTTAGCACCTTCTTCCATGAATATTCGATGGACGGCTATCATGGGACTAATGCCCTTCAAGTCATCCATTAAGTACCCAAAGGCTTGGCGATGCTCCTTAAGTATCCTCATTAGTTCTTCTTCCTCTTCTCCTGAAAGTTTAGCACTAATAATAACAGGGAATTTATTGGTATCATCTAAAAACCTATATTTAAGATTTCTGGTAGAGTCTTCAACTCTGGGGGTGGTAATTCCTCATCCCCTCTCTTTTCTGGCTCTTCAAAAGCCTCATCAGTTGGAGGTCCCAAAACAGGAAGTGAATTGAATTCATTTTCTATTTCTCCCAGGGACTTGTCCTCCATAACTATTTCTTCCTAATTTGGATCTTCATCTATATTTTCTTCTTGATTACTAAAGAAAAGAGCCGCCATTTCCTCAATAGTTCTCTCTTCTTCTTGTATTTGTGGAGGTCTGTCTTTAATTTAGAGAAATGGAATTTGTTTTCCATTCCCCCAAGCTTAAGAGACATAATCTCCTTCTTGAAGTTAACATAGGCACCTATATCACCCAAAAAGTTCCTTCCAAATATAATTGGGCAAAGAGTGTCAGCTGGCATATCAACAACTACAAAATTAATAGGAAAGTCTTTGTTGCCAATTGTGACAGTTGCATTGTCAACTACTCCCATTGGAATTCTAAGGTTTTTATTGGCTAACATAATTGTTATATCAGTATTTTCAATTGTAGCCGGTTCTATTTCTTCTTTTATTTCTAAGTAGAAATTATAAGATATAACATTAACTTCGGTGCCAAGATCACATAAACCGTAATGAGAGGTTTCTTTGAATATGTAGGGAAGAATAGGCTTACCCACATCTTTTACCTTTGTTTTACCTTCAACCAATACGGAAGTCTCTTCATCAAGTTCAACTATGTTACAGTGTGACTGTGTGAGTACATAGCCATAATTGCTTCATTGGTTACCTCTTCATCTTTGGTTTCTTCCAGATGTTCCACGACTTCTGGCATGCTTTCTTCTTCCCTCTTTTCCTGTACTACTTTGACATGCTCATATTCATAAATATGCTTTTGTGCAGTGTTAGGGAAATGCACTTCATATATTGGTTCTACGGAGGCCAATGTTGATACATCTTCTCTTTTCTTTTCTGGTTCAGGTGGTGGATCATACTTGACTGGACCCTCCTTTGGAGCTTTAATATGTTCTGTAAAAGCTTTAACAACTTGCAACACAAGATCTGAATCTAAATAAAGTTCTTTTGATAATTCTTTAACATGGCCCTTTTTATTATAGTCATGAATACAATCATGCTCTATTTCTATGCCTCCTTCACTTCCTAGACCAAAATTCTATGAAACTCTATGATTGCGAATTATATTAAGTAAGGCCCAAGCTTTAGGTATAGGAAGATTCATAAAGGCACCTTCCGCGAAAGAGTCTAGTTCAATTTTATTAGGTTCAATTAAACCGCCATAAAAGATATGTAGTAAATACCATTTAGGCAAATCATGATGAGGACATAGTCGTAGTAAATCTTTAAATCTAATATAATCTCTTACTAGTCCTTCATTAGAACGATTCTTCCGAGTCATTATAAGATGCCTGATTCCAAAGGATTTTGATAATGGATAATATTTTGATAGAAATTTACAAGCTAGATTATCCCAAGTAGTAGTGTCTTCAGGGGGTAGAGATCTATACCATGAGAGAGCTGTACTTATCAAAGTTTGACTAAAAAATTTAACCCTTACCTCATCGGCGGTATATCCCGTCAATAGAAAAGTGCCACATATATCTTTAAAACATGCAATATGCTCATATGGATTAGGATCTTCTTCATCTCCAGTAAATTGCTTCTTATGTAGAATACTAATTAGTAGAGGATTTATTTCAAAACCCATTCTCTTCTCATTAGAGTTGTCTCTTTTATAAATATCATAGGGCTTCCCAAAGTGGTTGAATGGGTTAGCACTAGTCATATGCTAAAACTCCATCATGTTGGTGGATACCTGTAACTCAAAACAAAATTTAGCAAGACAAAAATAAATAAGCAAAAACTAAAAGACCTACAACGCTTAGCTCCCCGGCAACGACGCCAGAAAATAGCTTGATGACTGCAAGTGCACAGATCGTTTGTACCTAGTTTCGAAATAAACATATCGATCCAACATGGAGCAGGAGTCTGAAGTCTAATAATTCTTGAAATAGATATTGCGATAGAAATGCTAGATAAAGTTCTAAGTGACAAGATAAAATGCGAGTATTGTGTAAAAAGGTGTTTCGGGGTTTTGGGTATAAGAGCAATAAAGTAAAGTAAAATAACTGAGTACAGAAAGTAAGTATCGCGTATGTAAGAGAGATTGGAACTGCAGTAGGGAAAAAGGCGTTCTCAGGGAGTAGCGGATACACCACTACTATTGTAAAGATCGAAGATAAAGATTATCATCATGAACATTCTCAACTATGTATGTGTGGGAGGAATTCCATATTTGGACAAATAGGAAACAACTGCTACTCACATCATCCTCATAACCACAGCAGTCAGCAATCGACATCAATCGAATTACTGCGCTATTAAGGGATGTAACCCCGTAGGATGTATCCCATGGCATGGATAGTGTTCCGTGAGTTTCCTCGGTTTCCCAAGTTGATATGTAAGGGGTGCCAAAAACTTATAGTCACTGTAAATGCTAGCACGCCTCCGTCTACCAACAAGTAGTTTCCTCCATCAAGTCCCCACAAGAGGCAAATATTGAGAGGTCGACTTCTCTCAACATCAAGATGTAGAAAATCTAACACATGGTCATAGCGATAAATATCATAATAGACTTTATCTTATTTCAATCTCATTTTAGGGTTTCTCCATCTCCCCAAGAACTAATGATGTACTCAGACATAGAGACAATCAACATCATGGCAATGGTGATGGAAACAATCATAGATGAATAGTACTTGTATAAATCCACAACGAGTATAGGAATCACAACAAGATCTAGACAAGATGTAGATGGGATGGATGGAGAGATGGTGATGATGCAGTGGTGGATGATGAAGATCGGTGCCTTAGCCTCCCGGATCTACGCAGGGAGAAGATGGATCCCCTGTGGATGAGTTCCCCCTCCAGATGCCTTCTAGAGGTGAGGTTTCTGCGATTTGTGGTTGTTCTATATGTCGTCTCCTCAAACCAATTACATGGGGTGAAACTATTTGACGAGGCGGAGGTGGCGCCAACTATACGGCCGGAAAAATTGCTCCGCCCGTATAGTTGGTCTTTGCGCTCTCTGCCTCTCTTGTTCGCTTCTAGTTTTCTTCTGGTATTATTAATATTTCCCAAATAAGCGATTTACGTTGTTTTTGACTCTTTTTCTCCATAGTACAACTGCTCCAAGGATTGTATCCATTGGATCCATCATCTGTCCTGATCCTGGTGAAAACAGACATAAAATGTGTGCGCGGACATCGTAAACCAAGATCCTATATCTACAATGTAAAATAATAATGTAAAACATGATGTAAATATGCACTCATCAATGCACATCTTTAGGGTCAGCCAGATACGGACATGACGTTTGATATAATCAAAGCAGCCGCGAGAGACAGTGATTAATGTGATCTCATGGTCTAAGGAGGATATTGCAGCGATAAACCATGTGACTTGATTTCACTGCAATAATTCAATTGGGTAATATCCATCATATCATTCTCCAATTATATGACTCCATTGTCAACTAGCATAAATGCTCCATGATCAGGAAACTTTGATCATCATTTGTCCAACGAACTAGTTGAACTGAGGCTACTAGGGACCTGGTTTGTTTACATACCACACATGTATCAATGTTTCTGCTTGATACAGTTATAGCACAGTATGAAACTATTACAAACTAATTTGAGATATGATAATAAACCTATTTATTATTTTCCTTTAGGGCATATCTCTTTCAATTCCTAGATGCCAATTAATGCTTCAGCTAAACTCTATATGAATTTATGACAGGTGAATCATGTACTGTATTTGAAATGTCTATTCTGAATGAATTTGAATTATATCATGTTGTATATTATTTAAAATATGAAATAACAATTGGAGACAACCTCTTTTCTGAACCGCCTTAACATGAAAACCGTCTCAGAGAGGAAAATTATTTGAGACGGTCAGCAAGGAAGGTTACCATGTATGTTTGGTTCAATTGATCGCAAGGAGGCGATCACCTTTTGGTAGTGTTATGCCCAAGTTCTCCCGCCACATTCATCCCTTCCTCAAAAAAGGTCATGCTTCATCACACAGTCTGAGATTTTCTTGAACAACTTGATGCTCATCCTAAAACGGTGATGGAAATAGTGCTCATGGTATATTGGATCTCCACAAAATAGCTCTGCATCAACTTATCGTGACCTTCGATCTTTCCCTCCACAATTTATGTCAACCGAACACAGAACCACCGTGCTTCGGCCTTTATTTGCATGAATAGCCAATAACAAGTTTATGTTTTCTTCCTCTAGAAGATCCCATTCTTCATCGAAAGAATCAAGGGACGAATCATCTACAAAATCTAGACTTAATCTAAATTACATGAATTAGCAACAACACCCACAAAATAAAAGTGCCGAGTCCGCGCCAAGACATATCTTGCAGAAATTTCACCAAACACCTTCCGCGCGCCAACTGGCTTGACCGTTATCGGGCGCTCAGCCGCACCGAAACGATGCTCAAATCAACGCATCCGAGGTACCACAGTGGCACTGAATGGAGGGAGCATGGCAGCGGAATGGTGTTCAATTTACCCCGCTCGCGACTCCTCGACGACCGTGCGAATGAGGGCGGCGGCAGGACGCTGGGTAGTGGTGGCGGCGGGTATTCGACACGGTTAGGTCACTAGAGGAGGTTGGAGGAAATGGAGGGGGCTACGGTGTAAGCGCGCGGAGATTTCAGGTGGGCGGTTGGAGGGGTTCCCGCATGAGCGCATGTCTTCCAACCCGTTCTAGCCATCGCACCAAATTTACCGCGCGCCAGTTTTTTTACGCCGCACATCGCTCCTAGAGTGGTTGTTTCACATGATCAAGTGCTAAGGTCATCTTCACTGGTCCGACCCAACCCGCTCGGGCGCGTCCGAACGCGTACGCGTGGACATGCGTTGTGCGCAGTCTCCCTAGCGACACGACCCATCCGGATTGACGCGTCCAACTCGACTCATCGGCGCACCTAATTTACGTGACCGATGCGTCGGCCTAGACAGCGCGCGCGGCCTCCCATGTCCTCTTACAGGGGGCGAGGGACCGCTTTCCAACGACCCAACGGTTGTCTTCCACTAGCCATCAATGAAAGGCTGCTCAAAAGGCTGGCCGCATCGCCCAACGCCTGCCCTCGTGCCACGACGCTTCAATAATGTTGTTTGGGCCTTCGCGCCGACATATGATGTCGGGCCTTTTTAACTAGCTGCCATCGACTATCATCTTCAATACCGCGTCGCACTCTCCTACTCCCTCAATCTTCCACTCCCAGCAGCTAGCCATGACCGGCGGTATTGGATCAAGGGGAGTGCGTCTAGGACGACCTCCGGGTCCTGGCCATGGATGTCGACGGAGGTGCAGAGGACGCGGCCAAAGCAGCGTGCCGCCAAGCTCTTCCTCACCACCGTCGTCGCCCGATTTTCTCGACATCGGCATCGAGTTCTCCATGCCCATCTACTCCGGCATGGTGCGGGACATGTTGCTCCTTTCCCACAAGTTCGCGTCACTGGTCGACGACGCGCCGTCCCAGCAAGTCATTCTGCGGGTGTCCGGTGTCAATACCACCATGTACCCGGTGGAGGTGCTATTCAACCGCCTCGGCACGATGTTCCTCGCCAATAGCTAGAAGAAGTTTGCCCGTGCGCACCAGATCGAGGTGGGCAACACCGTCATGTTCAAGTACGACGGCGAAGGAAGGCTCGCCGCCAGCATCTTCGACGACACCATGTGTCGTCGCTGCTACCACCCCGAATCCGACTCCGAATCCTCCGAGGAGTAGGCGAGGCTATGCACTCACCATGTACGACGTAGAAACATGGAGAATGCGATGTAAAGTTTTATTCGAGTCTTCAAATATATTACAAGCAAACACCATGCAACACCACTCGAACCATGCGCCGCCTATGGCTCTAGCGGCGCCGGCGAGTCAACAAGACCCCATTCTTCTTCGAGAGAGCAGTAGATCGCTTCCTACATCTTCAACTCCTCTACAGCTTGGGCGACACGGGCACGCAGGTACGCATCGTCGGGATTTGCCTTCACTGCTTGCCGGAACTCGTCGCGCATGTCCGCGAGCGCAACATGCCACCGGTGCTCCAGCAGAAAGACATGTCCATCACCTCCCATGAGAAAGGCTCTCCAGTGGTCATGTTGCGGTTGTAGTGAGTGCGCTGCCGGTGGTTGAACGTTAGCGTGTATATCTGTGGGTGCCCTGGAATCAGTGGCGGCAACATGTCTGGTTCCTCCGGTGAGATTTCTGGATGACTGTCGGGGTGCCAGCACCGCGGCGCGAATGGCCAGACATGGGTGTGATTTCTGGTTGTGCCTACATCGGCTGGCCTCCCCTTTTTATGGGCATGCCTAGACGCGGCGGGAAACGCCCAAAAGAGGTGGGAATCGACGGGAAAAAAGGCGAGAGGCGGCGGGGCAGCAGGAACACAATGGAAATACACCAGCATAGGTGTCGGTGAGGGGCCTTTTGCCAAATGCAGATAGATGGATCGCGCAGCAGGGCACGGTTGGCCGGACAAGCCAGACTGCGACCTCAAAGTGCCAGCTGCTCGACTCAAACAGACAAGAACATATGTTTTGGGTCGGCCCGATGGAGATGCCCTTAAAATGGGATGTACATCCGTGAGTCCCGTTTATTCAACTAGTTAGTCTTTTTTTTTGGAAAAACAAACTTTATTTAACTAGAGTAATAATAAATGGTATTATACGGGATTAAGTTGCATGCCGCTTACATCCCTACTTACAACTTGTGTTGGAGATGCTCAAAGTCTCCCATGCTGATGCAGTTTAGGGCATCTCCACCGGGTCGACCCAACCCGTCCCGGCGCGTCCGAAACCGTTCGCGCGGACACGCGCGACGTGCGCGGCATCATAGCAGCACGACCTATCTGTCCCGACGCATCCGGCTCGACCCATCGGCGGACCTAATTTGCATGACCACTGGGTCGTCCCGGACATGCACGGGTCGCGGGCGTGTCCTCCCCGCACGCACTAGTGGCCCACCGGCCAGCGACAGACGCAACAACATCACTGATTCAGACGCAACCGCGTCACCGATTCAAACGCAAAGGCCATGACAATGATTAAGGGTGGCAGACTGAACTGTGGCACCGAGTCAGATGCCACCGCGGTAGTCTTTGCCATCAATGATGCCGGGACGGGGCGTCGCATGAGTTCCCGCGCTGGCATTGATAGTGAAGGCGCGAGAAGCTGCACACACTCTCACCGAAAGGGGCTCCTTAAAGGGCATCTACACGACCGTCGATGCCGCACATCGCCTCTCACCGTCGCCATCATCGGAGCCACCTAGCAAACTAACCACCGCAACCGCCGCCAGCGAAGAAGAAGCCGGGGTGGTTTAAGAAGTCGAAGATGGACCACGAAGCCGGTGGATCCGACTCGAGCGGCACGTCATCATTCGCTCGAGGGGTGCTGCCACCGCCGCCCCGGGCGCAGGACTTTCTCGGCTTTCGAGCCCCGCGCCGACAGGATGCGGAGCAAGCCCGCGACCGCCGGTACATCCACATTGCGGAGTGCGAGCGACGGTGGAGGGGGGAGAGGCATCGCCCACCATGATGTCTCCCTCCCCACGGGCTGGCACCTCAACCAGGAGCGGGTGTCGGTGCATCCCGCCCCGAAGGATGACAAGGCGCTGGAAGCGGAGATGGCCCGCCTCATCCGCAAGCTCCCGCAGGCCTTCCGGTACGACCCCGCGTACCAGAACCCGGTCTTCTGGAGGAAGTTCCTCGACTGGGAGCACACGGCGTGCCGCCTCAGCGAGTACCGAGACGAGTTCGACCCGCTAGGCCCTCGCGACCTCCGCGCCATCGAGGCCGCCTCCGACAGCGTCGTCAACCACTCTGACACCAACCTTGGCGACGACGACGGTAACATCGTCGTCAAGGAGGAGGAGGAGGGGCCGTCCTCTGTATCCACCGTCGCGCACCTACCCCCGGAGTACCAGGCGGTCCTAGCGCGAGGCTACGACGAGGACGCCATTCTCGAGCAGGCCATCGCGACCAGCGTGAGGGATGAGGAGGCCATGTGGGCCGGCTACCAGGAGGCCGTCCAGCTCACCGGCCAGGTGGCACGGGTCAACGTCGGGCAACCGCTGCCACTGCCCCCACCGCAGCAGCTGCAGGCGTGGGCTGCTCCACCCGCATCGCAGTGGTCTGCCCCACCCGTGCCTGGTGGTACGCTCCGCCCGCGCCGGCTGAAACGGACGTGTGGCCAGGCCATGTGATCGACCACCCGGCACCGCCACACCTCTGGACGTCGCCGGTGTATATCGACCTCGATCTATAGACGAACGGGGCGGCGGCTAGGACAGCCAGGGCCAATTTTTTATAAAATCTTTTTGAATGTAGTATATTTTGTTTAATTATGAATGAACTTTGTCAGTTTATTTTACGAGCGAATCGTGCCGGTTTAAATTTCAGAAAAAAACAAGGCGGATATTTGGGTCCCGTCGCAGGACGCGGTCGGCCAAAAGTGACTGTGGTTGGATTGAATCGGGCCGGTGGAGATGCTCCCGGTCTCCCACGCAGATGCAGTTTACCGTTCAAAGAAAAAAGACAGACTGGATGCCGAAGCAGGGCGTGCGTAGAGCCAGCCTCCATGCGGCGTCTTTACTCCGTAGGTAGCTAGGCTTTGGCATGTCCTCCGCTGCACGCGCCTGGCCGAGCGGCGCGTAAACATGCGCCCGATCGATCGCCATTAAAATCGATGGATCCAGCTAGCAGCTAGCTAGTAGGTCTGCGATGATCCAGGGCGAGAAGGAGACGGAGGTCAACCTACTACTGCTCCTACACAAGGAGGCAGCGCGGGCGATGAATACGCACGCTCTCGTCTACTATCTGACATTTTATCACATATGGAACCGAGCCTGCGTTTCGATCGACACAGGTTTCTTCGCAGAATAGGCTTTCCCTGCAGCTGGTCGCACTGCGTCCATTCACCCCCTAGCTACTGCACGGCCAGATGGGACGGAGGGGAAAGGCCTCGTGATCCGTGCACGGCCCGACCCGAGCCGTCCACTCGCGCGCGGGGCCCCGTACGCTTTGCTCCTCGACAGCCTGGTGCCATCCCTGCCTGATCGTGATCGGGTCATCGCAGATTCGCTGCACCAGCGGCGAAGCTCGTGTGATGGATGGGACGAGACGCTGCGGCGCGCACGGGGGCAGAGAGTGACTATCGTGTGCAAGTGTACGTGGATGGCCGTCCTAGGCGTACTACTCTACTACTTCACTTACATGTTCACCAGTCGAGTAGTAGTACCTACGCTTTGCAAACGGGATCCTACGGAAGCGGCTTCTACTTCATTTGGGCGTTTTCTACTTCAATTTTTGTTAAAAATTGTACTACTACTAGAAGCGGGACTTCACTGCTCACAAGCTTACCAACGGCCACAGATGGTTTGCGTCTGTCTAAGAGCATCTCCACAATGCTCCAGAGAGGTTTGCCAACAAGCGCGCCGTCAGTTGTTATGGGACTGACATCCAAACTGGCGGTTTGGCAAGTTGCTCCATCGGTGTTCCCAACGATCACATCCCGGCCATATCCAAACAAAAGATTGAAATTTAACTAAATTTCATTCAAATTTAGATCATTTTGCAAAGTTTGAATGCAATTTGAAAAAACAAACAATATCTAAACTACTGCGGCGGCTTGGGTTCGCGCTGCCTTGCCTACTCGTCGTCATTGTCGTCGAGGTCAATCCACTTCAGATGCGACTAGGTAGATCTACAGGTGCTGCACCGGAGCGGCAGCGGAGGAGGTCACACCATTTGTGTCGGCGACAGTGGAGGCGTGGCCACTGAGGCTTGCAGCGCCTGGAATGTGTCGGCCGGCGTGCCTCCTCTTGTAGCGCCTTCCTCGTGCGATTCACCCAAGGCGGATCTCCTCCTTGGTGAGGACCGTCGACATGAGGAGGGGGGGGGGGGCATCCAACTCCAGCACCTAGGGCATGAGGCCCTCCTGATACGTGCGTTCGTCTACGTGTACCGGAGGTAACGGTGGTGGTAGCCCCAATAGGCCCCTATTGGCTAGGTTTGCACTGGGGTTGCCGACGTATGATTGTTAGGGGGCTATGAGGGCACGGTTGAGAGCCTTTTTGTAGTTTCTTGCTGCCCCGCGAAAACTGTGCTTGGGAGGGGCTCCCGGGACTAAACCCACCTGATTTCGGTAATTTGATCATAAATTGGTGGTTTTTTGTCATTACTATGGTATTTTTTGTCCCGAAAACGTAAAGTGGTGGCATTCGTAAATTTAAATATCAAAATGATGGTTTCATACTATATACGACTAATAAGCGTACGCATGTTACTAGCTTAAGTTATTCTGCACCATGAGTACCCTCGAGCGAACAATCGATCTGAAATCGCAGATGATATTTTGAACTCCGTACGGGGTAGTAGTAGCTTTGGGCAGCTGTCCGGGGGACAAGGCCACACGGTCTTGGATGAACTGCACGCTCCAGATTCGATCGAAGCTCTCCAAGTCCGCCAGTGAGCGGCGGAGACGATCGATCGATGGAGCATGCATGCTCTGGGCACTGCACCTGCAGATCCATTTTCTAGCACTGTTTACCCGTCCTCTCTTTAAAGCTTCTCGCCTATCCTTTTCTGCAGTTCAAACTCTGTTGCATGCCATGCATGGATCCTCGTACCCCGCGACCACGCGCCTCTGCCAAACCATAAAATCGCTGCATAGAATGCTAGTAGTAGTACTGCTAGTATAGCTTCAGACCACGCACTGCTGGCTAGCTACTACTGCCAGCTACCGGTAGTAGGTGTAACCTTCGCTTCTCGACCGGGCGTGCTATACATGCGAAAGATCCAATAATACTCCATCCTTTTTGCGTATTTTTTAACCTAGATTTACTCTAAATATATAAATAATATTGGTATAAAATTAGTATCACTGAAAAGTTTGTTTTTCAATACGAATGCAATGATTCTAATTTTACACAATAAAAAAAATAAAACTTTGCGAATGCGTGTACGCATTGTTACTTGAAATAGAGGGAGTACCACACTGGTGAAAGTGGACTTGCCGACACTCTCGTCGCCGTTTGCACAGCGCCGTCGTGGTCCGTGACTTAATATTGATCATCCGGTTGACACAAAAACAGGGGTCACGTAACTATAGTGATCGTACTGTACGTCTGTACTACAACCCCCCATCCAATTTAATAGTAAATCGAGGTTTAGGCATCCTTTATTATGCAATTGGATCGATGTGAGAGTATAATTTTCTTCCGAATAAGATACTGAATTTTTTTTTTGCAGGTCTACTTATACAGTTCATCTAAGCAGTTTTTCGTTAGTGACATGATAGCCCGATCGGGATTGATCTTTAGCACTTGTTGTAAAAGGAAAAGAAAAGGGGCGTGGAGCACCGGCCAACTCAAAATTAACTAAGTCTCGGTAGAGTTCACAAATCTCTCCCTCACCATGTATGTATAGACTTTTCCAATGATGTAATGGCCTTTTCACATAGTGCAAAAGAAAAAAGTCGATTATTAACTCGTAGTTCAAGTGATTCTCGTAATACTCTATCGCTGTTGCATAATCGACGTTTCGGGGGTAAAAGAAGAAAAAAATATCCTCGAAAGACGTAGGAGTACTGGTACCGGTACACGAGGAGAAACAAACAGCATTGTGGACATAGAATTATCAAAGGCCCAAGGTGCATGTCAGCAGGGTCTGCACCATTTGATCAACTCGTGAGGAGAGTAGAGCAGGAGGATAACTGCGGCCTGCATGCGCCCTCTGCCCGCGTGTTGGATGCTGGAGCTGCACTGACATAATCAAGGTAAAAAGAAGGGAGAGATCGATCTCGGGTGTGTGCGAGCAGGTTAAATTGAATGCGTGTTAAGAAGAGACAGACAGCTTTCGACAAGTGCATTGAATAGACAGCGAGATAACGACAATGGAGAGAGGGACCTCCTCGCGAGAGAGCCTCCGTGCTGGTGAAGAAGCCTAGTGCTCTGAGACCAAGAAAAGTCTTCACTGCCTAAGTAGAGTAGCCCCTAAAAATTCCTTGTTCCGTTCGATCCGGGGTGCTCCATTTAGAGCAAGTTTAATAAGAGAGCCCCTTGTTGGCTATATAGACATGCCATGTCAGCTAAAGTCATCATAAAAGCCTACTAGTACAATAGGTTGGCTATTAGTAGGCTTTAATTAGAATTTTCATGCATTCGAAACCCCTATAGCTAGCTGACTAAGCATTATTGTACTTGCTCTTAGGATAAGAAACGTTCCGTTCGACCCATAGAGCATAAGTTTGCGGAAAGTGTGTTTGCACATGGGCACTTTGTACTAGCACCCGTAGTGCATTAAGTCTGCGGGAAGTGTCTTCGACACATGGACACTAGTGCTTGTTTCAGTTTCAGATTTTTGAAAATTTCAAAGCCAAACACTTCTATATCTTTAGAAATTACGACATTAAATATATAAATAGATATATACAGGAAGAGCACGCGCAAAAAAGTTCAGTTAAATACGTTATATTTTGGGAAATACAAAACGGACAAATTTCTGACAAAAAAACAAACCCGTGACGTGAAATTCTTTTTATTTTGGCCTACACAAAAATGTAAAATCTGAAAAAATTCGATGATTTGAATACATACTTTCACATGTATAGGCTAAACCATTTTGTTATTTTTGTGCAGCTCAGAATTCAAAGTATCTAAAATTGATATTTGCACATTTGTGGGATAAATCATGGGCTACATCCAGAACTTTTTTAAATATATTTTGAAACTCACAAAAATTGATTTTAGTTTTTTTTTAAATAACAAGAGCACTGGAGCTGAGGGAGCCAAAAATCTCCACTTAGTGGGACTTTGTATGTCCGAGCTATATATGTAGCCAAGCTTTCAAGAAAAAAAATGGATGACGTACGCGTGAAGAGAGCGATCGAGATGGAGAAAGGGAAGGCTTTTAATTGGTCAAAGAGCCGCACGTGTGCGTGTAGGCTTCAAATTTGGGTCATGGATAGGGACAGATCCCTGGCCGTTTCGGGCGGAACACGCACCGGCCACGCAAAATGCCATGTCTCCCGCTTGGATCGATGGCACATGCACGGTTCCAGCTTAATTAGCTCCGCTGGAACCAGTTATGCGGATGTCTGAACCATTTACGATTACAACGCGCGCGGTAAATTACGTCTCTCAACAAGGACGGCGAACCAGAGTTTTTGCTTGGGCCGCGGTGCCTTCCTTGGGACGAGGACAGCGGATGACGAGGATAAAGATGCGGGCCCCACCTTACTAAGGCAAGGCTGCTTCCGATCCGCTCCATGCCCCAACTCGCCATTCTGCCGATGTGCCTGTGCGTACGTGCGGCCGTCGTCTCGCTGTTGCCGCTCCATGCATGTCCATCGCGGAGCCTTCTTTATCCTGTTGCACTCGCATGCACGGACATACACGCACGTCCTCCACCATGTCGGCATCCATGCCCGCTCCTCCTCGCACGAGGGGTACCTCTTTTTTGGTCACTGTTCGAAACTTTGCGTTGTCTATGGATGTGTGTCGCTTCGCCTGCTCATGCACGGGTACACATGCACTGCTTCCAGAGTAGAGTTGCTAAGCTAGTATAGGTAGGCGTTTGACGTCGCTGACAGTTGCCTGCTTCCTTTCTTTGACCGTGCTTTCCTTCTCGGCTACAACGTGCACCTTTTTCAGCGTAACCTCTTGCACTTAATTAACTTGGAGACGCAAAGGTACGTAAACTCCTGTCAATGTGAACTCTGGTGTCCTAAGCGATAATACTTTTGTCAAACTATGTGGCAGTATGTAATTAACTTGAGTAGTACTCTCTCTGTTCAAAAATATAAGACATTTTAGCTTTTGAAATGAATGTACCTAAAGACTATTTAGTCTATAGGTTCACTCCGAATATCTACGATGCATCTGATTCATCAAGTTAAAACGTCGTATTTCGTGCGCGTGCGTGCAAGGAACATGCATGCCCGGACGAGCACTTGTCAAATCGGAAGCGGCGGTCTCCATGCGCCTGTCGTCTTCGCTTGGACTTCAACATAGTTAAACAACTGCATGCTCCCGTGTTCGTGATACCTAGCAGCTAGGAGTAGTATCATGTTACTACTAGTACATTCGTCATTGGAGAATAGTTTAAGTCGTGTGTACTCTGGTCAAAGGAGCAGAGATCTTGGGATTCCCTCAATCAAGAGATCGTATGCACCTCAGACCTATGTAATGCCTACACCAAGGAGTAACGTTTTAGATCATGTAAATAATTGGCCTGCCCACGCATCTACAACAACCAGGGTTCACAAGGTACCTACACTTGTTCAGTAAGCAGATTAGGGGTACTTTATTTTTGAAGCAAAGATGGTGCCAGGGGCACCAAAATTATTATTGCTCAACAACAGGTTACATCATGAATTACAAAATCCTGCCAGTTTGAGTTTCTAAAAAAATCTAGCCATGGACAGAAATCACTAGAATGCTCCGTTGCAGAGCAAGTACATATAAGTATAGTACAGAGGTTTCTCTGTACCTTGTGTGCACAAGAGTGGGCTATATTGTTTTCTTCTCTGCTAATGTGATTGACACCGGCTTTTGTTTCCTTAACAATATTTAAAATCTTTGCCAGAGTGTCTCTGGTATTCCAGTGAATATATTCTGTGTCAACTTTGTTGCTGGATACCGCCTTTGCTATAAGGCTATTATCAGTGTAGATTCGGGCCGTACTGGCTCCTAATTTCCTTGCTATCTCAGCTCCTAGAAGCAAGGCTTTAGCTTCTGCCTGGAGTGGAGACACAGTGTAGAAAGTAGAGGCACAGATTCTGGCTTGAGCTCGGCCACTGTTGTTGTTGGTTTGTACAAAGAGCCCAATGCATGATCGGGTAGATTCAGGGTTTTCCCCTTCCTTTCTCTCCTTCCATGTTGCATCTGAACAATTGTCTCAGTACCATTGTAATCTTGGTTATTACTGTCCACTTTTCTCGCTTTGTCTTTCTGCATTTGGTCCCTATCTTGCATGTTGGGCGTTTGACTGCCCAGGAGTTTCATAGAGTTGAGAATAGCTTGGGCATTGATTTTGATTTGGTATGGCTTCCCTTGTTTCCTGTTGAATCGACAGTCATTCCTTGATTTCCAGATGCACCAGAGAAAAGCAAAGAGATTGTGTGTATTGGTATGAGGATGTTCCATGTTCAGGATCTGATTAACAATATCAACTATTCCTTGGCTGTTCTGGATGATATCCTCAATTTTAATGTGCCATGGAGGAATGAGCCAGGCCTCTTTGACAAACTGACAAGAGAAAAATAGATGTATGTCATCTTCTTCCATTCCACATCTGCTGCATAGCTTGCTTATGTGTTCAGTGTATTTTCCTAATCTTTCTCCCGTGGGTATCGCCCTCTGAAGGAGTCTCCAGGCAAAGGTTTGGATCCTTGGTGGTATTTCTTTTGATTTCCAGACTTTGTTTAGGAGTTGGATTGTTAGAGGGCTTGTTTGCCTTGGACGTGGCTCTCCTCTTTCCTGTAGATATTGGCGGCAAGCATAATAAGCACTCTTTGCATTGCATTTCCCATTTGAGGTTAGATTCCAGCAGAGAATGTCCTCATGGTCAGATGGAATGATAGTGGTTTCTTTGATTTGCTTTGCCAGTGGATCCGTGAAGAGAGAATCAATCAGTTGCACATTCCAAATCTTCTCATTCTGGTGCCAGCAATTATTGACTATAGCTGGGTAGGAGTAATTTGGATCTTGGTGATGAGACCATCATAGATATCCTTCCAGCCTTTGAACCAGGGAGTGTTCCAGATGGAAATGTTGCCTTGGGTAATTTGGTAGTGAGAGTGAGATTTGAGGATCGGGAGGGTTTTGAGAATAGAGGACCAGAAAGCTGACTTGGGTGTATTAGGATTAGGGCGCCAGATGGTGGAATTTGGGAAGTATTTGGCTTTGAGGATTCTATGGAGGAAATCCTTAGGGTTGTTAGCAATGCGCCAGGTTGCCATAAAGATTAAGCTATAGTTAATGGCTTGAAAGTTTCTAATGCCAAGGCCACCTTCCGTTTTTGACACACATATATCCTTCCAAGCTCTAAGGCAGATGGCCTTTTTTGAATCTTCTTTGGTAACACCTTTCCACCAGAAGTTCCTGACAATGGTGTTTAGCTTGGAGATAAAGGTTTTGGGGAAGATAAGATTGGACAAGTAATAAACAGGAATGGTAGCAAAAACAGATTGAATAAGGGTAAGCCTAGCAGCATGGGATAGGTGGTCAGGTTTATAACTGGTAAGTTTGTTTTTGAATTTATCAATGATGAAGTCATAGGCTGAAGATCTGTTTTTCCCTGGGAGAATTAGAGGATGCCCAAGGTGAATGAAGGACGGGTCCTTTAGAGGAACAGGGAATTTTTTTTAAGTCTTCAATAGTGGTTTGATCCACATGTTTGCTGAAAAGGATACCTGACTTGTTCCAACTCAGAGTTTGGCCCGATTGTTTGCAGAATGAGTCCAAGATATTTTTTATCGCCCTTGCTTCCTGATTGTCTGCTTTGCCACATATGAGTAAATCATCTGCAAAGAGGAGAGAATGGATTGGAGGGCAATTTGGTCCAAGAATAATTCCACTAAGAGAATTATTTTCCATAGCCTCCTGAAGCTCAATAGATAATTCATTAATGGATAGGACAAAAGGTACATCGAAAGAGGACAGCCTTGTCGTATACCTCTGCTACTTCTGAACCTTACAGAAGGTTGTCCATTAATGATAACAGAGAATGTCGGCGAGGAGATGCACGCGTGGATCAGATTGATGAAATGACCATGCAGTCCTTTACGTCCTAGAGCTCGGATAATGAAGCTCCATTCCACTCTATCGAAAGCTTTTGCTAAATCTATTTTTAGCATAAAAGCTTTATTCTTCCAGGAAGAGAGAGCAAAGGACTTAGTAATTTCTTGAGCAATAATAATATTGTTGCTGATTGTCCTTCCTTCTATAAAAGCTTGTTGAGCTGGGTGAATGTATTCTGGTAAGTGAGCTTTGAGCCTGTTTGCCAGGGATTTAGTAATAAGCTTGTAGATAACATTGCATAGGCTTATAGGTCTGTAGTCAGCTGGAACCATAGGAGCAAGCTTTTTAGGAATCAGGGCAATGCGGGTATCATTGATATGAGAAGGAATGGTACCTGTCTCGAAAAAGGATTTTACCAGAGCATGTACATCATCCCCAATCCAGTCCCAGGTAGCTAAGTAAAATTCCACATTGAATCCATCAGGGCCTGGAGATGCATTCTTCTTCATTTCCTTCAAAGTGTTCCAAATCTCTTGTTTATCTGGGATAGAATAAGTGTAGTCATTATCCTGTGTTGGCCTCTGTGTGCTCAAGTAGGGCTTTTCAGAGGAATTGTTATAAGAGGAAGAGAAAATATGCCTGAAGTAGTTTACAAACGTATTACTAATTTTATCAGGCATACAGTGAATCATGTTATCTTCATCTTTCACTGAGACAATTGTGTTTCTTCTCCTTCTTTTTGTTATAACTTTGTGGAAGAAAGAAGTGTTTTGTCTCCGTCCTTTATCCAGTTCTTCTTTGCTCTCTGCATATAATAAGCAGTCAGCTTAATCATATTTTCCTCATACCTTTCCACCAAATTTGCTTCCAGGGAGTGGTCCTGATCTTGAAGAGGCTTTTGCTAGATCTCCATAATCTTTTCTTCAATCTCTTTCAATTCTTCTTGAATGGGTTTCTTTTTCCTACTCCATATTCTCAAAGCTCCTGCAAGGTGGTTAGCTTTTTGGTTAAAGGAGCTGCTTTTGTCTGAGACCCAGATGGTTTTTGCATTATGTTGGAAATCCTTCTCTTCCGGCCACCAGTTTTCAAATTTGAAAGGTCTTCTAGTTTTGCGATTCGGCCCGTTGATACGTCCAAAACGTATCTATTTTCCCGAACACTTTTGTTGTTGTTTCTCCTCTATACTTGTGTGATTTGGATGCAACTAATGTGAACTAATGCTGTTTTCAGCAGAATTGCCTTGGTCTCTACTTTTTGTGCAGAAAATCAACTTTCCGGAAAAATCCTGGAAAATATGCCAAAAATCCTATTTCACCCGAAGACTCCAGGAGCCAGAATACGAGACGGGGAGGAGCCCTGGGGTGGCCACACCACCTGGTGGCGCGGGCCAGGCCAGGCCGCGCCAGGGGGTGGTGTGGGCCCGCTAGGCACCCCCTCGGCCTCTCTCTTCGCCTATAAGGAGCCTTCTGACCTAAAAACTTCGGGGGGTTCGACGTTTTTCCATGAAAAGTTCCGATGCGCCGCCGCCACCGAAGGGGAGATTCGGGGGACAAAAAGTCTCTGTTCTGGCACCCTGCCGGGACGGGAAAGTGCCCCTGGAGCCATCTCCATCGATCCCCACCATCATCTTCATCGACCATCCTTGTTTCTTCCATCTATGAGTGAGTAATCCCCCACTGTAGGCTATGGGGATGGTAGGGATTGGATGAGATCGTTCATGTAATGGCATCAGATTGTTAGGGCATAGTGCCTAGTATCTCTATTAGTGTTTTATGACTTTGTTGTAACTTTGTTGTGCTTAATGCTTGTCACTAGGGCCCGAGTGCCATGATTTCAGATCCGAACTTATTATTGATTCATCATGATAGTATTGTTTCTGGTCTTATCTACAAGTTGTATACACACGTCGTTGTCCGGAACCTATGGTCCCGAAGTGACAGAAATCGGGGTAGCCGGAAGGGAAAGGCTTTGATGTGAGGATCACATGTGTTCACGGAGTGTTAATGCTTTGCTCCGGTGCTCTATTAAAAGGAGCACCTTAATTGTCAGTAGTTCCCTAGAGGCCCCGCTGCAAACGGGCTAGCAGGACAAAAGATGTTGTACAAGTTCTCATTGCGAGCACGTATGACTATATATGGAACACATGCCTAGGATTGTCGAGTACTTGGGTGCTTTATCTTATTTATCTGCAATTGCCCTATGTTCTGATTGCTATGTGAATTGTCTTGTCCATGCAACGCCCGTCCATCCATCCCTATGCCTACCGCACTCGAATCCCACTGTTTACTGCTTTTGTTACTACTGTCTTTGTTTTACTACTGCTGTTACTTTGCTATTCCTACTACAAAACTGTTGCTACTGATAAACTGCTGTGAGCAAGATTGTTTCCAGGTGCAGCTGAATTGACAACTTAGGTGTTAAGACTGATAAGTATTCTTTGGCTCCCCTTGTGTCGAATCAATAAATTGGGTTTCACTTCCCTCGAAAATACTTCGATACACCCCCTATACTTGTGGGTCATCAAGACTATTTTCTGGCGTCGTTGCCGGGGAGCATAGCTTTATTTCAAGTTCACTTAGATTCTCTATTGTTCGCTGCTTTCTATCCATCATGGGTAAGTCTCGTGATGGCAAGGTTCCTATTTTACCATCCACTACAAGAAGAGGTACGGTTCTGAACACCTCTACCGCTCTTGATTGACCGTCTGTTCTGAGTAAGTTCCTTACACCACCACATACACATGCTACACACACTGCTACTACTGCTGAATCTGAAACTTCTGATGCTTATGATGCTGCTTCTACTGTGCTTGATAAGAGTGGTTCATTAGGTCCTTTTCTAGATGCTACGATTGCTAGAACTATAGTTGGAAATACCGAAACTCCTAATGAACACACTGCTACACCTGTTAGCTCACCTGAGTCTAGTGAGAGTTATGATGCTGAAGAAGATTATGTTGAGATGACTGATGAGTTTATTGAAGAATGTAGGAACACCCATGATAGGAGCGCTGCTAAGAATCTCCTTGAGAGGCGTACTATTAGACCCAAATTATCTCCTGCTGCTAAGTTTGTTGCTTCTCTTGTAAACATTATAGATGAAGATTATGATTTCTCTCTCGATCTATCCTACATAGCTATTGTCGAGAAAGAACCTTTTGGCAGGACTAAGAATGAAAGTGCGGTAGCACATATGAATGAACTTTCTACCATGAGTGGCTTGTTTTCTGATGATGTTAAAATGCGTACTTACTTTGTTGCTAAATTTTTCCCTTTTTCACTGAAAGGAGAAGCTAAAACTTGGTTTGGTAATTTACCTCCTGGATCTATTGATAGCCCTGAGTGCTTGTTTAATACTTTCCTGCAGAAATATTTTCCTCCTAGTGCTACACATGCTGTTTTGCAGGAACTTTTTGATTTTAAACAGGGAGAAAAAGAGGTATTGCCCGAATCTTGGGCAAGGTTTTGTGCTTTGATTCATGCACATGCTGGAAGTCCATTACCTAAGAATGAACTACTTGATATATTTTATAATGGACTAACCGAAGAATCTAGGACATACCTAGATAGTTGTGCTGATTGTGTTTTCAGGAATAGGACTCCTAAGAAAGCTGAGGAATTAATGGCTAAAATAAGCAAGAATTATGAAGATTGGACTCCTCCTAAACAAGCTATTCCTGAAGTAATTGTACCTGAACCATTTATTCCGGTGCCTATTTCAACATCAAAGAAGAGGGAGTTATTGAATTAAATGATGAAGTGATGAAGGAAGCTAAGAAATGTCTTAAGGAGAAGGGAATTAAAGCTGCAGATGTCAAGAATTTACCTCCTATAGAAGAATTATGTAAGCCTATTCCCTATTCACCCACTATTGAGGTACACTCTCTCCAACACTTTGATGAAGGTGATATCCCTTACTTGAAACCTCCTGATCAATGCTTAGAAGAATTTGATATCTTTATTGTTAAGCAAGATAACTTTAATAAAAGGGTGCAAAATCATCTAATGGAAAACACTAGAGCTATTGTTGAGTTGAAAGATATTGTGGAAAGAACCTCTAATGATGTTAAAATGATTGTTAAACACTTTCAAATGGTTCAAACTCAAATAGATCAACTCGTTAAAGTGCAAAACGACTTGCTAGTTAATGCTGCTAAAGAAAAACACGCTTATGAAATTAGAACTAGAAGTGGTGCTGCTACCAAGGATCCTCTATATCCCGAGGGGCATCCCAAAAGAATTGAGCAGGATTCTCAACGAGCTGAAAATAGTGGTTCTACTCGTAAGAAAAGGAAAAAGAAACATAAAACTGTTGTAGAACCCTCTGAACCTGCTATAGATAATAATAGTATATCTATCTCTGATGCTGAAACTGAAAGTGGTAATGAAGAAAATGAAGTTCCTAATGAAGAAAAAGTCGAAAAAGAACCTGAAAACCACACTAAGACTACTAAATACACCAAAGAAGATTTTATTGCTAAGAAACATGGTAGTGAAAGAGAACCTTGGGTCCAAAAACCTATGCCTTTCCCTGATAAGAAACACAAGTCAAAGGAAGATGAACACTATAATAAGTTTTGTGAGTGGATGAAGCCTTTATTCTTGCAAATTCCTTTGACTGATGCTATTAAATTGCCTCCTTACTCAAAGTATATGAAGGACATTGTCTCGAATAAAAGGAAGATCCCTAATGAAGAAATCTCTACTTTGCTTGCTAATTATTCCTTCAATGGTAAGGTTCCTAAGAAACTTGGAGACCCAGGGATTCCAACTATCCCTTGCTCTATTAAGAACAGTTATGTTAGAACTGCTTTGTGTGATTTGGGAGCAGTAGTTAGTGTTATGCCTTTCTCTCTCTATAAGAGGCTTCAGCTTGAAAAATTGATACCAACTGATATATCTTTGCAAATGGCTGATAAGTCTACCACTATTCATGTGGGTATATGTGAGGATGTACCTGTCCAGGTGGCTCATAATTGCTTGATATTAACTGATTTTGTTGTGCTTCAAATGCCTGAAGATGATAATATGTCTATTATTCTTGGGAGACCTAATACTACAGGAGCTGTTATTAATTGTAATCAAGGAAAGGTGACCTTCAATGTTAATGACAAGGAACATATTGTCTATTTCCCCAAGAAGATTGAAAGGACTTATGGTTTAAATTCAATTGAACATGTTGAAGGCATTCAAGTTGGAGAAATATATTGTCCCATACCAAAAGAAAATTTTGAAACTATTATGATTGGGACCATTGCTATCAAGGTTGAGGTAACATAATCATTAGTGGAATACAAAGTTTTGTCTCATATGCAATTTTTTTGGTAGCAAGACTTGATCAACCTTGCTAACAAAAGGATTCCATTGAACAAAACAATGTTTTCATTATGATTATCCCCGTTTATTTCTATCCTTTGCATTTTAGTTTTTGCTTTCGTTTAGTTTTCTTTGTGTTGTTAGTTGCTTGCATGCTAGAACCTCTGTAGTTCTAGCCTTGTTTTTGTCCTTGCATCATGTTTCCAAAAAGAAAAAAATCTGTTTGTCAGAAAAAATCATTCTTCTATTTCTGAAAAATGCCCAAAAATAAAGTGTCTCGAAAAATTCCAGAAAATTCATATTAAATTTTTACGTGAAAAAAGGGGCAGAGGAGTACCTGGTAGGTGCCGGGGGCCCACCAGGCAGGCACACCACATGGTGGCGCGGCCAGACCTGGGTGGCGCCATGCCCTGGTGTGGGCTACCCCTGGCCCCCATTACCTCTCTCTCCTGCCACTTTCTTCTCTCTCCCGAGTAAGCTCCAGTTCATAGCTCGAAATCGCGTTCTCTCTGTGCTTGCCCTCGATTTCTTCGATCTCTTTGCTCACCGCATCTTTCTTGCTGAAATTTGGAGCAATTGTTCCTTGGTATGTGACTCCTCCCCTTGTCCAAGTAGATTTGTGTTTAGTGGATTGTATGTTGAGTATTTTGCTGCTGTATGTGACTGGATTTGAGGGCTTGTAATCTTGTTTGATGCTTAGAGATATAGTTTTGATGCATGTTTAGGCCTCTTGCTAGTCCCTGTGAGTAGAATCCTTCATTATATTTGCTTTGCAATCACTTGTTTAATAGGTGTTTAAATTTCAGAATAGAAGATGAGTGAACACCACCTAAACTAACATGAGCTTTGGGTGCCTGATGCCATGAAGGTCCACCGGGAGGAGGAAGTTTTTCCCTCCATTTATCCATGTTCTGAGTTCATGAGAGCTGTAGGAATTCTACAAGATTTCCACACTTTGGTTTCTAATGCGGGCTATTAAGGTACCTCAATGGGGATCATGTAAGAAGATTAAAGAGAGACCGGAACCACCCATGGATTTCTACGCCGAAATTTGTCAAGGGAGTAGCTTCTCGAAGGAGAATGGAAAAATCCGTAACATTCATCTTCCCTCCATTCGCTACTTTGCCTACTTTATTGCCAAGTGTGTTCTTGCTAGGAAAACTGCCAATAAGTTATCTTCGTTTGATTTAGCATTTATCTCTGCTGCTCTTAGACGAGATAGGTCCTACAACTTGGGTGCTTTGATAGCTTTCCGTCTTGCTGCTAACCGTGAGAAGGGTGGAATTTGTGGAGGCCTCATTGCTTCTCGTTTGCCAGCATTGCATGGTTTAGTGCCTCGTCCTCTAGACCTACAGTTTCCCATAGAAAGGCTTGATTTTAACTCCATGGTACAACATAAATTTATTTCCTCGTGGGCTAGCTTGAGTGAGTTGTCTTATGAAATAACCTTTCTCAAAGCTGGCTGGAGAAAGAGCAAGTCCGAGCGTGTTGTTCTTTTGCCTGCACCTGTTTTGTTTAACCTTGATAACATGGAAGGATGGTCCCTCACTGAGGAGGAGCTTGACATGTACTTGGGAGAGCTCTCCCAACAGGAGCAGGACACTAGAAGGGAGGTCCCGGATGATTCGGTCCAGCCCTCGAATGAGGGAGAGTCTTCATATCAGCAGCCCGCTTATGATTGGGGAGCTTCTTCTTCCTCTCATGGGCCCAGTTACGACCATTCTTACCAAGATCTGCCCCCTTGGAACCCCTATTCTTACATGGATTGATACCCACTTAGGCCAAAAGCCTAAGCTTGGGGGGAGGTACGCTGACACCGCATTCATCTCCATATCATGTTGCGTCAGTTCTTTGTATATTCATGTTTTCGTTCTCTTTCTAGTTTTTGTTCTTCTTTGCTTTTGCTTTCTAAAAACACAAAAGGACCAAAAATATTTTTGTTGTTTCTCTTTGGTTTGCTTCTTCTTTTTGCTTTGGTTTGCTTTTTCCTTTTTGCTTTGTTTGAACTATTTGATAAACCCAAAACGATTTTGCTTTGCTTGTTTTTCTCTTTTGGTTCTTGTTTAAAAATCGAAAACACCAAAAATATTTGTCGTTCTTTTTTGGTTTTTGCGATTTGGCTACAGGGTTCGGCAGTTCTCGGTGGATTATTGGTTTCATATTATTATTCAAGCCACACAAGTGAAGAGCAATAATGAGGATCAATGACAACTTGAGGCGTGGTAAGAGGCTGGTAACGAACTCTATTTGTCTTCATTTTTGTACATATACTCATCATTGTGAGCTTGCTTAGTCCGTTCATGTAGAGTGTATGTTTTCTTTGGATACTTAGTAGTTCTTGCTTTCTTGTGATTAGCTCCAGCTCGCTAATAGTTTGTAGCATGTCTCATGAATATTTGCTTGCATTACTCTATTCATAAATTGGTATGACACTGTGGTATCCTCCTCTGAATGTTTCATTTGATCGATTTGGCACATGCTCACGCATGCACATGACTTTAATAATCAGTTAAGCCTTGACGAATTATTTTGCCTTGAGGATCTTGAATCATTTTCATGCCATGAGTAGTCTTGTTTTGTTGTAAGCATGATAATGTCAGCTATTGCTCTCTCGTTTGTCGCTCCCTTACTATTGCTAGCCTTCATTTCCACTGAGTGTTTTACTCATGTTTCCAACTCCCTAAACCAAATATTTCCAAAGTCTCCACTATACCTACCCATTAGCATCACTTGCTACTTCCGTGCATATTCAATATGCCTTGTTTTCTTCCGAATAAAATGTTTGCTTGTTATGAGAAAGTTAGTTAGTAAAGCTCTCACGAACTTGATGGCATACTTTATTTTCTGCACTTAATAAATCTGAACCATTGCGTCCTTCTTTGTTGTGCATATGCTTGCGCTTTATGAGTTGAAGTTAGCAGAACCATGTATCATGGGGACCGCTTTCAGCGCTTCATAGGTACTTTGTACTTAGTTGGTATCATGTTCTTTTGCTTATGGATCCCGGCGGTGTGAAATAAAAGTGGAACTTGTAAGATCATGGAGTTTGTATGTATCTTAGAGAAACGCCTGGGCCGCTAGCCTAAGCCATATGCCTAATCATGGTGGAAACTTGCAGCATAACCATAATGAGTATTCTATGAAGCATCCTCAATAAAAATCTATGCACATAGTAAATAAAAAGATCACTGAGATGCTCATTGTCTGCTTGCCTTGTATTTTTATTATGGGATAGCTCCCGTGTCATGTGCAAGGGGTACCCGTTGGCGGTTCTCTATGCTACGTATATACTTACAATGACAAGAGCTTACTTGTGACTGAAGTTGAGTAGCATGAGGATCGGTCTTCGTAAGTAAGGGGCATGAGACTTCAATTTATAACTTGTCAAGCATATCCTCTTAGTTGTGTCACTTTCACCTTAGCCACATTAAAGATGCTTACGATAGGGGCAATGAGAGCTCAAAGCTAACGAGTACCATACTTTCAGCATTTGGAAGCCTTTCAAAATTATTCAAAACCTTTTTTCTTCTACTTGTTGAGTCTCCATATATTCTTTGAGCACCTTCTTGAGAGCATTATTTGTCATTTTTTGTGTTTGTTCCATTACTTGATTATTTGTGTTATGACTTTGATGCTTGTATCTTTGATATCTTTACTTCTAGTCATCACTTGAACTTCAGAGGTGCCTTGACATTCATAATCCAAGGCAAGCGAGATACCACTCTATCATACCTTTCTATGAGCATTGTAATGTTGCTTATGTTTGTGCTTCGTGCTACTTATTATTCTTGAGTTGGAATCTCTTCATAGCTTGCAATGACTATTAAGTAGACTAAGTTGCATACTCTTTATTATGAATTGTCTAAGTAGTTGATCACATTGCTGAGATTATTTACATCATATGAAGCAAATGTGTTCGTGAAAGTTATTTTATCGCACTATGTTTTCAGCTGAATTGCTTGAGGACAAGCAATAAGCTAAGTTTGGGGGGAGTTGATACGTCCAAAACGTATCTACTTTCTCGAACACTTTTGCTGTTGTTTCTCCTCTATACTTGTGTATTTTGGATACAACTAATGCGAACTAACGTTGTTTTCAGCAGAATTGCCTTGGTGTCTACTTTTTGTGCAGAAAATCAACTTTCAGGAAAAATCCCGGAAAATATGCCAAAAATCCTATTTCACCCGAAGACTCCAGGAGCCAGAATATGAGACGGAGAGGATCCCTAGGGTGGCCACACCACCTGGTGGCGCGGGCCAGGCTAGGTCGCGCCAGGGGGTGGTGTGGGCCCCCCAGGCACCCCCTCGGCCTCTCTCTTCGCCTATAAGGAGCCTTCTGACCTAAAAACTTCGGGGGGTTCGACGTTTTTTCACGAAAAGTTCCACTGTGCCGCCGCCACCGAAGGGGAGATTCGGGGGACAGGAAGTCTCTGTTCCGGCACCCTGCCGGGACGGGGAAGTGCCCCCGGAGCCATCTCCATCGATCCCCACCATCATCTTCATCGACCATCCATGTTTCTTCCATCTATGAGTGAGTAATCCCCCGCTGTAGGCTATGGGGATGGTAGGGATTGGATGAGATCGTTCATGTAATGGTATCAGATTGTTAGGGCATAGTGCCTAGTATCTCTATTAGTGATTTATGACTTTGTTGCAACTTTGTTGTGCTTAATGCTTGTCACTAGGGCCCGAGTGCCATGATTTCAGATCTGAACTTATTATTGATTCATCATGATAGTATTGTTTCTGGTCTTATCTACAAGTTGTATACACACGTCGTTGTCCGGAACCTATGGTCCCGAAGTAACAGAAATCGGGGTAGCCGGAAGGGAAAGGCTTTGATGTGAGGATCACATGTGTTCACGGAGTGTTAATGCTTTGCTCCGGTGCTCTATTAAAAGGAGCACCTTAATTGCCAGAGTTCCCTAGAGGCCCCGCTGCAAACGGGCTGGCAGGACAAAAGATGTTGTGCAAGTTCTCATTGCGAGCACGTATGACTATATATGGAACACATGCCTAGGATTGTCTAGTACTTGGGTGCTTTATCTTATTTATCTGCAATTGCCCTATGTTCTGATTGCTATGTGAATTGTCTTGTCCATGCAACGCCCGTCCATCCATCCCTACGCCTACCGCACTCGAATCCCACTGTTTACTGCTTTTGTTACTACTGTCTTTGTTTTACTACTGTTGTTACTTTGCTATTCCTACTACAAAACTGTTGCTACTGATAAACTGATGTGAGCAAGATTGTTTCCAGGTGCAGCTGAATTGACAACTCAGTTGTTAAGACTGATAAGTATTCTTTGGCTCCGCTTGTGTCGAATCAATAAATTGAGTTTCACTTCCCTCGAAAATACCGCGATACACCCCCTATACTTGTGGGTCATCACCCGTCAGTTGAGAGAAGAATGGGGGGCATGATCGCTGAGAGTGTGAATAAGCGGCATATTGTAAACATTGGAAATTGGGTATGCTGCACACCATTCAGCATTCACTAGGCATCTATCCAACCTTTCATAAATAGGCTTGAAGTAAATTTCTTATTTGTCCAAGTATATGCAGGGCCACTATAACCCAGATCGAAGAGGCCACAATTTTTTATCATCAGACGAAAGGCATTCATATGGTTACGATTAATATTTAAGGAGTTTTTATATCCTTCATACAGCAGTTCATTCATGTCTCCAATACACATGATAGGCATACTATTATTATCATATACAAAAGATGTCACTTGGTCCCAAATCTGGCTGGTGCTACGATGATAGGGATCTCCATATATACACACAAGTTCAAAGAAAAGGCTGTTACTTCTAGTAGTTACGGTGGCTACAATAATATTGTGGTTGCAGCTATGAGGCTTCATATCAACTTCATCATTCCACATTAGCCAGAGCCCACCCGATCTTCCTCGAGAGGGCACTACAATAGCATCGCACATATTAAATCTAGCAATAAGATCATTTGCAGTGGTTCTCGAGGATTTAATTTCTGAAACAAAGGTTACCTGAGCTTTTGTAGCATGGATCATTTTGGCAAGATGACTCATCTTAGGACTGCCTAGGCTCTTGCCCATGCCTTGGCAGTTCCATCCCAAAGTCCTCATGGCGCCTGTGGCGCCTTAAGGGCTGGCGACAAAGCCTCTTCATCCATGTCCATGTTTCCACTGCATTCTCCTTGGTCACTGTCTTGCATACAAATGTCCAAGCCCTCTCCAGTACAGGTTCCAGGTTGTATTTCACGTCTATCTTCTTCCTTGCTTCTTTCTCCATCATAGCTAGCACCAACATTCTGAGCCACATAGAGGTCGCAAACCATCCTAGGAGGCGAGAAAGGCCCAAACCGAGAGTCTGCTGAATCTTCAGAGTGGCCATACGACACGGGCTGAAGCGGCCATGGGTCATATTCTGGTTGATCTCCATTGCGGCTCTCTGAAGATGATCTGCTGCGCGAAGTAGTGTAGGGGAAACCCAAATTCCCCATAGTCGAGCTCCTGTCTCTGCGGCAAGGGGTACCGTTTGGATCGTGGCAAATGTGTACCCTTCTACTCCCTCCTGTTCTATAATATGTCTTTTTAGTGAGGTAAAACAGTTTACTAAAAATACTTTTATTAAACGGAGGTAGTAATATTCTGGTCATGATCAAAATGTAGGCTCTTGTTTAGATTGTTGCCATTTTTTGTATGCCAATACACCACTAAAAACTCTAGTTTATTTTTTTTAGCCAATGTTGACTAACTTGTTGGCAAACAAAGACTCAACCAATCTTGGGCAAAAACCTAACACACCGCAGGACTCCATGACTTGCATTGGTAGAATAGTGTGGAAAAGAAGAAGAATTTGATCATGTAGAGGTTTGCTGAAGTTCTCAAGTCTAAACATTCGAACCCACTTATCTCTGCCCCAGGGTCGTCCTTCCTACGTAGTCCGACAATGTAAAAAATAACCTTCTTTAGCAACCTGGTCATATTTCAAAAGGACAAATTAACTGTTAGGTGAATTTTACTTTTTACCCCAACTTTTGTATATCTCGATAGATTTGCCCCATTAGAATTACATGTTGTATCTTAACACTAAGTTGTCATATCATGTCACAATTTACCATGTTCTATCAAAACCAGTGGCGGAGCTATGCACATGCTAGCAGGCCCCCCCCCCCAACTTTTGAAATTTTATTGAAGGAATTTTTTCCATAAGGTTTGGGCCGGGATTTTTTTAGCCTTTTGCCCCCAGATCATGAAGTTTTGTATTTGCCCCCCCCCCCCACCCCCCGCGCGACGGGATCCTGACCGAACCCGATAAGTATCTCATGTTGCCAAGGAAACCTTCCCTTAAGTAGAGGCTAGGCTATCTATCCAGACCTCTGGCCAGTTGTTGTTCCGTTTCTGCTCGTGCCCAATTCGTTTATCCTACCGACCGGGCGAGTGAGAGATCACAAGCAAATTAATGCTAAGCCGATGCGGTCCATGGTTATGATGCGGGTTCAAGATGGTCAAGTTTTTGGCCGTGCCTAGGGGATTTCACACTTCCTAGTTGGCATCCATTCACCGTACATGCATGTGACTGAGCCGGTGAAAATCTGAAGAAAACCTTAAACATGGCAAAATGTGACACAGTGTAAGAACTCAAGGGTGAAATAGCAGAAACTACGCAATTTGATAAAACCTATCAGAGATGTACAAACCTGCCATACAAAGTGAAATCCACTCTTTTTTTTGGATAAAAGAGACTGTTCTAGTCATCTGTTGGATCTGCCTATACTGTGGTCTATCGGGTCAGGTATGTTGCAAAGAAATGAAAATTAAATTTGCAAGAACCTATCGACATGCATGCCGTGATTTTATTTTATGATCAAGTTTGACCATCGAAACTAAACAAGTAAATCTTATCCGCCGGTACAACGGTCGACATATCTCAAAGCATTTGACACATTGCTGCACAAAATATTGATAGACAAGGTGAAAGAATCAGGGGAACTGTCTGCATATAATGCTCAATATTTAACTTTTACTTTTGGTTCCATGACTCTTGTCTTCATGTCAAGATGCCAATAGATTCTCAACCAAAGCTACTATTCATTTGCTTTTGTCACTGATCACCGTCTGTTGCATTTATCCGGTGCTTTCTTTATTCCAACAACTGACAACAAATTCATCTAGTTGCCTCATCAGGTAGATTCCCTCCACCAACTCAAAATTTCAACCACCAACTGTTGACCACTGCTTGTTCGGTTAAAGATTTCTTTTCAAGAGAAATCTGATCACATGTTAGTTGACATCACTAATTGTTCATATTAAGGGACCAATCCATTCGTAGTTTGGTTGCATACCTGTCTAAAGTAGCACACATGTTGGCTGTGCCAGAGCATCAATAAGTTGACACGGCAAATCTTAGATAACCTGTGAGTTCTTGCTGTACCCAAATCACTCACACATGGTAGCTGTGTCTCACGTTGCCACTTGGGAAAGTGTCAAGATTATGATTACAAGGATACAGTTCTTGTCTCGATCAGTCTGGATTATTGGTCTTCAAGTGTGCTACACATATACATATATTCATCTAAATCACCAAATCCCAAATCATGCACTTGCAACTATCATGTGGCCTGGCTATTTGTTTATCTCCGCTCTTGACTGATTGCTTAGTGGCTGGTAGATCTAACCTGAAAAATATTAGTCCCTCATGTTGCTGCTCCTACTTCTCTGAATCATCGTCTCTCGTGCATTTGTCCTGATTCTACACTGATTACGCCTTCTGGGATGCCAAAAAATAACAAAGAATTCGCATCTGCTAACAAGCACTACGAGTCTGAAATCAGACCTGCTGGTGAAATTGACGTATTTTCTGCTCTCTGTCTTAATTAGTGCGCATTCAGCTGAATCTTTACGTACCGGAGTATGCAATATGTTCAGTCAGGATAATGATTCTCAAAAGGCCATCAACATTTAGTTGGCATGTGTGACAAAATTAAGTTACAGGCTTATCGTGTCGCTTTACCAGAAAACTGTCAAGTTATTCAAAATGTATATATAATGAAATACCTTTTACCCGGCCTATTTGGATGATTATCGGTGCTCTAGGTAGACTGATTTTTTCATCTTGCAGTGTGAAACTGAAGAACGGTCAATTTGTTTGACTGAACATACTCCGACTTGGTGCACTTGTTTTCTTTTAAAGGACGGGTCTATTTGTTAACCTAAGTAGTAGGTGTGTATGATTATCTGTTTAGATTCAGATAAGTGAACAGGAAGGAGATGCATGGTTCACCCTATGCCTGGTTTCCGTGGTTTTATTTACCGCGAGACGGTCGATGCTCTAGCTAGAGTGTTTTTTTTACAGTGTGTAACTGAAGAATGGTCAATATTATGGACTAAACATACTCCTACTGTGGTGCATTTGTTAGTCTAAACTGTGGTATTTGTATTTAGTAGTAGTATCTGTTTGGATTCCTCGAGCCTACCGTCTAATATGTTTGGATCCAGATCAGTGTGCAGAAGGAAGGAGAAGCATGAAGCACGAAACACACTATGCTTGGTTGTCAGCGGTACTAGGTTGAGAATCGTGACAGGCCATTGTTTATCACACGCCATTTGATTAACCAAGTGATGTCTCACAAACCTAATATTCCATGCATGGAGCATCGTGCCTTCACAAGTCCAACCTAGCTCACAGCTTAAAAGTCCTGGACTGGTACTGTCATCTCATTGACTACTGATTACCATACAAGACTGGCTTGTTTGACTACTAATTAGAGGTACCGTCCCAAGGAAGACATTGACAGTAGTATAGTAGTACATTCTTTGGGGGGTAAATTCGACCATATAGAAAATAAAAAAATTGTCGGTAGTTATGTACTAGTACCGTACAAGATACAGTGCCTGCAGTTCTCCGTCGATGGCAAGTTCACAGTAGAACTTTGCAAGGGAAGCAAAGGACAAGATCCAGTAGTTTCTTTTACTGCTTTGTGGGTGTAGACGTGTTGTAGAACAGTAGACTGTAGAGGGCCCAAAGCCTCTGAAGTCTGAACAACTACAAATACAAGCCTGCAATAATGCACATGAGATGGACAAGTCGAAATGTTTCGTGGTGTCCCCCTAGAGGCAAAGTTTGATGAGAAAATGGGTTTCGGGTGTGTGATGGGTTGTTTCCAGGTGAGGTTTGGACCCGTACAGATCCAACTTGCGAGGAGGTACAATACACGTACGGTGTATTTGTACGGTGATGATCGTCTACGTTCTAATGCGGCTGTGAGAGGGGCGGTGATCACACCGTCTCCTTGTTTTGCATCACGGCGATCTCCGCAACCGTCTTAGGGTTCCATAGGTCGATGAGGTTCGAGATCGGAGCAGGTCCAACAATGGAGCACGAGATAGGACAGTCGAACGGAATCGATTGCGACATTAAACATGGAGATTTACTTTCCTGGTGCCACCCTATACAAAGCGCCTCCAAATTGTATCATGCGGGGTAGTACATGCCCAAACCTTACCCAGTACGCACCCATAACTCAAATAGGCCCGGTAACACGTGTGTGGTGTCATGTTTAAGACCTAATTAATTAGGTTGTAGAGTCATATGATTTTGGTATGTGTGATGTTATGGTAACTAGCTAAGCTACTACACCTCTCTCTTTCTTCATTAGTTATCATGTCTTGCCAACAATTTGTTTAGTTGGTATGGCATGTACCAGGTTATTACCTAATTTACTCCCACTATGACTATGCTTAACGGTGCTCTAAACTAGGTAGGTAGTTGTTTGACGTTGTTGATGGCCTGCTTCCTTTCTTTGACCATGCTTTCCTTCTACCACGTGCAATTTTTTAGCTTAGAAAAAATATTCCTTGCACTCTTTGTGCGAAATTTCACTGATGTATTAATAATCATCAATAGTAGTACAAAGATGCAATCAACTCCGGTCAATGTGACCTCAAGTGTATTCTTCAAAATGTTGAGGTGACTGCTACACATTGACCTCAAGTGTATTCTTCAAAATGTTGAGGTGACTGCTACATTTGAACTCACAACAAAGTTCTCCCGTCCTATCCTCGCTGCGCTGGTGCGTCTGGCAGAGGTGGAGGATGTGTGAAGTCGTGTGTCTGGTGAATTTCTTGGAATCCGGTCATTTTTGTATTCGTTGGTGTGGTTTTAACTCAATCTATTCTGATCGATGGTTCTTATCATTATCGATGGTTGCTACTCTAGTGTGTTGGTCCTTTAAAACTATAGCATGACGATTTTTCGTCTGTTTACTGCAACAAGCTCTATCACGACAAGCTTTGTCCGACTTTGGTAACGGATGGACGAGGAAGACGACGGGCCTTGGGCTTGTGCTAATGTACTATGTAGTTGTCGCTAGGTGGTCTAGTGATCTATTTGAAATTTTTATTACTTTTAGAAATCTTTATTCTGCTACTGGTGATTATTTATACATAGTTGAAATCTCGCAAAATAAAATTCACGTGTCTAAGCTAATCAATTTATCAAACTTAATTAGAAGTAATTAACTTCAGCAGCAAGCATTACGTAGGCATGGTCGACTCCTGAACCTTTTACCTCACGACAAAGAAATGAACACAGTGCGTGCGTGCGTGCGGCAAGGAACATGCTTGCACGGACAGGCACTTGTCAAATCATCAGCATGCGCCTGTCGTCTTCGCTTGGACTTCCACATGCATGGTTAAACAATTGGTCCAGTGTTTGTGATTAATACCTAGTTAGCAGCTAGTACTAGCATCATGTTACATGTGTCATTCGAGAATACTGTAGTTAAACTTGTCTATACCCTGGTCAAAGGAGCAAAGTTCTTGGGATTCTTTCAATCAAGAGATCGCATGCACCTGAGACCTATATAATGCCTATACGTAGGAGCAGCGTTCTAGATCAAGTAAATTATTGGCCTGCCCACGCATCGACAACGACTAGGGTTCACAAGGTACCTAGACTTGATCAGCAAGAGCAAGCCCAGTAATATAGCCGGCTGCTGGCTATATACAATATCACGTCACCTGTATAAAATAAAAGCCTTGCTAGTGGGTTATCTCTATTGAGTATTTAATAATTTGATATTGGTACATGAATGCCATCCTTTCCTTGCATGCAAGACTCAGCGTGGTGGAGAGAGCCAGCACTATCGCCCATCGCTGGCTACATGCAGGCTATAGTGCCTCATTTTTTGCGTACAGCCGGGCGATAGCAGAAGCACCGACTGGCTTCTCTCTCATCTATTCTCTTTCCTCCGGCTAAGATTTTGCTAATATAAAATTGCTTAGATATTATTGTACTTGCTCTAAGCAGATTAGGACTCCTGGACTTGCATTGGTAGAATCGTGTGGAAGAATGCATGCAAGAAGCTAATCATGTAGTAGGGGCTTGCTGAAGATTTTAAGTTTATAAACATTCGGACCCAGTACGTCCAAGATACTACAAGTGGGCAATGCTCTATCACTGCCCCATGGGCTATGGCCGTCCTTCCTAACTACGCCGACAATGCAAATAAAAAAGAGAGGAAGAAGCCTTCTTTAGCTACCTGCTGGTCACACTTCAAAAGGACAAATGAACTGTCGGATGAATTATATTTTTTATCCCATTTTTTGTATGTCTCAAAAGATTTTGCCCCATTAAAATTACCTGTTATATTTTCCCGTTAAGTTGTTACATTATGTCACAATTTACCATATTTCACATTTTACCATGTTGCATCATGACTCGTGACGGAACCCGATAAGCATCTCATGTTGTAGAGGAAGCCTTCCCTTCAGTAGAAGCTAGGTCATCTCGAGACCTTCGGCTTGCGGTTGTTCCGCCGCTTCTGTTGCCCATTTCATTTACCCTATCAACCATGTCAGTGAGAGATGAAAAGTAAATTAATGCTAAGCCGGTGTGGTACATGGTTACGATGCGGGTTCATTCTGGTCAAGTTTGTCGCCGCGCCTAGAGGATTTCACACTTTCCGGTTGGCATCCATTCACCAGACATGCATGTGGCACAGCCGGCAAAAATCTGAAGAAAACATTGAACGGGGTCAAATGTGACACAAACGTAATAACTAAAGGGTAGAATGGCTGATAATCCGCAGTACGAACCTGCCATAAAATAAGTGAAATTCACTCCATATTTTTTCGATAGAGAGACCGTTCTAGTCATCTGTTAGATCTATGTATAGTGTAGTCTCGTAAGTAATGTTGCAAAGAAATGAATTTACAAGAACCTAGTGATATGCATGTCGTGATTATCTTTTATGATCAAGTTTGACCGTTGAAACTAAACAAGTAAATCTTATCTGCCGGTACAATGGCTGACATATCTCAAAGCATTTGACACATTGCTGCACAAACAAAAGATAGATAGATAGGATGAGAGAATCAGGGGAACTGTCTGCATAATGCTCAATATTTAACTTTTACTTTGGTTCCATGGCTCTTGTCTTCATGCCAAGATGTCAATAGATCCCCAGCCATAGCTAGTATTCATATGTTTTGTGACTGATCACTCGTCTGTTGCACGTATCCAGTGCGTTCTTTATTCCAGCACCTGACAACAAACTCATCTAGTTGCCTCATCAGGTTGATTCCCTCCACCAACTGTTGACCACTGCTTGTTCGGTTAAAGATTTATTTTCAAGAGAAATCTGATCACTTGTTAGCTGACAACAATAATTGTTCATTTCAAGGACTAATCCATTGGTAGTCTGTCTGCATACCTGTGTTACATGGTGGTTGTGCCAAAGCATCAATAAGTTGACATGGAAAATCTTAGATAACCTGTGAGTTCTTGATGTACCCAAATCAATCATACATGTTAGCTGTGTGTGTCACGTTGCCACTTGGGGAAGTGTCAAGCTTATGATTACAAGGATACAGTTCTTGTCTCCATCAGTCTGGATTATTGGTCTAATCACCAAATCCCAGATCATGCTCTTGCAACCACCATGTGGCCTGGCTATTTGTTTATCTCCGCTCTTGACTGATTGCTTAGTGGCTGATGTATCTAACCTGAAAAATATTAATCCTTCATGTTGCTGCTCCTACTTCTCGAATCATCATCTCTCGTGCATTTGTCCAGGTGAAATGGACGTATTTTTTGCTCTCTGTCTTAATTAGTACGCATGAACATGTACGTGCTGGAGTATACATGTGTTCAGTTAGCCAAATGCCATCAACATTTACCTGCCTTGTGTGAAAAAATTAAATTACAGGATTCTCGTGTCGCTTTACCAGAAAACCGTCAAGTTATTCAGAATGTATATAAAATGAAATAGTACCTTTTACCCAGCCTATTTGGATGATTCCCGATGCTGTAGGTAGAGTGATTTTTTTTTCTTGCAGTGTGAAACTGAAGAACGGTCAATTTGTTTGACTAAACATAGGTGCACTTGTTTTCTTTGAAAGGACGGGCCTATTTGTTAACCTAAGTAGTAGGTGTACATAATTATTGGATTAGAATAAGTGAAGAGGAAGGAGATGCATGGATCGTTGCCTGTGGTTTTATTTACCGGGCCTATCTGGGAGATGCATGATCGGTGGTCTAGCTAGAGTGTTTTTTTACAGTGTGTAACCGAAGAATGGTCAATATTATTGACTAAACATACTCCTGCTTCTGGTGCATTTGTTAGGTTAAAGTATCTGTTTGGATTCCTCGAGCCTACCGCCTAATCTGTTGGGATTCAGATCAGTGCAGGACGAAGGAGAAGCATGAAGCACCCTATGCTTGGTTGTCAGCGGTATTAGGTTGGGAAGGCGCGTGAGAGGCCATTGTTTATCACACGCCATTTGAGTAACCAAGTGCTGTCTCACAAACCTAATATTCCATGCATGGAGTATCGTGCCTTCGCAAGTCCAACCTAGCTGGTACTGTCATCTCATTGACAGTCTTGGACTGGTACACTGCCATCTCATTGACTACTGATTACCATACAAGACTGGCTTGTTTGACTACTGATTAGAGGTTCCGCCCCAAGGAAGCCATTTGCACTATACTACTACTACTACTACTACTACTACATTCTTTTTTGGGGGGTGGGGTGTCGTTTCCAAACCTGAAAACTGCAGCTAACTGAAGAAGAAACAGCAGTTCAGTTCAGATAAACACCTTACACACGCAGCGTTTTCTGTTATTCTCATTCCTTATATGCGATAGAGCTAAGATGCTAACTACCTCCTGATCAGCTCTGTGTGATCCGTCTTAGCTAGTCGCGCCATCCCACGACCTGAACCACAACGGCAACCTGACCAGGAGTGAACTATGGAGAGGAGAGGAACGTGCACATCTGCACTTCCCCACTAACCACACAAGCCCATGGATCACAAGCGATGCCACGGCTCGTTATTAACAGAAAACAGTAACACAATCTTACGTGACAGTTGAGCTTAGCTAGGCTCACAGGGGGTAAAATCGATCACAGAAAATTGAAGAATTGTCGGCAGTCCTGTACCATACAGGATACAGTGCCTGCAGTTCTCCGTCCATGGCAAGTTCAAAGTAGAACACTGCAGGGGAAGCAAGGACTGACAGGACAAGATCCAGTAGTTTCTTTAGTACTTCACTCCTTTTTGTTTCTGGTGATCACAGGCGACGTGCAGCTGCAAGGGCCGAAAGCCTCTGAAGTCTGAACAACTACAAATACAAGCCTGCAATGCACATGAGATGGACAAGTCGAAATGTTTCGTCAAGAAAGGCGGGATCTGCATGTTCACTGACAGCGAGTGAGGAGGACGAAAGCGAATGATGTATAAAATAGAAGGGACGGAAAGAGAGAGCTTTGCCCGGTGTAGTGTAGTGGGCCTGAAAAGGGTCCAACAAACTGTGCAGAATCCAGGGGATTGCCCAGATCATAAACTTGTCATCCGGGCAATCCCCTGGATCATAAACTTGTCATCCGGCCTATCTCAACTCTGAGCTGCTTCGGCATTTGTTTTGTTGTACTGCATTTCATGGCCATACAAGCCTGTTTAAAGAGTACTGTTTTGTTATTCTCAAAAAATAAGTACTCTTTTGTTTTCGAAATTTTATCTGTATTCATGCACCACGATGAAAGAGAATATATGTTTTCAATTGTCTGAGTATCCCTCCCGGGTCGCCCCCCCGCTCGGCCGATCCCGGAGGCCCCTAGCCACAGCTGCCACCTAGCCCCTCCACCTCCAGCCCCGTCAGACCACTGCCGCCGCCGGCGATGGTGGCGGCGCCCTTCTCGTTGAAGGCGGAGGCCAGGAGAGGGGCTCGTGCGGCTGATCTCCACGGGTGGTGGGGTACGATATCGGTGGGTCTTGGGTGTCTCGCAGAGGAGCAGATGGAGGAGGGGTGTGGGCGGGAGCGGGCAATGATGGGTGGTGGGCGGTGGCGGCGCGACGTTGTGCTGGCGGCGGCAGAGCGCTGGAGGCGGGGCGGACCATTCTGGACCCGATCTAGGCCCGATCTCGGTGTTGCGCGGTGCCTGCCGACCACGCTGCTGTCTACCCCTGTTTTGGCATCTCGAGTTTGTCTTCTTCTCATCTGTCGGCCGGTGATGGTGGGCTGTTAGCGCGACTTTGAATAAAGGTGGTGGTCCTTGGATTTCTTTCTTGTCATGATGAATAACTACATATCGCCGATCGTCATTGATTTTGGGTGGACTACCGAGTTTCGAAAGACTCCGCCGGTTTATTCCAAATGGACGACATGCCTGGACTTTGCCAGTTGGACGGTGTTTCGACCACGTGCAATCCTTTTTTGTTGGCTGTTTGGTTTCAGAGGTTCATTGTGAAGCTCTTACGATCATGGGACATGCCTTGGCTCCACGGTGAAGTCACACGCAGAGAATGGCATTGAAGACGGGAATTGAAGACTGACAATGGAAGTTCGAATCCTGGGGTTGTAGGGATTCTGACTTGTGTTTTGTGACTTGGAGCAGCTATTTCCTACTCCAAGTGCTTTCTCTACTATTTCCTCGCTAGGCTTTAGGAAGGTTTCGAGAGATCCGTGTTCGGTTCCCAGTGTTCGATTGCATCCTACTTCGAGAGGTTCTCCTCAAGAATAATCTCCGACAAAGTGGGAAGTAGAATTCTGTCGTTGGTGGTGTCTACTTTGCATGACCTGTATCATCATGCGAGGAAGGAAGGGAGTACTATATATAAGATGAGCTAATGAGGCCCATAGAGTAGTATTGGAACCACGGGCATTTGAACCTAACGACACAACCAAAAAAAGAACCTTTCGGATCGCTCTTGCCTATGCAATTCCGGAGGCGACCCATGATCTTGCTGCCGGTCCTCCTCCCCTCAGTGGCCCCTGGCACACACCACCACCCGTGCCGACAGCGGTAGCAACCTCCCTCTCGACAAAGGGATGGAGGGGGAGAGGGGTTCGTGGTGGCAGCTCCACGGGCGGTGGTGGGGTGGCAGTGGTGATCCTTGGCGGTACAACCTGATCTGGTTAGGGCGTGGAAGCGGGGCATCGATTTGGCGGCGGACGACGCGACGCTTCCATCGGAGGCGCAACAGTGCCATGATCTTGGCCTTAGGGTCAGAACTTGGGCTTGCCAACCGCCATGGATAAACTTCATGTGTGGCTGCCTACTCCTTTTCTCTCCGTCCGGCGTGGGGGTCTTCTTGTGTGCTCGAATAATGGGGGCGGTCCTAGGATTCTTCTGGTGCCAAGATGAAGATCTGTCGGATGCTAGTGCCTATCGATCTAGTGGGAGTGTCGTGTTCCGGAAGCCTCCACCGGTGAACACCCATGGCCGCCTATTGCCTGGAGATTACTTGATCAAAATAAATTTGGTCATGCACACTCGTGTTTTTTATCTGACCGTTTGGTTTTAGAGAGAGTGATGTGAAGCTCTGCTGGTTGTTATCATCATGGGCATGCTTTCTAATTCCATGGTGAAGTCAGCTGGCTGAGAAGGTCATGGAAGCTGAGATCCGGGGACTAGCAATGGTGATTCGACTCTTTGTTGCGATCATGAATTGGCTTGGAGATTTCTGACATGGAGCAGTGGCATCGTAAGTGGGGATGACAACACAGGAGAAATCCAAGTCTTACCTGGGATGAAACTCCAAGGTCTATCCTTAATTGGTTGTGCCTAGCAATGGCCTTATTGAAGGCAATGTTTTTGAGAGCGATGACTTTCTCCTGTGTGAAAACCTAAGATCTATCGGGCGACGACGGCCCTTGTGCACCGTGCCCTTCTTGGAGACATCGCTTTTGGAGAAGCTGGACTTCTGGTGTTATCTTGGTGGTGTTAGTACTAATGTTATAAGGATTAAATCTCTGTAGAGGGATGTTTCCTTTTTTGTAATTCTATTTTTCCTAGTTTGTGTGCATCCGTAACGCCACTATAGTAATAGGTCGTTGGAGAAGTTGGGTATAATTGGTATCTTCACAATATTAATATATATATGCTCTTTGTCAAGAAAAAAGACGAGCTAATGAATAAAACTGCATCCAAGCAAGTAAGCACCATGCATTATACCTAAATCAAAGACTTATAGATTCCCAACGAAAAGTTCAAAGAGTTTTTACTTCTGGGGTTGGATTGGCTACATGCATGCTACCGACAAATCTCAAATCCTGCTACAGGGAACACTTGATTCTGAGTATGCCATTTCTTATGAGACATTCTTCAGATTGTAGAAATTTCCATTGTTCAACTCTAAAAATGTTACGAGAGCCGGTTGATAGTGAATATGCCATACCTTATGAGAGACATTCCCTGGATTTTATCTTCCACCGCCGGCCTCTCTTCTCCGCTGCCTTGAGTCGAAGCACAATTGTCAACGAATTTACAAGGAATTCTGTATTGCAAACAAGGAATTTATTGGAGGAGAATGACAGCTGCCAGGAGACGCCGGTGCGGCGGCCGTTTCTCTCCAATCCGGTGGAGGAGAAGGTTGGGAGCGCAGTTGCTCAGCAGGTTGTGCGCCATTCAGTCGTGGGCTTCAGAAAAGAAGGCAACGCGTTGCGTTCCGGCCCATTAACGACGACTCTTCTCTCTTATCCGGACCGGACGGACCATGCGGCTAGCCGTGCTCTGCTTTGCCCGACGATGGCTTCCACCTCCATGGCCAGCTTGTGCTCCTTTCTCTCCCCTCCTCGCCCACCGTCCGACCTCGCCACCGTCCTACTCTCCGTCGCGCCTTCTCCTTCTCGCCGGAGTTGGAGCAGCCGAGCCAGTAGCAGCAGCAGCAGCGGCACGTACGATTACAGGAGCAGCAGCCCGCTGCACCAGCCCCCCGAGCTGCAATTCCCCCTGCGCCTACCGGAGCCTAACAACTCTACCAGCCGGCTGCGCATCTTCTCCGGCACGGCGAACCCGACGCTGGCGCAGGAGATCGCCTGCTACCTGGGCCTGGAGCTGGGCAGGATCAAGATCAAGCGGTTCGCCGACGGGGAGCTGTACGTGCAGCTGCAGGAGAGCGTGCGGGGCTGCGACGTGTTCCTGGTGCAGCCCACCTGCCCGCCCGCCAACGAGAACCTCATGGAGCTCCTCATCATGATCGACGCCTGCCGCCGCGCCTCCGCCAAGACCATCACCGCCGTCATCCCCTACTTCGGATACGCGCGCGCCGACCGCAAGATGCAGGGCCGCGAGTCCATCGCCGCCAAGCTCGTCGCCAACCTCATCACCGAGGCCGGCGCGCACCGGGTCCTCGCCTGCGACCTCCACTCGGGCCAGTCCATCGGCTACTTCGACATCCCCGTCGACCACGTCTACGGCCAGCCCGTCATCCTCGACTACCTCGCCAGCAAGACCATCTGCCCCAACGACGTCGTCGTCGTCTCCCCCGACGTCGGCGGCGTCGCCAGGGCACGGGCCTTCGCCAAGAAGCTCTCTGACGCGCCCCTCGCCATCGTCGACAAGAGGCGGCTCGGCCACAACCAGGCAGAGGTCATGAACCTCATCGGCGATGTGAAGGGGAAGGTCGCCGTCATGGTGGACGACATGATCGACACGGCCGGGACCATGTCCAAGGGCGCCGAGCTGCTGCACCGGGAAGGTGCAAAAGCCGTGTACGCCTGCAGCACCCACGCCGTGCTCAGCCCTCCCGCCGTCGAGAGGCTCTCGGGCGGCCTCTTCCAGGAGGTGATCATCACCAACACCGTACCAGTGCCACCGCACCAGCAGTTCCCGCAGCTCACCGTCCTCTCCGTCGCCAACCTCCTCGGCGAGACCATCTGGCGCGTGCACGACGACTGCTCTGTCAGCAGCATCTTCCAATGATAATATGTATATCATCTGTTTTGTGTTTGGACTGCCTGTTCACCCATCAGCAGTTCACCACCATACTAACGTAATGCTGACTCGTCCTTCTGTAATCATATCATGAAAGATTGATTCATTGGTCACATCAAAGCCTTGGTTCTCCTTTGCCTGCTATACTTTGATCCTTGTCTTTCATACTGCCACATATTTGGTCAGCAAGTTTGATGGCACCAACACTCCTGCTCCTTGTCTTTGCTGTTGTCGCGCCTTGCATCTTCGATTTTCCAATTCAGCAACCCATTAACTCATCGAAACAGGCCAACGAAATAAACCAACATCCATACAATATCCAGTACAAGCCAACGAAAACGAGACAAAGTCAGGATAGAACACGCGCTGGGCCGAACAGCACCCACAAGCCCACAGACAACACACACTCAGATACAAGAGACATCTCCCTCCAGGGAAGCACTCAACGGCTAGACGGTGTAGCTAACTGGCAGGCCACCACTATCAGGTGCTCCATCATCACCTCCAGCCGCTCTCTGTCCCGCTATCTATACAACAGGTACCACTGCTTCAAAAAAACAGAAATTGGAAGATCGAGTCAGATGCACGGCGCAGGAAGACACGCTCAATGACCATCTTATTACGGATATTCCATAGAGTCCAGGTCATTACCGCAAACACTAACCAGAAGAGACGCCTCCTCCTCCCGGTATGGTTTGCGTTGGATTCCAGAAATTCCCCTAGGTCCGAGGCCTGCCAGGCAGGCCCTAGAGCGTCACAAGTGAAGTTCCATAGGAAGCGAGCCGCGGGACAAGTAAATAAAATGTGGGTGCCCGATTCCGAGACCACACACAACGGGCACATGCCATTCCCAAGGCTGTTCCGCTTGGCCACCTCCACTCCTGAGGGAATCCGGTCTCGCAATAACTGTCAGACGAACATTTTGATCTTCAGGGGTAAGGGAGCCTTCAAGAGGGGGAGGTCCAGGAAAGAGGGGGCCAACTAAACATGGCCCTATATGCTAATCCAACCGAAAAAGACCCCAAGGGGAGCAGACGCCAAGATACACTATCTAGGGATTGGGGTAGGATCAGCGGGAGGCTATCCCTTAGCCCCTCCCAGGTAGTCAGCTCTGCGGCACCAAGGTTCCGCCGGAACGTGACCTGCCATGTCCCGCCTTGGCAAGCCTCAACCACCAATAGTATAGGATCTGTGAAGATCACGAACAGCTTGGGAGCCTCGTAGCGCAGGGAACGACCCCCAACCCAAGGGTCAGGCCAGAAAAGGGTGGCCCTTCCATCCCCTATGGAAATAGGCAACCCCTTCCATATCACCGGCTTGATGTCCTGGATGGATCTTCAAAACTGAGACCCCTCCCGACGTTCACAAGCCATTAGCGACCGCCCCCGGAGATATTTAGCTTTTATTACTTGTAGCCAATGGTTGCCATCGTCAGTCAAAATCCACCACACCCATCTGAGCATCAACACCATATTCATGTGACGATAGGATACGATACCTATGCCCCCAAGGTCTTTGAGGGTGCAGATGTCAGCCCATTTGACCATATGGTACTTTTGGTGGCCATCCTTAGCCATCCAAAAGAACCGGGATAACTCCTTGTCGAAGTTGGCATGGACTCCTTCCTGTAGAAGGTATAAACCATGGTGTACATGCGGAGGCTAGAGAGACATAAGTCTATGAGGATGGTCTTGCTCCTTTGGAGGTGAACTGATGTGACTGAGTTCCTGCACTAAAACAGGGTTATTGCAGCACTTGCAGCAGCAAATTTTTAAAAGTGTGTCCCGATGGGAGCTCGGCGAACACGACCCTCGCAGCCGCGTTGTCAATGCGACCACATATGCACCCAAACCGTGGTTTGGAAATAGCCTATTCTATAAGTTGCTAGGATAAATGAATTTAAGATCTTTTGTAATAACTACAACTAGAGCTGGGAGAAAACTAGAACAAAAGTAAAACTGAAAAGAGGTGAATACAATGAGATGAAATATTAATGTTATTATTCCTCAAGTAATGTTATGTATACTGGTGTGCATGATAAGTGCTTATGGAATAGCTGTTGACTATAATTGTGGTGGTCCCTCATATACCGTTGTCTCCCACCGTTGGTAAGTGGCAACTAGACAACTCAATTGTCCACACCCTCTTCGGACACGGGTGATCCGTAAAAGAAGAGTGTATTAAGGTAACAAGACCAATCAAGGCAAACCAGAGCAAAGGCTTTAAGTTCTATGGACAACCGTACTCCTAAGCAAGTGTGCTAGTCACAAGATATCTCGTTATGTCACTTTGGGGTCAAGCAATTCGCAACACTATACCTATCTATATCATGAGTGATCTTACGGGAATTATGGGCAGTGCATCCCAAGCTGTTATTGCCTCCGCAAATCACTTATAGCAAATAGCCTATTACTTCTACCCACAGACTTGTCAGGCCCATGGAACGAGTAGAGACTAATAATAAGTTCTGTGACACTTCGTGAATCCCTAGTAAATTCCTCAACAATGGATTGGACGTCTCCAATCACTAGAATAATATCATGAATAGAACAATATAAAGAGAAAGTAGAAACATATTAATTAACAAGAACACACCACACTTCAATTACTCAAATCATCATAACATTAATAAAACGGGGTTCAAGCCATGTTACACCCATCATGTTGGGTCCACAGCATAGAAAACAAAAAATTTCCTATGATAAGAACTATACGCCAAGATCTATCTACTAGATACAGAGCAACGGGTGGACATACATCCATGGAGAACTTACCCTCAAAGACAACGAGTTTTGTTAACGACTAGGAACTCGTGGTTGATATAATCGTACACTTGCCGATCTCAAGATCGTGTGGAAGTCCGAGTGCCGCAAAACAGCAGCGCATCCGTCCTCGCACACAAGTTCAAGCCACCGGACAACCTCCACCTCCTCGCTCCAGCGATGCAGCGGAAGCAGCAACTCCTTCCAGACGAAACGCCACCGGAAACATGTATCTCGCTAATCCGAGACCATGGGGAAATAATTCTAGAGAGGGAGAGAGATCCTTCACGAGAAGGTGTGAGAAAGAAGGGTGAGAGGGGTGACCTTTTATAGGAGGACGGGGGTACCTCTCCCCATGGCCGGCGCCCCATGGGGGGGGGTGACCCCTCACCTCAACTCCTCCACATTAAAATGCCCCTTCACATTCTCTTTTAAAGTCTCCACTTTAAATGCATTAAAATTCTCTAAGTTTAATGCTCCCTCATTTAATAAAACTCTTTTATTAAATTTATTCAGAATTTTGTTAATTACTTTAATTAACAAACATTCACATAAAACCCCTTGCAACATTTCAATATCACATGCATAACCACTTTCTGCAATTTCACCCGAAACAATTCCAGTTTCTATCGAAACAATTTCTGCGCTTTGCAATCCTATCGTCTGAAACATATGTGCTCCAAAATGGTGTCCAGTAACCCTTAAGTGTGTCACCCTATGGTTCGCGAATAATGCAGACATGATTGAGACTCCTCTCAAATCAATAATCAGAAGCAGGACCTGGAGATTCATACTGACTCCTGCACATCCAACGATGACTTCTGTGATCGTGAGAACCTTTAACGCTAGTAACTTAATCCCTTTGTCTCATGATATAATACATGTCCGAGATCCGATCATCGGTATCCAAATACCTAGTTTGATCTCGTTACCGACATGCACTCTTTTCTCGTTCCTGTGATATAACATTCTAGTGATCACATCACTTGCTTGCAAGCTATCTTAATGTGATATCACCGAGAGGGCCCATAATATATCTATCCGTCATCGGGATTGACAAATTTCACTCTTGATCCATGAGCCTCAACATAACACCTTCGTAGCACTGAACCCACCTTTATGGTCACCCTGTTACGGTGTGACGTTTGATGTTATCAAGATACTCTTCCGGTGTTAGCAATTAACATGATCTCATGGTCTAAGGATAAAGATTACTTCGTATGATGTTATAGCAATATAAACATAATGACTTGATCGTAATGCTATACTTCGGATGAATGTTCATCATATCATTTCACAAATGTTGTGACCTTGTTATTAACAACATCCGATGTCCATGATCAGGAACCTTAATCATCTTGTTAATCAACAAGCTAGTCTATAAGAGAGGTATAACTAGGAACCCTTTTTTGTTTATTAAACACACATGTATTGACGTTTCCGATCAATACAATTATAGCATGCAAAATAAACATCTATCATATATGAGGAATACATAATAACAGCTTTATTATTGCCTCTCAGGGCATATTTCCTTCACATCACAGAGATCATGATGGGGAAAGATGAAGGAGTAGCAGCGATGGAGATGGTGATGACGGCGCGGTGATGGCGGCGTCCTCCTTCTCCTCTTCTTCTTGCTTTGATGGCTTGATAGTGTTGATGGATATCTAGACCTTGGGGGAGCTGAAGAGGCTATGAAGGCGGCAGGGCGCCACTGTGGAGGCGGTAGATGGCATCTAGATCTTGTATATGGTTGATTATGCTTCCTTGGGCCCTCCCTCCTTTATAAAGGCCTTGGGGGTGCCCTAGGGTTCCCCCAATACCGTCATATGACTTAAGGAAGGTTCTGGAGCTTTTCTGGGGCGAAATCCCGTTGTTTCCGACCTTTTTGGCAAATATACGGGCGGAGCTATACGACCAAAATAATAGCTCCGGCCGTATAGTTGGTCGTTAAAACTTCTGTCTCCTTTAGTATTTTAGCCGCCATTTCTGCATACGAACTCCGTTTTATGTGTGCTTGGGCTCGTTGAGTTCGTATTGTCGAGGGCTACAACCTTGTGGTCTTGGATCTTTATTTTGAGAAGTTAGAAAAATTGACTTTTCCAACCTCTCAAATGGCTAAGTCTGATCCCTATAGCTCATCCATACTATGCTCTCTTTGTTCCTTTTGTCTTTGTTTTGTCCATAATCATCATCAACACCTACACACATGTAAAAGACAAGTAAGAGGGATAAAATTCTACCTAAACTACTAAATGTCCAAAGCTCGTATTGAATTTAATAAAAACAAGTAATCATGCATATTAGGCATAACAATAGTTAGATGGAGCATGATATGATAAGAAAATGACACAATTTATATTGCTAAAAAGTGTTGTATATCACAGCCATCAACTTCCCCGAGCTAGATCTTGCTCGTCCTCGAGCAAAAGGGATCGATAGCTTAATGGATGTGATCTTGCTTATCATTGGAAATCAATACATCATATCCTTGTTTTTCTTGCAAGCTCAAAGTAAGAGAGCACATAGTCATACAAGGCAATATAAGCTTAGTTATATTATTCCAAACCACTACAGATTAGTCAAAAACTTCTATGCCCCATGTCAAAGTTAAATCTAGCTTGCAAGTAAACTTGTGATCCTTCTATACGCATTTTATTGTATTTTTGTATTTTTTATTTGTATAAGGCAAAGCTGAACACAGTTAGTTGTCAATCATAAATAGAAATAGAGTTTTCCAATGCCGCTCACTCATGCCATCTATTAAAGTCTCTCAAGTGCAAACTTTGATTGTTGAGCTCATAGAAAATATATATTCTTAGTAACGAGACCATGCCAAAAGAGTTGTGTATGTTCGATCGAGACTGTGCAGGCTAGGAAGGACACTCGTGACCATTACCAAGGTTTCCCTTTTTGGTATAATGATTTCTCATAACGGTCAGAGGAGTATTTTGACTTTTGCTTTGAACACAGGCCCATGAGAATACCAATGCATACACAAATATAGCATGTTTGCTGCATATGTTGGGCAACTCATAGCCAACTCTAAGAGTTTCCTCTTTTTGTATTGTTTAAAGGCCAGCGGAGTTGTTAGCATCCCATGTTGTGCGACAGTGGTGCAAGACACACATAAAGCAATATCTCACTTTGATTTCCAAAACAAAATTTTGGCATATGTACTCTCGAAACTTTAAAACATCATTTCTTATTTGATAACTCACTCAGTAAGCATCTGTTAAGACCATCATTTGCAACACTATGGGGTCGTGCTACTCCATAACCATTCACTTAAGACAATTCTGAACAGTGACAACTAGCAAGTTTCGAAGAACTTCTTTATTATATTTTTTCTTTTCAAGATGTAGAGAACATGGCTATGTATATTTAGAGGATCACAATATTTTTCACAAGCTAGATAAGAGTTGAACAAGGTGCATCAAAGTTATGCTTGTCTCCTATGGGGCCTAACATGAGCAAGTATATCCCTTATATAAATATGAATAAAATCTCGCCTAAGAAAGCATTCAAAAACAAAGAGACACACAATAGCATGCAAACTTTTTAAGATAAAGAACTTTGCACAAGACTCTACGCATGCAAAATAACCTCCCCAAGCTAAACTTGAGAAGATCATGAAAACAAAAGAGAAAATGCAGTTATCCTTTTCGGCGCCCGCCCTTTATTTAGATGTTGGGGCAAGGCAAGCCCAAGGAAAGTCTAGGTTGGCGCTCCATCTCGGCCGGCATCCTGCTCAAAAGAGAGTATAAGTGGTTACCTCCCCAAGCTTAAGTTAAAACAAAGATGACACACTTTACCGTTGAGGTGCTTTTAACCTCTACTTTGACGGACAAAGAACCTTCGCTTCAATGAATGTTTCATGATCCGGTGTATGCCTTCCTTAAGAACCTGGTAGGAACAAGACTAGAAAGAAGACAAAATATTTTTGTGTTTTGAAGACACAGATTTAGCTCACAAGTGATAAAAATACAAGTCCCACTGAGTCGGTTCATCAACCTAAACACGATGCTTAAGTCAACAAACTAATTCTAGGAGTGCGCTTATCCTAGATTGTGATGAAGTGTAAGTGAGACAAAATATGAAACACGAGTGTGCAACCCTATGTGTTTATTTAAAAGAGGTTCGAGTTGGAAGGTTTTACCAGACACTGATTGTTAAAACGTTGAATTGAAGCAACCAGGTGGCTCATGCGAGTGTTTGCATGGTTGGCATTACCGTACACATCGACACACAAGGTTCAAGTCCCTGCAAAAATAACACACAAAATAAAAGACAACGGTTTTGTGTCCGAACAAAGTTCGTTCACCCAACTAATGAAATAAAATGAAGAGAAAACATGAACTACTAAAGAGAATTACAACTTAAGGAATTTCTAAGATGGAACTTAATTGTTTACATACGCTCAGTTTCTCTAAAACATGGGAGACGCTCCCAGGTGGTGCTTCGAGGTTTTTTGAAGAAGGAAGAAAAAGAATGAAATTTTAAGCAATGGTTACCTTCCAGTTGGCGTTTGAGGGGTTTTCCCAACTATATGGGCGCAGCTATACGGCCGGAACAATGCGTTCCCGCCGTATAGTTGGCCTTCTGTCAAAATTTTAGGCTTTTCTCCTGGCGACACAGCTATATGGGCACAACTATACGGCCGTAACAAAATTTTCCCGCCGTATAGTTGGTCATCAAACTGTCTGTCCCTAGGAAAGAAAATATATAAAGCCATAGATATCTATACGATCGGAACTATACGGCCGGAATTTTTATTCCCACCGTATAGTTGGTCGTTAAACCTTCTGTATACATCAAAAAAATTCCGTTTCTTTGTGAATTCTTTCTTATCCTGTAACTTAGTGAAATACCTTGTTTTGACGGTAAAATAATAACTTTAATTTTCGACTAACAAATACATATAATTGAAGGATTCACCTTGAAACTGATTTTCTCTTCCTTTTTGCAACACATAATATAGTGATAATAAATTCTACCTTTTGAAAACTAACACAATATTACCCTAATAGCAAGACATGTAAAGAATAAAAGTGCCAATGCAATATGAATGCAACTAGACTCAAGACACAAAACTAAGAAAGACGCCTAATGACTTCCGGGTTGCCTCCCGGGAAGCGCTCTCTTTAAAGTCATAAAGCCAGATTAGGATGCTCCATACATTACCCACCTGGATCGCAACGGATATCGACTCGAGGTGGGGTTGTACATACCAGCTTGGAGCATCTTGAAGTAGATTTTGGCCGAAGTCGTACCCGCTTACGGTGCATCGACATCATGTAGATGAACAAATTCTCGCTTTCAAGCGATTGTTGATGAACCAAGCTTGATGAACATGCCTCCGTGTATAGCTGCAATGAGAGGATTTGAGATTCATATAAAATTCTTACATCTTTACCTTGGTTACCTGTGTAGGGGAACACTTCATAGTGTTCTTCCTTCATAGCAGGGAGTTCAGGACCCTGCATGTTAGTATAGTAAGGTTCTATCTCTAGTTCATTATTATTAATGCTCTCCATATGAGTGTCTAGGCACAAGGCCCACAGCGACGTCAGCCCTGGGGATCGCGACGTCAGGCCCGCACGCAGTCCGCGGAGATTGCGAAAACCGCCTCGAGGACTCCGCTCTCTGAGCCGCCGCCTCCACCAGACTGCCCAATACCGGCGGTGTAGACTTCCTCCGTGGAGGGAGGGGTCCTCTCCACGGCTTCACCCGCGATCCCGGCGATGCCACCAGTCCACGACGCAGCACCAACGGTGAACATGAGCGCCTCCTTCCCACGACCACATCGGCCACCGGCGGCGACGCCCTAGCCGGAGATGTAGACCCCACGGAGGCGTTCTCCCAAAACTGCGAGGCCGGCGTCGGGAACCCAGTGTCCTCCCAGAATTGTTGTCCGAGCTCCTCGTGGGTCTGCCTCCGCCGCCGCGACATGTTAGTCCACCCGAGATTCCCATCCGAGTCCTCCAGGACCTCAAGGGCCTCACGAGCAGCCCGCGCATCCTTACCATCAGAACCAGACTCAGAACCGAGACAATGGAAGCAAGAACCAGAGTTCGTCACCGGCATGAAGCGTCTTCGTCGCCCCATCACTGTGCATGCCTCCTAGGATCATTAGGGACCATTTGCTTCTCCTCCATGCGTCTCCTACTTGCTCCTGATCGGTGCGTGTATGCGTGTGCTATGAACGGTGGGCTTGTAGATGGATTCTGGTGTGTTCGTGGGGTGCTGGTGTGTTACTGTGTATATGGAGTAGGCGAATGAGAGCTGTGGTGGATGTGGATGCGATCTCGAGGTGCAAGCGCTCTGCCTCCGGTTGCGTCACCCCCCAAGAGTTGTGCGTCTTCCGCCGAGCCTCCTCGAATGAATCTTCCTTTCTAGCGAAAGGGCACAGAAAAGAAGCACCCGAGTAAATTTCCGTAGCTACTGTATCAGCATATTGTTTGAGATATTTGAAAGAATGTCTAAATGACGAGCAACAGGCTTCCACGCCTATATGCTGATTGAAGGCAGATAACTTATATTTCTGCTCAACTACAACATATCATGCCCTGGAATAGCAAATGACAGCCTCTTGGCAAAGCTTACGAATGCTGCCAACTTTAGTATTCCACGACAAGAAAATAGCTAAATTATGTAGACCGATACTCACTGGTCGTGGCCATGGCAGAAAAGTTATATTACATCGATAATAAATGTCATCGAGAATTTACGTGGCACAGCCGCACAGAGCCACAAATCATTTAGTGGCAATTCTGGTAGGCCTGAACCTTTTATCCATTCTTGTTCATAAGAAAGGAAATTTATGCCAGGAGTCCAGCAGGCGTAGACCAATCCGAGTGGCTTCACCAAATATACACAACCAACCAGACTGTAATTTAGGGACACCTTAGTAATTGTCATGAGTAGTTAGACAAGAAAATCAACCTAAGACCATTATTAATGCAATCGTAAGCATACCTCATCCTACCAGGAGTGCTCTTCTAAAACAAATTCTCGAATATATATTTCAAATCATACAAAATGTAATTTATAAGAGAATCGTCATCATGAGTAACGAGACAAGATAACCCGGACCAAAGCTATCCACTAGACAAGAGATGCATTTCGCGCATAGGAGTTCCATCGAAGAGTAATCTAATTGAAATAACTAAAACTGAGAACATATATTCTTTATCGATCATAATTGTACCTCCTCCAAGTGAAGACTGGTCTGAAGGTTGACTAAGGATATGGAAGGGCCGGGGTGTAAAACAGAAACACGGTGGCAGGTGCTTCTATGATGACCCGGGAGCTTGTCTGGACGGAAGAGCGTCGACATAGCAAGGACGGTAGGGGAATGCAAGGTGAATTTCTCTAGCCTGTTGATGATGCTTATAAGGGTACATGTAGCCTAGATACTGCATTCTTGAAGTGTGTAGATGATACGCCACCATTATTTCACTAAATTGGAGAAGGATCACGTCCTTGTATGGATGGAACCCAACGATAGGGCGTCTCCACCCCCAAACTTGTTCTTCTCCAATTATGATGTTATCGAAGTCAATGAAATTGTGTTGGTCCGAGTTCCATGAGTAGTGGGAACCATCAGTACTTGCCAATTCTTCATCCTCCTCCTCATCACAGCTATCTTGGTCTTCCTCCTCGTCACCTTGTGTCTCAATATCATTGGATTGTTTTTCTCCTCTTCCTCTTGTGCCTCTCCATGGTTATCGTGTTCCTCTCCCTCCGCCTCTTCCTCTTCCTCAACTTCCTCATCCTCGTTATTTTCAGTCTCATTGTCACAATCATCATTGGTTTCCTCATCGCTGTAATCACCATTGCTTTCCTCGCCGCTGTAATCACCATTGCTTTCCTCATCGCTGTATTCATCGAAATGGGTAATCAAGTCTTTGTTGCTATCGACCACCTCCCATTGCATCCTTGGTTGTAAACTATCTTTCTCCCTCAGATAATTCACCTTGTCATCAAGCTCTTTTAAGTTGACCTCGTGTGCTAGTATCCATGCCAACTGGCCATCGTCCGATTCCGTGAGATCCCATACTTGAAGATGTAAATTCTCGATCATCGCATAGCGGATGCCTCCCTCGTAGCTTCCTAAGTACCTCGTCGGTAGTTCCGAATGATAAATTGTCTCATCGTCGGAAGGTTCTCGTGGGAGCAGAATCAGGTCGTATTTCCTCTCCGAGCAACGCAAGATCATGAGGACACCACTGAGACAGTGCACATAGAGCGACCCGCGCCAATATTGTGCCGACCACCAAGTCTGCTCATCTTTAGCACGAGGCGCGGTCACCACATCGTACATATGTCCCAAGCCACCGTGTCGCGGTGTGAACTCCTGGCTCTCCCACTGGCCTGTTCGTGAAGAAAACACAAACACGTGGAATACCTTTTCCTCGGGCCGCTTGGCGCGTGGTGACTCATCCTGCACTTGATGGTGTTGTTGCTTTTTTGGAAAATAGAACACCTCGTGATGCCGGGACACGGCTGGGTCAAAGGCGAGGAACATGCCCTTGACGCCTGACCACCACGGCGTTGGCGGACACGGCAGGCGAGCATACCGCGACGTGGCCGGGTTGCACACATAGGGATTTACGGTCGGCCTGTCCCCCGTGAAGAGCAACAAGCCGTTGCAGTGCTGCTTCACGCAGTATGTCCAGCTGTCCCAAGAGATACGCCGGTAGGCAGGCTGGTCGGCGCCGTGCGACGCCGGTGGACCGAACAATCCAAATCCAGGGTCATATCCAAGGTAGGCGGCGAAGACTCCGGGGAACTCTCGCGGGAAGACGTGCGGCAAGAGGAGGGCGTGGGCGTCGACGATGTCGCGCCACCCATGGCAGACGCACCGGGACGCGGCGAGGGCGTGGCCGGGAAGGCGGCGGAGGAGGTCGAGGAGGAGGTCGTAGGGGAGGCAGATGCCGTTATTGTCGTCCATCACGCCGCTTCGCACGCAGGAGGCAGGAACTTGCAATCCAGGAGGCGATATCGGAAACAAGAAGAAATATTGGTAGGATCTGGCGATTGTTATCGTAGGATTTGTGTGATTGTGTCCTACGAGTTGTAACCGAAGACACCTAAAATATCGTAACGGAAGTCGAAATATCTTGCCCTGTATAACGCGCGTGTCTCTCTTTTTCTCTCTCCCCAGTACATCGACTGGACTGCTCGGCGTCCGGTACAATATATAAGATGCAGAACCAAAACGTACTGACTTGAGCATTTTGGCCAGTACGTCGCGCTTGGAAACAAACCGCACCGGCCTTGGAAAACTATGTCGCGTTTTTCATTGGCACGACCCGAATGAACGATCCAGACGATCCAAACGGCTCGATTCCGTCCGTTTAGGTCGGTAGATAATTTTGGACCGTGGTCCGGTCTGTCTACTGGCCAGAATTTTTATTTCTTTACACATTTTAACACAAAGTACATACACACTGTGTATAATTTGACAAGCAAATAAACTAAATTGGGTAATCAAATTAAAACAATGCTTACGTATAAATAGTTTACACTCACATGGTTCGATAAAAAACGTCATTCAAACTACAAGAAACAAATAATGGATTAACTGTTCTGGTTTCCCGCAGGACCCCATATATGCTCAATCAAATCTAGTAGAAGTCGGTCATGGTGTGCCTGTGACGCAAATTTTTATGCGCTTGCATGAAATCTTTCCAAGACGCTAGACGTGAATCTGGCTCAACCAACTGACCCTAGAAATCCCAGCCTTGGTCGTAGATGTTGTCATCACGCTTGTCATCGAGAATCATGTTGTGCATGATCACACAAGCATTCGTCACATCCCATATTCTCTCCGTGCTCCAGGTTCTAGCAGGGTATGGCTAGGCGACGACCTCTGTTAAGTTAGCTCAGTTAAGCATGTAACTATGTAGTTCTAGTTAGTGGTGATGAGCTAGTGATGGTGAACTATTGTGATGTCTTTTGATCAGAGGTTAAACCCTTGGTGGTTATGGGCACGGGATGCCCTGTTTTGATCAGGAATATTAGTAAAGCTCATGATTATGGCTTGCAGGTGTCCTAAACCTACAAAGTACTAACTAGTTATGTCCTGGTTTGTGATCTATGAGCTATATCTGAAACATAAAAAAAACACTAAATGGGCCGGCCCAATGACCGTGTTCAGCGGCAAATAGGGATTATTGTACCGGACGAGTCTCTGGGCTTTTCTTTGTGTTCCGGATTGGACGAGATACTTTAAAAACAGAAAAGAAATGGAGCCTCTGTACAACACTTTCAACACCCGATACCGAACCTACGTGTGAAGCCTTCTGCGTGGTGGGCTGGCCCAGGTAGCGTGCTGATTATTTTTTTGTTTTTCTCGTGTTTTTTTTCTTTTTTCTCTTCTTTTAAAAATATTCCGGTTCTGAAAAAGCTAACATGTAAAAAAATTCAGATTTAAAACATCTTCGATTTTGAAAAAAATAGATTGTAAAATATGTTTGAATTTAAAGTGTTCAAATTTTAAAAAGAAAAAAGAAAAGCGAAAAAAAGGAAATGAAAAAGGAAAAACAAACGAAAAAAGAAACAGGAAAACAGAAAAGGGACTTACCCGGGCCAGCCCACGAAGGTGGCTCTAGTGAGCGTTGGCACCGCAACGAGCGTTGTATAAGAATCACCGAAAACGAAGTGTGCCTTGGATCATATAGTTTGTCTGACTCGTACCAAAAACGCCCGTGGGCTGGGATGAGAGATTGCAGGATCCCAGCTTTGCACAAATATCCTGTCTTTGTCGGGTCAATAGCTCCTGTGCGACACCTTTCCTTGGAATTGGACAGAAGAAGACATAGCTGAAGAAAAGGGCTACCATGCGACGTTTCTTTGGTAGAAAATAGCCCTGGACCACATGGGCATTAAAACGGTCGTTAAGGACACATTTAACTTAGTTCCAAGATTAGGTTAAGACAGACCGGTCGGTTGGTACAGCCAGTCAAACAAACTGCTTCCGACCGAGCGCGCGCATCACACGTACTGTAGCTTCCCCGACGGCGACGGCGGCCCTCACCCATCGTTCTCGTCTTCGACGGCGGCAACATCGCAACATTCTTTGAGGTGGAAGCGATTTAGTTCGACGGCGAAGGTGGTGAGTGCCATTTACAACCTAATTCCTCTCTCATTCTTCTCAAATCGAGATCTGAGCGTGCCCATTGATGCTAGATTGTGGAGGTCGGGTGTGCTAAACGAGGGGAACGAGATGGAGCCGCGAGAGGGGACTTCTAATCGGTATATCCCGCATCTCTAACACTTGATTTCTGTTTGGTTTGGCTAGTTGTTCGCTTCCGCTAGCTCACAGTGGCCGCCAAAAACAGGGGAGACGATGTTGCACGGCACACCTTCGAATTTTGCATCAAATTCTTTCCCTCTAGGGCTGTGTTAGTTGATGACAGCACGCAGGTAATTGAGAGAGACACAGTTGTTAAATGGGAGGTGGAATTGGAAGATGTTGATCCCCAAGAGCTACAAAGCATGGAAGAGGAGGCGGTGAGGAATATGGTGGACAAAATTGGGGAGAGTGTGGTTTGGGGGCCAGAGCAAGAAGTTTCTTTGTTACGATTTGATGATTGGAAAGGTGAGTATGTTAGGATTGAGACAGGGGAACAGATGGTTGATGAAATCGATGAGCGAGACGGTTGGAGAAGCAAAAGTGCTATGTTTTTAGCAGAGCTCATTGATCTGAAATCTGATTCGAGGGTTGGATATGTGCCCTCGAAGTTGGCTTCTCAGATGGTTGAGGATGATTGGGCTGCACAAAGGCAAATAATGTCTATAGTTACTGAGTTGGCAGTGTTAACAGTGGAGGCTGCAGATGCTAATGCACAAGGGGAGGCTGAAAAGATTGTAACTGTTGATTGGAATTCAGTTCAGATAACTGCCCAGACTGATTTGGTCATTGCACCAATGTTTGACATTGAAATGGCAAAGCTTTTTGGCATTTCTATAGATGACAGAGACAATGAGAGGGATGAAGCTGCAAATGATGGTGACAACCATTCAAGAGATGAAGAGGCAGATATAGATCCAGAGTTGTTGCAATATGCTGCAATTCATGTAGATGATGCACATGATGATGAGCTAGTAACAGTTTATGACAAAGAGAACCAGGTTATGGAAGTTGGGAGATTGTTTCCAAGCATGGATGAATTCAGGATGTGTTTCAGGATATATGCAGTCAAACGTGAGTTTGCACCAAGACTTTGTGGACTGATAAAAAGAAGTTCTATGCAAAATGCATAGGTTATGATGGTGGTGCGAAGCCTTGCAAGTGGTATATATATCTGCTAGACGCCAACCTGATGGAAGGACAATAAGAGTGAATCAAATTCCAAAAGCTCATACTTGTATTACAACTTCTCAAAAATTTATAAAGATGACATCACAATTATGGGTTGCAGAATAAATCAAGCCTATTTTAGCCACAACACTGCAAAGAGACTAAAAACAGACTTGGAAAAGCAGTACCCCATTAAGCTGAATTATACTACAGTGTGGAAGGCAAAGCAAAGGGAAATGAAGGAGCTATATGGTGATTGGGCAAATACCTTTCGAATGCTTTATAACTTCAAAGCAGAAGTAGAGAAGAGGTCACCTAGCAGTGTTGTGGAGATAGATACTGAGGTAACAACTGATGGGAAAGTCTTCTTCTCTAAATTCTTCATGGCTTTAAAGCCTTGCATTGATGGCTTCAAAGCAGGGTGCCGTCCATATTTGAGTATAGACTCATCATTCTTGACTAGCAAGTGGAATGGTCAACTAGCAGCATGCAATGCTTTAGATGGACACAATTGGATGTTCCCTGTAGCTATTGGCATGTTTCAGTCTGAGTTAGAGGCATCATGGACATGGTTCATGATGCAGTTGAAAACATGCATAGGGCCAGTCTCTCCTTTGACAGTGCACACAGATGCATGTAAAGGTTTAGAAAATGCAGTGAAAATTGTTTTCCCTCATGCTGAGCAGAGAGAGTGCTTCGGCCATATGTGGATGAATTTGATCAAAAAATTCAGAGGAGATGATTTTGGGCGCATGTGGCCAGCAGCAAGATCTTACAACAGACAGACACATTCATATCACCTTGAGAAGATTAAAGATGCATGCTCTGAGGAGGATAGGGTCAAGTTCTGTACATGGTTGGACACCTACCATTCTCTTTTATGGTATAGGTCAGGTTTTAACACTGCCATCAAATGTGATCATATCAACAATAATTTGGCAAAAAGTTTCAACAACAAAGTGAAGGAGTTAAAACACTTGCCTTTCCATGACATGGTTGACCAGATCAGGATTATGATCATGAGGTTGTGGGAATTGAGAAGAAGGCTTGGTGATGTTCTTCAAGGAGATAAGCTTTCTAATGTAGTGCAGCAGGTGGTCAACAGGAGCAGAGATCTTGCACATTTGTGTGTTGAGAAATCCTCATTGTGGGGTGCTGAAGTCAGAGATACAAAGACTGGAAGGAGGCATGTTGTTGACACTCAATTGCATGAATGCACATGCCTTGAGTGGCAACACACTGGGAAGCCTTGTGAGCATGCCATACTTTTCTTGGCCTCTAAACATAAGCTAAATATGCACCCATATTTGCATGAGTATTATTCTGTAGCAAAATTCAAGGCTGCATATGCAACACCAATTCCAGCACTTACAGACCAGTCTCAGTGGCCTGAAGTGGACATTCAGTTCTCCTTGTGTCCTCCATTGATGAAAAGAAAGGCTGGGAGGCCTAAGCATAGTATATTTAAGGCTTGGTTTGAGAAAGGTGGGAGCAGCAATAAGGGGAAGAAAGATGAAAAGAAAGATGGCAAGCCAAAAAGGGCCCCAAAAGGTAACAAGAATAGATGTAAACTCTGTGAAGAACTTGGACACCGAGCTGGCTCTACCAAGTACAGATACACTGCTGAAAAGCCAAAGTATGTTCATCGAAAATCTCTGTATTTCTTGTTGATGGTTTTTCTCCCCCAACTAACTTGCTTGTTTTCAGGAGAAAGCATGGAGAAAAAGCCCCACCTCTTGTTGTTGAAGAATGTTGGCCAGTGAAAAAGGCAAGAATCAATGGCTCAAGAAAGAAGAGAACTAACCAGATCATGTTTGGTGCCGCTGAGGTGCAAATTGAACCTGTTAATGCTGTTGAGGATGAAGTGCAAACTCTTGAGGTGCAATCTGAACCTGTTAATGCTGTAGAGGATGAAGTGAAAATTGTTGAGGTGCAATCTGAACCAGTTAATGCTGTTGAGGATGAAGTGCAATCTGGAACTGTTGCAGATGATTTGGCTGTTGTCCTGCCATGTGAATCTGCTTTGGCAGCTGTGTTGCCATCTTTGGAGGTTGTGCTGCCAAGTGTTGAGTTGCCATCTTTGGAGGTTGTGCTGTCATCTACTCAATCTGCAGAAGTGCAAACTGAAGAAGTTGGACATGGTCAGGTGCATAAGTTGAGGGGGCCTAGTGGAGTTGGCAGGAAAATCAAGAGCATCAACAAACTGTGCGATGTGGAACTAAGTAGTGGAAAGAAGGTGAAAAAATCGAGTGGTAGAAAGAAGCAAAAGAAATAGAGTCGAAATCATTCAACTATGATGTGATTTGATGTGAAAACTTAAGTTTGTTGTCATTTGATGTGAAAACTTATGTTCTCTCATATAAAACTTGATAGATGTAATGGGTTATGCCATTTCATGTGAAAAGTTATGTGCTATGATGTTGATTTGACTTGATTCAAATTCAAATTTGAGCCTATCTACAATATTTTTGGAGTTCATTTGTTTGTTATGTGATGTTGCACTGTTGTATGTACTACTATGCACTTTAGTTAATAAATCCAAACCTTTTTGCAAAGTCGAACTCATAGTCACTGAAATGTTGTCCAAACAGGCTCCAAAGCTAGGGAAAACGACCCCATTTCTAAGCATGTTTTTTTCGACCTTCTCAAAATCACCCAAAAAGATTTTCTTAGCTTATATTCTACCTATATAGCATCAATACGAAGTCTCACATTTTTTGAATAAGTATTCATATTATTAATTTATTTTTGAAAAAACACCCTTTAATACAAAGTTAGTAATAAAACAAGATTAAAACTTGAAAATGCAAAAATAACTTCAGATCCTCCTTAGTCACTCCAAAATGAAGCTAAGGTGAGGTTTTTTAATTTTTTGCATTTTCAAAACCTCAAACCCTCTTCTCACTCCTTTGAACTCTATGCAACCTCAGTCGAGATAGTTCAATTTGTGAAGGTTTTTTCGTGCAAAGATTATTAGATCAAGTCTATCATTTTATATCATAAGTATGTAACATAACAAGATTATGTGCGCAAGTTTTACATTTTTTTGATTTTTTTGAATTAGTTATGCACATTTGAAGTTCGGTCAAACCTTTCAAAACCCCGTTGATTGCCTCCAAACCCCATCTAACCCTAACGCCAACCGTCGACCGTCGATCTAACCCTAAGGCCAAACATCAGCCGTCGATCTAACCCTAACGCCAAATGTGGAGCGTTGATCTAACCCTAACACCTAACTGTGGCCGTCGGATAAGCCTTCTAGAAGGATTCCGCGGGTGTAGCTGTGGGCGATCCGTGGGAGCCCTGATTCTCCAATCTGATTGGCCACCGTTTTTTTCTCCGATAAACAGATAACGTTGAGCGGGGGAGCATCCGAGTGACCGTTGGGTCGATCGGACCGGGCCGGGCTGCCACGACGTGCTCTGTTGGCATGCATGCGAGAGGGAGGGCTGCCCGCGACGTGTTGGCATGCATGCAATAGCGTCGCAACCTAGCTATTCTGCTCGTGAACGACGCAAGCTGATTTGCATGCACGCAGTGACGCAGTAAAGCAGCAGCAGGTGCACAACGTATAGGTACGTCGCATCTAAGCTATTTAAACCATTTTAACAACTGCATGCACGCAGACACGGGACGGACGCGTTGGTGCAATGTAGCTCCCTTTCGCAGTGTCACGCACGGTGGGTTTCTCACGCGGCAGCCTTACCGTTACGCGCCAAAACGAAGCATCTAGCTTATGCGCCCGTGCCGCTTTGGATTCTCTACCCGCCGATTTAATGCACTTATGCCACCACGAACGGAGGAGAGAAAATGAAGCATCGTGTATATTGACCACGGCTGCAACGCGACTATATAAGGGGCACCATTTCGAGCCAAATCCACCACTCGAGCAACCCCTCCACTTTCCAAGCCACCATGCAGTTCACCGGTCCTACCTACCGCCGCCCTCGCACCGTGCCGGAGTTGCAGTACCCGGCGGGCAGAATCGTCGAGAGCAGCCTCAGGGTGTGGGCGATATCGAGGTGGAGGGGCCCTTTCGAGTTGGCTCGCTTCTTCCTCCGTTCCGGCTATCGCCACCTCCCTGCGGGCACTCCGCCCATGTTCCAGCTCCAAGAGCACTACGACGGCGGCCACGGCAACTTCGCCATCGGCATGTACGTGACTTTCACCAACCCCTACGACGCCTACCACCTCCTCGGCCAGGTGTTCTGGTGTGGATGCGAGTTTATCGCATTCACCACCTGCAATATCTTCACAAATTTCCACCATATCTTTCCCGAGCCCAACGGCATGCACACCCTCCCCTACCAGATGCCGGAGGAGGACGAGTGAGAGGTGCTGGCTAAGGAGGGGCCAAGGAGCGTTGGTCGAGTATTTCTATCTAGCTTGTGTTGTGTTGGTTGGGGCGTGTGTGCCCGTGTCTAGTTTTAAATATTTTCGTTTTATGTTTTATGCACTATATCTTGTAAGAGGATGCCCCTCTATATGTTGTAAGGGGATGCTATTTAGGGTATCCGATGCCCCTCTATCGTGTTATCTATGTTGGTCGTACTAATATATTAATATTTATTCATGCCTAAAGTTTCTTCATTACATTCTATTTACATTGTTAAACTATGTGACCGTGTGTAGTAAAAAATACAGATCCAATCAATATACGTGTCTAAAGTTTCTTCATTGCATTCTATTTACATTGTTAAACTATGTGGCCGTGTGTAGTAAAAAATGTACTCAAACATGATCAATCATAAACTTTGTGTCTATATTGGCACACTATGTCTTCTTTCTTTGAGAGGGGCACAACCATTTTAGGTAGAAACACACGTGTAAAAACTTTAAAAACACCATAGCATGCACAAACCAAAAGAAATTTAAATTGTTACTTCGAGTGCACCTTTTGGTAAAAAAAAGTGCTAGTCGGGTTTTGGTTCACAAAGACTGCTAACTAGAACCAACCTTTTATTTCGGCCAAAACAACACGCGGGTGCACCCTAGCAGCAAGACACGATAAAAGAGCCAAAACAACACGGGACAACTCAAATAATTTGAAGCTTCCTATAGTCATATTTGTGAAATAACGAAAAGATATATCTATGTGAATAACCGTGTGCACTTTTTTTTGCACTAGCTACACTTCTTTTATGAATGGGCCTGGCTATGTCTTATTCGTCCATGCGTACGTTATAATTGGCCTGGCCTTTTCTGGCAACTGTCAACCAACTTTTTTTACCTTTTCTCCCTCTACCACTGAACTCTACACTCTGCCCACACCTCACTGACGACGGACTGAAGAAGTGAAGAAACGAAACAGAGTGAAGAAGACATACCGAATTTGTGCAGCACAACACTTTTATTCAAACATCTTTTACGATTACAAGTGATGCACAAGCTAACTTTAACAGTGATAGCCTAAACTAACGACTAATTATCATCACATAAACAAATGCGAGAGCAATTACACAAACATAAAAAAGACCGGCCACCAAATTTTCCCGCTTCTTCAATTCGATGATTGTCTTCATCTGCTTGTTCAGGTTCTTCAGCTCTGCCGTCACTGCCGTCACTCCTGCATCCCCCACAGTAGCACCAATGGAATTGCCAGATCTAGACAGGCCCGATCCAAACTTCTCCGCCTCCAACGGTAAATCGATCTCCCCTGATGCGCCAGCCAGTTGAATCCGCTCTATGTACTCATCTAGCCACTCAAAATGGGTGCATTGATTCAATTTCTGAAATCAGAAACATGACCCCTAAATCCCAAATCGGATGAAAAATATGAAATTGGGACACAAAAACCAAAATTGGCGGATTGAGAAGTAAAATCTGACATTCTCCTGCTCTGGTTTACTCTCGCATTTCACGAATTCCCGTCCAAGGTTGCCATTCTTGTTGGTCAATGTGACCAGCCGCTTCAGGGGCGCAGTACGTGGGTATACATGGCAGCTTGTCATTGGCACTGCGCCATAGCGCGGCCATGTGCGGCGGGAGGCTGAAGTGGAGCTCGACATGGGAAGGTCGTGGCCCGTTTGCCAGCCGTTGTTGCGCGTCGTCGCCGGAGAAGAAGAACAACAATAGTCAGGGAGGGAGGATGGGAAGGTCGCGGTAGGGCTCGGGTGCTGCACGGCTCGGGGTCCTCTCTTGTACCAGTGCTGAGCTGGATAAGTTAATGGGTCCCATGCTGTGAGTCCCACCATCGGGAGACACTCTGTGGGTCCAACGCTCAGTCCTTACGTAGTGGGTCCCGCTCGGATCACCTGATTCGAGTTGTCAACATGTGTTTTTGGATTAATCAGTAGTGTCGTACCTGGGCTATTTTCTACCAAAGAAACGTCGCATGGTAGTCCTTCAGCTATGTCCTATTCTGTCCAATTCCAAGGAAAGATGTCGCACATGAGCTATTGACCCGTCTTTGTCTACTCTACAGTGTTGGAGAGAAATAACATACAACGTCCTCGATTTCAATGAGACATGGAATCACGATCAAGGCATTATATGTTCGTACGTAAGTGATACTAATAGCAAGAGTGTAATGCTCCAAACCGTGCCCATATATTTTTCTTAAAAGGGGAACAGGCTTGCAACATCATTATATGCAGAATAAAACACATGTAGAAGAGACATGGTTTGTAATGCATGACAAGCTTATATATTGTGTTTTGTTTTTAACTAATGATGATAACATGCATCATAAATAAAACCGATGTAGTATATTAATGTCCAAAACTGTCATTTGTTATATGCACTTGAATCCACCTAACTCTCCGGTGCCTCATGTGGTTGTACACCTGGTTCAAAGTGACTGACCGGCCATAAAACTTAAAGACATTGTCAGCAAGCAACCGCATGTCCGCCTCTCCGAATCCCCGAACAACTGAACCCCTTTCTCCATCAACTGACAGACCCGATTCAGGACGAAGGTGGATAGAGATGTGGCCAACTTCTTCTTTCACACCGCATCAGGCATCGGCACATAACAAAGAGGCCGCACAGAGGTTGCGAACAGATCAAGGGACGCAACCTTCTCCTACGACACCAGAGATACGCAATGTCTTCAGTTCTAGGGGAAGAACTATGCTTGACGATCCTAGCGATCTACTAGAATGGAGCACATACGAACATATGAACTGTGAGCTAGAACATGACAACAAATCTAAGTTGTGATAGCTAGGGTTGGGTGTTTCTTACCACGATCTCAATCTCGACCGACGAGGACGACATGTCTAAGATAGCCGAGGACGAAGCCGGAGGAGCAGCAGTGTTTATAGCCGCCGCGAATCGGCGGGCAGTAACCCAATTTCTCCCGCCGGATCTTCTTCCCCCACGAGTGAGAGAAGAACTTGGCTCCGTGGAAACGCCCGAATCGGGCGTTCCTACAGACCGAGGGATGATTTAAAACTCGTGCGGTGCAAAGATTTTCTCCGAGCGCGCGGAACCAAACGTCCTTATTTTTACCGCGTCATGCGAGAAACGGGATCGGAGCAACCAAACATGCCCCTAGTGTCCACACGGGAGGAAACCCAAATATGGGACCAAGGCTGTCGGTTTGCTTCAGATCTGCAGCGTTTGCTATCCATACCAATGCAAGAAATAAAACGTAAAAAAGAACAGAGTATATGCGAGGAATATCCAGTGATTCCGTGAATTATTCGAGCTTCAGTCCTTCCTAGGTAGAGAGGTCCAGGTGCGAATAGTCCATCGGTTAGTCCATCGGTTTCAATCATACTTGTAGTTGGCTGAGATGTCATATCGTTAATTTGATGACCCGACATGCATGCCAGCCATGACTATGACCATGGCCGGCAGCAGCACCACCACCGCTAACCTCCACCACCGACATCCTCACCATTTCATCCTCTTCTTGCTACTGCCGTGCCTTCAGTTCGCTTTCCATCTCGTCGATGGCGGCGGCATCCCGACGACGCTGGACGGCCCTTTCACGCCGGCCACGCGCGCGTTCGACCGCTCGCTCCGGCAGGGCAGCGAGGACGTCCCGCTCTCCGACCCCCGCCTGGCCCCGCGCGGGCGCCCGCCGTCCCCGGAGCAGATCGCGCTCGCCGTCTCCGCCGACCCCACCTCGCTCTGGGTCTCCTGGGTCACCGGCCGCGCCAAGGTCGGCTCCCACCTCACCCCGCTCGACCCCGCCGCCGTCCGCAGCGAGGTATGGTACGGTGAGCGCCCCTCCTCCTCCTCCAGCCACCCGCACCCGCACGTGGCCACCGGCTCGGCCGAGGTGTACAGCCAGCTGTACCCGTACCCGGGCCTCCTCAACTACACCTCCGGCGTCATCCACCACGTCCGCCTCGTCAACCTCACGCCGGCCACCCGCTACTACTACCGCTGCGGCGACAGCTCCCTCGACGGCGGCCTAAGCGACGAACGCTCCTTCCGGACGCTGCCTGCGCCGGCGCCGGACGCGTACCCTCGCCGCGTCGCGGTGGTCGGGGACCTGGGCCTCACCGGCAACTCCACCTCCACCGTCGACCACCTCGCCAGGAACGACCCGTCCCTGGTCTTGATGGTCGGCGACATGACGTACGCCAACCAGTACCTCACCACCGGCGGCAAGGGCGTCCCCTGCTTCTCCTGCTCCTTCCCCGACGCCCCGATCCGGGAGTCGTACCAGCCACGATGGGACGGATGGGGAAGGTCAGTCCCAGTTTAAACAAGTGTTCACCATTTGGATCATCTTTGATCGATCGCCATTGTTGAACAGGGGATCGATCTGTAATTCTGTGTCACATTCTGATCGCGCTCGTGTTGTGTTCTGGATTCAATTACTATTAGATTCATGGAACCGCTCACATCGAGGATCCCGATGATGGTGATCGAAGGGAACCACGAGATGGAGCCGCAGGGTCACGGCGGCGCGGTGACGTTCGCCTCCTACTCGGCGCGTTTCGCCGTGCCGTCGGAGGAGTCCGGCTCCCACTCCAAGTTCTACTACTCCTTCGACGCCGGCGGTATCCATTTCATCATGCTCGGTGCCTACGTCGACTACAATCGCACAGGTATGTATAATACTACTCCATATATAATTCATCACAACCTCATCCGAATGAATCACACAAGATTGTACAACAACATTTTCGCCTACAAATATAATATAGGAGCCCAGTACTCGTGGTTGGAGAAGGATCTGCAGAGAGTCGATCGAGGAGTCACCCCGTGGGTTGTTGCTTCCTGGCACTCGCCCTGGTACAACAGCTACTCCTCGCACTACCAGGAATTCGAGTGCATGAGGCAGCAAATGGAAGGGCTCCTCTACCAACATGGGGTCGACATCGTCTTCTCAGGGCATGTATGTATGTCAGCTCTCATTATTCATACTTGTATGGTTTGATTCAGTACCTTCTTATGTTCGGTTCACTTTCACACGGTAGTATTAATTTCCCCCTTATAGAGCACTTCACCAGAGTAACAAGCAAAGATTAAAATGCATATTCTCTTCTTTATCCTACACCTTAGTAACTAAACTTGAGCACACCATTCCAAAGCTCGAAGGTTGGTGCGACTGCAACATCCTCAAGACCTGCCTATGTTTCTTGTTGAGTGCACCAAGAAGCAAGAATCATGATCACCATGAAGAAAGGCCAGAAGATTGTCCTTAAAGAGGTTGCTTTTTGCACCAAAAGTTGACGCTGACAGACATGACCACCCCAACGCATCCGTCAGAAATAACAATCCAAAAAACAGATGCAGAAGACTCTCGTCGAAATTCATATGGCCCTATTTGCTATCCTTAATCCTCGATTTCTATTTCATTTGTCTGGATTCTGAACTTATTTTGGTTGATTAAGGTACACGCATATGAAAGGATGAACAGGGTATTCAACTACACACTCGACACCTGTGGACCGGTCTACATCACGATCGGAGACGGTGGTAACATTGAGAAAATCGACATTGATCACGCGGATGATCCTGGAAAATGTCCCTCGCCAGGTGACAACACTCCTGAATTTGGTGGAGTCTGCCATCTCAACTTCACCTCTGGTCCTGCCAAGGGGAGATTTTGCTGGGAGAGACAGCCGGAATGGAGCGCGTTTCGCGAAAGCAGCTTTGGCCACGGGATTTTAGAGGTAATAAAACTACGTGACTATCTCCTTCTCATCATCGGTTGCATTGTTGTGTCACAAGGAAATGCATATGCATGCTTTACTCTCTCCTTCTCATCATCATCACTTTCGAGCTCATATAAATACAGGTTGTGAATTCGACATATGCCTTGTGGACATGGCACCGTAACCAGGATACATATGGAGAAGATAGTGTAGGGGATCAGATCTACATAGTACGGCAACCCGATGAGTGTCTAGTGCAGTCTACGAGTGTGACTTCGCTGGATTGGTGATAATTCCGCAATAACTTATTAATGTATATTTACAGTTACGCACTAGTAGATTCCTAATCAGTAACTTTCTTTTCCTTTGACGTTGTATAGAACAGTCCCTCGTCAGGATGCTCCTATTCGCCATTGAGTAGCAGCCCAGGTGCTCTGCAGGCTGTTAAAAGTGGCAATCTCCTTTGGACTACATGCATGATTTTGCTCAGTACAATTTTCAAGGAACATTTGAACTACTCCTAGCTTTTAGTGGGCAAATTCAGAGAAGCTGATGGATTCTGTGGTGGCAAGAGGATAGATTATGTTATGGGTAGTATTGGGGTTGTATAATTATTTTCGGAAATAGAAGGTTTCTTTTTGATTATTCACAATATACAACAAGGTGATTCACCTGTGAAAGAGTTCAAGCTCCCGACCTCTGTGTCGAGGATGCACATAGTCAAACTGCAGCAAACACAGAAACAGAAACAAAACTCGAGAACAATCATTATGTAACTAAGGTAGCAACCATAGTAACGCCTAGTGCTTGCCATTTTGTAAATCTCCACCATTTACCGACCTAGGACTTGGGACATATTTAGTAGTGTACTAAGAATCTGTTATACTACGGCTGAAACTCAAGTGTTAATCGTCTAACCTAGGGACTTCTTTCCTGAATGATAAACACCCCAGATTCTAAAATAGTTACATTCCTTCAGACAAATCCATAGGCAACTTCGTAATCGTCATCAGTGGTGATACAAGCAATAAGTAGTAATACCATTCCAAATTGTTCCATGGATGGTAAAGTGTATTGGAGTTCTAATCACTGAATAAGACTTTCATCATCGCTGCTACTATGTTCCAGCAAACTAATTAGCTCACAATCGCTTTCAACCACCTCCCATTCTATTTCCATCTCTGGTTTTCCTTCGTCGTTAAATGTAGTTATCATATAATCATATGGTTTGAGGTCAGCATTATGTGCCAACGTCCACTCAAGGTGTCCATTGGTTGCTTCCTTCAGTGTCCATACAAGGAGGTGATACTCAAGAAGAATCACGTAGCGAACCCCTATCTCATAGGTCGCGAGAACGGACCTCTTGGGGAGTGACCATATGTAGTCCTTGTCCCTCTCGTCCTCGTATGGAGGTGAATTCCCGGGGAGCTGGACCATGTCGTACATCCTCTCTGCGCAACGCAGTATCATGAGGACACCACTGTGGCAATGCACGTAGAGTGATCCACGCCAGTACTCGCCTGACCATGTCCTCTTCTGCAAACCCCGCGGTGCCATCACCACATCGTAGAGGTGTCCCGAGGCGCATCGGCCGGGCGCAAATTCCTGATTCTCCCACTGCCCAATCCTCGATGATGAGAAAACCAGTAAAGGCACCATCCTTTTCTCGATCATGTCACAATTCAACGTGCCAAACTCGCGTGTAGAGCCAGATGGCCCCATCGATTCTACCTCACGTTTATGTTCTTCAGCAGACATCTTTTTGGCAAGAAGGAGGAACACATCATGATGTTGAGACACGGCCGGGTCGAAAGCAAGAAACATTCCCTCGACGTCGCACGGCCACAGCGTAGGCGGGCTCGGCAGGAGAGCACACCGCATGGTGGCCGGATTGCACACGTAGACATCATTGGCGTCCGCGAACTTGTACTTGTCCCGGATGAGAAGGCCATTGCAGTGCTGTTGTACACAAGGGGACCAATCGCCCCAGATGAAGGGACACCGGGACCTGGGACGCGACGTCAGCCGTGCAAAGAAGGCGCAGCGGGTGGTGAATCCGTAGTAGGTGGTGTAGATGCCAGGGAACTCGCGCGGGAAGGCGTGAGTAAGGAGGAGGTTGTGGCCGTCGATGATGGCGCGCCACGAGCGGCACACACGGCAGGACTCGGCCTGGGAGGCGGCGGAGGACGTCGACGAGCAAGTCGTAGGGGAAGCAGATACCGTTGGCGTCCTCCTCGCCGGCATCCATCTCTCGATCGCCAGCCGAGTTGGAAGCTAGCGCACACGATGTGATCTGATATGATCAGCCGTAATAAAAGTCTATCTTGGCTGGAAGATAGCTTCCATGTATTGTATCTCACGGTTGCCAAATAAAACACCGGATTTTTCTCCCGTGCATATCGCTCGGTCTAGAATTAAAAATCTAGCCCCTCAACCCCCTATGAAAATACTCGTTGGGTTCCTGTGATCTTTTGTTTTTGTGTGCGTGATATACATATATTAGTATAATTACAGTAATATAATCTAGATTGATTCGTTGACCAAACTTATTCAGAAAGATGTTTACATGACTGTTATTCAGATTAAGCACATATTCTTAACATCTCCACTACTCCAGTAGTATGTAATCCTCACAGATGACCATGTCCAGGTTCAGTATATTTAATTAGAGACATCTTGCATGTTTAGAAACCAGTTTAATAATAATGAGTATAAATCACGTACTAACTCAATTCTCGGTACAAGCAATTCATGGATGCGCAGCCTAAAATACATTCTGACAGGCTAGAAGAGATACTGACGAATCAAGACAGTTCCTTTCCGTGAAAAATCCACAAGTGGCAGCCAATACCACCTATGTGTTTTCCCCTTCTAAGAAGAACACCATCATGGGCTGACTTTTTCGGCCATCCAATCGCTGGACTCATCTCCTTCTTGCGTTCTTGTGAACATCAACCTCTGATTACTTTTCAGGTTCACATAATCAACCTGAGAGTGTAAAACCATGAGTAAGCAAAACTATAGAGGCATATGTATCTGTGGTATTCTACACAATTTTTTGAATGGTCTTTTTACACAATTTTCGTATACTGATTCTGTATTTCAAAGTACATGCAGACGCTATAAGAAACCATGAACATGCAGCACATGAGAAGTTGCAAACAAGCACCGAACCTAACCTTTTCTGGCTCAAGAGTCAAAAGACAATAGGCATCCACTGGGCCAGCTGATGGATCTAGGTGAACATCCTGAACATGATCATCATTTGCGACGGGAACCCCTGGACATGGTCCTAAGTATTGAGATCTCGACTTCACTGAACTGGCGAACCAAGCTTTCTCTCGTTGCTGTATGAAGAAACAACCAATGCTGAGCATGGATTATAAAAGTGCGCTGCTTATATATGCAATAGAACATAGTGTGCTGCTTCTGAAAATCAGCAAAAGCTTTGAAACGGGAAAGTCGTGGAGACATTTATACGAGGTTAAACTGTTGCTCTGGATGAGACAAGCTAACTCTACATGTGAAAAAGTTACACTAAACTGAACTACTAAAACAAATACTAGATTGTGCATAAATAAACCTTTCAGTACTCATTTCCAAGATACCTCCACAATGCAGAATAGAGACAAGGAAGACTCTGTTCAGCTCTAACCTGGAGCTTGGTTGGGTCCGAGTTTGAACCATCGATCACATCTATGATACCACTGATGCGAAATTGTTCCCACGAATCAGTGAAATACCAGCATATCTGTAAGAATTAAGTATTAGGTATTTTTCTGATGGCAGTTGTGACTGGTGGTTCTTAATATGATGGTACACAATCCTACCTCGCCGAGGGGCCACTCTTTGATCTCACTAATCTGTCGATCACAATCCACACATCAAAACATACAACATAATAGTGAGCAGAAAAAAATCTACGAAGTCACAGGGATAGCAACGACCTTGTTACTCCGCGCATCTGTATTAATCTGAATCTTGTCACAGTGCTCCTGGAAGCCCCTGACACGACCAAAATTCCAGATCAAAATCTGTAAGAACTGTAAGGGTAAGGACGGGGGACTACGGCCTGAGGAGGTGGCACCTGAACACGACAGTCCGATTCGCAGGCCTGCCGCCGCCGCCCACCGTGGCCTGAAATGGTTCATCGTTAGGGCATCTAATTTTCCCCGAAAGGGAAGGGGAACGGGAGAAGGGAGCGTACGAGCTGGAAGAAGGTGGAGTGCTTGAGGTGGGCGTTGGCGTCCAGCGCTCTCTGCAGCAGCGTCCTCCATGAATTTGAGAGCGCCGACGCGGCGGCGCTACCGCCGGCCATACCTGCCGCCGCCTGGTGCCCTGTCGCCTCCGGGAGGTTTCACTTCACTGTCACGAGGAATCGAGGATGTCGCCTGCTGATGCCGGGCGCGGAGATGGGCGCGGATTGACGGCTGGGATTGCCTGAGAGCTATCCCGTCGGGCCCACAGCTAGTGAGAGGTAGCAATGATTTTAAGTAATATCGCGGAAAGTCTTTTTTTTCTCTCCCGAGCTCAAGTGCTCCCTGTATATTATTATTTTTAAAACTATATTTACATGTTTCATAAAAATGTGAAACAAAATCTCAAAAGCAGCTAATGATGTATCCCAAAAGCGTGCAAAATCTCAATTCACTATATTCTGAGGTACACAAAAATGATAAAGTTTGGATTTTTTTAGATTTGAAATCACTATATACTCAAATCTATAAATTTATCATTTCTGTGTAACTCAAAATACACATTATTTTCTATTGATATTTTGCATGTTTTTGGTATAATTCAATTACATCCAATTTATTTTTAGAATTTTTTGGAACTTAGAAATATGATTTTTTTTATTTTAGAAAAAGGATCAGTGCTGCCCATATACACCACTCAGCTCATATCTTTATACATTCCAACAATGGTTTTAAGTGATATCTTTATAAGTTTTCTAGGTGACAAGAAATTGATACTTTTGACTAAGGTGTCAGTGGGATTCCATCTAGATCCCACTTTTAGTTTATTTTAAATTTTGTATTGTTAAATTTCATCAAAATTTTACACTAGAAATCTCAAAATTTTACACCTAACTTGTCACCCTACTTTTGACAGATTCCTGTGTCAATCGAATATGGATAGGTCGTCAACATGAAACACCATTCATGCCAAATGATATGCAACGACATGTTGTTTGCTTGCCTCATCATCATAGCATCATACCTCAGCTGAAAAGGACGTAAACAGGGATCAGCTTGCAAAATGACTCATAAATACAAGAAAACCATGTACAACAATTATTGTGACCTGACTGTTGAATCTTCATATGATTTATATGGTGAGACTTCGGAGAAAATGAAATATGTGGCATGACAGATATAGGACAACCGCTGCAAATTGAAGTGGAAAGTGCCATATTTACATCATATACACACGATACAAGTCTCAAGGCACTCATTCATTCTATGGTTTGATAGAACTATGTAGCAAGTTCATTCCGTTCAGCTATCCATAGTGGATCGCACTACATGAAAAGCAAAAGTTACAAGCATAGTTTCTGATTCTTATAATGGCCAGGTTACAAGCACAAACATTCCCTACGTGGCTGCACATGGCTACATCGAGTCGCTACAGCAGACATGGATTAATCTGAATCTGGCTGTTGCTTGGATGCTCGCCGAAAGTAGTATCTGTTACCACGAAACAGAGAGGATTATTCATTAGCAAGTACTGTAGAATTTACCAAGGAAGAACTAATAACAAGATTGAAAGGAAGTCTGTCGCATACACAAAAATGTCGATGCCATGAAGTGATGCATATTTCCTGAGCAAGCGTTCTATGGTATACCACTCTGATCGCTGTGAGCCACTCTGCTGACCAATCCGGGGCATATGGATACTCGCTTCAGGTAAATACATGGAAACGAATCAAGGTCAGACTAATAAATTAGCTACTAGAATAAATCACATTGGAAAAACAAAATGTAAAGTTGTGTTGGTTAATCGATACAAAAATGCTGACTATTAGTCTACTATCACCATAGGCACACACACACCACCTCATGAGCAACTAAATTGAGCTGGTTTAAGAACTGAACTAAATTCACACCACAGACAATTTATAACAGGACTCTATGATGACACTCCTGCTACATAGTAATCGTTTGAACTATTGAATATATATATATATTTTTAAAACTATTGAATAGGTAAAACGGAGAACATGAACCGGTGAAAACACAAGATATCTAATGTCAAGATTTACAGATGCACTCAAAGTTCCAAATGCGCCAATAGACCAAGAAGGGATTGATACCAGAACGCTGAGCAGCTGAGAAGGCCGCCTTTGATAAACACATCTCCAAATCAGATATTGAGATTCCACTTCTTGGAATTTTACGCTTCGGACTATAAGACTGGACAACAGCTAGTGCCACCCAAAGAGGCGCATCCAAACTCCGGCTACAGTTGGCTTCTGCAGAGTGGATACAGATGCAGTGAAATACAATAATTGGGCACAGCGCAAAGTGTAGGCTATGATTTATAACACTAACATAAGTTCAGCAAAAAGGATACAAATGCAGTGCTTGAAAAGAAGTTGGAGTAGCTGTAGAATAAGATTTATTTATACACTAACAGAAGATGAGGCTTCAATAGATTCTTGCACATAATATAGCAACAAAATTTAAATTGACGTAAATACAAAGCAGACAACTATAATCTGAACTCATATTCAAATGAAAATGAATGAACTCAGATTTACTACAAGAACATGACTGCCAGTGGCGGAGCCAGCTCACTCGTAGAGCCGGGGCAAACACATTACATGGTACGGTGCCAACGATTTGCCCCAGCTTGCTTCGTTGCTAACATGTGTGATTGCACTAATTAACAGGGGGCACTCGCCGGCCGAGCCCGGGCAGCTGCCCGGGGTCGCCGGGAGCTGGCTCCGCCCCTGATGACTGCAAATACCTTTGTTGACTGCAAATACATCGAAAGTCCACCAAATGCAGGCTACAGTGATATAGCTTTACAGGGTTGTATGATTATTCTGTCAATGTAAACCACCTAGAATGGACTTTTAGAGTAGCCACATGAAAAGGACCTGAACACGATTCTGTCCTTGGATCATAATTTATCTGTGGTGATAAGTGATAAATTGGTTACTTGATATGTGATCTATTGTGGACAGAAACACTGCCATATTTGATTTGTTCTTGTATCCGAGAAATACAACACTAACAACTGACTCCAAAGGGCCGTCACTTCAAAATATGCATATGAATACAGACATATGACAAATCTGTGATGGTCAATCAGTAAATAGTCGCTATGAGTGATGATTTTCATATAGAAAACAATATCGACTTGAATTCGATTCGCATTAGCTTTCCTGAAAAGGTTAGCTCGGCATTGATGGATGAGGAGGAAGGAAGACAATCACGCATCATCGGAGTGAGCAAATTAACAGCAGTATCAAAGATATCTTTGGGCTCAGGTACCACTTAAGAATCATGTGCTTCTCTTAAAGAAGTGAAAATAATGGAGCAAGTGTAAGAACGAACCATCTAGCTCAATCAAGTGAAGATCGCCCATGTGAAGATCGTCAAATTCAGAAGCACGCTTATAAGCATCTGGAATGTGTGTCGAGAGACCAGTCAAAGCATCAAACATTCCTCCACGTCCCCATGTCCCAGAATTATCTACGCAACTGCAACAGCATTTGATCTGTTTAGAACAAAATGTGGTTCGGAAAAAAATTAAGAAATGTTGGAAGGAATTCACCGAAATTCAAATTGCACAATTCGACCCCACAATGTATGGGAGCTTTCAGCACTGGGTACACCCTTTTTCAAGCTAAACAGTTTAAACATGATCTAACATGGCATAGCCTTCTAATGGGATATTGCATAACATGCTACGATTCCTTCAAGATTCTAGTCAGAAGTAGTGGACTTTTGGTAAATAATGTAGTCACACTTCTTCCCTGAAAAAAGTACCTGAATATAATTGCAGGCTTTGCAGCGCAAACTTTGGATGGATTAGTGCAATCTCCATATACAAGTTGGACGGATCCTGAGTCTGAAATATTCTGATTTGGCATGTTATCAGGATGTTTGACCGCTAATGTCTCGTATCCCAAATCTTTCCACTTGGCTAATCTCTTCTCTTCAGCTTTTTTCTTATTAGCTTCACGTTTCAACTCCCTTTCTTCAGGGGCAGCTCTTTGACTTTCTAGTTCAACTGTGGCATTTTGAATAGAATGTGAAGCCTCCTTAAACTTTTCCACCCAGGAGAGGTATGCAGCTTCATCAACACCAGGATCAATTTTAATAGAATCATAAGCTCTCGTAATCACGGCCCCGCTACCGTCAGTTGAATTCGGATTGATTTCAAATGCTCGGCCATCCTTTTCTGAAGGTTCATGAGTACGCATCTTGACAACATTTTCCGACATCGATTCCAATTTTGCCAGTGTCTCCTCATTGATTGTTTCTGCAGCTGTATCTGCAGGGTCAAATTGGTGTAAGCCAAATATAATCGAACGCATGTCACTAACTTCATTTCCCACATCTTTCCTTTCCTCATCAGTTGTATCATTATCTCCAAAAATATTGTGGCTAAGCTCAAGTTTTCTCTCTGCTCTTCGCATGATGACCTGCATCCATTTCAAATAAAAAAGAAAAATCTCAGGAGCAACTTAATCAAGGAAGTACTAGTACACGGGAATCAGAGCTTTGACCTCTTCAATTGTGCGCTGTGATACCAAATTTATTGATAATACATGATTCAACTGTCCAATGCGGTGAGTACGCTGCAAAGCCTGTTTGTCAGCTTGAGGATTCCAGTCTTGTTCATAAAAAATAACCTGCAGCCAATCATTTCAATTAGCAACAAAATGATCAATGTCATGAAGTTTTCAAAAAGCTGAATGATCATTAATCTGGAACTGTCTACTGGGCACTAAATACACATTTAGAATAAAGAAACCATCACTGGAATGCGCAGATTAGGGAACTGGACTTGAGTTAGACTCACAGTATCAGCACCAATGAGATTAAGCCCAACACCCCCTGCTCTAGTTGATATCATGAAAACAAAAGGTCCACTTGGATTGTTGTCATCTCCCAGAACACCTTTCGTAGGTTGAGAGCTGAAGTTTCTTATTGCCGCAAACCGCTCCTCGGCACGTACTGAACCATCAAGGCGCTCATACGTGTAATTACGCAGTTCTAGGAAATCCTGTTTAAGGGATAAAGCAAAATAATTATTTACGGTGAACTGCATGTGTAACCATAAGATAAATAAGTCATTATATGCAAGCATTGTTCAAGAAAACAAAACCTGCAGAATGTCCAGCGTCTGAGTCATCTGAGCAAATAGCACAACACGATGACCTAACCTGTGGAGCTTCTTAAGAACGAGATCTAGCACAAGAAGCTTTCCACTAGCCTGATAAATATCATATAAAATATTGATAAATAACTGGTCTGCATAATCCCAAAAGGAAGTCACATGTCCTAATTTCACATTTGCAAATTATTCCTGCAGCATGAATCAGGCAAAATCTAAACATACTCTTACGCCCTGTTTCTAAATTAAGTTGAACTGACCTGAACCAAATGCTCCCCCTCCTCATAAGGCTCAGGCTCAATCCCACTGAACAGATATGGATGGCTGCAAGCTTTCCGTAGTTGTATTACCTGATAGAATTTACAAAAACAAGACACGGAACTTAAATTTGTACAGAGCTTCTAATGAGCATAACTGCCAAAGGGCAAAGCAAGGTCAAAATGAGATATCATGAAAACATGACTTGATAAAAGTGGAAGACCCAGGAAGACCCACATCCCAGCACTCTGATATGAACTAATAAAACCCAACAGTCTTACTCTGACAACAATATTAAACTGTAAATGGTATGTAAAGATACATCGAAGTACAATTTTACTGAGATGTGATCTCGTTTGGTATGGCATTCTTTATACAATACTTTTTTGCCAGAAGAAGATAAATAGTTAATAAATAATGAGTTCACAAAGATAGCCACAATGCAAAGCATAGTGAACTCCAAAACTCATCCAGCTAACATCAAACAAGCTAATTTCATCAATAAAAGCAATACACATGAAAAAAAATCTACACAATTTCATATTGTGGGGTTGAACATATATACGAGATACTGGTAGGCAGAAAAAGAAAACCATTACAATGTTTTGCAAAGATTGATGACGAGAAGATCCACCAGTGAATGAAAGAAGTGTTTGTAGCTCTTTTCTCAACACTGATAAGTATATCTTCTTCTGAACAGGTGTCAGAGGTACCATCCTGTAAAGATCAATGAACTATAAAAAGGTAAAGGGGCAAAATGCAAGAATATTATGGTGAAGCTTAAATACTGTCATACTGACACTGTCAGCTCAGTTAATGGAGGTATTTCCAGAATTCCGCTCTCTATCAGGAAAGCTTTTGTTCGTCGCAGCATAAATGCTCTGAGTATATGTTTAAGGATCTTGAATTGTCTGTTTGCTTTATTAGCTTGATTTCCTGTTGTGGAACATATCAACATTTTGAAAACTGAAGAAGCTGACTTCATGTAAAAAAAATAGATATTGTTCAAGGAACGGTGCATGTTCACATTTTTTGCAGAAAGGGCACCTGAGCGGGGCAGGTACCCTGTGCTTATGTGAACAATTCAGACAAACAAAGCGAAAAGATCTGACAATCAAAGAAACGTCATAGATGATTGAATGACGTGAAAAGAACTGGTCTGAAATATTAGAAAGAACTGGCTTAAATAGATAAACGCATTGACAATCATTGCAAAGTCAAACGTTAGGTACCTTATCTCAGTACATGGTAACCAAAGTTTAATTTCCAGTTTCCAACCAAAGACGGTTGGTTGGGTTATTCCTGTGGATTTCCCACTATGATTTCCTAAGATTTGAATCTGTTGTCTGTTACTCCGTTGTGATCCTTGAGATGATACTAGCCACTGTATCACAATCTCAAATATTTAATGGCAATATTGCTCATTGCCATACCCATGATCAGGGAACTGGGAAACATCATCTAAGGTATCAATGACATGTAGCCCAGGGCGCCACTGTCACACTGGATTTATTTTCCAATCTGTACCTCTTTGAGAGGGAACTGGGATAATTTTCTCTTTTTAGATGGACAAATAGTTTTTGTTGCCATGAGAGGATTTCCATTCAAATCATTTTCTTCGAACTAACAAAAAAATCCGCATAATGTGTGCTCTACTTTTATGTGTTCTCCAAAAAATAACAAGACCATTGATCAAAGAGTAACAGTATTTAACTATCCCATGGCCATGCACCTACCTAAATAAAATATAACATGAAGCAGGAAGAGACTACACAGCTGCTAGTACCCAAAGTGCTGCTAAATGAAAAACATTAGAACAGATGGTACATGAGGCCTATAGTGCTCACTGTGAAGTTGCATAAATGCTCTTTCTGACTAAACAAAAAATGTCACCAGACAACTGGATACACCTAAAGATGAATCCTACATATAATTAAGGAAAATACCTGCTAGCAAATTCCCAGCTTCCCTAAAAGTATAAAGAAATTCGTCGAGGGGGTCAAAAATTGAAGGCATGCAGAAGTGCATCAACGCCCATAGTTCAGAAAGGTTGTTCTGGACAGGAGTGCCTGTCAGTAGTAGACGCCTTGGCATGATAAAACGTTCTTCGAGGACATTATACAATACCTGGAAAAATTGCAGAAAAAGTGTTAATAATCAGAGCCCTGGAATCCCACAATCATAGTGAAGGAGCAGTTTTACATACACTGGATGGATTTTTTAGACGCTGGGCCTCATCAATGACCACGTAGAGCCAGGGAATTTGTGAAAGGAAGTCTTGGTCCATCAAGGCTATGTCATAGCTCGTCAGCAACACATCAAATGGTAATTCCTAATTTGCATTAATGAAAAAATAAAGAAGATAAAGACCTTGCACCAAAATAACTGCAGAAGTAGTATAAGAAAAAAATGCTCCAAGACAAGCACAACAAGGCTGTTCCAAAACATGTAAGAACAAAAGATACAACAGCCAACAGGTCTTACCCACATTGAAGAAGATTTAGAAATAAGGTACACAGACTTGTAAGGAAACATCATACATTTGAAGCAGATGATGCTGAAGATTTCTGGACATCTTCATGCATCATCCTCCGCAGATTACGACGATGCACCTTATGGCCGACGTACTGGATGACCTTCAAGGTAGGGCAGAATTTACCAAATTCCGAGAGCCAGCCATCTGTCACACTAAGAGGACATAACACCACTGAAAGAAGAGCACCATCCTTATGAGATAAAATGGAACTGCTAGAGCAATGAGTTCTTTTACAGATAAGTGAGATTAAGCAGGTAAGAGGTACGCACGAAACGGTCCAGGTGCAATGGATTTGATCTTCAGGTAGCTCAGCAGAGAAATTGCTTGCAGGGTCTTCCCCAGTCCCATCTGCACATATGGTCAGACATGCATAAGCATCAACAGTCACGGAAGCAAACATTGTTCTGAAAGCGTTAGTGCCCAATTGCAATATGCAGCAACCACTGTTCGTGCCCAAATTTTAGATACGGTATCCCATCTACAGAAGAGCGGTCATGGAAGGAAAGGGCAGGCTCACCTCATCGCCTGCAAAGCCAAACGGACCAGAACTGAATTAATTCATCGATTAATCGCAGCAATAGAGCACTGGTGGAGGAGTTGAGATGTAGGGCGGAGGATGAGGGTGGTTAGTACGGACCGAGGAGGACGTTGACGCCGAGGTGGTAGCGGCGGATGAGCCAGTCGACGCCGTCAAGCTGGTGCGGCTTGAGGTCGGCGGTGACTCCGAGGTCGACGGACGAGAAGCGCGGAGGCTGGGAGCCTCCGTCGGAGGAGAGGACGAGGTCTGCGGCGGCGAGCAGGCGGCGCTCGTAGGCGGTCGCCGCCGTCGCCATTGGGGGAGGCGCGGGAAGTCGCGGAAAAAAAATGGGAAATGAAAGTGGGGATACTGGGAACGGCGTGGAAGAGACGAGAAGGCTGCGAGAGAAATAAAATATTGTTTGCCCCTGTCGGAGCGGGTCGGCCGTGGAGGCTGGTGAGCTCAAATGGGCCGGGTATTCGTACTGAAAACAGAACGCGAAGTCCAACTTCGGAAGGCCGGGTGGGCTTCTGTGTCTTGGGCTGATACAAGGGAAGCCCAACATCCTACATGCATGTTTGGTCAGACTGCAGAACACCAAACGTAAGATTCTTTCCCTTCATCTCAAAAAAGAAAAAGCCCTAAAAAAATCAAAACATAAGATTCTAAAATGAAGCTTAAAGTTAAACAAATGTTCACATAACACATGATGCACACCCCGGTGCTATCCGGAATAGTCACCCTGGACAATACCATATACAGTAAGAAAACAAGCGATGGAAAAAATCAACTATAGGAGTAAATGAAACATGGAATCTATCTTACCCATGAGAAAGCCACAATATCTAATGTGGGTAGCAAAAAAAACTTACCCCCGGACAAGGTTCTCATAATTTTGGGCAACACGCGATTTTGGAAGGCTTCGTGATTAGTTGTGATCTACATCTAATAATGTGTGGAATGAAATATAGTGCCATTTCCTCGAAATAAGTACCGTAGATAGAGAGCACAATCAATTTTGTACAGACCCATTGAATCTTTAAACAACTACATCGTTGACTCAAATAACTAGCCTCTTCGAAATTACATGATTTAATATACATAAGCATGCTCATTTTAATCTCATACTCCCTCCGTCCCAAAATAAGTGACGTGGGTTTGTCTAGATTCGGATGTATCTAGACACGTTTTAGTATATTACATGCGAATCTAGACAAACTCAAGTCACTTATTTTGGGACGGAGGGAGTACTACATTTCATTTGATTGGCTCGTCGGTCATATAAAATAGTCAAATCATGTGTAACACCTACAAGTGAGCCTTTTACTTGGTCAAACACCTATTCGTTGTAGGATCCATTAGGAAATATATGGATCAATGAGTTTACATAGGTTTTTCCGTATATTGTTAACGGAACCATTCAAGATCGAGTTTACTGGGATCATATGAGGATGGTGGTGGCGATGATGGCACACTGGCTTCTTCATGCACCTTGGCGAAGCGGCCATTGACCCGTGGCCTCAGCTGGGCGTATGCTTTTCTGGACTCGTATCGAATTTGATTATCGTAACACCGCCTCTTCCTCTTCTCCCTGTACCTCATCACCTTAGCCTCTCTCTCATGCATCATAGTATGATGTGTCTCCACCACCATCATCTCCCCGTTGATAGCCATTATCGCCTCATTGCTCGCGGTGTAAGTGAGTGTGCCCCCAGAGAATGGCATCTGAATATCAATTGAAAATAATAATTTGAGTGAAATTAGAGACAGCATGTACCAAATTATCTGATGAAGGAATTTAGTTAGTAACCAACAAGTTATGATATGTTTCATTAAATGATAGTTAGCTTTAGCGCCTTTTCTTACGGTAGGTTATGGAAATCGATTATGGTGATTCTTTTGAACCAAACTAGTACTCATGTTTTGTGTCACTGTCATTAATTTGGTGGTGCATTTGATTATACTTCCTTTGTCCATAATTATATGACACATATGTATTGCAAGTTTCAACTTTGACCCTTATTCTGACCAATAAAACATGGGTTATGGTGTTACAAAAGTTACCGTTGAATTCATATTTGGATAAAGTTTCCAATGGTATGATTCTTTTGAATGTTTTCTCATATATTATTTTTCAAATAGATGATAAAAGTTGGTCATACAAAAAACTAGGATGTAATGTAATTGTGGACGGAGAAAGTATACATGTAGAGCCTGATCAGCTGAATCAATAGGGCTTGGCATAACATCTTAAACTTAGAGATCCAATTTACATTGATCATTTTCGAGAGGAAATAAATCATGAGGACAATAGAAACAATATTGTTCAATTATTGGATTTCCGAAAAGGAGGCATATAGCCCCAGCCTTTGCATGGCACACAACCAGATTCAAACTAACACTTGACCACATGCATGAAATAAGAGCATCACATTGATATTTGTCTAGACGACCGATGGATTAGCTAGTAAAAGGTGAATAACATGGTCTGAAAAAGAGATTGGTTGGTTTCGTCTTCATTACTGACTAAAACCCAAACATGTATTATACTAGCGATTTTTTGATAGATGACGCTTTTATTAAACTCATAATTTCAAACCTAGGCGATACAAGCAAACATCTTGCACTAGCTATCTTATAAGTTTTCTTGGGTGCATCGTGCAAATTGTGTTAGCCCCTTTTTTTCTTGCATATATTTTGTTATAGTACACGGTTCGAAAGATTCAATATGATTGACTACCCCCAAATAATCAGCAACAGTTGATATCCGAAGAAAACAACATGTTATGTATTGAGTACTCAACGGTTGATATCCACTAGTGGCATATTATTTTAAAAAATAAGTATATGTTTGAACAATTGATATATGTTTCAACGGTTGATGTCCAAAAAAAACAATATGATCTTGTTGCATGCATGGTACTATTATTAAAAAAATTGGAAAACGCTATGAAGGACTCTTTAATTAGTTGGGATTATAAATTATTATTATTATATATGTTTCCATTTTTACTGCCGTGGCAGTCGTACTGATCGATTCCTAAGGAGTATTGGAGTGAGTTATCTCTGGACTCCGAATTAATGTTTGTCAAGAGAATGGATGGGTCAGGTATCAGCATAAACTAACGATGGGAGAGGTAGCAGAAGAAGAAGCAATTAACCACAGGACCTGATATGGAATATAAGTATAAGCTAGGCAGCACTCACGATGGTAGGTGGCCTCGCCCGTGGCGCCATCTGCCGGCCGCCGCCGGCGTCCACCGCCTGGAACGTGACCAGCCCAGCAGCAGCTTCTTGTTGGTGTGCATGCGGCGGGTAGTGAAGCGTCGGCGGGCAGGTGTAGGGGTTGTGGTTGTCGGCCGGTAGTGGTGCTGGTGGGAGCCATGTACTACTAGTTCCCATGGCGTGGGCGTGGCCGAAGAACTGGTACTCCAGCAGCGGGGGCTGAACGGCGGGGAACACGTTGATGTCGTGGTGGGGGTGAAGGCAGTTGCCCGCTACGCCGCCGCACAGGCCGCATGGCATGGACATGGATCGAGTTAGCTAGGAATTAATTGAACTGAGCTGAACTATTCAAGGTCAAGTGCTAGTGATGCTGGATCGATGGCTTGTTTCTGGTGTGGTGTGGTGTGGTGTGTAGAGGAGACGCGCGAGATGATGGGGCAAGGGATCGGAGTGGAGGGGGCGATGGTTTGTTTCTAGCAACGTAACTAGGTCTGTGCAATTATTTGTAGGCAGCTAGATAGCTAGGGCTGCCTCTCCACCCATATAGCACTTGTATAGCTAGCTAACAAGAGAAAGATTCGATCCGAGGATTAGTAAAAAGGCGACGGAAGGATTAATCGGCGGGAAGGAATAGATATGAGCGGATTTCTTTCTTGGCTGCGTACGTGGAGGATCGAATCCCACATGACATTATTGTGCATGCTAGTCCACACAAAGGACACAACTAGATATTTGTAGCTTTTGTATGTCACTCTCAAGGAATCGTCCAAGAAAAGAGAACAAGGCCCGGGCCAGGGAAATAAATGGAAACCGTGAGAATTCTATATCGGCAAAAGTACCTGGGAAGAGAAGAGTCATCATGTGTGCAGGGCCAAAACAAAAGGCTAGCTTTTTTCTTCTTTATTAAGAGAAACATAGACACACTCACACAACGCTCACTAAAGCCATCGCCTAGTTTCCAGATTGACGAAATCATCATGACATCTAGCTAATTGCCAACATGAAATTGTTTCTCACTAAAAAAATATTCCACCTCAATAAGTCATAGAGACATCGAACTTAAGGTTTGATCCCTTGTGGTACAACCACCCTCATAACTAGGACCACACATTTGGTCGATTTGGTTTAAGTGGTTTGGTCAATACTACGGTTTACTGGCTGATATGGTTTCAATACTTTGATTAATACTGTATGATTTTGTGTAAAAAACACTGTTGTTTGGGTAATAGCCAATCGGTTTGGATTTGGTTTAGGCAATAACCTAATTAACCAAAGTTGATGTGAGTTTTGAAATGACGAATTATTTGTATGTTCATATATTCCAAAATAACAAAAGTAGACTATAAAATTAATAGACATATCCCAAAGTAACCAAAATAACCTCTAGACATAATAAAAATAAATCAAGTAGTGGATCATGTGGTGTGATTCTGAGTCGGATGAGGTCCAATTGTGCAATGGCCAATGAACTATGAGACCCGAGAGGGTTGTCTTCGAGAGATAGAATGTGTGTTCGGCTAGGTCATGGCCCATGGGTGGCAAAGTGAATTTCTTACATCTAGCTATCCTAGTGGATAGTTTATTGTACATCGAGCTAACCTAGTGACTAGTTTATTCATGTTTTGATCAACCAATATGTTTTTTTCGTTAACCAAATTAATAAAAAGGCACATGGTTAGCTATTTTCACTATCTGTAATCATAACAAGAAAGCAAAATTAACAAGATTTTTTTTGAGTTTCGTTTTTAAGTTTTGTCTTGTTTTTTTCATGTCGATTCGCCGATTTTTATGCACAACTTAACCGTATAAACACATGATGGGTCTCAAGAAGAAGAAAAAATCTAATTAAGAACCACCCGTTGGAGAAGACGGTTTGAACTGATCCATGTCGTGTCGTAAAGCCTTCATGCCACCATTTGAGTCTATCATGGCCGTGGGACACTAAAAAGAGTCACTAGCATGGTCAAAATTGTAGAGCCGTGACCCACCATGTAGTCTTTTGGTGAGATAAAATGGTGGCAACGACTTTACATCGACACACACTTTGGATGTCAACCAATGCCCATTTTGCCATGATACCTAGCGAGCTATTTGCGAAGATAATACCAAATATGAAGTGTGTATGCTACAACTCGATGTTTTTTTAAAATTGTTTAACTCGAATCCTATCTCGGTGTTGAATATAATATTGCCGGTTTTACAAAAAAATAAATATAGAAACTATGGATGCATGAAATAAAATGATAATTTTCCAAAATCCTCCAAAAAAATATGATATTTCCAGTCATTTGTAAAAGTGACAAATATGATATTCTCTACTTTTTATGTACGACATACAAATGGTCAAAGTTTAATTGGATGCACCATTATTGCGTTTTCTATTATGAAATGTTGCATATGTTCTATTTTTCCTGTTCTATTACAAGTTAATTAGCTCCCACTGCTCGGTTAATTATATACAAATTTGTATTAACTCTGGAGTTTTACTAACATGTTGGTAATTGGCTGTGGGGAATACCATCTAATATATATATATTTTTTATCAAATCTCGTATACTGGTTGGAGGGGCAACCTATGTTCGCTCTTGGGGCTTTGCAAGAAAGTTTGACAAATAAGAAGATTTCTTCCCCCATCGCCCAGTTCTTCAGATTTCGAAGCACAAGGAGCAACAATAATGACATACCCAACAGGTAGCACACATGGACAAGGGGCTTGTTGTGGGTTAATTCACTTAAACAGAGGTCATATAACAGAATTGGCAGAGATTGTGGGTACGTAAATTCACTTATGCAGAGATCATATAACTACATAACAGAGATCATGCATATATGTATCTGGATGGGCATTGGGTGTGTGATTCTCTTTAGTCGACAAACCAATATCTCATTTGGCACCATAGCCGTCCTTTTCGGGATCTATGTATATCATGTACGTGTGGAGCACACGAAAAGGAAGGAGGTATATAGCATAGCAGGGTAGATTAAGATGGTACAATCACATAGTAGACGAATAAAGCAGGAGATGCAACAACGATTAGGACAGGGCTCCTCCAGCTTTCTCCCGGCCGGAATCCGCTGCCTTTGTTTTCCTTTCCCTAAAGCGAAGCAAAACGCTCCACACCATCCCGAGCTCACACGCGTGGGCAGGCACCTCCTGGCCACACCACACCACACCACACCGGCCGTGTGGACGAGATGCAGCTAGTATCTCTCTCGTCCTGAAATGGAAGCAAAAGCTATGCTACAAAAAGAAAGTAAAGAGATGTAGTGGTACATATTCCGATGAAATGAATGGATCGGATATGCGCGGATCGTTCGATCGACTACTACTAGTTCATCATGCGTGCGCGCCTGGTAGCTTCAACCCATGCCGGCCGGCAGGTTCATGTGCCGCAAACAGCGACGGACGGACAGCACTATCGACTTACATATAGCGTTCGGGGATATTGAGCGTGCCGGACACAAAATCGCGCCCAGCCGCGACCCCAAGCCCGCATTGCGTCCGGCGTGGCCCATGGCCCAATAGATGGTCCGGCATGTCCAAGACATCTCCGCTGCCCCACAGGGACTCTTCTGAGCGCGCCGGACACAAGCCGCGCATCGACGGTGACATAGACTCAATCGTTGCGTGCCTACTTGACTCTGTTTTTCCTCACTCCAAGTCATTTTTCCCGTCCCGGCCGCTCAAGTTTCCCGCCCCTCCCACAGAGCCGTCTCCGCCATGCCACCGAAGGTTCCAAAGGCAAAAGGGCTCAACAAGGGGGCGGCTGGGACTTTCAAGAAGCCTCGCAAGAAGGCGGCACCGAAGGTCAAGCCGGAGGGGATGCTGGATTTGGAGCGGTCGGATGCCTGGCGTCATTTCAGGCGACTTCGACTCCATCCCGCAGGAATGGGTCGCCTGGGCTGCTTCTAGGAAAGCGCAAGCGCGACGCCACTCTTGAGAACAAGGCCCTTCCCAGATCTCAGACTGAGCGTGCATGGTGGTTTCGACCTGAATTCCCTCTTTCCCCAAGCATCAATGGCCTCCGCCATGAAAGATAATTTAAACTTAAACATAAAAGGTAAATGAGTTCTAGTACTACATGTGACACTAGCAATATATCATAAACTTAAGAATACAACATAACACAAGTGTAAAACTGATCATGAGTTCCTCTCACGTAACTATTTTATCCCTTTATATTTCTTTTATAACATCCAAGCTTCAATTAAATTGTATTCCAGTAGCTAAATGATCACCAATAAGCTCATAAACAAGTGGTGGTATTTAATTCAACTAGACTTCTCTCCGAGGGACGGAAAGAGGTTGGAAGTAGGACGGCTGCTTAGAAAGACATAGCAAAGCATCTATCCAAAAACATTTGTGTCCACCAATTTAGCAGCATCTTGCGCTCACGGGTCGCGTACAATAATCAAAATGATGGCTAACTTTTGTGAAATGAATGTTTCTAGATCTCTTTCGGTGTGTAGGTTCGGAGTGAATCTGCACATAAAAAGCGTCTAGATACACCGAACCTACACACCAATAGCGCGTCTAGATACATTCGTTTCACAAAAGCACAAATATTTTATATTTTGAAACGGAGGGACTAGGAAAAAAGTAAAGCATTGAACTCTAACGCCAATACCACTTGTGTCCTCGAACTGAACTTCCTCGTCGTGCGTTACATAGCCCTCCCAATGTATGCGTGACGGAGGATGGTCAACTCCCCTAATCTTCTTCGTCTAGTCGCAGATGCCGTCAATGGTCGTGAGTGGCGATACTATTTGGTGGGTGGCGATATGTAACATCCGAGGATTAGCACCTCGAAATAGATATGACACATGTTTGTGCATTGCATTCATGCATAAGAAAATCCGAAGAATTTTCGCGCAATACTAAAGAGGCTATAGAGTGATCGAGATCTCTCTTGTTCTGATGGAAACATCAACACAAGTGCTATGGATTTCGACATGACCTTTACTGTATTTTTGGGTTTGAGGGGAAGACAATTCAGATTTAAATATTGAGTTGATATATTTGAATTATAAAAGAATGTGTAAATGAGATGATAAATAGTAATCAAATAGCAATAAGTAAATAATAATTGAATTCTTACTTATGAATAAGATACAATATTTACAAGTCTCAAATTAAAAAGAAATTAAACATTATATCGTCCTTTATAATAAAGGAATAAACAACAATGTACAAATCAGAATTGAAGGAAAATATTAACTCTATTAATCAAAACAAATATTACAATGTATTTACAATTGTCCCAAATAGAAAAGAAAGATTACAAAAGTATGAAGGAAAAACCTAAACTAAAGTTCCTACCGGATCTTTTCATTTCTTTTTCTATTCTTCATCCCTACAAAACAAAGCAAAACCAAAGAGAAGTAGTTGGGTTAATACTACTCTCAGACTTGGCAGAGAATTGCTGCTGCTGGTTGTCATCATTGAGTAAGTTAACAAGGAGGGGCCAAAGAGTAGTATCCGTTCTTATTTTAGGAATTGCCTCAGACTAGTGCATCACATGCATGGGGTAAGTTCACCAGAATAGTAAAAGGCAACAGGTAAAAACCCAAAGAAATATCAGGGTGTACTTGATCTGATCCATATAAAGCAACATGCAAGCAAGTAGCATAGTCACCACATGCAATTGGCGTGATGTCAACACCACTAGAGAACATCATAGAGAGAGAGCACCAGCCGTTCTAGGGCTGCTACCATATCCTTTTCACCACACGATACTCCAACATCTTCACAGCTCAAAATAGATAGGACACATGTTTGTGCATTGCATTCATGCATAAGAAAATCCAGGGAATTTTCACGCAAAAATAAAGAGGCTACAGAGTGATCGAGATCTCTCTTGTTCTGATGAAAACATCGGCGCAATAGCTATGGATTTCGACATGACCTCTACTGTATTTTTGGGTTTGAGGGGAAGACAATTCAGATTTGAATATTGAGTTGATATATTTGAATTATTAAAGAATGTGTAAATGGAATGATAAATAGTAATAAAATTGCAATAAGGAAATAAGAATTGAATTCTTATTTATGAATAAGATACAATATTTACAAGTACCAAATTAATAAGAAATTAAACATTATATCGTCCTTTATAATAAAGGAATAAACAACAATGTACAAATTAGAATTGAAGGAAAATATTAACTCTATTAATCAAAAAAAATTACAATGTATTTACAATTGTCCCAAATAGAAAAGAAAGATTACAAAAGTATAAAGGAAAAACCTAAACTAAAGTTCCAATCTGATCTTTTCGTTTCTTTTCCTATTATTCATCCCTACAAAACAAAGCAAAACCAAAGAGAAGTAGTTGGGTTAATACTACTCTCATACTTGGCAGAGAATTGTTGCTGCCTGGTTGTCATCATTGAGTAAGTTAAAAAGGAGGGGCCAAAGAGTAGTATGCGTTCTTATTTTAGGAATTGCCTCAGACTATTGCATCACATGCATGGAGCAACTTCACCAGAATAGTAAAATGCAACAGGTAAAACCCCAAGAAATGTCAGGGTGTACTTGATCTGATCCATATCAAGCAATATGCAAGCAAGTAGCACAGTCACCCCATGCAATTGGTGTGCTATCAACAGCACCAGAGAACATCAAATAGAGAGAGCACCAGCCGTAGCAGGGCTGCTACCATATTCTTTGAACCACACGACACTCCAATATCTTCACAGCTCAAACCACAAGAACAACATCTGTTCTTGATGGATCATCACATATTTTCTTCATACATACATACTGATCAACCAACTACTCTAGTTATGATGATTTGAAGAGGAACAAGTCAAGAACAACAAGAATACCAGATCATCCCACCAAACCATCACCCAACCTATGGTTGCTTCAAGAAGCCATCCAATAGCTAGGGCAAGGAGGAGATCAAGATCAAGCCAGCAACAAAGGAGAAGCTCAACGCCAGTAGTAGTTCCAGGAGGAGAAGGCCATGCTGGAGCTGCTGAAGTAGATCAGGTAGTAGCAGGAGAGGTGGAGCAGGATACCAACGTACAACAGCAGCTAAACTAGATCACTAGCAAGTGTAGCCTCCACACAACTGCAGGTGATTAATCCAAAAACCAAATATAGCATCTGTTTTTATCAATATATTTTACAAAAAAGGTTTGGAAAGAAAATGAGCTCTCAAAATGCATAAATGCTATGCAAATCATCATAGAGCTCTGAAGCACACCAGTATCTGATCTTACTTAAGATTGAGTCTCAGTCCATGTATCCTTGGTAGGGACAAATAGCAGCACATCATGCCACTTTAGTCCACTATTGTGCACACTCCACACGGGAGGCACCACACCAGCAGATCTTGTGGTAGTAGAAGCCACTAAATTATTTAAACACAAAACCTCCAGTACCAAGTCTGTTTTATTGAAACATTGGCCTCAGCCTTTGCATCATTGGCAAGGGACCATCTATAGTATATTTGAGGCATAAGAATGACCAAACCAAGATCAGGTAGATGATCTTTGCTACTGTGCATCCTCCAAGGAGGTACCACATCATCAAGATCATCTATGAAGGTCATAAGCCACAAGTCTTGTACACAGGGACTAACCAACAACTCAGTGAACCAACCTCGCAATGTACTAATTTAACTAAATCATTTTCCTAGGGTAAACCACTAGAAATCATTCCAAGTAAAGCTTACTGCCATGTTGGTAGCACAAATATGTCGAACCGTTCCATTTGCAAGTAATAGCACAAATACATAAATCATATTCCTAGTCACCAATCTAGGAATAATTTCATTCTTAGAAATCATGTAAAAGAACAAACACAAGTTCATTACTGTTATCTGTCCTGTAGTACAGGAAGCACATTAATAACTTTTGTCCAGTAGCAAGCATCACAAATAGGGTTCATATGACCACACATTCTTAGGATGAACAAGTCCTCTAAATTGAGGCAATATTTCACAAATAAAGCATCAATCCGACAAGGTATAGTACTTATCCACCCCACGTATAGCCAAGTCATAATTACTAGAAATATATCATATGGATGAGTACCACAGCTTAAGAAGAAATAATGAACCATGGGGCCATTTGATAAATCCGACAGCTAATTAGAGTAAAATTGAATAGTACTAGATCATCCTCATAACCAAGAATCACCACAACGGGTTAGGCTTTGGGAATCGGACTACTGGAGACAGATTCATTAACTCAATAGTAGAAATAGCACAGGTTCAAGAACATTATCTCATCTCAAATAATTCTTAGAACCGGCAGAGATACAGCCGGATCCAAATTCAATAAATACCACAGATCAACTCCGAGATCTCCATAGTGTAACCCTACAGTGCATCGGCTCAAAAGCCAGCCATAGAGGAAGTACCTTAACTAGAAGCGATGGCGTCATCGCAGTTGAAGCCAGGGTTGCGTCTTCAACACCTTCCCGCCGGCAATGAGTTGAGGAAAGTGAGGTCCAGGTCGACAGAGAGCATCAGGAGGTTGCTGCCAGCCATGGCGTCGGCGACCTAGATGAACACCGCGGTTAGGGTTCACCATAGATGCATGTAGGGGAGCACAAGCGTACGCTGCAGCAGCAGAGAAACGAGGGAGAAGAAGGAGGCGTAGCCTCGTCAGCAGGCCACGTGGCGGGTGTCGGTCAGTGATGGCCGGAGTGGCGCTGGGGACGACGGCGTCGGGCTGTGACGCAAGAGGGGAGTTGAGGTTGGGGTATGGTGTGCGTGCGTGTAAGTGAGATGAGAGAGGAGAGGGGTTGGGCTAGGGTAGGGTTTGACCCTAGGCCCAACTAGGCCGGGTTGGGCTTAACTAGCCCACAGGCCAGAAGTAATTTATAGAAAAGAGAAAAATAAGTATTATAAAAATAATAATAAACCAAATGTAAAATACCAAAATACCCCTGAAATTGTTTTAGCCCTAGAAAAATATAGAAAAATCCTAAAACTACATATAACATATTGAAATGATCTAAAAAATAATAAATACCTAAGAAAAATATAACTTTACTTATTTAATTTAAATAAAATACAAATAGATGTTAACATCACTAAAGTCTAAATGATATTTCATAAATGAAGGAAAAGTCCTAAAATGAATAAAATTCATTTTTGTATATGTAAATAAATATACTATTTTATAAAAATACTAACTTAATTTGTTTACAAACAAAACTTGAAGCAAATGTTTAAAGATATATAATATTTCGTGGAAATTTATAAAAATTAGGATACCACCTAAAATTAAATAAATTCACTTCTAAGATCTTAAGTATGTATGTTTTACTAGAAAATTACTAGTTATATTATTCCAACACATTTGAAGATTCTTAAGTAATAAATTCTTATTATCTATTTGGTAAATTCTTTAAAAAACATTTCTTAAATAAGAAGTAATTACAATTTTATATAAAACCATAAATCTTGTACATTTAAATACTATTTCGAAAACCATAACTTGAGTCTATAATAATACTTAAAACTAACTTATTCACTTTACAAAACTCCTTTAAAAACCATAACCCCAAGGTAAACCAACAATTTAAGTAAATTTTAATCACCATTCACTTATAATAAAAGTGAATGTTACTTATCTCTTAACTATTCATGATTTCAAACTTTAATAGATTATTAAAATCATTTAAACTTACTTTCCTTAAAAGATAAATTATATCCATAATAACAAGTCATGTTTAAACTCATCACTCACTTAATCTAAAAGTGAATGATATCATACTCTTAGACATGCTTATTACAAAGCTTAAAAATTATTAATACTTTAAAACATCACACCCTAGGTTTACTTATGTTTTGAAGTTAACTTTGGTATACCAAGTCATGCATAATGCCTAAAGAATATTTATGTTCTTATAGTTAACTTTTGTCTGTTCCAAATTATGTCATAAGGCATCTCAAATCCAATCTTATCGAATAGGTGCAAACGACATCGTTCACATTTTAGTAACCATACAGATTGTTTAAATCCTAACAAAGAAACCATTTCCTCAAAAGTTACTCGATTTGCCACTTCAAACAAAAACTTTATAAATAAACTCTTAACAACCTACTACACCATCATCCATCATAACTGCCAAGTAGCAATTTATCTCAATCTTAGAATATTATTATACTTCACTTTTATACTTTGCATGTTAAACACTTAAATGCTTTTTCCTTATAAAGTAATATTTCCCTAAAAGGTTATTCTTTTAAGAAACATTAAAAGTAATCCTTAAGCACTTCTTTAAAAGCTCTAATCGATTAGTAATCTTGCTTAAGAAATCTTTTAAATACCATGCACCATTTGAGTGTTTTAGTAATACATGCCACTTGTTATATTTACATATTGTTTCACACATACTCACAAGCCTTAATAAGAAGCACAAATGTGAAGCTGATATAAAAGTGAAACACATTCTAAAGAAACCATTCACACTTTTCAAACCTAGATCAGATATCTTTATTTCGAGGATTCACGTTTATCAAACTACATTACATTACTTATGCATACTTGCATCTTGCTTCTTTAAACATTAGTCCTTGTCAGACCAATGATGCTGTTTACAGAATTTGGATCTTCTAGTATCTTGAAGACCGTGAATGCATAATCTTGCAATCACAAAAGGAAAGTTCACAACTTGCTCATGTCCTTTGATTATTTTCTATCAAATGCTTGTAACTCAAATGTTGTCATCACCTGCATTTTAAAAAGGTCAGAAAACACTATTTTCATAATAATATGATTATGGATTATTTAGCAGATGGTAATAATCTACTGATACAGTTCCAATGGTAAAGGAACATAATATCTAGGACTTAACAACCAATGTCACCAGTGATTCTAGCACCATATATTATGCTTTAACCATGAGATTTGGAATGGGACGGAGAAGTCAGCCAAATATTCTTCCTTCCGCATGTACGGATGACCTTATCGTGAAGCTGCAGATTTCTCGTGGAGAGTCCAGAGAATCCAGCACATGGGTGGGACCGCTTAGTGCCCCACGATCTAGGTGTCTAGATTATCTGTGCATAGATGTCCTGGTGGAGGTTCACCATAGCTGATGGTGGCTACCAGACAGAGCTGCTTACAGAGTCTTCGAGAGGCTACCCGGACTATACTCGTGGTAGAGCTCTTGGGGCATCGTGTCTTCATGCGGGGTCGCGGAGAAGGGGAGTGATTGCCTTGGATCATCTACTAGGCCCCGCACCATAGGAAGTGTGGATGGGAAAGATCGCCCGGTTGTGCAACAAGGATTTGGTATGTCATGGGTAAAGTAACGCACCTCTGCAGAGTGTAAGAACTGTGACATGTTACTCCCTATTCCGGGAAGGAGCTACGAACACGGCAGGAAAGGAACTCCATGAAAGTTCTGGTCAACCTATGAAGGCTGTTGGACATAGTTTTCAGAATAAAAGCAACCTTTGAAGAAATGTTTACGAAAACCTGCATGGCCTACGACCTATGGTCTGTGGCTGTAGATAGTGCATCAAACACTCCTTTTTAGTGAACTTGCTGAGTACGCTTGTACTCAACAATACCTTCCAAACCCTTGCTAGGTTCTAAGCCATTGAAGACGACGTCAGCACCAACTTATGCTCAAAAACCATCATCGACAACTCAAGTTCTTCAATAAAGTCAATGAAGTCAACATATACATCAACCGAAGTGAAGGCAAAGTTCATGATTAGATAGGAGTAGATACTCTAGCCATAGAACCTACTTCTGTAGAGCATTGCAATAGCAGCAATTGTAAGCCAGATAGTTTAGATGCTAGTCTTAGTAAACTAGATAGTTCTGAGTTGTTATTCTAGTTCTTCTTTGTAAGAAATTTCTTCCTCTCTCTTTAACCTAGAGTCTCTGGATCTTTTGTAAAGATTCGAGTTGTAATCTATAGTCATGTCTTGGACCTGCTGTGTTTCTGTTGTACCACTCTGAGGGATGTAATGCTAGTAAACGATGTTTCATTGGTGTTATGTCAACGACTATAGTGTACTACATCATGAAGTGGTATGCTGGGTCACCGCAGCTGGTATCAGAGCATATGCTTTGACTTTAGGATTAAAACTCTTTTAGGAGATCTGTAGGTTGGATAGTGACTATAGGAAGCCATCTTATCTAAACCAAGACTTGTGATGGATATCCACTTGAGGATAGTCTTGTCACACTTAAGTTGGATGTTTTTGTCATCTTTCTTAAGGATTAGTTATATGTATTCTTTAGGAAATGCCATTTTAGTGTAGATCTAAATAGCTATAACACCACTAAGATATCTTAAGTAAGTTAAAATATCAAAGAAGATTACGACCAGGATTAGGATATCATGTGGAGTACTATTAGTGATGGAGTCTATATTTAGAATTCCTGTAAATTCGAAGAACCTTATCACCAATTGATACCATTATACCACTTAAGGTAGACCATTAGAGTATGTATAGATACAATTGGAAATAAATCGTGTGGCATTCACTTGAGAATTCCATGTGATGGAGTAGAATTCTATTAAGAATCATTAATAGTAAGCTAAGAAGAAGAGTCGTCATGGTGAGATTAGCTTCCCAATCATGATGACTAGGTAAATCTTAACAAGTTCATGGTGAGAATAGCTTCGAGACCATGATAAATTTGTAATTAGGAGAAGTACTCAGTAACAAATCTTGTAACAATAGTAAGTTAAGAACAGTGTAGGTCTATGATAGATGTCATAGGTATTATAACATTACGATAATTTTTGGATTAAGTTAGTAACTACAATTTTGTTAGTATTTGGAGAGATCATGTGAGGATAGTTTATGATAGAATGGAAAATTGGTAGTCTTTAGTAGTCCAGAAAGAAAGGTAAGAGGTTAGTCGGAACCAAAGTGAGACCACTTAGCTCAAAATTATCCAAGTGCAATTGAGCAATTTGGGTAAATATTGAGACAAAGAGTAGTTTAATATCTAAGTGCTAAGTATCAGAAAGTAAACCTATATTAGGAGGTGTCATATACTACACTGCTAAGCCTGAATTCTAGAGATGTTTTACTCAACTACTATATTATGGGCTTAGAATAATATGTGTTATATGTACCACATTTGGATTTCTGTTTTTCTTGGATATTCTTGATTGACTAGATCTATACATGAAGTTTGACTTGGTGTGCAAATGCATGTTGCATCATCAAGTTATTACTTGATGTTGTAGACCTAGATAGATAAGGGAATTCATGTAAGGGAGTGACAAGTTCCGAATATCAAGATGAAGACTTGCAGGAAGAAGGAAGCCAAATGTAAGGAGTATCAACACTATTTGGAAGGATGAATCAATCCCAACTCAGTATTAGCTGGCAATAAGAATTAATATTAATGCAGAAAAGGTGTGGAGCAACATGAAGGAATGAACTTAAGTTCACTCAAGATAGGTGATGTTGCTCAGAAGCTAATGAGGTAGTAGTAGTAGTACCAAGTTCATGGAAGTATCATGAATCAGTGCAAAGAAGAAGTCTTGGAACAAAAGTGGTATTCAAGCTCTGACAACTCAGAGAGAATGCTAGTAAGAAGTAGAAAATCCATAGGGTAATCCATACACCTAGGAGGATCCGTAGCTAGGTATCCATAGCTAGTATCCTAGCAGTTTCGCTAATTAGGTCATCTGTGTATGACTTAAAGAGCATAAACTTGGCCTAAGTTAAGAGAAACATAAAGAAGTATAAAATTTAAGTGAACGGCTTTCGAGATGTTTCATGAAATCGGGTTAATTAGTGAGAAATAATGCCCAAAAAGTTTAAGAATAAGACAACTAATGTTGGAAGATTCATTTCGGAGATCCACAATTGTGTGGATATAACGCAGATTCTTTCGTGAGACCTTATATAGGTAAAGTATAAGCTAGATAGAGACCAGTATCCTTACTGTTAAGTTAATAGGTATTATATATGTAGTTTAGAGACTATTAGGAAATCCCAAGGGGGAGAGTAAATAATAAACACTGAAATGTTGATGTTTGACCTTCCAACTAAAGGTTGGAGAAGAAATACTAAACGATGAAAAGATTAAGCCTTATAAGGTTATAAGAAGTCATCTATATAAAGAGTACTCTCAAGAGTATGTCCGAATGAAAGATCAAAGGATTTATAATAGATTAAACCTAGAGGACTAGTTCTTAGAGAAACAACTCATAAGTTGTCCTAAAAGGGGGAATAAAGTATTCCAATATAGGCTAGTGTAGAGTAATAGGGAAACCTGATTGGAATGGACAAAATGTGTCCACCATCAATCGAAAGTAGGAATGGTAGAACATCATCCAAAAAGATTATAGTATAAGGAATTAGGTGGTAATTGGAAACGGCAAGAGGATTCTGTTAATAATAAAGAGGATTCAAAGAAAAAGATCTAGATATGGGATACCACAGTTATCCTCATTGGGGATCACGATGGAGTTGAGGAATGTCGTGACCAATACAAGTCAATTCCTCATTCTAAAACATGAGAGTATACGAACTTCGAGGACAAATTTTAAGGGGGGGAGTCTGTAACATCCTAGGATTAGCACCTCAAAATAGATAGGACACATGTTTGTGCATTGCATTCATGCATAAGAAAATCTAGGGAATTTTCACGCAAAAATAAAGAGGCTACAGAGTGATCGAGATCTCTCTTGTTCTGATGAAAACATCGGCGCAATAGCTATGGATTTCGACATGACGTCTACTGTATTTTTGGGTTTGAGGGGAAGACAATTCAGATTTGAATATTGAGTTGATATATTTGAATTATTAAAGAATGTGTAAATGGAATGATAAATAGTAATAAAATTGCAATAAGGAAATAAGAATTGAATTCTTATTTATGAATAAGATACAATATTTACAAGTACCAAATTAATAAGAAATTAAACATTATATCGTCCTTTATAATAAAGGAATAAACAACAATGTACAAATTAGAATTGAAGGAAAATATTAACTCTATTAATCAAAAAAAATTACAATGTATTTACAATTGTCCCAAATAGAAAAGAAAGATTACAAAAGTATAAAGGAAAAACCTAAACTAAAGTTCCAATCTGATCTTTTCGTTTCTTTTCCTATTATTCATCCCTACAAAACAAAGCAAAACCAAAGAGAAGTAGTTGGGTTAATACTACTCTCATACTTGGCAGAGAATTGTTGCTGCCTGGTTGTCATCATTGAGTAAGTTAAAAAGGAGGGGCCAAAGAGTAGTATGCGTTCTTATTTTAGGAATTGCCTCAGACTATTGCATCACATGCATGGAGCAACTTCACCAGAATAGTAAAATGCAACAGGTAAAACCCCAAGAAATGTCAGGGTGTACTTGATCTGATCCATATCAAGCAATATGCAAGCAAGTAGCACAGTCACCCCATGCAATTGGTGTGCTGTCAACAGCACCAGAGAACATCAAATAGAGAGAGCACCAGCCGTAGCAGGGCTGCTACCATATTCTTTGAACCACACGACACTCCAACATCTTCACAGCTCAAACCACAAGAACAACATCTGTTCTTGATGGATCATCACATATTTTCTTCATACATACATACTGATCAACCAACTACTCTAGTTATGATGATTTGAAGAGGAACAAGTCAAGAACAACAAGAATACCAGATCATCCCACCAAACCATCACCCAACCTATGGTTGCTTCAAGAAGCCATCCAATAGCTAGGGCAAGGAGGAGATCAAGATCAAGCCAGCAACAAAGGAGAAGCTCAACGCCAGTAGTAGTTCCAGGAGGAGAAGGCCATGCTGGAGCTGCTGAAGTAGATCAGGTAGTAGCAGGAGAGGTGGAGCAGGATACCAACGTACAACAGCAGCTAAACTAGATCACTAGCAAGTGTAGCCTCCACACAACTGCAGGTGATTAATCCAAAAACCAAATATAGCATCTGTTTTTATCAATATATTTTACAAAAAAGGTTTGGAAAGAAAATGAGCTCTCAAAATGCATAAATGCTATGCAAATCATCATAGAGCTCTGAAGCACACCAGTATCTGATCTTACTTAAGATTGAGTCTCAGTCCATGTATCCTTGGTAGGGACAAATAGCAGCACATCATGCCACTTTAGTCCACTATTGTGCACACTCCACACGGGAGGCACCACACCAGCAGATCTTGTGGTAGTAGAAGCCACTAAATTATTTAAACACAAAACCTCCAGTACCAAGTCTGTTTTATTGAAACATTGGCCTCAGCCTTTGCATCATTGGCAAGGGACCATCTATAGTATATTTGAGGCATAAGAATGACCAAACCAAGATCAGGTAGATGATCTTTGCTACTGTGCATCCTCCAAGGAGGTACCACATCATCAAGATCATCTATGAAGGTCATAAGCCACAAGTCTTGTACACAGGGACTAACCAACAACTCAGTGAACCAACCTCGCAATGTACTAATTTAACTAAATCATTTTCCTAGGGTAAACCACTAGAAATCATTCCAAGTAAAGCTTACTGCCATGTTGGTAGCACAAATATGTCGAACCGTTCCATTTGCAAGTAATAGCACAAATACATAAATCATATTCCTAGTCACCAATCTAGGAATAATTTCATTCTTAGAAATCATGTAAAAGAACAAACACAAGTTCATTACTGTTATCTGTCCTGTAGTACAGGAAGCACATTAATAACTTTTGTCCAGTAGCAAGCATCACAAATAGGGTTCATATGACCACACATTCTTAGGATGAACAAGTCCTCTAAATTGAGGCAATATTTCACAAATAAAGCATCAATCCGACAAGGTATAGTACTTATCCACCCCACGTATAGCCAAGTCATAATTACTAGAAATATATCATATGGATGAGTACCACAGCTTAAGAAGAAATAATGAACCATGGGGCCATTTGATAAATCCGACAGCTAATTAGAGTAAAATTGAATAGTACTAGATCATCCTCATAACCAAGAATCACCACAACGGGTTAGGCTTTGGGAATCGGACTACTGGAGACAGATTCATTAACTCAATAGTAGAAATAGCACAGGTTCAAGAACATTATCTCATCTCAAATAATTCTTAGAACCGGCAGAGATACAGCCGGATCCAAATTCAATAAATACCACAGATCAACTCCGAGATCTCCATAGTGTAACCCTACAGTGCATCGGCTCAAAAGCCAGCCATAGAGGAAGTACCTTAACTAGAAGCGATGGCGTCATCGCAGTTGAAGCCAGGGTTGCGTCTTCAACACCTTCCCGCCGGCAATGAGTTGAGGAAAGTGAGGTCCAGGTCGACAGAGAGCATCAGGAGGTTGCTGCCAGCCATGGCGTCGGCGACCTAGATGAACACCGCGGTTAGGGTTCACCATAGATGCATGTAGGGGAGCACAAGCGTACGCTGCAGCAGCAGAGAAACGAGGGAGAAGAAGGAGGCGTAGCCTCGTCAGCAGGCCACGTGGCGGGTGTCGGTCAGTGATGGCCGGAGTGGCGCTGGGGACGACGGCGTCGGGCTGTGACGCAAGAGGGGAGTTGAGGTTGGGGTATGGTGTGCGTGCGTGTAAGTGAGATGAGAGAGGAGAGGGGTTGGGCTAGGGTAGGGTTTGACCCTAGGCCCAACTAGGCCGGGTTGGGCTTAACTAGCCCACAGGCCAGAAGTAATTTATAGAAAAGAGAAAAATAAGTATTATAAAAATAATAATAAACCAAATGTAAAATACCAAAATACCCCTGAAATTGTTTTAGCCCTAGAAAAATATAGAAAAATCCTAAAACTACATATAACATATTGAAATGATCTAAAAAATAATAAATACCTAAGAAAAATATAACTTTACTTATTTAATTTAAATAAAATACAAATAGATGTTAACATCACTAAAGTCTAAATGATATTTCATAAATGAAGGAAAAGTCCTAAAATGAATAAAATTCATTTTTGTATATGTAAATAAATATACTATTTTATAAAAATACTAACTTAATTTGTTTACAAACAAAACTTGAAGCAAATGTTTAAATATATATAATATTTCGTGGAAATTTATAAAAATTAGGATACCACCTAAAATTAAATAAAATTCACTAAGATCTTAAGTATGCATGCTTTACTAGAAAATTACTAGTTACATTATTCCAACACATTTTAAGATTCTTAAGTAATAAATTATTATTATCTATTTGGTAAATTCTTTAAAAAACATTTCTTAAATAAGAAATAATCACAATTTTATATAAAACCATAAATCTTGTACATTTAAATACTAATTCCAAAACCATAACTTGAGTTTGTAATAATACTTAAAACTAACTTATTAACTTTATAAAACTCCTTTAAAAACCATAACCACAAGGTAAACCAACAATTTAAGTAAATTTTAATCACCATTCACTTATAATAAAGTGAATGTCACTTATCTCTTAACTATTTATGATTTCAAACTTTAATAGATTATTAAAATCATCTAAACTCACTTTTCTTAAAAGATAAATTATATCCATGATAACAAGTCATGTTTAAACTCATCACTCACTTAATATAAAAGTGAATGATTGCATACTCTTAGACATGCTTATTACAAAGCTTAAAAATTATTAATACTTTGAAACAACACACCCTATGTTTACTTATGTTTTAAAGTTAACTTTGGTATACCAAGTAATGCATAATTCCTAAAGAATATTTATGTTCTTATAGTTAACTTTTGTCTATTCCAAATTAAGTCATAAGGCATCTCAAATCCAATCTTATCGAATAGGCGCAAATGACATCAATCACATTTTAGTAACCACATAGATTGTTTAAACCCTAACAAAGAAACATTTTCCAAAAGTTATTCATTTTGCAACTTCAAACAACATTTATAACTAAACTCTTTAAACTCTTAACAACCTATTACACCATCATCCATCATAAGTACCAAGTAACAATATATCTCAATCTTAGAATATTATTATACTTCACTTTTATACTTTGCATGTTAAACACTTAAATGCTTTTTCCTTATAAAGTAATGTTTCCCTAAAAGGTTATTCTTTTAAGAAACATTAAAAGTAATCCTTAAGCACTTCTTTAAAAGCTCTAATTGATTAGTAATCTTGCTTAAGAAATCTTTTAAATACCATGCCCATTTGAGTGCTTTAGTAATACATGCCACTTGTTATATTTACATATTGTTTCACACATACTCACAAGCCATAATAAGAAGCACAAATGTGAAGCTGATATAAAAGTGAAACACATTCTAAAGAAACCATTCCTAGTTTTCAAACCTAGATCAGATACCTTTATTTTGGGGATTCGCGTTTATCCAACTACATTACATTACTTATGCATACTTGCATCTTGCTTCTTTAAACATTAGTCCTTACCAGACCAATGATGCTGTTTACAAAATTTGGATCTTCTAGTATCTTGAAGACCGTGAATGCATAATCTTGCAATCACAAAAGGCTAGTTCACAGCTTGCTCATGTCCTTTGATTATTTTCTATCAAATGCTTGTAACTCAAATGTTCTCATCACCTGCATTTCAAAAAGGTCAGAAAACACTAATTTCATAATAATATGATTATGGATTATTTATTAGATGATAATAATCTAATGATACAGTTCCAGTGGTAAAGGAACATAATATCTAGGACTAAACAACCAATGTCGCCAGTGATTCTAGCGCTGTATATTACACGTTAACCATGAGATTTGGAATGGGACGGAGAAGTCAGTGATGTCTACACACTTCTATTCTTGTAGACAGTTGATGGGCCTCCAAGTGCAGAGGTTTGTAGAACAGCATCAAGTTTTCCCTTAAATGGATTACCCAAGGTTTATCGAACTCAGGGAGGAAGTGGTCAAAGGCATCCCCTCTCAAGCAACCCTGCAATCAAGATACAAGAAGTCTCTTCTGTCCCCAACACACTCAATACACTTGTCAGGTGTATAGGTGCACTAGTTCGGCGAAGATAGAGTAAAATACAAGTGGTATGGATATAAGACAACGATGCCAGAAAATAGCTTGATGGCGTGGAAGATACTAAAGGAAAACTGAAATAAAGATGGCAACAAGCAAACATGTAACAGATCTAGTTGCAAACGGTGTTTCAATGCTTAGAAACAAGGCCTAGGTATCATACTTTCACTAGTGAACATTTCTCATATAAATATCTTGTCTTTATGATACTACTCTTAACTACTCTCTGGTTGAACACTCTAATACATGGTAGGGCTATAACATCACACCTCAAAGTAAGCCTTTCCCATCTAGATAACCCCACACTTTCACCTTGAGCACTAGATGGTTCTAACAAACACCAAAATTTCATAAAGACATCCAAATCCAAATATAACTCATAACAAGTATTTGTAATCTCTAGCCTAAGTGCCACCATGGTGTGCACGCTGTCACTTTCACACACATGGGGAGAGCAGAGATCTAATAAAGCACTTGAGTAGCAAAGTAGATCTACTTGATTACAAAGCTCATGCTCATAATATGATCATGCATAGAGAGAGATGAACACATAGCTATCGGTAGAACCCTTAGCCTCGAGGAAGAACTACTCCCTCATCATCATGGGAATCTGCAACGACGATGGAGATGGTGGTGGAGATCGATGGAGATGGCTTCGGGGGCACTTCCCCATCCCGGTAGGGTGCCGAAACAGAGACTTTCTGTCCCCTGAATCTCCCCTTCGGTGGTGGCGGCGCTGCGGAACTTTTCATGGCTGGAGGCTGGATGATTTAGGAGTTTTGCATCGGGAGGCATCTTATAGGTGAAGAGGCAAGGTCAGTGGGCAACCAGGGGGCCCACACCACCTAGTGGCGCGGCCAGGGCTAGCCCACGCCACCATATGGTGTGCCCACCCTGGTGCCATACTCCATCTCTGCTTCGTGTTTCCGTGTTGCTCCGGGAAAAATAGGCATATTGGCTTTTGTCCCGTCTAATTCCGAGAATATTGATTTTCTGGAACCAAAAACAGAAGAAAACAGACAACTGGCACTATGGCATCTTATTAATAGGTTAGTCCCAGAAAACATATAAAAATACCTCAAAGTGCTGACAAAGCAAAGCAAAGTAGATAAAACCAAGCATGGAACATCAAAAATTATGGATACGTTAGCAACGTATCAACATCCCCAAGCTTAACTCCTGCTCGTCCTCGAGTAGGTAAGTGATAAAAAGAAAGAATGATTTTTGAGGTGACATGCACCATCATAAACTTGATCAAAGTATTTGTAAAACATTGATAGCTGGGATCATAGTACTTCAACATAGCATGAAAGATATAGTTTTAACAATAAGACATAGCAACTATGTTGCAACATGAAAAGGCACAAACAAAATATTCATGAATAACACTGCTTTGCAAGACGTTTGTTTGTTTCACATAAAGAAAACATAGCATAGTGGCATTTAGCTTGTCCCTCATAGAGTAGCAAACATAAATGCATAGGACACCTTCAAAGTTCATAAGAGTGACTAGATACAAGTAGTTTAAGAACAAGCAATATCAAGTTATGCATCAATCAACAAGTCTTGGGACAATGCACATAGAACTAAGAATGGCCACTATGCTCTCTCAATAGGTGCAATATAAAAGTGGAAGAAAGACCTTCATAGAAGGAAGTAGGGATTCAAGTTTCATTAAGAGCTTCGAAAAATTATTGTACTTATTAGCTTTTAGCTCTCATTGCCCATATCATAGGCATCTTTAGGTGATTAAGGTTAAAGTGACACAACTAAGAGGATATGCTTGACAAGTTATAAGATGAAATCTCATGCCCCTTACTTATGAAGACCGAACCTCATGCTACTCAACTTCAGTCACAAGTAAGATCTTGTCATTGTAAGTACATATGTATCATAGAGAACCGCCAACGGGTACCCCTTGCACATGATACAGGAGCTATCCCATAATCAAAATGACAAGGCAATCAGACAATGAGCATCTCAGCGATCTTTTTATTTGCTATTTGCATAGGTTTTTATTGAGGATGCTTCATAGAGTGCTCATTATGGTTATGCTGCAAGTTTCCACCATGATTAGGCATGGCTTAGGCTAGAGGCCCAGGCGTTTCTCTAACACACATACAAACTCCATGATCTTACAAGTTCCCCTTTTATTTCACACCGCCGGGATCCATAAGCAAAAGAACATGATATAAACTAGGTACAAAGTACAAGTGCAATGTTGATAGCGTTCCCCATGATACATGGTTCTGCTAACTTCAACTTATAAAGCGCAAGCATATACGCAATAAAGATGGACGTAATGGTTCAAGTTTATTAAATGCAAGAAAGTAAAGTGTGCCATCAAGTTCGTGAGAGCTTTAATCACTAATTTTGACATAACAAGTTTAATTTGGAAGGTAGATAAAAACATGAATATACTTGGAATAGTGATAACCCACAAGTATCGGGGATCGTGTGTAGCCTTTTCGATAAGTAAGAGTGTTGAACCCAACGAGGAGCTAAAGGCAGGATAAATATTCTCTCAAGTTCTATCAACCACTAATACAACTCTACACACACTAAACATTTGCATTATCTAGGATATAAAACTAGAGCAACAATACGAGTAATAGAGATAGCTTTGCATGATAATAAATAACAAGAAAGTAAAGCTAGGTGCTGCAATAATAAAATACACTAAACTAACAGAACCATGAGTGTGAAATAGTGGTGGCTTTGTCCTAGTTTAAATAGCGAATAGATCAGGTTTATTGTCTTCGATACAGTTTTCTATGTGGGAGAGGCTAAATATACACGCGCTTCACTACTTGGAATTACATGTACTATATGATTGGATTGTTAGCAAACATCCATAAGTACTAATCAATGCATTAAGGTTTCCCCAACCATAGCCTTAAGTTTAATGGTCCTCTTACTCCCATACGTGCAACGTTCCGATTCGCGTCCTCAGGTTTCTGTCACTCCGGCTGAACTTCCCCCTTCCTCTTACACATAGTACAAACCACATGATGTTTAATCCATGCGCGCACAAATATAATGGACACCAAAGGACTATACCATATCAACATACAACTCCAATGAACCAAAGACATTCAACCATTCAATCTAAGAACAAAGAAACTACGCAAACATGACATAGATCATAGGATTATAACTTATAGCATCAAACACCATGTTTACATAGGACGGTACAAAGGTGTGTGGGAGGATGAACCACTGCATACTAGGAGGATTAGGTGATGGAGATGGCGGTGAAGATGGTAAAGAGGGCGGCGGCGGCGCCGGTGGCGGCGAGGGGGACTCCTTCCCCGCTGCCGCTATCATGGGGGGGCACCGCCCCTTAGCCTCCTTCCTTCATGGCTTCTTGGGAACCCTCCCCCATGGAGATGGGATCCATAGGTTTAGGGTTTAGGATTTAAAAGACCCGTCCGGACTCGGAATCAGGTAAATTCATGGGGGAGGAAAAAACGTGGCTTTGGTGGCTGCAAATTCGTGGGTGGAGGTGCCCTGGGCGAGGTTTCCTCCCTTTATATAGCTTCTCGGATTCCTGTAATCCCATCTTAGGCTGCAGTAAATAGGGTCTAAAATGCCCATCCGGACTCGGAATTAGGTAAATTATATGTCCAGAACGTTTGTCGTGAAATTTCCAACAAATTTGTAGTTGAAGAGTTTTCCGTTTGACACCGTCTTCGACCCGAAACGTGACCATCTTCAAAAAGAGATCTGAGACAGATTTCTGGAAAATTCCCAATTTGACTCCAACAAGGTTTCCACTTGTATTCTTGGTAATTCCTACAAATCAAAGTGTAAAACAAGAACATTGTGTACTTTTGCAATTATTAGCAGGTTAGTCCAAATAAATCATAAACTTTATACAAAAAGGAGTGTCAACAGCATATTATTAGCATGAAACCATCAAAAATTATAGATACGTTATGGACGTATCAAATAGCAAATGCTAATAGGTAGGTATGGTGGACTCTTTGGAATAATTTGGTTTTATTTGGAGTTGGATGCATGAGTGGAACTCATACTTGGTATGGAAGCTAGCAAAAGACTGGGAGCGACCAACTAAAAGGGTAATAATGGCCATAATCATGCAAAGCGACAAAACATTATTAATTAAAGCGTAAAGTGATATTACAAGTCGAAAACTAAAGGATCATAGAGGCTATGGTGACTTGGGGTAGTCTTAACATGGTGTGAGCAGGCGCCAAGTCAACCCAAATAAAGCATCAAAGGAGAATACCACAATATTATGCTTTAATATGCTAAAACAATGCATGATTCTTTCAAGACACATTAAGCAATCTCAATTATTTATAACATGTCATGCTACAACAAAAATCACTAAGCATAAAGCCAAAACAATATCAAGCATGACATGATAAAGTCTAAGTCACAGTCAAAAACAAGCTCCTTTTTAACACTTAAGTATGAACTTTCCTACTATTTTCCAATCCAAATCAACCTATTCGAAACTATGTATGAATGCGAGGGTTCAGCCAATTTGTTCAAGCAAACTAAGCAAACGAAAACAAAAAACAAAAACGAAGACGCTCCAAGAACAACACAACTGTGCATGAAAAACAATAAAAATGAAGTGTTTGGAAGAAAACCCGAGATTTTTATTGATGAAGAAGGGGATGCCTTAGGCATCCCCAAGCTTTGACGCTTGTACTTCTTGGATATTTCTTGGGGTGACACGGGTGGCATCCCCAAGCTTGAGCTTTTGTCCATTCTTCATCTCATTACATCATTCTTCCCTTACACCTAAAAATTTCCTTCATACAAAACTTCACACAATCTTCATTAGCAACGTTAGTGCATTCAAAAAGATAATAAACCTTTGGGGTTTAGTTTTAAAACAACAAAACTTTCATTAAAAACACAAGCTACTGTAGCAGTTCTCTCAAAAAGCTCAATTCACCAAAAAGAAATCGATAAAGAGGCAAATGCAAATAATCGCAGAAATCTGTCAAAACAGACCAGCAGGTAAAAACCAATTTTTTTGAAGACCTTCTGTTGCTCAAATAGAAAAGTGCTGAACTAACGAAAGTTGGATAACGACTTTGGGTAGAAGCATAAAAAATCACAGCTCAAACCGACATACAGAGATTTTACACGAATGTTTACAGCGAAGCACAAAAATCTGTTTCTAGACAACAATTTTCCCAAGTCTTACTTCTCTCTCATTAGAGGTTACTCTTGGCACAAAAAGCAAATAAAAAGGATAAGGAGAGGTTATTACAGAGGTAATAACTTCCAAGACTCATCTAAAACTTTTGGGTTTTCTCCCAATAAGTACATTTCTTTAACACCTTTAAGTTAGGCATGATAGTTTGAGAAGATGCTCACATAAGAAATATGAATTGAAGTAAAAGAGAGCATCAAAAAGCAAATTCAAAGCACATTTAAGTCTAACCCACTTCCTATGCATAGTAATCTTGTAAATAAACAAGTCATGAAAGCACAAAGGAACAAGCATATGAAAGCAAAACAAATGCAACTTCAAGACTTTCAACATAAAGAGGGGAAACTTAATATTGTTGAGACACATAAAACCATATTTCCCTCTCTCATAATAACTTTTAGTAGCATCATGAATAAAATTACCAATATAACTATCACATAAAACATTCTTATCATGAGCCACATGCATAAAAGAATTAATACTCTCCACATAAACATAGTCATTCTTATTAATTGTAGTGGGAGCAAATTCAACAAAATAGCTATCATTATTATTCTCATAACCATAATCATCAAATATAGGAGGTATATTGTAATCATAATTTATTTTCTCCTCAATAGTAGGTGGACTGAAAATATCATTCTCATCATTGTAATCAATGGTAAGGAAATCGGTAATCGTTAACTTCTCGGTCGGCTTGGGAGTAGCGACTAATCGGAATTCAGATGATTAACTGATTTAATCGGTCGGTTATTAATCAGTGCAACCTACACAAATTAGCACCTAAAACATGTGTATATAAGAAATAAATAGTATATGGGCCATTCTATGCACGCCACTACTTATCTAGAGCCCAAAAGCCCATTAAAACACATATGCTTCTCCTCTCTGACCTAATCTTGAAGGTCATGAGCAACTCAAGATCCACCAGCTGGTACCATGTGCCCTTCTTTCGTTTATCCTCATCTGATCTCTGAAGTTTCTCTTCTCCAACCACCAACCCAGGGTAGTGGTTGGTGACGGCACTGATCGAGCTCTTAGAGGCGGGAATCAAGCGGGAGCTTCGCAAAACCTACTTCATTAGCATGGTTAGACGTGCGATATGCGTTGAAAAGTTTGCATATTTTTTGAGAAAGTGTAGTAGTTAATCGGGAATATACCTAGTAATCAGTCTGTCAGAGATATTAGTCGGGCTAAAAGATTAACACATCCGATTAGTGGTAATCTACACGGTTAGGTCCCTAGTAGCGATTAATCGGCCTATTAATCGCTGATTCGAACGATTTTTTGAACAATGATTGTAATCATCATATATTGGAGGTTTTGTATCATCATAAGCAATAGAATAGCTATCTTCCAAAGCTGGGGAACTAAAAAGATCATTTTCATAAAAACTAGCTTCCCCAAGCTTAGACTTTTCCATAGCATTAGCAATGATGGTGTCCAAAGAATTCATACTAACAACATTGCTATTAGCATGCAAATAAAGTTCCATAGGTTTTTAAATTTTCTCTTCAAACACATCATGTCCTAACTCAAGGTAAATACTATAAAGCTCTCTAATTTTTGTTGTTCTTTTCCATTAAGCCTAACTAGTGAAAATAAGAAACAAAAAGACCAAATTGCAGAATCTCAAGGAAATAACTTCGAGCACTCACATCGGAGGATGTGAGTAACTTTTACCTTACCTCCCTGGCAACTACGCCAGAAAATACTTTGCTGGCGTGTGGTTGACGTGGGAGCTTCTTCATCTTCGTTCCCTGGCAACGGCGCCAGAAAATAGCTTGATGTCTACGCACTTCTATTCTTGAGTTGTTGGGCCTCCAAGTGTAGAGGTTTGTAGAATAGTAGCAAGTTTTCCCCTAAGTGGATTACCCAAGGTTTATCGAACTCAGGGAGGAAGTGGTCAAATGTATCCCCTCTCAAGCAACCCTGCAATCAAGATACAAGAAGTCTCTTGTGTCCCCAACACACCCAATACACTTGTCGGGTGTATAGGTGCACTAGTTCGGCAAAGAGATAGTAAAATACAAGTGGTATGGATATAAGACAACGGTGCCAGAAAATAGCTTGATGGCGTGGAAGAGACTAAAGGAAAACTGAAATAAAGATGGCAGCAAGCAAATATGTAACATATCTAGTTGCAAACGATGTTTCAATGCTTCGAAACAAGGCCTAGGGATCATAATTTCACTAGTGAACACTCTCATATAAATATCTTCTCTTTATGATACTACTCTTAACTACTCTCCGGTTGGACACTCTAATCCATGGTAGGGCTATAACAGCACACCTCAAAGTAAGCCTTTCCCATCTAGATAACCCCACACTGTCACCTTGAGCACTAGATGGTTCCAACAAACACCACAATTTCATAAAGACATCCAACTCCAAATATAACTCATAACAAGTGTTTGTAATCTCTAGCCTAAGTGCCACCATGGTGTGCATGCTGTCACTTTCACACACATGGGGAGAGCAGAGATCTAATAAAGCACTTGAGTAGCAAAGTAGATCTACTTGATTACAAAGCTCATGATCACAATATGATCATGCATAGAGAGAGAGAGAGATGAACACATAGCTACCGGTAGAACCCTTAGCCTCGAGGAAGAACTACTCCCTCATCATCATGGGAATCATCAACGACGATGGAGATGGTGGTGGATATTGATGGAGATGGCTCCGGGGGCACTTCCCCATCCCGGCAGGGTGCCGAAACAGAGACTTTCTGTCCCCCGAATCTCCCCTTCGGTGGTGGCGGCACTGCGGAACTTTTCGTGGTTGGAGGCTAGATGATTTAGGGTTTTTGCATCGGGAGGCATCTTATAGGCAAAGAGGCAAGGTCGGTGGGCGGCCAAGGGGCCCACACCACCTGGTGACGCGGCTAGGGCTAGCCCGCGCCACCATATGGTGTGCCCACCCTGGTGCCCTACTCCGTCTCTGCTTCGTGTTTCCGTGTTGCTCCGGGAAAAATAGGCATATTGCATTTTGTCAAATTCCGAGAATATTGATTTTCTGCCTTTTCTGGAACTAAAATCAGAAGAAAATAGGCAACTGGCACTGTGGCATCTTGTTAATAGGTTAGTCCCAGAAAACATATAAAAATACCTCAAAGTGTTGACAAAGCAAAGCAAAGTAGATAAAACCAAGCATGGAACATCAAAAATTATGGATACGTTAGCAACGTATCAGTCAGCTGGATCTTCTTCCTTTCGCATGGATGAATGACCTTATCGTGAAGCTGCAGATTTATCGTGGAGAGTCCAAAGAATCCAGCACATGGGTGGGACCCCTTAGTGCCCCGAGATATAGGTGTCTAGATTATCTATGCATAGTTATGCTGGTGGAGGTTCACCATAGCTAATGGTGGCTGCCAGGAAGAGCTGCTTATAGAGTCTTCGAGAGGCTACCCGCACTGTACTCGTGGTAGAGCTCTCGGGGGACCGTGTCTTCATGCGGGGTCGCGGAGAAGGGCAGTGATTGGCTTGGATCATCTACTGGTCCCCACACCATAGGAAGTGAGGACATGAAAGATTGCCCGGTTGTGCAACAAGGATTTGGTCTCTCATGGGTAAAGTAACGCACCTCTGCAGAGTGTAAGAACTGTGACATGTTACTCCCTATTCCAGGAAGGAGCTACGAACGCGGCAGGAAAGGAACTCCATGAAAGTTCTAGTCAACCTGTAAAGGCTATTGGACATAGTTTTCAGAATAAAAGCAACCTTTGAAGAAATGTTTACGAAAACCTGCATTACCTACGACCTATGGTTTGTTGTTGTAGATAGTGCATCAAACACTCCTTTTTAGTGAACTTGCTACGTACGCTCGTACTCAATCGTACCTTCTTAACCCTTGCTAGGTTCTAAGCCATTGAAGACGACGTCAACACCAACTTATGCTCAAGAAACCATCATCGACAACTCAAGTTCTTCAATAAAGTCAACATATACATCAACTAAAGTGAAGGAAAAGTTCCTGATTAGATAGGAGTAGATACTCTATCCATAGAACCTACTTCTGTAGAGCATTGCAATAGCAGCAATTGCAAGCCAGATAGTTTAGATGCTAGTCTTAGTAAACTAGATAGTTTTGAGTTGTTATTCTGGTTCTTCTTTGTAAGAAATTTCTTCCTCTCTCTTTAACCTAGAGTCTCTGGATCTTTTGTAATGAGTCAAGTTGTAATATATAGTCATGTATTGGACCTACCATGTTTCTGTTGTACCACTCTGAGGGATGTGATACTAGTGAATGGTGTTTCATTGGCGTTATATCAACGACTATAGTGTACTACATCATGAAGTGGTATGCTAGGTCACCGCACGATACTATGTCGTGGGTGACGATACTATTTCACCATTAGTGGTAGCACTATGCTTTCGGGGTGGCATCACAAATGTTGTGGCACTTAATCTATAAATAGGCAAGATGCATCCTTGTGAAGTTATAAACTGGAAGATGGTGTGAGAGGGACACCACTATGGCGGAGCTTCTCGAAGATGTCTTAGGATCCCGTTCTCAGACATCTTTGAGGAGCTCGCCATAGAGGTACTCCCATATATGTGAAATTTGTTAGCTCCCAGGCGTATTGATCTAATGAGAAAGATTATGTTTTTGCTAGTGTGTCTTCTTATGAAGCTTTATGTTTTTGCTAGTGTGTCTTATTATGAAGCTTTTTTTAATTAACCATATTTTTGTTACAATTTTGTGATTATTATTGTTTACTATGTTACATATATATGTCTATGCATAATAATGATGTTATTTGTTTATATCCATCAAGAATTTGAAGATGTTGTGGTTAAAAATCTCTCTACTTCTAGAACATGAAATGGGTTAAACTAGCAATGACAGATGAAGCGATGACCTTGCTAACCTTTTAGAACCCTCACTAGTGGAGAACGGGCCTCTAGTCCCGGTTCCAGATGGCCTCTAGTCCCGGTTCTGCAACCGAGACTGTGGAATCGGGACTAGAGCCCTCTATCTCTAGTCCTGATTATGATCCGGGACTAGAGTACGCTCACGTGGCAGATGCAACACGGCGGGGCAGGAAGACCTTTGGTCCCGGTTGGTAACTGGAGATGTGGGCGCTGGATTTAGGGTTTTTAGGGGGTTTTCATTTTCAATTCTTTTTTATTTTTAAATGAAATTTGGTGCATGTAGATCATTAAATCCCGTGGCATGTTGATGCATATATATAATGTACATGTTGATTCATATCTAATATAACTTGTCTTACAAGCATACATATATATATAGTTTGGTTACATAGAGATCACAACCGGGACTAGAGCCCGTCTAATCGATTACATGGGGATCACTAAAGGACCATGCTATCTAGGGCACATGCCCTAGTTTATCTTTCCATGGGCACAGATTAAATCTGGCAACCCAGCCATGTATGCATGCATGCATGTAATCCAGTCGCCACGTGGAATTCTTTTTGAGTTCCCAACTTCAAAATGTTTTATCTCTTGAATCTTAATTCAGAATTCAAATTCGTTTTCATGGTTAGCTTTTTCACGTCGAGATCTTCGAAACTAGATCCCATGTTAATATATTTTGAAAACTTTTTTCGGACCATAGTTACCAGATTACTGACTCTTGGTTAGCAGGTAAAGTCAAGCTGGTTACCAGGTTAAAATCAAATGGTTACTAGAGATTTCTGAACTTTGTTTCTCAATAATATAAGCCTTATATAATGGTAATACAGTATTTTACATGTTTAGAATGGATCAAGTACCTACTTTCTATACATATAAATCATTGTTATCATTAGAAACATGTAAAAATTATGTGGTGACCGTGTATTATTTGGCTAGTAACTTTTAACTATCAATATGGTAGCTATAGTATAATAATCTGACAACTGGTGATAGAAAAAAATATTGTCAAAACATATCAAGATGGGATATTATTTTGAAGTACTCGTTGAGACGAACTGAGCAGTGAAGACGGATCATCAATTGGATTAATGGTTTAGAAGATAAATCATTTTGAATTTTCGGATTTGGAAAAAGATTCCCTGCATGCATAATATCATCACCTACTTCTCCGTTATAGGCTAAGACAATAGTGAGATGGTGTTGGACCGGATATATTCTTGAGGCTCATCTCTTTATTAGAATAACTGATCATTAAATCACTAGACATGGAATTTTTCCCCGGGTCTATGCCATGGTCAACCAAAAATCCCGTCAATTCGTCTTGAATTGCTACTAGGCGCTCCCTCAGTTAGAGTCTCTTAGGCATTTTCCAACTATATATAAAAGAAGGATATCGATATGAATATCAATTGTCATAACAAATATTATGAATGACACTCAATACAATTGATGGTAATTAAATTAAATTGTGAATATATTGTTCATGTACTTGTATAAATTTCCCTCCGTCCCGCTCACTGACCTCCGAGCGAATGTACTCGCAAATGAAGTATCTAGACAAATTAGTCCCTCATGGCTGCCTCTCACACTTTACGAGAATAGAATTCAATCAAATTATAATCAAGCATGATATAATGGTATTGAAACTAGAATTAAAGATATGCGTGGACTTAGCTCGTACTACTTACCTCGACCAGATAAAAACTAAGCCCATCCTTAAAATCACCTACCGTCCTCTTGGTGAATTCTTTTCAAACCCTGCCCGGGCAAAAAAATGAATAAATGAGTTATTAGTTACTTGATATCTTAGGAAATGAACGAAAGAGATCGATATAGTGTGACAATGACTGAAATTACCTCTGGAGCACATCTATAATGCTTTGGTACTCATTTTGTTCTTTATTTAGTGAGTCTTTGATTTCAACTCTTCCAGCGTAAACTTCAATGATTAGCAGAATGTAATGGAAGTTGTGCACGTTTATATACGTCAGTAACTCATCAATTACAGTTAACATCGCGTAAGCAAAAGTGAATGTGTACAAGACGGTAATACTCTCACATGAAGTTTTAAGAAACATTATTCTCTATTTGCAATGTTGCCTCTGTATGTACCTTAGTAAGTTATGCTCCGTTTCCTTGGGCAATTCATGTAGCAATCATTCATTAACTCGGCGTGGGTTGATGAACCCAATGTCAAAGACTCCCTTTAGGTCACATTCCTCGCTCTTCATTCTGCATAGTAGCATAGTGAGGATAATTACAGGCAATAAACGAGAAGAGTTAGAGACTTTATCATAGAAATAAATGAATCACTTACAGACAATAGGAACTGACGAGACTCAAGTCGAGTGTTTCTTGTCTGAATAACATATAGAGTTTCTCAAGATAGATTTGGATCTCGTCTACACCATTGAAATGCTCTTTTGTAACTTTCACAAGAAGCATTATTCGCCCTTCTTCCTTTGTGACTATCATGTACCACTCATGCAATCTTCGCATTTGTGTTGGTAGATACTTGACCTCTTTAGGTCTGACCAGAGACTTCCCGTATTCATATTTCCATGCTATTTTCGTTTGTAAGGCGACATGTCCGCCTAGCGCTTGATCAAAACTAATACTAGCATTTCTAGCAAAGTCCTTTGCTTGATCAATACTAATATCCTAATCAACACTGGGCAACACCTTGAGCGGGGGGATCGATTGGTTTGCATGTTCACCGAATTGGGCAACATCTCTTGTCCCGCTTGCACTACTACTTGTCTTCTTCTTAGCACTAAGAACTCTCATCAGACAACGTGTGTAGTCATCTGCCTTATTTATATCATATTGCAATGGTTGCTCAAGGAAACTCTTAGCCCACTTTTTGACTTTCTGATCAAATATCTGCTTTGGCTCAGGCTTTTTCTTTGCAAAAAGGCTTTCACTTCAGCATCACTGATCGCTTTGGTTTCCTCATCAGTCATCTCGTAAGGTAACTTGGCAGGAGGCGGCGGGGCTTTCTTTGCCCTACTACCTTTCTTCTGAGTAGTAGCACTAGTCGACCGAGTGGAGGCACTCTAATAATGTTGCCATTAGGAGTAAGTAGTGCACGGAGCTAGCAGAGTCGGCCGACAAGGCAGCGGAGTCGGCTGACGCGACGGCGGACTCACTCTATGGTGGTCTTCCTTCTCCTCATCACGTGGACTTGGAGGTGGTGAACTACAACTCGGTGGAGAAGGTGGTGGCCTGGGTGCCAAGCCTAGACACACGATGTATTTCTTACGCCATAGATTGATACCACCCCCGACTTCTCCTAGTGTCCTCTCATCTTCAGGTCCAGGGATGTCAAGATCTAGTGATTCATATGCTGGTACAATTTTATCCACCCCGAAACGAGAATAGCCATCTGGAATCTCATTTCTATGCCAGCATGCTCCAGGTTCACATGATAAAGCAAATCCAACCGCCACCTTGAAGGATAAATTGATCACTCCAACATGTATCTCACAACTTGTCTTCTCATTGATATTATCCACGGGGTAGCGATCCATCAATCCCTTATCAACCCTGACTACCGTGGAAGCCACGTTGCTTATCCGCTGAGATGGGCTGCCGGCATTATCTTGCTGCAGCTGATGAGTTACCCTTTGCTGGTGCATTTTGTCCATTTGCTTCTGTTTCTGCTTTAAGATGCCATATATTTCGACGTTCTATCTTTCTAGGCTACACAACCAGTCTGCCTCCTCCTTCTCTTTCCACTGCGTTGCTCTATTTCGGCTTCTATAAGATTCAATGTCCTTGTGAAACCCAGTCTTCCACGACATAGAAGGTCCATAGCCTCGTGTTCGTCCTGGTTTTTTAGGATTCCTGAGGCCCTTTGTCAGCTCGTCGTTCTCTTTATCAGGCTTGAACTTTCCCTCTCGAACCTCCATGATTGTTCTAACAATTGCTTTATGGGGTGTAGCAATGATCATCATTTCATCCAGTATTAACTCCCCTATTTGCATGTCATACTTCGCCCCATGCGCAAGTAACCAATTTCTTACCCTCTCGGACAGTCATGTGTGGCTCGAGTGATCCCTTCAGCAAGCAAGGCTTGCTCAGCTTCCTCCCACTTAGACACGAAAGTCTTGTAGCCACCTATCCCCAACTTATAGTGATATTTCTTTCTCGCAGCATTATTCTTATTATTTTCGAACTTTCTTTAGCTACTTCTGATTTCTTATACTCTAGAAATCTGTCCCATGATCCCGCTGCTTCTTTAGTGTGCTAGTGAATTCTGGACTTTTTCTTCTTTGAGATATTCATTGTATAATCTTTTCTTGTAGTTATTGAACTATCCAGCCATCTTCTTAAGAGTGAAATGCCCGACTTTGAACCTCATGTCTTTTGTGAGATCATCAGACTCCAAGACCGGTAGGGTGAAATGTGAAACAAGCTTCTCCCAAAGCATGTCTCTGTGTCTGTCCTCGACAATATTAATAGGGTTTCCATCTTTCTTTGCTGGCTTATTCCAATAGGGAATGCTGATCGGAATGTTGTCCCTAAAAATAACTCTGCATTTATGCACAAATGTATTTGCATTGTTTATGGGAAGCAACAGTTTGCCGTCTGGAGCGACGTCCTCAATTGTGAGATGCGCATCGGCGGCCATCCCTTTGGCCGGGCCTTGTTTACTTTCACCAGATTTGGTTGATGCGGAGGTCTGAAATAAGAAACATATTTGTTAATATATATACACAAATCAATTAATGCATCTATCTAATTGGCGCTTAATATACCTCGCCAGACTTTGTTAAGGCCGGTCTATCATTTTTTGTGAGCCGTCATTGCAATCAAAACTATGAGCCATCTTTTGCTCCATTCTATCTCCATTCCCTCACCGGACTCATTTAGAAACTATGAGCCATCTTTTGCTCCACCCACGGGATTCCATATTGCATAGAATATATCCTATTCACTTTCTCTGCTGTTGAATTCCATAGATTCACTAATACAGAAGACAAATCAATTTTAGCATTATCATAAAATTCTATTTTCTAAAAACACTAAGTATAAAAACACTAAATTAATGCAACAACAGAAGAAAGTACTAATGAAACAATAAGTAAAGTTAATACATATCGAATAATCTAGTTAATGCAACAATAATATCAGATCCCTGAAGAAACAATAAGTAAAGTTATAATACATCTTGAATAATACATCACTAATACATCTGGCTCAATCAAACTGGACATCGACTCCCGGGTCCTGAGCCATGGGCGGTAAACACCCAAAGAGAAGGAACCATCACATGAGTATAGCTCGGATGAGATACCTGAAGAATCTGCTAGGTATTGGAGAACCTGACGTCTAACGCAACCATATAGCGACGTACGTGCTCGTCCTCCTCCCTGACATGATTCTGTACCACCTCCTCAGGGGTCGGCTCTCTCTGCACCGATAGTGGACAACGTGTGACCGCCACCAAAAGAAGCTCCAGGTAGACGACGAGACCCAGATTTCTCACCAAGCTATGCTTCTCGGTAGGTAGCAACTCCAAGTGCCAACCTAGGGAGCCTAGTCTTGGACATGCCTGGTGGAGCCCTGCCTATGTTGTTGTCGCCGAGTCGACAATGAGGATGCGGGATGGGCATCACCACTGATAACAAATTCCTAAGCGTGAGGTTACTCCAACTTGATGTCAAAAATCAAAATAAAATCAAATTTGTACCAAATAATCCCTAAACTAAATAATCCTAAGAAAGTAATTATATTTTCTATTTTTTTACACACTTCTCTATTTCTATTTCTATTTTTTCTATTTCTCCTTTTTTTCATTTCTATCTATATCTTCTATTACTATTTCTAAATCCTATTTTTAAGCAATAATCCTAATTAAACAATCCTATTTCTATTTTCTATTTTCTATTTCTTCTATTTCTATTCTAAATCCCAAAATCTACTAAACAACTAAGAAACTAACTAAAAAACTAAGTAACTAAAATAACTAAACAACTAAGTAACTAAACAAATAACTAACTAAAATAACTAAATAACTATAATAACTAAACAACTAAGTAACTAAAGTAACTAAACAAAACTAAGAAAATAACTAAACAACTAAGAAAATAACTAATAAACAACTAATTAAAGAAAATAACTAAACAAGAAAATAACTCACCTCGGTGGAAGGGGCGTGCGCGGTGGCGGTGACGGCGATGGAGACGACACGGTGGCAGGGGCAGGCGCGGGCACGGTGGCAGCGACGAAGCGATGGGACAGTGTGGCGGCGCAGCGAGATACACACGGCGGCTGCACGTGGTTGGGGACGGGGATGTGCGAGGGCGACGGCGGGCACGGCGATGGCGAGATCCACAGGCGGGACGGCCAGAGGTCCACAGGCAGGTTTGGCAGCCTGGCGGTGTCGCGCGCGTCTGATCAATTCCTCCGAGGTGGGGAGGAAGGATATGGGCATCGCTTATATAGAGCCGATCCTTTAGTCCCGGTATGTAATACCAACCAGGACTAAAGGAATTTTGGCCTGGCATGGTGCGGGATACCCCTTTAGTCGCGGTTCGTGGGTTGGGCCATGACTAAACATACCAGAAAATGCGCGGGTTGTCCAAATTTTTTGACACTAACGTATCTGGCACCATTTTTAACCATTTAAACATTTTAATTAACTACTTTAAACATTTTGCCATAAGTCAATCTAATTATTCTACCCATGCCCACCGGGGTACCAGCTGCCCATCAAATGGATGTTGTGCACTGGAGGGGTTCATGTCCCTCCCGTGCCTCAAGGTTCCGCCCTCCAGGCGGCCATCACGAACCACTTCTACCTCGAGCTCACGCCAGAGCAGCGGATGGATCCCGACAACTGCACCACCTAGAATGCCTTCTTCGTTAACTGGAGGGAAAGGGAGCTCACCAGGTAAGAGGGTGACTTTCTTCTCGCAAGAACGGCTCCTCGGTGGAGGAGTAGAAGCGCTGGTCCCGGCCCGCCCCTAGTGAAACACAACAAAGCCGGTCGCCGCATGTGGTGGGCGAACCGGTCTATCACCGGCCTGATGCACTACATCGCCGATGGAGATCATCCTCGCCCGTGGTACCTACACTTTCACCCACAACAGAGCCACAAGAAGGGTGGCGTGGTGAATGCTGCGGGCGTAGTAGCGTCATCATCTAGGTTCCCTATTGAAGGAAATATGCCCCGAGAGGCAATAATAAAGTTGTTATTATGTATTCCTTGTATATGTTAGATGTTTATTTTGCATGCTATAATTGTATTAAAAGGAAACATCAATACATGTGTGTTTAATAGACAAAAAGGGTTCCTAGCTATGCCTCTCTTCTAGACTAGCTCGTTGATTAACAAGATGATCAAGGTTTCCTGATCATGGACATTGGATGTTGTTAATAACGAGGTCACAACATTTGTGAAATGATGTGATGAACATTCATCCGAAGTATAGCATTACGATAAAAGTCATTATGTTTACATTGCTATAACATCATACGAAGTAATCTTAGTCCTTAGACCATGAGATCATGTTAATTGCTAACACCGGAAGAGTATCTTGATAACATCAAATGTCACACCGTAACAGGGTGACTATAAAGGTGGGTTCAGTGCTACGAAGGTGTTATGTTGAGGCTCATGGATCAAGAGTGGAATTTGTCAATCCCGATGACAGATAGATATACTTTAGGCCCTCTCGGTGATATCACATTAAGATAGCTTGCAAGCAAGTGATGTGATCACTAGAATGTTATATCATGGGAACGAGAAAAGAGTGCATGTCGGTAACGAGATCAAACTAGGTATTTGGATACCGATGATCGAATCTCGGACATGTATTATATCATGAGACAAAGGGATTAAGTTACTAGCGTTAAAGGTTCTCATGATCACAGAAGTCATCGTTAAATGTGTAGGAGTCAGTATGGATCTCCAGGTCCCGCTTCTGATTATTGATCTGAGAGGAGTCTCAATCATGTCTGCATTATTCGCGAACCATAGGGTGACACACTTAAGGGTTATCGGACACCATTTTGGAGCACATATGTTTCAGACGAAAGGATTGCAAAGCGCAGGAATTGTTTCGGGTGAAATTGCAGAAAGTGGTTCCGCATGTGATATTGAAATGTTGTAAGGGGTTTTATGTGAATGTATGTTAATTAAAGTAATTAACAAAATTCTGAATAAAATAAATAAAAGAGTTTTATTAATTGAGAGTTGCATTAAATTTGGTGGAAATTTAATGCGTGTGAGTGGAATTTTGGGTGGAGTCAAAATTGATGTGAGTGGAGCTTCCACCACATGAATGAGGAAGAGGTGGGTGCACCCCCCTTGGCCGCTGGCCATGGGAGGGGAGGAGCCCCCCTCTCCTCCCTCCCAAAGCACACCTCCTCGTGAAGGATCTCTCTCCCCCTCTAGATATTCCCCCATGGTCTCGTATTATTGAGATACATGTTCCTGGTGGCCTTGCGTCTAGAAGGAGTTGCTGCTTCCGCTGATTCGCTGGAGCGAGGAGGTGGAGGTTGTCCGGTGGCTTGAACGTGTGTGCGAGGACGGATGCGTTGCCGATTTGTGGCGCTCAGACTTCCACACGATCTTGAGATCAGCAAGCGTACGACTACATCATCCACGAGTTCCAACTTGTTAACAAAACTCTGTTGTCTTCGAGGGTAAGTTCTCCATGGATGTATATCCACCCGTTGCTCTATATCTAGTAGATAGATCTTGGCGTATAGTTCTCATCGTAGGAATTTTTTTGTTTTCTATGATGTGAACCCAGACGTGGTATTAGAGCATGATCTATGTGTAGGTGCTTTGCACGGGTAGTACACATATGTTTATATGTGGGTGATGATGATCATGTTATTGCATCTTCTATGTATTTTGGATATTGGTGGCATAGTGGGATGAAGCGGCCCGGACCAACCTTACATGTCATCGTACATGAGACCGGTTCTTACATATCATCGTACATGAGACCGGTTCCACAACTGACATGCAACTAGTTTTGCATAAGTGGCTAGCGGGTGTCTATCTCTCCTACTATAGTCAATATCTGATTTACAACGAGTTGCTAATAACTCGGTTATCCTCGTTGTGGTTCATGTTCGTAGGTAAGACCGGTTCTATCTCTAAAAGCCCTAAGCCACGTAAAACTTGCAATTGATAAATTAGAGGCGTCTAGTTTAGATCGTTGCTGGGCTAGTGTCTTGATATGGTATTGTTGTAAGTAGATGTATGATGGATACTCTTACAACACACTCAACGTGTAAGTTCCATAAACCTTGGCCTTGCACACAAAGGAATGATAGAGATCATACCACGATGCAAATGATAGAGATCAAATGCAGGGACCATATCATTTCACTTTACACATTACATGTTAGCATCTTATACTGCTAGTTTGGCGCTTTTGGTAGCATTGTAAGATGATCCCTCATTTAGATATCAAGATAAAATGTGTTCTTCCTTCAGTATGCACCGTTCTATGGATCGTGTTTCGAGACATCACGTGATGATCGGGTGTACTCAACTCCGTGATTTCATACAACGGGTGTAAGACAGTTTTACACACGCGGGTACTAAGGTTCTTACTTGACGAGCCTAGCATGTATAGACATGGCCTCGGAACACGGACCGAAAGGTTAAGCATGTGTCATATAGTTGATATGATGCCCATATAGATGCTCGCCTTTGAAGCTACACCGACTCACATGATGATCGGACTTGGTGTAGTGGATTTGGTTCATGTAATCACCAAAAAGACACGAGGGATGTCGTTTTTGAGTGGGAGTTCATTAGTAATTTGGATTAGTTTAACTCAATCTATCATAAACTTAGTCTAAATGAACTTTACAAATTCTATTGTAGATGGCACCACCTGCTTTTAATTTCAATGTGTTCATGGAGTAAGAGAAACTTGCTGCGAATGGTAGCAACTTCACCAACTGGGCTATGAATTTGATGATTCTCCTCACTGCTGCACAAAAGCAATATGTGCTAGAGGCGCTGTTAGGCCCCCCACCAGCTCCGGATGCCCCTGACGAGGAAAAGAATGTCTATATAACTCGTCAGGAGGACCACAACTTAGTTCATTGCGGCATAATGTATGGGCTAGAACCAGAACTTCAAAAGCGTTTTGAAAATGGCAATGCCTTTGATACCATGGGAAAATTGAAAATGATTTTCGATACCCATGCTGCTGTAGAGAGTTATAATGCTTCTGAAAAGTTCTTTAGCTGCATGATGGAGGAGAACAACTCCTTTAGTGAGTACGTACTCAAAATGTCTGGGTACGCCGATAAGCTTGTGTCCTTGGGAATAACGATTCCCATTGACTTAGGCATACATCGTGTTCTCCAATCTTTGCCACCTAGCTACAAGAGCTTCGTGATGAACTATAACATGCAGGGCATGAAGAAGTCTCTTCCCGAGCTTCTGTCAATGCTTAAGACTGCAGAAGTGGAGACTAGGAAAGAACATTAAGTGTTGATGATCAATAAGACCACCGGTTTCAAGAAGGACAAGAAAGGCAAGCAGAAGGGAAAGAAGGGCGGCAAATCTGTTGCCGCACCTGAAAAGAAACCCCGAGCTGGCCCTAAGTCTAATACCGAGTGCTACTATTGCAAGTGGACTGGCCATTGGAAGCGCAACTGCCCCAAGTATTTGGCAGACAAGAAGGCCGGCAAGGCAAACAAAGGTATATGTGATATACATGTTATTGATGTGTACTTGACTAGTACTCGCAGTAGCACCTGGGTATTTGATACGGGATCAGTTGCTAATATATGTAACTCGATTCAGGGGCTGCGCAATAAGCGACAACTAGCAAGGGATGAGGTCACGATGCGGGTCGGCAATGGATCAAGAGTTGATGTGATCGCTGTCGGAACGCTGCCTCTCCATATGCAGTCGAGATTAGTGATAAATCTGAATAATTGTTATTTTGTTCCTGCACTAAGCATGAACATTGTATCTGGATCATGTTTAATGCGAAGTGGTTATTCCTTTAAATCTAAAAACAATGGTTGTTCGATTTATATGGATAATATCTTTTATGGTCATGCACCTGTGTTGAATGGTTTATTTCTATTGGATCTTGATAGTAGTATTATGCATATTCATTGTGTTGATGCTAAAAGGGTTAAACTTGATAATGATATATCTACATATATGGCACTGCCGTCTAGGTCATATTGGCGTTAAACGCATGAAGAAACTCCATTCTGATGGACTTTTGGAATCACTTGATTTTGAATCATTTGATACATGTGAGCCATGCCTTATGGGCAAGATGACTAGAAGGTTCAATGGAACGAGTGACAGATTTATTGGAAATCATACATACCGATGTGTGTGGACCAATGACTGTGTTGGCGCGAGGTGGATATCGTTATTTTGTTACTTTCACGGATGATTTGAGTAGATACGGGTATATCTATTTGATGAAACATAAGTCTGAAACTTTTGAAAAGTTCAAGGAATTTCAAAATAAAGTGGAAAATCACCGTAACAGAAAGATCAAATTTCTGCGGTCCGACCATGGAGGGGAGTATCTTAGTTACGAGTTTAGCACACATATGAAAAATTGTGGAATAGTTTCACAACTCACGCCTGCCGGAACACCACAACGTAATGGTGTGTCAGAACGTCGTAATCGTACTTTATTGGATATGGTTCGATCTATGATGTCTCTGACTGACTTGCCACTATCATTTTGGGGTTATGCACTGGAAACCGCTACATTCACTTTAAATCGGGCACCATCTAAATCCGTTGAAACGACACCGTATGAATTATGGTTTGGAGACAAACCTAAGCTGTCCTTTCTTAAAGTTTGGGGATGCGATGTTTATGTGAAGAAACTTCAGCCGGATAAACTTGAACCCAAAGTGGAAAAATGCGTCTTCATAGGATACCCTAAGGAAACGATTGGGTATTGATGACCCACAAGTATAGGGGGTGTATCACACTATTTTCGAGGGAAGTGAAACCCAATTTATTGATTCGACAGAAGGGGAGCCAAAGAATATTTATCAGCCTTAACAACTGAGTTGTCAATTCAGCTACACCTGGAAACAATCTTGCTCACAACAGTTTATCAGTAGCAACAGTTTTGTAGTAGGAATAGTAAAGTAACAGCAGTACCAAAGCAAAGGCAGTAGTAACAAAAGCAGTAAACAGTAGGATTCGAGTGCGGTAGGCATAGGAATGGATGGACGGGCGTTGCATGGACAAGACAATTCACATAGCAATCAGAACATAGGGCAATTGCAGATAAATAAGATAAAGCACCCAAGTACTAGACAATCCTAGGCATGTGTTCCATATATAGTCATACGTGCTCGCAATGAGAACTTGCACAACATCTTTTGTCCTGCCAGCCCGTTTGCAGCGGGGCCTCTAGGGAACTACTGGAAATTAAGGTGCTCCTTTTAATAGAGCACCGGAGCAAAGCATTAACACTCCGTGAACACATGTGATCCTCACATCAAAGCCTTTCCCTTCCGGTTATCCCAATTTCTGTCACTTCGGGGCCATAGGTTCCGGACAACAACGTGTGTATACACCTTGTAGATAAGACCAGAAACAATACTATCATAATGAATCAATAATAAGTTCAGATCTGAAATCATGGCACTCGGGCCCTAGTGACAAGCATTAAGCACAACAAGTCGCAGCAAAGTCATAAATCACTAATAAAAGATACTAGGCACCATGCCCTAACAATCTGATGCCATTACATGAACGATCTCATCCAATCCCTACCATCCCCATAGCCTACAACGGGGGATTACTCACTCATAGATGGGGAAAACATGGATGGTCGATTGAGAAGCGATGGTGATGATGATGGCGATGATCTCCTCCAATTCCCCGTCCCGGCAGGGTGCCAGAACGGAGTTTCTGGTGCTGTTTCGTGGAATCTGGTGGTGGTGGCGGAGCGGAACTCCTTCTGGAAAAACGTCGAACCCCCTAAAGTTTTTAGGTCAGAAGGCTCCTTATAGGCGAAGAGAGAGGCCGAGGGGGTGCCTGGGGGGCCCACACCACCCCCTGGCGCGGCCTGGCCTGGCCCGTGCCACCAGGTGGTGTGGCCACCCCAGGGCTCTTCTCCGTCTCGTATTCTAGCTCCTGGAGTCTTGGGGTGAAATAGGTTTTTTGGCATATTTTCCGGGATTTTTCCTGATAGTTGATTTTCTGCACAAAAAGTAGACACCAAGGCAATTCTGCTGAAAACAGCGTCAGTTCGCATTAGTTGCATCCAAATCACACAAGTATAGAGGAGAAACAATAGCAAAAGTGTTCGGGAAAGTAGATACGTTTTGGACGTATCAACTCCCCCCAAGCTTAGCTTATTGCTTGTCCTCAAGCAATTCAGTTGAAAACTGAGTGCGATAAAAGAACTTTCACGAACACATTTGCTTCATATGATGTAAATATTCTCAGCAATGTGATCAACTACTTAGACAATTCATAATAAAGAGTATGCAACTGAGTCTACTTAATAGTCTTTGCAAGATATGAAGAGATTCCAACTCAAGAATAATAAGTAGCATGAAGCACGAACATAAGCAGCATTACAATGCTCATAAAAAGGTATGATAGAGTGGTATCTCGCTTGCCTTTGATTATGAATGCCAAGGCACCTCTGAAGTTCAAGTGATGACTAGAAGTAAAGATATCAAAGATACAAGCATCAAAGTCATAACAAAAATAATCAAGTAATGGAACAAACACAAAGAATGACAACTATGCTCTCAAGAAGGTGCTCAAAGAATATATGGAGACTCAACAAGTAGAAGAAAAAGGTTTTGAATAATTTTGAAAGGCTTCCAAATGCTGAAAGTATGGTACTTGTTAGCTTTGAGCTCTCATTGCCCCTATCATAAGCATCTTTAATGTGGTTAAGGTGAAAGTGAGGTCCAATCTGAGTTATATGCTTGAAAGACTATAAACTGGAAATCCCAAGTCCCTTGAGTACGAGGGCCGCTCCTCATGCTACTCAACTTTAGTTACTGGTAAGTTCTTGTCATCATAAGTATGTGCGTATCATTGAGAACCGCCAACGGGGTACCCCTTGCCCGATGATATGGAAGAATCCCCATATCAAAATGACAAGGCAAGCAGACAATGAGTATCTCAGCAATTTTCTTATTTACCATGGGAAAATGGTGCTTTTTTCTCTCTTTCCTCTTTTCATAAATCTCTTTTTTTTTCTTTTTCTCAATAGCTATCTCTCTTTTTTTATAAGAAGAATGCTTCATAGATATCATTATGGTTACGCTGCAGGTTTCCACCATGTCAACATGGATTAGACCAGCGGCCCAGGCGTTTCTCTAACAAACATACATAACTCCATGGACTTACTAGCTCCTTTTTTATTTCACACCGACGACATCCGCAAACAAAAGAGCAAGGTATCAACTGGGTATATATTTACAAGTGTTGAAAGCGTTCCCCGTGACAGCACGGTTCTGCTAATCCCCAGCCTATAATTTGCAAGCATATAACTTTCATGGAGAGTTCACAATGGTTCAGGTTTATTAAGTGCGGAAAATAAAGTGTGCCATCAAGTTTGTGAGAGCTTTACTAACTAATTTTCCCATAACAAGCAAACATTTTATTCGGAAGAAAACAAGGCATATTGAATATGCATGGGAGTAGCAAATGATGCTAATAGGTAGGTATGGTGGACACTTTGGCAATATTTGGTTTAGGGAGTTGGAAACATGGGTAAAACACTCAGTGGAAGTGAAGGCTAGCAATAGTAAGGGAGCGACAAACGAGAGAGCAATAGCTATCATTATCATGCTTGCAACAAAACAAGACTACTCATGGCATGAAAGTGATTCAAGATCCTCAAGGCAAAATAATTCATCAAGGCTTAACTGATTATTACAGTCATGAGCATGCGTGAGCATGCGCCAAGTCAATCAAATGAAACATTCAGAGGAGGATACCACGGTGTCATACCAATTTATGAATAGAGTAATGCAAGCAAACATTCATAAGACATGCTACAAACTATTAGCGAGCTGGAGCTAATCACAAGAAAGCAAGAACTACTAAGCATCCAAAGATAACATACACTCTACATGAACGGACTAAGCAAGCTCACAATGATGAGTATATGTACAAAAATGAAGACAAATAGAGTTCGTTACCAGCCTCTTACCACGCCTCAAGTTGTCATTAATCCTCATTATTGCTCTTCACTTGTGTGGCTTGAATAATAATATGAAACCAATATTCCACTGAGAACCGCCGAACCCTGAAGCAAACTCGCAAAAACCAAAGAAGAACGACAAATATTTTTGGTGTTTTCGATTTTTAAACAAGAACCAAAAGGGAAAAACAAGCAAAGCAGAATCTTTTTGGGTTTTTCGAATAGTTCAAACAAAGCAAAAAGGGAAAAGCAAACCAAGGCAAAAAGAAGAAGCAAACCAAAGAGAAACAATAGAAATATTTTTGGTCTTTTTGTGTTTTTAGAAAGCAAAAGCAAAGAAGAACGAAAACTAAAAAGAGAACGAAAAATGAATATACAAAGTACCGACGCAACATGATATGGAGATGAGTGCGGTGTCGGCGTACCTCCCCCCAAGCTTAGGCTTTTGGCCTAAGTGGGAATCAACCCCAGGCTGGCCAAGATGAGGTGTCACCATGGTACGACGAGGAGGTACCCTCGTCCTGGTGCGAGCTCGAGTATGCCCCTCCGTAATGTGCGGAGTAATCATAGGAGGGCACATCCTCCTGGTGCTGCTCGTGGAAACCCAACAAGCGAAGCTGCTCGCCCACCTCCTCCTTGGAGCGCGACCACGGTCTCTTGTCAACACTAAACAAAGCAGGCTGTGGCAAAAGGATCTCCCTTTCATCCCCGTCAGTGAAAAGCATCCTATATACTAGATTGTTCAAATCAGAGGTAGCAGTGACAAAGTGATGAGTTTTCATGGCAACAAGGTCAAGCCTCTGTGGTGCTAGCATAGCATCATCGGGATCCACTGAAAGACCTAATACATTGACTACACGCGAGGCGATGATGCCCCCATAGATAGGCCCCCTAGCAGCTAGGCGGCGAGCAATAAGCGAGCCAAGATTGTACCGAGTATCATTGTTGAGCGCAGCAACAAGGAAAGCTAAGTGATAATTGGAGATATTACTAGTGTTCTCCCTACCCAATACACTAGTGGCAAGATAGTATGCAAAGTATCTAAGAGCAGGGAGTTGGATATTTCTTATCTTTCCGTGCTGCGCCACGTGGTCATCATCATTGGTCACCCCTCGGTAAAGCTCCAACAAATCAGCGGGTCGCCCTTGAATTTTCTTCACGGTCCCTGTCATACGCACACCTACAATACTGCAAAATCTCTCCAAAGGCATGGTGAAGGGCATATCATAGATTTTAAAAGAGATAGTTGATTGATAGGATGTGTTAGTAAATGAGAAGCTCTCAACAAAAATTTTGGTGAGCATAGCGTATTGTGCACTCTCATCTTGCATATAAGAGGTCAAGCCAACCCTCTCAATCAGTAGCAAGAAATCATCAAGAATACCTGCAGCTTGCAAGAAAGTAAAACAAGGAAAAGAAGATGGGTGAGCATCTCCATCATCCCTTTCACTGCCAATGCATGTTGCAATGAGGTCTTCATTGTATGATGTCCTAGCTTGAGAGGCTGTTCTTGAGGGCCTCGACCTCCTAGGTGCATCACTCTCAAATATCTCTCCAAAAGTATGGTTGTTCATGCTTGGTATTCTGAAATTTAAACACCTATTAAACAAGTGATTGCAAAGTAAATATAATGAAGGATTCTACTCATAGGGACTTGTAAGAGGCCTAACATGCATCAAAACTATATCTCTAAGCATCAAACAAGCTTACAATCTCTCATAACCAGTCACCTACAACAGCAAAATACTCAACATATAATCCACTAAACACAAATCTACTTGGACAAAGGGAGGAGTCACATACCAAGGAACAATTGCTCCAAATTTCAGCAAGAAAGATGGGCTAAGCAAGGAGATCGAAGAAATCGAGAGCCAGCACAGAGAGAACACGATTTTAAGCTATGAACTGGAGCTTACTCGGGAGAGAGAAGAGAGTGGCAGGTGAGGGAGTTGGTGGGGGGCCAGGTGTGGCCCACACCAGGGCATGGCGCCACCCAGGGCTGGTCGCGCCACCACATGGTGTGCCTGCCTGGTGGGCCCCCCTGGTACCTACCAGGTACTCCTCTGCCCCTTTTTTCATGTAAAAATTTAATATGAATTTTCTGGAATTTTTCGAGACACTTTATTTTTGGGCATTTTTCAGAAATGGAAGAATGATTTTTCTGACAGACAGATTTTTTTCTTTTGGAAACATGATGCAAGGACAAAACAAGGCTATAACTACAGAAGTTCTAACATGCAAGCAACTAACACTAAGAAAACTAAACGAAAACAAAAACTAAAATGCAAAGGATAGAAATAAACAGAGATAATCATAATGAAAACATTGTTTTGTTCAATGGAATCCTTTTGTTAGCAAGGTTGATCAAGTCTTGCTACCAAAACAATTGCATATGAGACAAAACTTTGTACTCCACTAATGATTATGTTACCTTAACCTTGATAGCAATGGTCCCAATCATAATAGTTTCAAATTTTTCTCTTGGTATGGGACAATATATTTCTCCAACTTGAATGCCTTCAACATGTTCAATTGAATTCAAGCCATAAGTCCTTTCAATCTTCTTGGGGAAATAGACAGTATGTTCCTTGTCATTAACATTGAAGGTCACCTTTCCTTGATTACAATTAATAACAGCTCCTACAGTATTAATAAAAGGTCTCCCAAGAATAATAGACATATTATCATCCTCAGGCATTTCAAGCACAACAAAATCAGTTAATATCAAGCAATTATGAGCCACCTGAACAGGTACATCCTCACATATACCCACAGGAATAGTGGTAGATTTATCAGCCATTTGCAAAGATATATCAGTTGGTATCAATTTTTCAAGTTGAAGCCTCTTATAGAGAGAGAAAGGCATAACACTAACTCCAGCTCCCAAATCACACAAAGCAGTTCTAACATAACTGTTCTTAATAGAGCAAGGGATAGTTGGAATCCCTGGGTCTCCAAGTTTCTTAGGAACCTTACCATTGAAAGAATAATTAGCAAGCAAAGTAGAGATTTCTTCATTAGGGATCTTCCTTTTATTCGAAACAATATCCTTCATATACTTTGAGTAAGGAGGCAATTTAATAGCATCAGTGAAAGGAATTTGCAAGAATAAAGGCTTCATCCACTCACAAAACTTATTGTAGTTTTCATCTTCCTTTGACTTGTTGTTCTTATCAGGGAAAGACATAGATTTTTGGACCCAAGGTTCTCTTTCACTACCATGTTTCTTAGCAATAAAATCTTCTTTGGTGTATTTAGTAGACTTAGTGTGGTTTTCAGGTTCTTCTTCAACTTTTTCTTCATTAGGAACTTCATTTTCTTCATTACCACTTTCAGTTTCAGCATCAGAGATAGATATACTATTAGGATCTATAGCAGGTTTAGAGGGTTCTACAACAGTTTTATGTTTCTTTTTTCCTTTTCTTACGAGTAGAACCACTATTTTCAGCTTGTTGAGAATCCTGCTCAATTCTTTTGGGATGCCCCTCAAGATATAGAGGATCCTGGGTAGCCGCACCACTTCTAGTTCTAATCTCATAAGCATGTTTTTCTTTAGCAGCATTAACTAGCAAGTCGTTTTGCACTTTAATGAGTTGATCTATTTGAGTTTGAACCATTTGAAAGTGTTTAACAATCATTTGAACATCATTGGAGGTTCTTTCCACAATATCTTTCAACTCAACAATAGCTCTAGTGTTTTCCATAAGATGATTTTGCACCCTTTTATTAAAGTTATCTTGCTTAACAATAAAGATATCGAATTCTTCTAAGCATTGATTAGGAGGTTTCAAATAAGGGATATCACCTTCATCAGAGTGTTGGAGAGAGTGTACCTCAATAGTGGATGAGTAGGGAATAGGCTTACATAATTCTTCTATAGGAGGTAAATTCTTGACATCTGCAGCTTTAATTCCCTTCTCCTTAAGACATTTCTTAGCTTCCTTCATCACTTCATCATTTAATTCAATAACTCCCCTCTTCTTTGATGTTGGCATAGGCACAGGAATAGATGGTTCAGGTACAATTACTTCAGGTATAGCTTGTTTAGGAGGACTCCAGTCTTCATAATTCTTGCTTATTTTAGCCATTAATTCCTCAGCTTCCTTTGGAGTCCTATTCCTGAAAACACAATCAGCACAACTATCTAGGTATGTCCTAGATTCCTCGGTTAGTCCATTATAAAATATATCAAGAAGCTCATTCTTAGGTAAAGGACTTCCAGCCTGTGCATGAATCAAAGCACAAAACCTTGCCCAAGATTCGGGCAATACCTCTTTTTCTCCCTGTTTAAAATCAAAAAGTTCCTGCAAAATAGCATGTCTAGCACTGGGAGGAAAATATTTCTGCAAGAAAGTACTAATCAAGCACTCAGGGCTATCAAAAGATCTAGGAGGTAAATTACTAAACCACGTTTTAGCTTCTCCTTTCAGTGAAAAAGGAAAAATCTTAGCAACAAAATAAGTACGCATCTTAATATCATCAGAAAACAAGCCACTCATAGTAGAAAGTTCATTCATATGTGCTACCGCACTTTCATTCTTAGTCCCACAAAAAGGTTCTTTCTAGACAATAGCTATGTAAGATAGATCGAGAGAGAAATCACAATCTTCATCTATAATGTTTATGGGAGAAGCAGCAAACTTAGCATCAAGAGATAATTTGGGTCTAATAGTACGCCTCTCAAGGAGCCTCTTAGCAGCGCTCCTATCATGGGTGTTCCTACATTCTTCAATAAACTCATCAGTCATCTCAACATAATCTTCTTCAGCATCATAACTCTTACTAGACTCAGGTGAGCTAACAGGTGTGGCAGTGCCTTCATTAGGAGTTTCGGTATTTCCAGCTATAGTTCTTGCAATCGTAGCATCTAGGAAAGGACCTAATGAACCACTCTTATCAAGCATAGTAGAAGCAACATCATAAGTATCAGAAGTTTCAGATTCAGCAGTAGTAGCAGTGTGTGTAGCATGTGTATGTGGTGGTGTAAGGAATTTACTCAAAACAGACGATGAATCAAGAGCAGTAGAGGTGTTCAGAACCGTACCTCTTCTTGTAGTGGATGGTAAAATAGTAACCTTGCCATCACGAGACTTACCCATGATGGATGAGTAGCAGCGAACAATAGAGAATCCAAGTGAACTTGATAAATAAAGCTATGCTCCCTGGGTACGGTGCCAGAAAATAGTCTTGATGACCCACAAGTATAGGGGTGTATCGCAGTATTTTCGAGGGAAGTGAAACCAAATTTATTGATTCGACACAAGGGGAGCCAAAGAATATTTATCAGCCTTAACAACTGAGTTGTCAATTCAGCTGCACCTGGAAACAATCTTGCTCACAGCAGTTTATCAGTAGCAACAGTTTTGTAGTAGGAATAGTAAAGTAACAGCAGTAGCAAAGCAAAGGCAGTAGTAACAAAAGCAGTAAACAGTAGGATTCGAGTGCGGTGGCATAGGGATGGATGGACGGGCGTTGCATGGACAAGACAATTCACATAGCAATCAGAACATAGGGCAATTGCAGATAAATAAGATAAAGCACCCAAGTACTAGACAATCCTAGGCATGTGTTCCATATATAGTCATACGTGCTCGCAATGAGAACTTGCACAACATCTTTTGTCCTGCCAGCCCGTTTGTAGCGGGGCCTCTAGGGAACTAATGGCAATTAAGGTGCTCCTTTTAATAGAGCACCGGAGCAAAGCATTAACACTCCGTGAACACATGTGATCCTCACATCAAAGCCTTTCCCTTCCGGCTATCCCGATTTCTGTCACTTCGGGGCCATAGGTTCCAGACAACAACGTGTGTATACAACTTGTAGATAAGACCAGAAACAATACTATCATAATGAATCAATAATAAGTTCAGATCTGAAATCATGGCACTCGGGCCCTAGTGACAAGCATTAAGCACAACAAGTCGCAACAAAGTCATAAAGCACTAATAAAAGATACTAGGCACCATGCCCTAACAATCTGATGCCATTACATGAACGATCTCATCCAATCCCTACCATCCCCATAGCCTACAGCGGGGGATTACTCACTCATAGATGGGGGAAACATGGATGGTCGATGGAGAAGCGACGGTGATGATGATGGCGATGATCTCCTCCAATTCCACGTCCCGGCAGGGTGCCAGAACGGAGTTTCTGGTGTTGTTTCGTGGAATCTGGTGGTGGCGGTGGAGCGGAACTCCTTTTGGAAAAACGTCGAACCCCTCGAAGTTTTTAGGTCAGAAGGCTCCTTATAGGCAAAGAGAGAGGCCGAGGGGGTGCCTAGGGAGCCCACACCACCCCCTGGCGTGGCCTGGCCTGGCCCGCGCCACCAGGTGGTGTAGCCGCCCCAGGGCTCTTCTCCGTCTCGTATTTTGGCTCCTGGAGTCTTTGGGTGAAATAGGATTTTGGGCATATTTTCCGGGATTTTTCCTGATAGTTGATTTTCTGCACAAAAAGTAGACATCAAGGCAATTCTGCTGAAAACAACGTCAGTTCGCATTAGTTGCATCCAAATCACACAAGTATAGAGGAGAAACAATAGCAAAAGTGTTTGGGAAAGTAGATACGTTTTGGACATATCAGGTATACCTTCTATCACAGATCCGAGGGCAAGGTTTTTGTTGCCAAGAATGGGTCCTTTCTTGAGAAGGAGTTTTTCGCGAAAGGTGTGAGTTGTCAGAAGGTAGATCTCGAAGAGGTTATTGAACCTTCTCTTCATGAAATGGCGAGTAGCGCAGCACCATAAGTTGTTTCGGAGTTGACCTCACCTAATGAAGAGAGAGCTGATGATATTGATCATGAAACTCCGAAAGAGGACACTACCAAACCTCGTAGGTCATGAAGGACACGTGCAACTCCTGAACTGTATGGCAATCCTGTTATGAATTTCATGATTAATGAAATAGATGACCCTGCGACGTATGAAGAAGCGATGATGAGCCCGGATTCTAACAAATGGCTAGAAGCCATGAAATCCGAGATGGAATCCATGTACGAAAACCAGGTTTGGACCTTGGTAGACTTACCTCACGATCAAAAGGCCGATGAAAATAAATGGATTTTCAAAAGAAAAATTGATGCTGATGGTAATGTGACCATCTATAAAGCTCGACTTGTCGCAAAGGGGTTTCGACAAATTCAAGGATTTGACTACGATGAGACATTCTCTCCCGTAGCGATGCTTAAGTCGGTTAGGATTATGTTAGCAATTGCTGCATATTTCGATTATAAAATATGGCAGATGGATGTCAAAACTGCGTTCCTCAATGGTAATATTGAAGAAGAGTTGTATATGATACAACCTAAGGGTTTTGTCGATCCTAAGGATGCTGATAAGGTATGCAAACTTCAGCTAACCATCTATGGACTAAAGCAAGCATCCCGGAGTTGGAATCTTCGCTTTGATGAGGTGATCAAAGAGTTTGGATTTGTCCAAACTTATGGAGAGGCTTGTATTTACAAGAAAGTGAGTGGGAGCAATGTGGCATTTCTGATATTATATGTGGATGACATATTATTGATTGGAAATGATATAGATCTTTTAAATAGTGTTAAAAGTTATCTAAACAGCAAATTTTCGATGAAAGACCTTGGTGAAGCTTGATGGCTCAATACACGGCGCCCAAAAAAGTGCTTGGTGCATGGTGTTGATGTAGAGCTCGTTGGGAACCCCAAGAGGAAGGTATGATGAGCACAACAGCAAGTTTCCCTCAGTTATGAAACCAAGGTTGAATCAAACCAGTAGGAGCAAGGAAACACCCCAAAGGTGTTACTAGCTGAGCTTTGGCAGGACGCACTACCGGTGCTAGTAGCAACGTGGAGACCTGCACAACACAACCACAGAACTTTGTCCCCAACTTGCGATGAGGTTGTCAATCTCACCGTGTTTTGTGGAAAACAAAGGATTAAACATATCGAATGGAAAGAAGTAAAAGTTTGCAGAAAGTAAACACAAAGCAGTAAACAGTTGTAGATTGTATGTAAAGAAAGAGGACCGGGATCCATAGTTCACTAGAGGTGGCTCTCCTTAGATAGATAACATGTTGGGTGAACAAATTACAGCGGGGCAATTGACAAACACCGAGAAAGCAATACATGCATATACTAATCATCTTGACTCCTCTGAGACTTGATTGGGCATTACAACATAATACATAGACCGCCATCCAACTGCATCTATGACTAATAATCCACCTTCAGGTTATCATCCGAACCCCCTCCAGTATTAAGTTGCAAGCAACAGATTATTGCTTCACGAACTGCGTGTAAAGTAAACAATACGATTGTTCTATGAACAAAGGATTGTTGTTTTCCCCTAGTAGCAACACCACATCTAGTACCTTAGAGATTTCTGTCACTTCCCCAGGTTACCAGAGGCATGAACCCAGTATCGAGCATAAATACTAACTCTTGGAGTTGCTAGCATCTACTTGGCCAAGATAGCTACTAACAATGGAAAGCATGCAAGATCACAAATAACAAAGACATGATAGAATCAATAATCAATCTGAAATAGCATCTCAATATCCATCGGATCCCCGCAAACAAAACATGTATGGATTACAAATAGATGATCTTGATCATGAACAGAGCTCACAAGATCTAAACATGAAAGCACAAAGGAGGAGAAACCAGCCTTCTAGCTACTACATGGATTCGTAGTCCAAGGATGAACTACTCACGCATCACACCGGAGGCTTGCATGGTGATGAAGAAAGCCTCCAGGATGAATTACCCTCTCCGGTAGGGTGCCGGGAAGAGCTTCAGATCTCTCCCGATCTAGGGATGGAGATGATGGCGGCTACAGACTCTTTCGTGGATTTTTGATTGGGTCCTTAGAATTTTCGTCCTGAGGGCAACTTATAGTCGGAAGGGGAGGCCGAGGGGGTGCCGGGAGCGGCCACACCACCCCCTGGCGCGGGCTAGGCCTGGCCGCGCGGCCAGGTGGTGTGGTGGCTCCCTGGCCCTTCTCTGTCTCGTATTCTTGCACTTGATCACTTTCGGAAAAATAGGCACTTTGGCTTTTGTCCCGTCCAATTCCGAGAATATTCATTTTCTGACTTTCCTGGAACCAAAAACAGCAGAAAACAGGCAGCTGGCGCTGTGGCTCTTATTAATAGGTTAGTTCAAGAAATCATATGAAAAGTACTCCAAAGTTGGAACAAAACACAAGAAAGTGGATAAAACCAAGCATGGAACATCAAAAATTATAGATACATTTGCAATGTATCAACATGCCCAAGCTTAACTCCTGCTCGTCCTCGAGTAGGTAAGTGATAAAAAGAAATAATTTTTGAGGTGACATGCACCATCAAAGACTTGATCAAAATATTTGCAAAACTCAAAGCTGGGATCATAGTACTTCAATCATAACATGAAAGACAAAGTTCTAGCAATAAGCAAAGAAACTATGATGCAACATGAAAAGGCACAAACAAAAGATTCATGAATAACAATGCTTTGCAAGACGTTTGTTTGTTTCACATAAACAAAACATAGTATAAAAGTATTCAGCTTGTCCCTTAATAGAGTAGCAAATATAAATGCATAGGACACCTTCAAAGTTCATACGAGTGACTAGATACAATAGTTTCAAACAAGCAATAACAAGTTATGCATCAATCAACTAGTCTTGGGACAATGCACATAGAACTAAGAATGGCCACTATGCTCTCAAAGTAGGTGCATAAAGCTAAAAGGTGGAGACTCAATACAATGGTGGAGAAAAGCCTTTTGTAAAAGGAAGTAGGGATTCAAGTCTCATAAAGAGCTTCCAAAGATTATGGTACTCATAGCTTTCAGCTCTCATTGCCCCTATCATAAGAATCTTGAAGTGATTAAGGTTAAAGTGAACAAACTATGGTGTACATGCTTGACGAACTATAAGTTAGAAATATCATGTCCCTTGTATACGAGGGCCGCCCCTCATGCTACTCAAGTTTAGTCACCGGTAAGTTCTTGTCATCGTAAGTACATGTGTATCATTGAGAACCGCCAACGGGGTACCCCTTGCCCGATGATAAGGAAGAATCCCCATATCAAAATGACAAGGCAAGCAGACAACGAGCATCTCAGCATTCTTCTTATTTACCATGGGAATATGGTGCTTTTTTCTCTCTTTCCTCTTTTCATAGTATCTCTTTTTTTCTCTTTTTCTCTTTTTTAGCATAGGACTCTTTTTTATAAGAATGCTTCATAGACAGCTCATTATGGTTACGCTGCAGGTTTCCACCATGTCAGCATGGATTAGACCAGCGGCCCAGGCGTTTCTCTAACACATATACATAACTCCATGGACTTACAAGCTCCCCTTTCATTTCACACCAACGACATCCATATACAAAAGAGCATGATATCAACTAGGTACAAGTACCAAGTGCAATGTTGAAAGCGTTCCCCATGAAAGCATGGTTCTGCTAATTCCTGACTAATAAGTGCAAGCATATACAACATAGAAGACACAATGGTTCAAGTTTATTAAGGGCAAGTAAAGTAAAGTGTGCCATCAAGTTCGTGAGAGCTTTAATCACTAGTTTTTTCATAATAAGTGGAAGGTAAACAAAAGCATGAATATACTTGGAATAACATAAGCTAGTAGGTAGGTATGGTGAAATCTTTGGAATAACTTGGTTTAGGGAGTTGGATGCATGAGTGGAACTCATACTTTGTTGTGGAGGCTAGCAAAAGACTGGGAGTGACAAACTAAGAGAGCAATAATGGCCATAATCATGCAGAGCGACAAAACATCATTGATCAAAGCATAAAGTGATACTACAAGTTGAAAACTAAAGGATCATAAAGGCTATGGTGACTTGAGATAGTCATAAGATGGTGTGAGCATGTGCCAAGTCAACCCAAATAAAGCATCAAAGGAGAATACCACTATACTATGCTTTAATATGCTAAACAACGCATGATTCATCCAAGGCATATTAAGCAACATCAATTGTTTATAACAAGTCATGCTACAGCAAAGAATACTAAGCATAAAGCCAAAACAATATCAAGCATGGCATGACAAAGCATAGGCCACAGTCAAAAACAAGCTCTTTTTACCACATAAGCATGAACTTTTCCTACTCTTTTCCAAACCAAACCAAACTATTTGCAAACCAAAGTATGAAAGAGGGGGTCCAACCAACTTATTCAGAACACTAAGCAAACCAAGAAAACTAAAAACCAAAACAAAAACGAAAAAGAAGACGCTCCAAGAAAAACACAACTGTGCATGAAACAATAAAAATGAAGCGTTTGGAAGAAACCTGGGATTTTTATTGATGAAGAAGGGGATGCCTTGGGCATCCCCAAGCTTTGACGCTTGTACTTCTTGGATATTTCTTGGGGTGACACGTGTGGAATCCCCAAGCTTGATCTTTAGTTCATCCTTCATCTCATTACTCATTCCTTCCATACACCTGAAATTTTTCCTTCATACAAAACTTCACACAATCTCATTAGCAACATTAGTGCACTTAAGATAAATAAGTCTCAAGGTTCAGTTCTAACACCAAATAAACTTCCATTAGAACACTAGCTAATTTAGGACTTCCCTTAAAAATCTCAATTCCCCAAAGGAACTCAAGAAGGAACTAACAAGAAGCAAATGGAGAAAATGACAGAAATCTGTCAAAACAGAGTAGCAGGTAAAGACGAATTCTTTTCGAAGACCTTCTGTTGCTCAAATCAAAAAGTGTTGAACTAACGAAAGTTATATAATCTGGGGCAGAAGCACAAAAAATTACAGCTCAATCCGACATACAGAGCTCTCTCAGGAATTTTTATGGTGAAGCACAGAAATCTGTTTCGGGACAGCAACTTTCCCAATCATTACTTCACTCTCATTAGAGGTTACTCTTGGCACAAAAAGCAAATAAAAAGGATAAAGAGAGGTTATTATAGAGGTAATAACTTCCAAGACTCAACTATAACTCTTGGGTTATCTCCCAACAAGTAGTTTTCTTTAACGCCTTTAAGTTAGGCAGGAAAGTTTGCGAAGATGCTCTCATAGGAAATATGAGTTGAAGTAAAAGAGAGCATCAAGAAGAAATTTCAAAACACATTTAAGTCTAACCCACTTCCTATGCATAGGAATCTTGTATGCAAATAAATGCACAAAGAACAAAGTGACAGGCATAGGAAGATAAAACAAAAGTAACTTCAAAACTTTCAGCACATAGAGAGGTGTTTCATTACCATAAAAACTTCTACAACCATATTTTCCTCTCTCATAATAATTTTCAGTAGCCTCATGAATAAACTCAACAATATAAGTATCACATAAAGCATGCTTTTCATGATCTACAAGCACTAGAGCTTTATTATAAACATTTTCAAAAGAATCCTCGGGAACATAACATTCACCCTCCTTTGATAAGCATGGGGGACAATCAAATAATGTAAGGGATAAAGAGTTACTCTCATTAGAAGGTAGGCATGGGTAGATCCATTCTTCCTCCTTTTGTCCATCACTCTCCTCCTCTTTTTCATCTAATGAGCTTTCAGGTTCAACAATTTCTTCTTCCATGGAGGTTCTAGCAGGCGGTGGTTCATCTATTACCTTAGCAGTCATAAAACTGTTCCCAAATAGAAAACTGAGTGAGCTATCCATGATGAAATAGTGATTGGAGCAGAGCTTGTCATAAAGGCAACTTAAGAAAGGAACTATTTTTTTTTGTGTTTTCTGAAAAACAAAACAAGCAAACAAAGCAAAACAAAAATAACAAAGTAAAGAGATTGGTTATGAGGGACCGCCCTTGTGAAGATGTCCTTGACTCCCCGGCAACGGCGCCAGAAAATCACTTGATGGCTCAATACACGGCGCCTAGAAAAGTGCTTGGTGCGTGGTGTTGATGTAGAGCTCGTTGGGAACCCCAAGAGGAAGGTATGATGAGCACAGCAGCAAGTTTCCCTCAGTTATGAAACCAAGGTTTAATCGAACCAGTAGGAGCAAGGAAACACCCCAAAGGTGTTACTAGTTGAGCTTTGGCACGGCGCACTACCTGTGCTAGTAGCAACGTGGAGACCTGCACAACACAACCACAGAACTTTGTCCCCAACTTGCGATGAGGTTGTCAATCTCACCATGTTTTGCGGAAAACAAAGGATTAAACGTATCGAATGGAAAGAAGTAAAAGTTTGTAGAAAGTAAACACAAAACAGTAAACAATTGTAGATTGTATGTAAAGAAAGAGGACCGGGATCCATAGTTCACTAGAGGTGGCTCTCCTTAGATAGATAACATGCTGGGTGAACAAATTACAACGGGGCAATTGACAAACACCGAGAAAGCAATACATGCATATACTAATCATCTTGACTCCTCTGAGACTTGATTGGGCATTACAACATAATACATATACCGCCATCCAACTGCATCTATGACTAATAATCCACCTTTAGGTTATCATCCAAACCCCCACCAGTATTAAGTTGCAAGCAATAGATTATTGCTTTACGAACTGCGTGTAAAGTACACAATACGATTGTTCTATGAACAAAGGATTGTTGTTTTCTCCCTAGTAGCAACATCACATCTAGTACCTTAGAGATTTCTGTCACTTCCCCAGATTACCAGAGGCATGGACCCAGTATCGAGCATAAATACTAACTCTTGGAGTTGCTAGCATCTACTTGGCCAAGATAGCTACTAACAACGGAAAGCATGCAAGATCACAAATAACAAAGACATGATAGAATCAATAATCAATCTGATATAGCATCTCAATATCCATCGGATCCCCGCAAACACAACATGTATGGATTACAAATAGATGATCTTGATCATGAACGGAGCTCACAAGATCTAAACATGAAAGCACAAAGGAGGAGAAACCAGCCATCTAGCTACTACATGGATCCGTGGTCCAAGGATGAACTACTCACGCATCACACCGGAGGCTTGCATGGTGATGAAGAAAGCCTCTAGGGTGAATTCCCCTCTCCGGCAGGGTGCCGGGAAGAGCTTCAGATCCCTCCCGATATAGGGATGGAGTTGACGGCGGCTACAAACTCTTTCGTGGATTTTTGATCGGGTCCTTAGGGTTTTCTTCCCGAGGGCAACTTATAGTCGGAAGGGGAGGCCGAGGGGGTGCCGGGAGCGGCCACACCACCCCCTGGCGCCGGCCAGGCCTGGCCGCGCGGCCAGGTGGTGTGGTGGCTCCCTGGCCCTTCTCCGTCTCGTATTCTGGCACTTGATCGCTTCCCGAAAAATAGGCACTTTGGCTTTGGTCCCGTCCAATTCCGAGAATATTCATTTTCTGACTTTCCTGGAACCAAAAACAGCAGAAAACAGGCAGCTGGCACTATGGGTCTTGTTAATAGGTTAGTCCAAGAAATCATATGAAAAGTACTCCAAAGTTGGAACAAAACACAAGAAAGTGGATAAAACCAAGCATGGAACATCAAAAATTATAGATACATTTGCAATGTATCAAAGCTTCATATATATTAGACATTAAAATCTATAGAGATAGATCAAGACGCCTAATTGGGTTATCGCAGAGTACATACCTTAATAAGATATTAAAGAAGTTTAATATGGACGGAAGTAAGAAGGGGTTCTTACCTATGTTGCAAGGCAAGACATTGAGTAAGACTCAAAGTCTGGCTACGGCGGAAGAAAGAGAGATAATGGATAAGATCCCATATGCCTCAGCCATAGGCTCTATAATGTACGCCATGCTATGTACAAGACCAGATGTGGCACATGCTATTAGTTTGACTAGTAGGTACCAATCTGATCCAGGTTCAGAACACTGGATAGCGGTCAAGAATATCCTTAAGTACTTGAGAAGAACTACGGATATGTTTCTTTTATACGGAGGTGAAGAAGAGCTAGTCGCTAAGTGTTATGTCGATGCTAGGTTTGACACCGATCCGGATGACTCTAAGTCTCAATCCGGATACGTATTTCTCTTGAACGAAGCAGCAGTTAGTTGGAGGAGTTCCAAACAACCTGTGGTGGCTAGATCAACGACGGAGGCGGAATATGTTGCTGCTTCAGAAGCGGCGCAGGAATCGGTTTGGATGAAGGAGTTCATAATGGAACTAGGTGTGTTTCCTAGTGCATTGGACCCAATGGTGATCTATTGTGACAACAATGGAGCCATAGTCAACACCAAGGAACCAAGGTCTCACAAGAATTCCAAGCATATTAAGCGCCGGTTTCACTCCATCCGCGAGCATGTCAAGGATGGAGGTATAAAGATTTGCAAAGTACACACACACCTGAATGTAGCAGATCCGTTGACTAAAGTTCTCCCTAGGGCAAAACATGATCAACACCAGAACTCCATGGGCGTTAGATTTATCACTATGTAAACTAGATTATTGTCTCTAGTGCAAGTGGGAGACTGAAGGAAATATGCCCTAAGAGGCAATAATAAAGTTGTTATTATGTATTCCTTCTATATGATAGATGTTTATTTTGCATGCTATAATTGTATTGAAAGGAAACGTCAATACATGTGTGTTTAATAAACAAAAAGGGTTCCTAGTTATGCCTCTCTTCCAGACTAGCTTGTTGATTAACAAGATGATCAAGGTTTCCTGATCATGGACATTGGATGTTGTTAATAACGAGGTTACAAAATTTGTGAAATGATGTGATGAACATTCATCTGAAGTATAGCATTATGATCAAAGTCATTATGTTTACATTGCTATAACATCATACGAAGTAATCTTAGTCCTTAGACCATGAGATCATGTTAATTGCTAACACCAGAAGAGTATCTTGGTAACATCAAACGTCACACCATAACAGGGTGACTATAAAGGTGCGTTCAGTGCTACGAAGGTGTTATGTTGAGGCTCATGGATCAAGAGTGGAATTTGTCAATCCCGATGACAGATAGATATACTCTAGGCCCTCTCGGTGATATCACATTAAGATAGCTTGCAAGCAAGCGATGTGATGACTAGAATGTTATATCACGGGAACGAGAAAAGAGTGCATGTCGGTAACGAGATCAAACTAGGTATTTGGATACCGATGATCGAATCTCGGACATGTATTATATCATGAGACAAAGGGATTAAGTTACTAGCGTTAAAGGTTCTCACGATCACAGAAGTCATCGTTGAATGTGCAGGAGTTAGTATGGATCTCCAGGTCCCGCTTCTGATTATTGATCTGAGAGGAGTCTCAATCATGTTTGCCTTATTCGCGAACCGTAGGGTGACACACTTAAGGGTTGTCGGACACCATTTTGGAGCACATATGTTTCAGACGAAAGGATTGCAAAGCGCAGGAATTGTTTCGATAGAAACCGGAATTGTTTCGGGTGAAATTGCAGAAAGTGGTTCTGCATGTGATATTGAAATGTTGCAAGGGGTTTTATATGAATGTTTGTTAATTAAAGTAAATAACAAAATTCTGAATAAAATAAATAAAATAGTTTTATTAACTGAGAGTTGCATTAAATTTGGTGGATATATAATGCATGTGAGTGGAATTTTGGGTGGAGTCAAAATTGATGTGAGTGGAGCTTCCACCACATGAATGAGGAAGAGGTGGGTGCACCCCCCTTGGCCGCTGGCCATGGGAGGGGAGGATCCCCCCTCTCCTATAAAAGGTCCCCCTCTCCTCCCTCACAAAGGAGACCTCCTCGTGAAGGATCTCTCTCCCCCTCTAGATATTCCCCATGGTCTCGGATTAGTGAGATACACGTTCCTGGTGGCCTTGCGTCTGGAAGGAGTTACTGCTTCCGCTGATTCGTTGGAGCGAGGAGGTGGAGGTTGTTCAGTGGCTTGAACGTGTGCGCGAGGACGGATGCGTTACTGATTTGCGGCGCTCGGACTTCCACACGATCTTGAGATTGGCAAGCGTACGACTACATCATCCACGAGTTCCAACTCGTTAACAAAACTATTTTGTCTTCGAGGGTAAGTTCTCCATGGATGTATATCCACCCGTTGCTCTATATCTAGTAGATAGATCTTGGCGTATAGTTCTCATTGTAGGAATTTTTTTGTTTTCTATGCTGCAACCCAACACCTATCCCCCGCGCGTCATGAATCCGAGGCCAGAGTGGCAGGTGCTCCTGGAATATGCCATGGTTGATGGTCCCCGGTTCCCCTGTGCACAAGCCGGGGAAGGGCGGCAGTGGTTCCAGCCGCGTGTGCCTAGCAACGATGACGAAGACGATTCCGAAGACGATCCTAAAGCTGTGTACTATAGGGCTAGACATGATTATGACTAATAAATGTCTTGCGTGTTGGTCTCTCTAGAACCCTCTGAAGATGCTGTTATATTCTTGTGATTTCGCTAAAGTGCTCAAGTGCTTATTTTTCAATATTAATAAATGTCTTGGGTGTTGGCCACAACAAGTTGGAATACTACATATTGAGAGTCAGTTCATATCCATATAAGCAGATCACCAAAATAAAGGTTAATACATTATTAAACATCACCAACATCCCAATCTAGTGTTGGAGTGTTCTTCCGTGCCGTAACCATGGAGCATCTTCATCAATTAATAGGAGACTTGGATCATCCTTCACTACGAAGGGCGGAATTTTATGAAACTTATCATAATCTTATGACATGTCTGTCTTGTCCTCCACTCTCATGATATTTATTTTCCCTAAAAGAACTATGTGACGCTTTGGCTCATCGTATGATGTATTCGTTTGCTTATCCTTTCTTTTTCTTGATTTGGTAGACATGTCCTTCACATAGAAAACGTGAGCCACATCATTGGCTAGGACGAATGGTTTGTCTCTATATGCATGATTGTTGAGATCCACAGTTGTCATTCCGTACTTCTGGTCTACTTGTACCCCGCCTCCTGTCAGCTTGACCCATTTGCACTGAAACAAAAGGACCTTAAAATTAGGTCCATAGTCAAGTTCCCACATCTCTTCTATGTAACCATAATATGTGTCTTTTGACCCATTATCATCTGTTGCATTAACGCAGACACCACTGTTTTGGTTAGTGCTCTTTTTATCTTGGGCGATCGTGTAAAATGTATTCCCATTTATCTCGTACCCTTGTAAAGTCCATATAGTCTAAGACGGTGAGCTGGCCAACAAGTACAGCTAATCTGCAACAGTGTTGTTATTCATGAGATGTGTTTGCAACCAACCGCCGAAAGTCTTCATATGTTCATATCTAATCTAGGAGTCAGGCTTCCCCGGGTTGTTGGAGCGTACAATATTCTTGTGTTTGTTGATATACTGAGCTGCCAAGGTAGAATTCTGTAAAACTATATAGTGTTCTTTAGTGAAACAATATGCATCCCTACATATTATTGATTTCCTTACTAGCGTGCCTTTTCCTCTTAGTCTTCCCTCATGCCACGATTCAGGAAGACCAATCGGCTTAATGTCAGGAATAAAGTCAACAAAAAACTCAATGGCCACCTCTGTTCCATAGCCCTTGGACATGCTTCCTTCTAGCCTAGCACGGTTATGAACATATTTATTCAAGACTCCCATGAACCTCTCAAAGGGAAACATATTGTGTAGAAATACAGAACCTAGAATGGTAATCTCATCGACTAGGTATACCAGGAGATGCGTCATAATATTGAAGAAGGATGGCGGGAACACCAACTCAAAACTAACGAGGCATTGGACCACATGATTCTGTAACCTTAGTAGAATGTCTGGATCGATTACCTTCTCAAAAATAACATTGAGAAATGTACATAGCTTCACAATAGGTAGTCGAACATTTTCCGGTAGAAGCCCCCTCAATGCAACCGGAAGCAATTGCATCATAAGCATGTGGCAGTCATGAGACTTTAGGTTCTGGAATTTTTCTCTGCCATATTTATTATTCTCTTTATATTCGATGATAAGCCAGACGGGAGCTTCATACTGCTCAGGACTTTCAAAAATATTTCCTTCTCTTCTTTGGTAAGAGCGTAGATAGCAGGACTTAGACGTCCTTTATCCATCTTCATTGGATGTAGGCCGTCTCGGTCTTTCATACCTTGTCGGATAAACCATTCTCTGCCTTCCATTGCAGCAATTCCAGTGTGGTACCGAGCTTCGTGTTGCCATCTTCGCAATTTGGGTACAACAATTTTTGTGATCCTCTAACATGCGCTCCAACTTCTTCTTCTCGTTTTCAATTTTGCATTCTCTTTGTGCATCAAGAATGGCCTAAGAAAGATCATCAATGGTCTCATCTAATGCTCGTTCTTCACCTTCTTCTTGTTCATTATCTTCCATTGCAGTACCACCAAATTCAGGGAACATTGGATAGTTGTTATCGTTCTCTTCTTCTTTGTTTTATTCCATCATAATGATACGTTGAAACATACCTATTATTTTCATGTTCCATGCTTGTTTTATATCTACTTTCTTATATTTTGTCCAAACTTTGGAGTATTTTTACACATTTTCTGGAACTAACCTACTAACAAGATGCCAGAGTGCGAATTGCCTATTTTCTGTTGTTTTTGGTTTCAGAAAAGCTAGTAAGGAAATATTCTCGGAATTGGACCAGACTAAAGGCCAAGTCAATATTTCACCAAAAGAAACATAGAGTCTAGAGGGGAGACAAAGAGGGGAGCCAGGCCGGCCACACCTGGTGGTGGCGCGGCCAGACCTAGCCGCGCCACCAGGTGGTGTGGACCCCCTGGTACTCCACCGACCTTGCCCCTTCACCTATATATTGCCTCCGGGACGAAATCCCTAAGTACCTGATCAAAATTCCATGAAAGAGTCTGTAGCCGCCGTCATCTCCATCCCTATATCTGGAGGGATCTGAAGCTCTTCCCGGCACCCTATCGGAGGGGAGAGATCACCCTGGAGGCCTTCTTCATCACCATGCCTGCCTTCGGTGTGATGCGTGAGTAGTTCATCCCTGGACTGCGGGTCCATGTAGTAGCTAGATGGTTGGTTCTTATCCTTTGTGCTACCATGTTTAGATCTTGTGAGCTCCGTTCATGATCAAGATCATCTATTTGTAATCTTACATGCTGTGTTTGTGGGGATATGGTGGATATTGAGATGCTATTTCAGATTGATTATTGATTCTATCATGTCTTTGTTATTTGTGATCTTGCATGCTCTCCGTTGTTAGTAGCTATCTTGGCCGAGTAGATGTTAGCAACTCCAAGAGGGAGTATTTATGCTCGATAGTGGGTTCATGCCTCTAGGAATCTGGGAAAGTGATAGAAATCTCTAAGGTACTAGATGTGTTGTTGCTACTAGGGAGAAAATAGCAATCCTTTGTTCATAGAACAATCATATTGTTTACTTTACATACTTTGCTTAATGCAATTATCTGTTGCTTGCAACTTAATACTAGAGGGGGTTCAGATGATAACCTGAAGGTGGATTATTAGTCATAGATGCAGTTGTATTATGGTCTATGTATAATGTTGTAATCCCCAATCAAATCTCATAGGAGTCAAGATGATTAGTATATGCATGTATGCTTTGTCGATGTTTGTCAATTGCCCCACTGTAATTTGTTCACCCAACATGTCATCTATCTTAAGGAGAATCACCACTAGTGAACTATGGACCCCGGTCCATTCTTTTACCATCAATCTACAAAGCTATTTACTGTTTTCTGTTTAATTTCTGCAAAGCAATTACTATCTTCCACACAATACGTTTAATCCTTTGTTTTAGCAAAACCGGTGAGATTGACAACCTCACTATAAGTTGGGGGCAAAGTTCTGTGATTGTGTTGTGCAGGATTCCAAGTTGGAAACAACACCTTGGAGGTGTTTCCTTGCTCCTACTGGTTCGATAACCTTGGTTTTGTAACTAAGGGAAAACTTGTTGCTATGCTCATCATACCTTCCTCTTGGGGTTCCCCAATAATCTCTACATATTGAGCAAGCAAGACTTTTTCTCGCGTCGTTGCCGGGGAGTCAAGGACATCTTCACAATGGGAGTCCCTCACAACAAATCTCTTTACTTTGTTTTTTGTTTTGCTTAGTTTATTTCTGCTTTGTTTGCTTGTTCTTTTTATCAAAAATATAAAAAATAGTTCCTACTATAGTTGTTATTTTCGTTGGTCTGTTATTGTCTTTCTTTATCATGCTTTCTATCAATGGTTAGTTTCTTTGAAACTGAATCTAATTGGCAAGGTGGGTTCACGGAATAACAAAAATATTATTATATGGAACACCGTTTGTCACAAAAAGGGAAACACTTATGGGAACAAACTAATAAATTGTATACCATTGCTAGAAACATGTGCTCTACTTATAATGTTACTTATTGCTTTGATAAATCTTGTTGATGTAAGAGGTATAAACACCTCCCTTTTCAATGTGAGTATAATGATGATGTTACCATATCTTCTTATGTTAAGGGAAATTATGACTTTTATGATGTGGAACAAATTGAAGAATTTATTGCTTGGAAGGGTGCATTCGAACTAGCTTATTTGCTTGAAAATAATGACGATGCACCTTATAAATATGAGGTTTATGATATACTTAAATTTTGCTTTGATAATTACAAGGTATATAATGGATATATTCTAGAATATCTTAATAGATGCTCTCCACCAACGGAAGAGACTAATGCCTTGCAGGAGCCTATGGAAGAAGAAATTGCTGAAACTGGAAGCTCATTGGATGAAAAAGAGGAGGAGAGTGATGATCAAGAGGAGGAAGAATGGATCTACCCATTCCTACCTTCTAATGAGAGTAACTCTTTAGCCATTACATTATTTGATTGTCCTCCATGCTTACCAAAGGAGGATGAATGTTATGTTCCTATGGATTCTTTTGAATTTTTTTATAAGAAAGCTCTAGATGATGGTCCTATATTGGTTGCTAATATTAATTGTACTACTATTGAAAATGAGATTGATCAGTCATCTTGTTATAAAATTGTTAAAAGTGGGTCTGAAGGTTTTAATCCCACTATTTTTGAGCTTGATAAAAATTATGTGTTTGTAGATCATGAAAAGCATGCTTTATGTGATAGTTATATTTTTTATTTTATTCATGAGGCTACTGAAAATTATTATGAGAGAGGAAAATATGGTTGTAAAAGTTTTCATGGTACTGAAACACCGCTCTATTTGCTGAAAGTTTTGAAGTTACTCTTATTTTATCTTCCTATGCCTGTCACTTTGTTCTTTGGGAATTTATTTGCGTATAAGATTCCTATGCATAGGAAGTGAGTTAGACTTAAGTGTATTTTGAATTTTCTTCTTGATGCTCTATTTTACTTTAATTCATATTTCTTATGTGAGCATCATCGAAATTCTTATGCCCAGCTCAAAGGCGTTAAAGAAAAGCACTTATTGGGAGATAACCCAAAAGTTTTAGTTGAGTCTTGGAAGTTATTACCTCTGTAATAACCGCTCCTTATCATTTTTGTGTGGTTTTTGTGCCAAGAGTAACCTCTAATGAGAGAGAAGTAATGCTTGGGAAAGTTGTTCTCCCGAAACAGATTTTTGTGCTTCGATGTACAAATTCGTGAAAAATCTCTGTACGTCGGTTTGAGCTGTCCTGTTTTGTGCTTCTACCCCAGGTTGTTATCCAACTTTTTTTAGGTCAACACTTTTCGATTTGAGCAACAGAAGATCTTCGAAAAAATCAGGTTTTACCTACTGGTCTGTTTTAACAGATTTCTGCCATTATTTGCATTTGCCTCTTAATCTCTTTCTCTTTCAGTTCTTGCCAAAATTCTTGAACTTTTAAAAGGAAGTGCTACAATAGCTTGTATTTTAATAGATGTTTTACTTGTGTTGAAATTGAACCAAAAGACTTATTATCTTGAGTACACTAATGTTGCTAATGAAGACTGTGTGAAGTTTTGTATGAAGGAAATTTTAAAGTGTAAGGAAGAGTAATGTGATAAGATGAAGTATGGACAAAAGCTCAAGCTTGGGTATTCCACCCGTGTCACCCCAAGAAATATCCAAGAAGTACAAGCGTCAAAGCTTAGGTATGCCCAAGACATCCCCTTTTTCATCAATAAAAATCTCAGGTTTCTTCCAAACACTTCATTTTAATTGTTTCATGCACTGTTGTGTTGTTCTTGGAGCGTCTTCGTTTTTGTTTTTGGTTTTAGTTTGCTTAGTTTTCTTGAATAAATTGGTTGGACCCCCTCATTCATACATTAGTTTTCAAATAAGATTGGTTTGGATTGGAAAAGAGTAGGAAAAAGTTCATGCTTAAATGGTAAAAAGCAGCTTGTTTTTGACTGTGGCCTATGCTTTGTCATATCATGCTTGATATTGTTTTAGCTTTATGCTTAGTGATTTTTTCTGTAGCATGACATGTTATAAACAATTGACATTGCTTAATGTGCCTTGAAAGAACCATGCATTGTTTTAGCATATTAAAGTATAGTATTGTGGTATTCTCCTTTGATGCTTTATTTGGGTCGACTTGGCGCATGCTCACACCATGTTACGACTATACCAAGTCACCATAGCCTCTATGATCCTTTAGTTTTCGACTTGTAATATCACTTTATGCTTTAATTAATGATGTTTTGTCGCTTTGCATGATTATGGCCATTATTGTTCTCTTAGTTGGACACTCCCAGTCTTTTGCTAGCCTCCATACCAAGTATGAGTTCCACTCATGCATCCAACTCCAAATAAAACCAAGTTATTCCAAAGAGTCCACCATACCTACCTATTAGCATTTGCTATTCCAAGTATATTCATGTTTTTATCTACCTTCCGAATTAAACTTGGTATGCGAAAATTAGTGATTAAAGCTCTCACAAACTTGATGGAACACTTTACTTTTCTTGCCCCTAATAAACTTGAACCATTTTGTCATCTATGTTGTATATGCTTGCACTTATACGTTGGGATTAGCAGAACCATGCTGTCATGGGGAACGCTTTCAACATTGCACTTGTACATTGTACCCAATTGATATCATGCTCTTTTGTTTATGGATGTCGTCGGTGTGAAATGAAAGGGGAGATTGTAAGTCCATGGAGTTGTGTATGTGTGTTAGAGAAACGCCTGGGCGACTGGTCTAATCCATGCCTAATCATGGTGGAAACCTACAGCGTAACCATAATGAGCAATCTATGAAGCATTCTTCTTATAAAAAAAGAGATAGAGATTGAGAAAAAAGAAAAAAAAAGATGAGAAAAGAGGAAAGAGAGAAAAAAGCACCATATTCCCATGGTAAATAAGAAGATGTTGAGATGGCTATTGTCTGCTTGCCTTGTCATTTTGATATGGGGATTCTTCCATATCATCGGGCAAGGGGTACCCCGTTGGCGGTTCTCTATGATACACATGTACTTACTATGACAAGAACGTACCAGTAACTAAACTTGAGTAGCATGAGGAGCGGCCCTCGTATTCAAGGGACATGAGATTGCCAACTTATACTTTGTCAAGCATATACTCCATAGTTTGTTCACTTTAACCTTAATCACTTCAAGATGCTTATGATAGGGGCAATGAGAGCTGAAAGCTAATAAGTACCATAATTTTTGGAAGCTCTCTATGAGACTTGAATCCCTGCTTCCTTCTATGAAGGCCTTTCTTTTACTTTTATGTTGAGTCTCCATCTTCTATCTTTATACACCTATTAAGAGAGCATAGTGGACATTCCTAGTTTAATGTGCATTGTCCCAAGACTTGTTGATTGATGCATAACTTTGATATTGCTTGTTCTTAAACTATTTGTATCTAGTCACCCTTATGAACTTTGAAGGTGTCCTATGCATTTATGTTTTGCTACACTATGAGGGACAAGCTGAATACCATTCTCATTATGTTTTCTTTATGTGAAACAAACAAACGTCTTTCAAAGCATTGTTATTCATGAATCTTTTGTTTGTACCTTTTCATGTTACAACATAGTTGTTATGTCTTATTATTAGAACTATATCTTTCATGCTATGTGATGACCCACAAGTATAGGGGGTGTATCGTAGTATTTTCGAGGGAAGTGAAACCCAATTTATTGATTCGACACAAGGGGAGCCAAAGAATATTTATAAGCCTTAACAACTGAGTTGTCAATTCAGCTGCACCTGGAAACAATCTTGCTCATAGCAGTTTATCAGTAGCAACAGTTTTGTAGTAGGAATAGTAAAGTAGCAGCAGTAGTAAAGTAAAGACAGTAGTAACAATAGCAGTAAACAGTGGGATTCGAGTGCGGTAGGCATAGGGATGGATGGACGGGCGTTGCACGGACAAGACAATTCACATAGCAATCAGAACATAGGGCAATTGCAGATAAATAAGATAAAGCATCCAAGTACTAGACAATCCTAGACATGTGTTCCATATATAGTCATACGTGCTCGCAATGAGAACTTGCACAACATCTTTTGTCTTGCCAGCCCGTTTGCAGCGGGGCCTCTAGGGAACTACTGGCAATTAAGGTGCTCCTTTTAATAGAGCACCAGAGCAAAGCATTAACACTCCGGGAACACATGTGATCCTCACATCAAAGCCTTTCCCTTCCGGTTATCCCGATTTCTGTCACTTCGGGGCCATAGGTTCCAGAGAACGACGTGTGTATACAACTTGCAGATAAGACCAGAAACAATACTATCATAATGAATCAATAATAAGTTCAGATCTGAAATCATGGCACTCGGGCCCTAGTGACAAGCATTAAGCACAACAAGTCGCAACAGTCATAAAGCACTAATAAAAGATACTAGGCACCATGCCCTAACAATCTGATGCCATTACATGAACGATCTCATCCAGTCCTACCATCCCCATAGCCTACAGTGGGGGATTACTCACTCATAGATGGGGGAAACATGGATGGTCGATGGAGATGATGGTGAAGATCGATGGAGATGGCTCCGGGGGCACTTCCCCGTCCCGATAGGGTGCCGGAACGACTTTCTGTCCCCCGAATCTCCCCTTCGGTGGCGGCGGCGCAGCGGAACTTTTCGTGGAAAAACGTCGAACCCCTCGAATTTTTTAGGTCAGAAGGCTTCTTATAGGCGAAGAGAGAGGTCGAGGGGGTTCCTTGGGCCACCACACCAGGCCCTGGCGCAGCCAGGCCTAGCCTGCGCCTAGGGGGTGTGGCCAGCCACTGGCCCTCCTCCGTCTCGTATTCTGGCTCCGTGAGTCTTCTGGAAAAATAGGCACTTTGGCTTTTGTCCCGTCCAATTCCGAGAATATTCATTTTCTGACTTTCCTGGAACCAAAAACAGTAGAAAACAGGCAGCTGGCACTATGGCTCTTGTTAATAGGTTAGTCCAAGAAATCATATGAAAAGTACTCCAAAGTGTGGACAAAACACAAGAAAGTGGATAAAACCAAGCATGGAGCATCAAAAATTATAGATACATTTGCAATGTATCACTATGTTAAAGTACTATGATCCCAGCTATCAATGTTTTATAAATGCCTTGATCATGATTATGATGGTGCCTGTCACCTTAAAAATTATTTTTTTCTTTTTATCACTTACCTACTCGAGGATGAGCAGGAGTTAAGCTTGGGGATGTTGATACGTTGCAAACGTATCTATAATTTTTGATGTTCCATGATTGTTTTATATCTACTTTCTTATGTTTTGTCCACACTTTGGAGTATTTTACACATTTTCTGGAACTAACCTATTAACAAGATGCCACAGTGCCAGTTGCATGTTTTCTGCTGTTTTTGGTTTCAGAAAAGATAGTAAGGAAATATTCTCGGAATTGGACCGGACAAAAGCCTAAGTCAATATTTCACGAGAAGGAACATGGAGTCCGGAGGGGAGAAGAATAGGGGAGCCACGCCAACCACACCTGGTGGTGGCACGGCCAGCTCTAGCCATGCCACCAGGTGGTGTGGGCCCCTGGTACTCCACCGACCTTGCCCCTTCTCCTATATATTGCCTCCGGGACAAAAATCCTAAGTACCCGATCAAAACTCCACGAAAGAGTCTGTAGCCGCCGTCATCTCCATCCCTAGATCGAGAGGGATCTGAAGCTCTTCTCGGCACCCTGTCGGAGGGGAGAGATCACCCTGGAGGCCTTCTTCATCACCATGCCTACCTTCGGTGTGATGCGTGAGTAGTTCATCCCTGGACTACGGGTCCATGTAGTAGCTAGATGGTTGGTTCTTCTCCTTTGTGCTACCATGTTTAGATCTTGTGAGCTCCGTTCATGATCAAGATCATCTATTTGTAATCTTACATGTTGTGTTTGCGTGGATCCGATGGATATTGCGATGCTATTTTAGATTGATTATTGATTATATCATGTCTTTGTTATTTGTGATCTTGCATGCTCTCCGTTGTTAGTAGCTATGTTGGCCGAGTAGATTCTAGCAACTCCAAGAGGGAGTATTTATGCTCGATAGTGGGTTCAGGCCTCTAGGAATCTGGGGAAGTGACAGAAATCTCTAAGGTACTAGATGTGTTGTTGCTACTAGGGATAAAACAACAATCCTTTGTTCATAGAACAATCGTATTGTTTACTTTACACACTTTGCTTAATGCAAATATCTATTGCTTGCAACTTAATACTAGAGGGGGTTCGGATGATAACCTGAAGGTGGATAATTAGTCATAGACGCAGTTGGATTACAGTCTATGTATAATGTTGTAATGCCCAATCATATCGCATAGGAGTCAAGATGATTAGTATATCCATGTATGCTTTCTCGATGTTTGTCAATTGCCCCGCTGTAATTTGTTCACCCAACATGTCATCTATCTTAAGGAGAATCACCACTAGTGAACTATGGACCCTGGTCCATTCTTTTACCATCAATCTACAAAGCTATTTACTATTTATTGTTTTCTGTTTACTTTCTGCAAAGCAATTACTATCTTCCACACAATACGTTTAATCTTTTGTTTTCAGCAAAACCGGTGAGATTGACAACCTCACTTTAAGTTGGGGGCAAAGTTCTGTGATTGTGTTGTGCAGGATTCCAAGTTGGAAACAACACCTTGGAGGTGTTTCCTTGCTCCTACTAGTTCGATAACCTTGATTTCATAACTGAGGGAAAACTTGTTGTTGTGCTCATCATACCTTCCTCTTGGGGTTCCCCAACGAGCTCTACATATTGAGCAAGCACATAACCCCTCTTTCTCTGTGCTTTGTCCAACAATTATAGCCGGACATGAAACCGGAATGAATCAGGTGGGTGTGAATGATTCTTGAGGAAGACTAATCCTTCTCATTCCGACAGACACAACACGGACAACACATAAAACCATTCCACTTGTTTGCCTCAGCCACATCGAGAAAAGAATGCACGCCTGTAATGAACGCGTCAGACATTCGGGGAGTGTCGTACATCCACGGCTGACTCATCTGCATTATATAAGTACATCAAAATCAATCACGATGCTAAAATTAGTACCGGTCTAAAATTTCTACTCCATGTGTAAAAACTATGTACTCATTTAAAAACTTTCCACTCCATCATTAGTCTCGGTTGGTGGATCTTTTGTCTTGGTTGGAGACACCAACCGAGACTTAAGGGGTTATGTCAGGCTGGGGGTGACGCGAGCCCGATTAGTCCTGGATGGTGTCTCCAATTGGTAATAAAGATGGACCTTTAGTCCCGGTTGGAGATGCCAACCGGGACTAAACGTTTAGATTTATTTAATCGTGGGTGGCGATACTAATGTCATGGGTGAGTGTCGACACTATGCCGTGACTGGCGGCACTAGGCCGTGAGTGTCGACACTAAAGATGGACCTTTAGTCCCGGAAGGAGACACTGACCGGGACTAAACATTTACATTTAATTATTTAATCGTCGGTGTTGACACTACCGAGTGGGTGGCGACACTATTCAAAGGGTGGCAGCACTATGTCATGGGTGAGTGTCGACACTATGTTATGGCGCTTAATCTATAAATAGGCAAGATGCATCCTTCTGAAGTACTGCAAGATGTTCTGCGATAGGGACACCCCTGCGGCGGAGCTTCTCGAAGATGTCTTAAGATCCCGTCCTCGGACATCTTCGAGGAGATCGCCATACAGGCACTCCCATATATGTGAATTATGTTTTCTACCGGGCGTATTGATCTAGCTAGAGAAGTTATAAACTGCAAGATGGTGCGACAAGGACACCACTAGGACGGAGCTTCTCGAAGATGTCTTAGGATCCCATCCTCAGGAATCTTCGAGGAGCTCGGCATAGAGGCACTCCCATATATTTCTGGAAGATGTATTGAGCTAGCGTATCTTCCTATGAAGATTTTTTGATTTTAACCCATTTTTGTTACAATTTTGTGATTATTATTGTTTACTATGGTACATATATAAGATAGAGTTGCTAACCTTTTAGAACACTTGAATAGATGGGGCACTCGAGCTCAGGAAGAGTGTGGCCAAATCTGCATTATGCAATTAATTAAGTATATCACATTAAAACCAAAGTAAAATAGTGAATCACATTAGTCCCGGTTGTCGACCCAAGGAAGAAGATGATATTGGACAAAACTATTAACATAAAACATGTTGAGTTTCTAATTATTGATCTAGCAGTGAAAAGCTCATTCAATTCTGAGCTCCAAAACTCTAAAATTACACATCCCAACTTTCAGTAACTTTTTTCATAATCAAAATTTGCCTAAAATTACACATCTAAAATTTCCTCTACTTCTAAAGCATGAAATTCCTCTCTACTTCTAGAGTATTGAGCTAAACTAACAATGAGAGATGAAAGAATGAAGTTGCTAACCTTTTTAGAACCTTGAATTGATGAGTGCCACAAAATCTTGGATAAAAATGGGGATGAACTTGATCTAGCTTGGAGCAAAATGGACATGGGCTCGGATAGGAACAAAGCAGTATATATAGAAAAATCATTAGTCCCGGGTTGTAATACAACCTGTGACTAATTCATGACCTCTAGTCCCAGGTTGTAATACCAACCGGGACTATAGGGTCTCCTAGCTCCTAGCCGTTGGCCCCACACCTTCAGTCCCGGCTGGTATTGCACCTTTAGTCTGAGACGCAACCGGATCTAGAGCTCGTGGCAGCTCCAAACCAAAGGCTTGTTTGCTACTAGTGCCTTGGATAGATGGGTGCCGCCATATCTTGATAAATCGTGTAAAAATGGGGATGACCTTGAGCTTAGGGAGGAGTGACCAAATCTTCATTATATAAGTATATAAAAAACCAATACATAACATCATGAATAGAGAAGTGACTGAATTAATACAAGTTCATCACATTAAAATCAAAGTAAAGTAATGATCAAATATTATTATTGCAAAAATTACTCCCAAACTAAATTCACAAATCTCTCTACTTCTCGAGCATGAAATGAGCTATAGTAGAAATGAAATATGAAAGGATGAAATTGCTAACCTTTTAGAATCCTTAGATAGAGCCGCCAAAACTTGACAAATCATGTGAAAAAAATGGGGATGGACTCGATCTCAGGGAGAAAATATAGAGGAGAAAGCAGTTTGAAAATGGAGTATGGCTCGAGGCAGAGAGGAAGATGATATAGGAAGGATATTAGTCCCAGTTGGAGACACCAACCAGGACTAAAGGTCCATCTTTATTCCCGGTTGTAGACACCAACTCGGGACTAAAGGGGCTGGCGCTGGCCCCAACCCGCCAGAAACCCTTTAATCCCGGTTGATGTCTCCAACCGGGACTAAAGGTCCCGTTTCACGCGGGACTAGGGCTGGCCGTGCCCCTGCAACGGTACTAGCCGTTGGAACCGGGACTAATACTTGCATTAGTCCCAGGCCTAATCACGGCCGGGACTAATGCTCCGGACAAAAGCCCTTTTTTCTACTAGTGAAGCCCCGGTGTTGTTTCCCCCGCTGCCGACCCTGCGTGCGTGGAGATGAGAGGACCCCCCCCCCCTCCCCTGCCGACGACGACGATGAAGCTTCACGTGGCCGCACCCTTGGTGGCAGGGGAGGGAGGAGGGAAGGTTGGCGACAGCGAGTAGGGTTTCCCTCCCTATAGACACGAGAGAGAGAGCCTATTGGCTTGAAACTATAATATGCTTATAATCTAGTATGCAGTTGTGACTATAATATATCAAACAACGGCCACATATTTACCGACGTCGATCAAGTAAGAAAATGCATTCCCACTGTCTTTGGAAAAAAGGGAAAAACTCAAACTATATCAACATGTGATCCAGTTCAAGGATCTCATCAAAATAAACCAAACATTGAAACATTTGTTGGTTTACTTTGTCGGTTTGAGGGAGCAAACATTTTAAATTATGAATTGAGGTTCGATGGAATCTTTGGTGCCATCACGTCCTTCGATTTAGTTGCATGGGATGTTTCATCGCTAAGGAAGCGCTGCACATGGACACAATCTGAAGCATAGTCCACTCCACATATGTATGTAACGGATGGTGCTGTCTATCGCTGTTTGGGTCACATGAACTTGCCGGCCGGATCACTGAAGGTCGAGCCACACACATATCCATCGATCAGAATATATACCACTACATCTCTTTTCTTTCGTTTTGTAGCATAGCTTTAGCTACCATTTCAGGATGGAACATTGGGACCCTATATGGTATAGCTAGCTAGCTGCTTCTCACCCACACGGCCGGTGCTCCGGGGCGGTGTGGTGCTGGTTGCGCCTTGCCCACGCGCGTGCTCCGGCGAGCTCAGGATTATGTGGGTCGTTTGGCTCCCCTTTTCGGAAAGGCGAAAACCTAGCAGATTCCGGCCGGCGTGGCAGGGGAAAAGCCCGCTTTATTCCCATCTGTGTTATTGTACCTGCTTCCTGATCTATCTGCCGCACCTCCTTTCCATTGTGCTTCACACATAAGATAGATCCTGAAAACGAAGACTTCATTTTATGCCAGAGAGATATTGACCTCTGGACTGAAGAGAGTCGCACAGACAAAGGATCCATCGAGCTGCCAATGGACATCATGATACATATATGACAGTAAAACATGATATATTGGCCATGTTTTAAGTAAGTGGTCATGAGTGTCCGTGTGGGAGATTCATCCTTGTAACCAAAAAGTATTTGCAAATTTATTTCAATATTTAATAGAAGTCTATAATTTGGACTCTGGACACCCTAACTCCATTTTGGTAACCCTGGACTATGATCAAATATATATACATGCATTGTGTCTTCCATGAAATCAGAGTTGCCGACATTTTTTTTACGAAACGTCTCTTTAGTGTGGGACTATCGATAGCTACATGGACCCCCGATACCTTTCCTCGTATTCTCTTTCCACTGCGCACCACACAATACGTCTTTGTACCCATCTACGTCTCTCTCCTGATTGCTTCACCGCCAACGTGTCGGCACACATTTGGTTACTTGTGTAATACCTCCATCTCGTCCCAACATTCTTCCACATTTGCCCCTACAAAAGTGAGGCAACCACGGATCTCGCAAGCATCGGTGACATGAAGACTAGTAAATCTTCCTATTTTGTAGTGACAATTCATGTCGTAAGTTAGTGTCGACTTGAGTTTTTGAAAAGTTTATTTGTGAATGATGCTGTAGTTTTGGAAAATACACCAAACATGATTCCAACTTTTAATAGTTCTTGCTAGTTGATGGTTTTATTTGAAAGTTCGCCAAAAACAGATGAAGTTTACAAAAAATATATAAATTTGTTGTTTGATCTTCTAAATTTAGTGTTGCTTGGAAGAAAGAGAGGAAAGAGGTTGTGTGAAAACTCGAAAGTGACCACTCCAAGGGGTGGACCTTAGCAAGCATTTTCCCTTTGGCCATGCACATATGCATGAATCTTCTCATACCACCTTTTTTTGCTCCAATTTAGAATTGTCATGGTTTCCATTTATTTCCCGGCCTGGCCTGGCCTGGCCCGGCTCTAGCTATAGCTTTTTTGAGATTAAATGGCTGCATTCATATCACACACTCAGGTGCCAACAAGTTCACAATAGTCTCTGTGGGTACTCTAACCAGGTGTTACAAACATTATTTCCGCGGCCTAATTTCGCTAGAAAGTGCGCCACTTTATTACCAGAACGACGCACATGCATGATCGAATGATCACCGAAGGCCTTCAACATTTGCTTGATCTCCTCCACAACCGGTCCATAAACCGATCGATCCAGCTCCTTGCCCTTCAGCTTCGACACAACACCCAAACAGTCCGTCTCTAGACAAATCTTCGCAATACCCTTGTCCTTAGCCAGATCGAGAGCACGCTTGCAAGCGAACAACTCCGCACCTTCCGGGTCGGCGATGGAGGGCAAAAAATGGCTGGCCGCTGCCACAAACCCGCCATGGTGATTCCGCAAAATCACACCACAACCTCCTTGACCCGAGGACGGGAAGAAAGAGCCATCCGCATTAGCCTCATGCCATCCCTCCTCCGGAGCTTGCCAGTGCTCCTCCGGGCTTGGGTCTTTTGGTGCTACAGGGGGTTTAAGCCCCGCCCATTCGTCGACGAGGTGAACGACCCTCCGAGCGAGTCCACAAGGATCGACGACCTGAGTCTCTTCACGGGCTTTATTCCTGGCTAGCCAAATTTGGTACACGGCCATGATCGCCAACGCCATTTCTCGGATCATTCCCTGAGAGTGACACGCAAAAGCTACAAATATCTAGTTGTGTCCTTCGTGTGGACTTTTTTTTTTTGGGGTGTAATCCTTTGTGTCGACTAGCACGCATGAGATAACGTGGGATTCGATCCTGATCGACAAGCAACGCAAAAAAGGTGGCGCGAAAATCATCCACGTACGCAAGAAATAAATCCATGGATATCTATTGCTCCCCGCCCATTAGTCCTTGTGTCGCCTTTTCACTAATCCTGCGATCGAATCTTTGTCTCGTTAGCAGGAGATATACACAGCCCTAGCTAGCTAGCTACAAATTGCTCCCAGTCGCTCGCAGTTGCTGCTCCACTCCCTTCTCCTCCAGACACCACACCAGAACAGACGGTCGATCCGTCCAGCAGCTGAGCTTGAGTTCATGTCCATGTCATGCGGCGTGTGCGGTGTGGTGGGCAACTGCATCTGCCTGCACCACCACCACAACGTCAACGTGCTCCCCATTCAGAGGCACGAGCCGCCGCTGCTGGAGTACCAGTTCTTCGGCCATGGTTCCGGAACTACATGGCTCCCGCCACCGGCTGACCAGCACGGCAGCAGCAGGCTGTCGACGTTTCATGGTCTGGAATACCCACCACATGTACACCAAGCAGCAGCTGCTGGGATGAGCACGTTCCAGGTGGACGCTTCCGGCGGCAGGCACATGGCGCCACCGGCTAGACCGCCCACCACCGTGAGTGCTGCCTAATTAATTTCATATTGAATCTCATCCACCATGGATCGCTCGTTGCCCCCTGGTAGCGCACGGCCGGACTTGTTTTTAATTTGTTTCTTCTGCTAGCTCGATCGATCACCTTCCTAGCAAGTTAGCTCATCACTTGTGTGTTAATTTATGCTGCTAGCAGACCGGTCGACTCTCTTTGGCATAAATTTATTGGGAGTCAACAGAGAAAATAGCTCCAATAATTAAGCTACCCAACAACAACACATACTTCGCAGGGGTTGATCACCAATTAAAAAAGAGACATATACGTACTGGCCCTCTGTAAAATTCTCCCTTTTTTCCAAATAATTATTTTGCGATGAAATTACTTGTCATAAATTTTGGCAAAATGTTGTCCAAAATCTGTCTAGGTTCAGTGAACCCGTGACAAGTAATTTGGGTCAGAGGTATAAGTACCGACAAATCTATCCACACGCATATACCAGTACCATCAGAACATCGTTTTTTGTCAAAAAAGAACATTTCGTTGCAGGTATCAATCGTACTGATACATAATTATTTGGGGATGAAATCAGTCAGAGATCTGCAGTCAGCTATACAATATCCAAATTTGCAAGGAGAAAGGGTTAACTCAGTTTCCACACATCTCGGAGAAAGACCTATGAGTTAGCTAACACATGACGTGCTTGAATTGTAGAGTAGCCAGTAGATAGCAAGTGCTGAAGATGATAACAATAAGTGCGCTTTAATTCCACGATCCCCGCCTTTGCTTTGTATCTGTGAGGCATTTACACCGTCAAAATATTTCTTGCCAAAATTCATCAAAATGAATATATACATATTAAGGTAGTGGATATGCATCCTCTCATTTCATGTGGTCAACTATCGATTTGGACAATATTGTTTGTGTTGTCCTCTTGAATTATTTATTTCCTGTCAAAACTGATCTATGTCGATTGGATATCTAAGTCTATATACTGCCAGCAGGTTTTTGCAATAGTTGCTGAAGTGCCTAGCTACTTTCTTGCAAAAACGGTTAAGTTCAGGTCACGATCAAAGCCCTGCACATAAATGGTTAGGAAACATGATGAGATTGTTGTGCAATGTAATTAACTCTACATATATGCAATCAAATTCATCACTGAATTATGACACGACCATAGAACATGAATGCGATTAAATGTAGCAGATCAAAAGCCTCACCTCAACCAGTTTGGGTAGCCCGCCGTGGGAAAGGGGGATAAGGCTAACAGCTATATCGTGAAAGAGATCAAAACTACTCCCTCCGTTCCAGTTTAAAGGACACATATTAGAAATCGTGCAATCCTAAAATACCCTCACCTCCTAGGCACATAAGCCTTTAATTTAAGGGAAAAGGCCAATAAGAGGATTAGTGAGAGGAAAATTAGGCCTAATCAGAGGAAGCCTATAGGGCCCAGAGATTTGCTATATGTGTCCTTTAAACCGGAATGGAGGGAGTAAGTTGGTTCGGGACTCACTAAATGTCTTCATAAAGAATGATTAATTAATACACGTAATTAATTGCCCTGGAATGATTATTTTCTTGTTGATGTTCAGATGCCATTATGTGGGTGCGCACTCAATGATACCGTGAGCAGTCAGGCCATAGTGGCTATCGATGGGGAGATGATGATGGTGGCGGCACCTCATCAGACAATGCAAGAGAGAGAAGCGAAGGTGACGAGGTACAAGGAGAAGAGGAAGAGGCGGTGCTATGAGAAGCAGACTCGGTACGAGTCAAGAAAAGCTTATGCCCAGCTGAGGCCACGGATCAAAGGCCGCTTCGCCAAGGTACATGAAGAAGTCACCGTGCAATCCTCGCCGCCACCATCAGCCTACGATCCAAGTAAACTTGATCTCAGATGGTTCCGTCAATAAGATAAGATACAAGCTACTATTATGATCCAATTTATTTCTAGTGGATCCTCCGATGAATAGTTTTGTCCAAGTAAAAGGGTTAGGTATCTGTCAAATCAGTTTTCATCATTTTTCATTTAAAAATGGCGAGGTCTCAATCAAATGAAATGTATTTATAAAACATGTATGTGTGTTACTTTAGAATGTTTAGTTTTGACTATGGCTACCTAGATTTTAAGGGGATATATTGTAATATTGCCCACAAGTGTTTTATGTTTTGCTATCTATAAAATTAATTGTATTACTCAATTACTATGATTTGCATCTTGTAATTACAGTCGGGTAAATTATGAGTTTGTACCATGTATGGGTGTAAGATTTGACTATCCAACTCCCACATATATTAATTATTGGGCCTTTCTATCAGGTAAGATAGATTCTTTTTCAGAAACACCAAGTAGACTATCGACATACACACTCACAAAACGTATATTGAAGACTGGAGCTTCAAGATGGACCAGGACACCATATGCGCCCACTAGTGGAAAAAGGGCCTATAATCCCGGTTGGTAAGGGCCATTAGTCCCGGTTTCGCACCCGGGACTGCGAAATCAGGACTAAAGACCACGACCTCTAGTCCCGGTTTGCTACGACCCGGAACTAGAGGCCCTTTTTCCGGAGTGTGTGTGTGTGGGGGGGGGGGGGACAGAGGACCTTTAGTCCCGGGTCGTAATACGGCCCGAGACTAGAGATTTTTTCTCAAACTTCTTTTTAAATTTTTTCTTGAAGTTTTGAATTGTTTGACTCGTTAATCCTCTTACTTGGACATTTTTAATACTAACTATACTTAATCTTAGATCAAATCGCATTCATGGTCATACTTCTCGATCAGTCATCCATCCTAGCACTACTCCACCCCCAGCACGCTTAACTTCTCTGTTCCATCAGGATGTACTCGCGCGAAGCCCATTTGTACCTTGTTATTAAAACTATCATATCAATCCTATTAGCTCATATCAATATGTCACACGTCTTTATTTTTCAAAATTACAAACAACTATTTAAGTAAACAACAATAATTAAGTAATAATAATATTTTAATCCAATGAAAGTAAAAAACTAATGAAAATAATATTTTATTCATTTTTTCCATTTATTCATTTAATTTGGCATAAATAATATCTTTAAATCTGTAAATCGAAATTCGACAAATAATATATCCATTATTATAAAAATGTGAGGAATCTAAATATGGCATAAAAAATTGCATTTTTTTTACTTTTTAAATAAATTTTTTCCCTTTGGGAATTTTAAAAATCTAAAAGAATCCCAAACGGCCTAAGGCCGTTGAAATCGAACTCAGATTTTTTTTCGCACATTTTGATAGGTTGTACGTTTTTTCCGACATCGTACGCAAAAGTTATAGCCATTTGAAGTTTTCATGACAGTTTTTGGCAAAACATGTCGAAATTCATGTTTGTTAATTTTCGTAACAACTAAATCACTTAATATAACTATAGTTTGAAGGATTTTATTTTTGAATTTTTTTATAATTTTATGGCATGCTTTTGAAACTAGAAAAGGTGATCTCGGGGGGGTGGGGGGTGGACAGAAATGTCCTACCACGGCAGGATTTTTGCCCGTTTTCCTGCCGTGGCAGAACCCGCCAAAAAAATTGCCAAAATTTTATAGTCCCGGTTTATGTCTCGACCTGGGACTAGAGGGTGTTGCTTTACTCCCGGCCCGTGATACGGCCAGGGACTAAAGGGTGTTGCCGGCGCCTGCACCCCTTTAGTACCGGCCGTATCACGGGCTGGGACTAAAGTTCCGAAACGACCCGGGACTAAGGTTTCCCCGGGCTCCGAGCCGCTGAAAACGGTACGAACCGAGACTAGTGTCGAACTTTGGACCGAACCGAAGCCCCTTTTCTACTAGTGGCCTATGGAGGACGTCGCCTCCAAGCGAAAGAATAGTAAGCATGAAGTTTTTAGTTTTATGGTAAAATAGGTTACCACCATATTTTTAAAGAAATTATTATTTGATCACCTAATTTGTCATGAGATGTTATTTTTTATTAAGTTATTGTGTGGTGTCTAGCGTTTTAGCTTGTTCACGTGACAAATTGCTCATGGTACATGTTAGCAATAACAAATGAATTACTTCAAAAAACAGTAAGAAATGACAGTTTCGGACATGAATATACTACATCGATTTTATTTAGGGAAAATTTGCTACAGGACACCGTTATTTTCTGCCATTTGCTGAAACACACTTTTGGATTGTGTCTTTGCCAGGTACCATTACAAGTTTGCGATACATTTGCCAGAACACACCGCACAGCTAAAAAGGAAAAGTTTAGCACATTTTCTTCAAACCTGGCCATAACATGGTCACCCAAGCAAAAGTGGCAAAAATTTCCCTTTTTGGCCACGTGGTGTGTTCTAGCAAATGTGCCACAAAATTGTAATGGTACATGGCAAAGACATAATCGAACAGTGTGTTTCAGCAAATGACGGAAAATAACGGTGTCCTGTAGCAAATTTTCCCTTTTATTTATATTGCATGATATCATCATTAGTTAAAAATAAAATAAAATATATAAGCTTGCCATGCATTACCGGCCATGTCACTTCTACGTGTGTTTCATTCTAAGAAGAAAAGATATAAGCTTGCCATGTTGTATGCCTGTTCCCCTTTAAAGAAAAAATATATGTGCACGGTTTGGATCATTACACTCCAGCTATTAGTATCCCCTACGAATTATAATGTGTTAATCGTGATTTCACGTCTCATGGAGGTCGAGGACGTTCTGGGCCGGTCCATAGATTTTGGAGGCCCTGGACAAGACAACACCATAAACCCCTCATTTAAAGTGGCAAAGTTTCACCGAGTCAGGGGAGGGCAATGGCCCCCCTACTTAGAATATTTCTTACTCCGTATTTCTTTAATATCTATGCTAAAAAAAATAGTATTACTCAAAGTTTAAGTATAATTAGTGTTTTTAGGCCTCTAACAATTATAAAATCCGTATATTTGATAGATCCATGGTCTTTGGAATCTCAATAAAGACATTCAAAACTACTCATTTATATTGATCGAGATATTTACCATGATAATTATATCTATCAATTGCTCCTTGTGTACACGTGTACATACATATGTAACTCTAGAATTAAACACAAAACAAAATTATAGAAGTAACAAATTCATAATGCGTGTGCAAAAATAAGTAGAAGCATACACACATTATGTAGTGAATTAATAAGAGAATAAAATACTCTTTAGAACATGGATGATGGGGACAAGTAGCCCCATTGAGAATAGGGGGAGAACTGCTTGCGGAATGATATAGTCATGTGCTTGCGGCGTTATTCTCCACTAATGAATATTAACAATTTTGTAGAGGCACATGAGGACCGGTATTGTTCTGCACATTTGGAGAGGCCACATAAATGATGGCATCAAGAAAAATTATTCACAAATGCTAGAGTATTTTCTAGGACGATGTTGATGTTGTTCCCTGCGATCGAACCTAAATGATGTATCTCTATGGGTTCCTTAAATGGAACTTGCGCTTCCTTCTTTTCTATACAAAACTTTGTAGTATTTTTTTGGAAAAGAGAAGTCGGAGTAGAGACATAATAGGCTGTAACTTGGGTCATCTGTATTTTTTAGAATTTTTTCACCCTATTAGGTTTTAAAAGTATAAGACAAATATATATACACATACAAGTCTCGGACCGAACCCCCTACCTCCTTGGGGCCCAGGGCGAGCGCCCCTCTACCCCGCCCTATGGGCCGGCCCTGAGCACGTTGCATGTTCTTCTCCATTTTTCTAGTAGAGAAAGACAGGATATATGTGCAAAGCTGGGCTTCTACTCTCTCATCCCAGCCCACGGGCCTTTTTTGGGTACGAGTACGACAAACTATATGATCCAAGGCATATTCCTAGATGAAGCACATGTTGCGTTGGTAACGGCGCGGACGCTCATTGGAGCCACCTTCGCGGGTTAGCCTAGCTACTTTTTTTTTGTTTTCTGGTTTCTTTTTTCTTTTGAAATAGGCTTTCGTCTTACTTTATAGTAAAGCCACATGGTCGAACGAAACAAGGTGTCGAGGAAGCCCTCATAAGCTGAACATACAAAGATTCACGACACAACTCACTAAAGAAAAACACAATTAAACACCCGAGAAGAAACTTAGGAGACATGCCGCCAAAGAGACACCCCCACTCAACAACGACTCCCTTTTCTCTTTTTTTTCTTTTCTTTTTTCATTTCCGTTTCTTCTCTTTACTCCCTTTTTCCTTTTTTCCTTTTTAAATTTGAATAGTTTTAAATTCGAACATTTTATAATTTGAACAATTTATAAAATCTGAACACTTACAATCTGAGTATTTTTAAAATCTAGACAATTTTTTAAAACTTTTTTTGAACATTTTGAAAATCTCACTTTTTTCAAAACCTGAACATTTTAGAACTAAAAAAAATGAAAAACGTAAAAAGCATGACTGGGAAAACCGAATTTCAGAAGTATAAGCACATGTTGTGGAACCAAATTTTTGTTCAAGTCCCCACTGCAACACAACAAATACTAACATATATCCTCCGTCCCCGCAACCCCTCAATTCATTTATCTCCCCGCATCATGTCTCGTAGCGCCGTATCTTATTATCTTCCTTACCACCTCCACCACCATGCCCACACCGCGTGTTCCTCACTGCTGCACCTACCCTCCAGATCTAGCCTATGTCTCACCACTCACTGTGGCTGCCTCCCTCTCTCCTCGCTCCCATACACCGAACCCACCACCAACCATAGTGGTTAAGCTCATGTACTCGTCGCTGATGACGGCATGCAAGGAGGGTATCTAGGAATAGTGGCTTATCCGGAAAGCGTCGGCATTGTGTCCCTCGGATCTCGCAGCCCTGGTTGTGACCTAGATCCACCGTCTAGGTTCTTTGTCCGTGCATTAAATTCGAGAAAGGATATTGGCTATGTGTTCTCGACTCCTCTGGACACGCATTCGTCCTCGCGCAAAGGTAGCACCGCTCGACGTCGTCTTCGAGCAATCAATGACGGGAGTGCTAGGCGTACTTCTACATGGGAAAGCATCTGCAAGGTCCAACATCAATGATGACGTAGGTCTGATCTTCAAATAAATCCATCCACAAAGTTAGGTATTCATGAGCTCCCCCCCCCCCCTTATGCAGATCTCTACCTGTTTTGTTCCCATCATTCTCTACAATTTGGTTGACTGGATCCCAACATAGTCAATGTATCATGTAAGAATAATTAGCCAGCCAACCCCCTTTTGTGATAAACACCACTAGAAATTTCGATCAAAACATATGTTGTACCATAGTAGTAATTATTTGGAAATTTGTCTTGGCTGATGCTTTCCATCGGAGACTCAACGTGTGCGGTACTAAAGGTTTGTCCACTTTTGCAGATTAGGTCATGTCATACGTGCATCCTTTGTAGATGGTTGTACTATGTTATGTTTACTATGAAAGACCATGGTTGCACTATGTTTTTTTAACTCTAAATGAAACTTGCACCTAATACCAATTGATAGATTTGTTAGTTCATTTACCTGGTTTCACAACAAAAAGGATAGGCCTGGCCAAAGCTAGGAACTCCTATCACTATTACAAACTCAGTATTCAGACACGGTGCCAAGTTCAAAAAAACCTTCCTCTATTCGTCATCCTCAACCATTTTTTATTTAGCGACCACCTCAAAGAAACTCAAAGTCAGTTCAAAACAATAGCAGGCTCGAAAAATAACCCTACGGGGGCGGCTACTATGTAAAATCAGAGACCTTAGATGGGAAATAAAAACCACTATCTCTAGTAATAAGGAAGAAGAGACGGCCGTTATCAGAAAGTGCCTCTAAGGGTTGGCCTGACACTTGCAGTTACAGCAAGACCAAACGTGCACTCCTAGGGAATGGACCTCAGATGGGTGGTAAAAAGAACCGCCTCTAAGAGTGGTCACAGGGAGGCAGTTAGATTTTTGAACTGCCTCCTAGATAAAGCGAAAGGAAAACTGAATCGGCAAATCCAACAGGCAGTTCCAGCGGTAGTGCATACGGAACTCCGCCACATGTTCTTCCTTCTGTTGTACTCTTCTTTCCATTTCATTTTTTTCTCTGCACTTACTTTATATCATTCATCGGTTTTTCATACTCAGAATTAGATTGTGCTTCTCCATATTGAGGGTGAGATTTTCTTGCTCTACATTTTTTACCATTTCATCTATTGTACAAAGAGGGTTTTCTTTTGTAGCTTGTTCTCAAATTGTTCTTAAATCTTTCTTTTTCTTTCATTACGAAGAATCAAGCTAGGGTACGTAGCAATGGAGATATGTCGTGTCTGCACCAAAAAATGTTGAACTGTGGCCATACAAACAGAAGTGCAAAGTCCTTATAAAGGGGTTTGGTGGTAGAAAACAAAAAAAATTCCTAACTAGTGCAACACCAATTGCCATGATCTATCTAAGAGTAATTCTGTAACGGAGAAGGCTTTGGTTACATATTTTTGAAGACCAAAAGTGATTAATGTTCTGACGGGAACATGGATAAAGTAGTCGAGACCGTAGCCGACCTCAAGGTCGCGAATCTCCTCGCAAGTCACCCCAGTTCCTTGCACGATACCCAGGTGCCACTAGTGGAAGCATCTCAGTGGTTTCGCACACGTCCGGTATATAATTACGACCTTCGGCTCACTGATCTCTTCCGTGAGTGCCGAAGTAGATATTCTGGCTAGGATTCTTGCATCATGATGTCGTGCCGCAATGAAACACTCTCTTGCATGTGCAACCCTAACTCGGGGGCGCAGTTGCAAGACAGAAAAGAGAGAGGAGAGAAATTCTCTAAGTAAAATGCATTAAAAAATCTCTCAATTATTATGTGTCATTTCCTCCTATAGGACCCTCCTATATATAGAGGAAAACTAGAGACCCCATCCTCCTCAAGTCCTGGGGTGGTAAAGGAAGGGAGGTGGAGGTGCCATGGGAAGAGGGGGCCACAGGCCGGGCCAAGTGGGCCCCACGCACGCTCGACCCGAGGTGGGCGCATCGGCCAGGGTGGGCCCCACCCGTGTGGCGGCCAAGGCTAGTGGCGGCGTCTTCCCATTTTCCCTATTGGGTGGCTTGCCCTCTTGGGTCGTTTCCCCTTTGGGGGTTTGGCCCATTATGGGAAGTTGCCCTTTAAATTTTAATAATAAATATTTATTTAATATTAATTCCATTATTTAATATATAGACATATATATTATTAAATACTCTTGATCTGAAACACCTTTCGGTCCATACCGAACAACTTCAGATCCTCCGGAAATGATTCTGGTTCTCTCTCAGAATAGTTCCGATGTTCTCTCTTTCTTACTCGAATGACTCCATTATATTCAGAATGATCTTCAATTGTCCTCGTACCCTTAAGTGTGTTACCTATAGTTCGGGAATGTCATAGACATGATCAAGACTTTATATCAAATCAATTATCAATAGCGGGACTAGGATGACCATAATGACCCATGTGCATTCCACGATGTCTATTGTTGTCTAAACCGCAAACACCGAGTCCAATTCCCTTTGTCACTTTGATACTCGACTTCTCCGAGACCCGACCATCGGTATCATCTATACCTTGTTTAATATCATTATTGACAAGTGTTCTTTTACTCATTTCGTGATATTCTATCCCTATGACCTAGTAACATGTTGCGCAACATTTCAGATGTAATCTCACTGAATGCGCCATGTGTATCTTCCCGTCACACAGGACAACAAATACCGATATTGATACATTGAAATATCTGATGTTTTGGTTGCAATATAATAGAGTATAATTTAGCAAAATACATGTTCTCATATTGTATGAGAATTTGCGTAGGTTGGAAACACTAGGCGTCCTAATCTCCTAAAATGGTTTTCGGAACTGACATTGTACTCGTGATTCTCCCATATAGGCTATAGTAGCTTGATCATGCAAGTTGTCATGATAGGATGAATAAAATGTGTAGTTAAAAATGTTCACTACACTAAAAGATTACTAAAGAATGGTTTTTGAAAGAACGCCGAACATTTGATGATGGTGATCTACTTCAAAAGTGCTAGTCCAAGGTATTAGTATTTCACGAACAAACTTCGGGACTATGTGTCATGTGTATGGCACCAATATTGATATTGATATATTCTTTTAAAAAGACAAGGAAATACCGAAAAGGAATCTAGAAAATATTTGGCAGAAAAGAAAAAGACTAAAAATGTCCAGCTTAGGTATATAGATGATATAAATGTTATGGATATATTCTTTGCTTGTTAAACAATATGGTTCTTGGGTATTGGATATCAAATTGGATGGTGTGAAATGTCGTATAGCACAACACAATTCATGAACTATAATGGCCTAAGTAACTAGCAAGAGAATAGGTGATTGAAAACAAATAAAGTGTTGTTATGTTTTTCATTAACATCAAACCTAACATTCAAGATTTGTTATTTTGTTCAGTTATTGTGAGAACAAAAGTTGTTCAAATAATTACCATATTCTATAGAAGATGGTTGAAATTTTACAAGTCTAGTTGGAGAAATCACGTCCATAAACACTAATGCTAAAATTTCACAAGACAAATGATTAAAAGATCACATATAAAGTGACGTCGCCGTTTCAATTATATTGGAAAGAAAACATGAATAAACTCGATGTTGATGAATTTTTAGAGTTCAAAGGCCAAAGAAGAACGAACGACTAATTTATTGGACATTGTACATGTTGATGTATATAGTCCATTATATGTAGCTGCGTGTGGTGGATCTTTCAACTTCATATGATTTCTCTAGAAATTTGAGTGAATATATGTGTATATTTACTTAATAAGCAAGAAGTGTGAAACGTTTGGAAATTGTTCAAACACTTTCAAGGTGAAGTAGAAAATCATTGTAATGAGAAAATAAAGATTTATGATTGGATCATAAAGGAAGATATTTGAGTTAAAAGTTTAGCAAAACACCTGATTTGAGGAATCTTTCCGTGGACTTGTGTTTCCCGATAAACCATAGAAGTATAGAATATTCGAGAGATGAAATCAAACCTTGTTTGACATGGTAAGATCAAAGGTGGCATTTATAAAACTGCCATTATGTTTTACAGATTAAATATTTAGAGACTAACTCTTTTACACTAAAAAGAGCACCATCGCGATCCATTGAAATGACACCGTATGAGTTATGGCTTGGGATAAAACCCAAGTTGTTTTTTCTTATAATTTTGTTTTGGTATGCTAGGCATAAGTAAAATATTTACCACCAAAGTCAGATAAGCACATCTTTGTAGGTTATCCCAAAGCAACATTTGGATATTACTCCATAACACCGAAGACAAAAGAGTTTTTAGCTTAGAATGTCAAGTTTCTTAAGAAGGAATTTTTCACAAAAGTTAAGTAGGAGGACAATAGAACTTTGATTAGGTTGATGAACCTAAGCAACATGTGCTAAGTAGCACATCGTCAAAAAGTGTCCTGGAGGCGGCCACAATGCTCATGGCTCCCGTGATTACAAAGGTTGTGACCTCAGAGATTGGAGTTCATATTTGAACTGTATGGGTTGGGTAACAATCAAATAGTAAGATTTGAAAAAAAATCGTTATTGTTCTAACAATGATGAACCGACTTCGTGCGAAGAAGTGATGATGGGCCCTGACTCCATAAAGTGACTAGAATTCATAAAATCTGTGATAATTTCCATACACGAGAAATCAAGTTTTTTGAACTTGGAAGACCCTCCAGAAAGGCATGAAGGCTATCTTTCGTATTTGGATCTATCAAGAAATATACATGGATGTTTCACATCTATGAAATAGTCAACATGTCAGAAAAGAGTTTACGACAATGTTCAAAGAGTGGACTACGACAAGATTTGATATTTCGTAGAGATATTTAGTCTGGACGATTAATGTAGCAACCACTACATATGTCAATTTTGGTATATGGTAGTTGAACAAACAAAACAAAGTTCTTCTAATAGAATGATTACCTAGGACGTGTACATGACACGGTCCGAAGGGTTTTGTTAATTCAAAAGATAATGAAAGGGCATGCAAACTTCAATGGTTGAAGTAAGCATAGCAGAGTTGGAATCTTTACTATGATGAAACTATTAAAAGGTTTAATTTTATCAAAGGCGATGAAGATGCTTGCATTTGCAAGAAATTAAGTGGGAGCACTGAGACATATTTCTAATACATTATGCAGAAGAAATGTTGTTGATTGGAAATGATATATCTTTTATTGACAGAGGTTAAGAATTTCATTAAAATTTGTTTTCAATAAAAGACTTGGGAAAAAACAGAATATTAGGCATCAATGTCTATATGGATAGGTTGAGGTGCTAATATGGTTGTGCCATACGTATATATATATATGATATATCAAGATCCAAGAGGGTTGAATCAAGACCCAAGAGTATCAACACTTGGCAAGTGAAACGAGATTTCAAGTGTTTTGACACTTGGTGAGTGAAATCATATGAATATTTTGATCAATAATGTATACCATGATATGTACATATCTGGATATATCATATGCTCTAAATGTTATGTGCATATACTAGAATGATTCATAATATTATCATTGGATAAATGTAAAGATATTCTTATGATCTTTGGAAGAACTAAGAATATGTTTTGTATAGGTGAAAAATAGTTACAAATAGTTCTTTGTAAAGTGTTATATTGATACTGGTTTTGTCACAAGATATAAATTAAATTTATCTTAACTTAAACAATGGGTGGTACAATGTAATGGAAAGGAGGTTCCATGATAGATTTGGATGAGTTTCAAAGTTAAGATAATGTGATGGATACTACAACAAAAGGCTAAGTATATGACTACTATAGTAGTAACAAAGGAGGGCATTTGTGTTAAGCAGTTTGTTATCAAACTAGTAGTAGTTCACAGTGGGATAGTACTATGAAGATATATTGTACTACAATAATATCCACTTGTTTTAACCCAAATGAACTAAAGGTATCACCAAAGGACTAAATTTATACAATGACATCTCATTTGGGAATGAGTGATGCATAGAGACGCAAAGACATGCAAATACTAACGGACCTGAAAGTGTCTGATCCAGAGATTATATTTACCACTAGCAAACGTGTATTACAATACCAGAAAGCCATAGGTGTTGAATGCGCAAGTTTTTTCATACTAAATTATTGACTCTAGTGCAAATTGGAGACTGAAGGGAATATGCCCGAGAGGCAATAATAACGTGGTTATTATCTTATTCCATGTTTATGATAAATTTTATTTCTCATGTTATAACTGTGTTAATTGGAAACGTTAATACATGTGTGTTTAAAAACAAAGAAAGAGTTCCTAGTTATGCCTATCATATAAACTAGCTCGTTGATTAACAAGCTGATCAAGGTTTCCTAGTCATGGATATTAGATGTTATTAATAACGAGGTCACAACATTGGTGGAATGATGTGATGAACATTCACCCAAAGTATAGTAATACGATCAAGGTCATTATGTTTACATTGCTATAACATCATGTGAAGTAACTTTAGTCCTTACACCATGATATCTCATGTCAATCACTAACACCGAAAGAGTAACTTGATAACATTAAACATCACACCATAATAGGGTGATAATAAAGGTGGGTTCAGATACTCTGAACGTGTTACGTAGAGGATCATGGATCAACAATGGGATTTTTCCATCCCAATGTCGGAGAGATATACTTAGGGCCCTCTCGGTGATATCATATTGACACAACTTGCAAGCATGTGATTGGATCACATAGATGTAATATCACGAGAATGAGAAACGAGTACTTGTCAGTAAAGAGATCAAACTAGGTATGGGGATACTGATGATCGAATCTTGGACATGTAATATATCATGAGGCAAAGGGATTTAGTTACAACGTCAAAGGTTCTCACGGTCACTAGAGTCATTGTTGAATATGTGGGAGTCAGTATGGATCTCAAGGTCACGCTGCTGATTATTGATTGGAGAGCGGTCTCAATCATGTTTGCATTACTCGCGAACCGTAGGGTGACATACTTGAGGTATACTGACACCAAATGGAGCAGATATAATACCAGAGAAAGTATTTGAAAGTGTTAGGATTATTTCGATGGACACCGGAATTGTTTCGGGTGAAATTGTTGAAAATGGTTTCAGATGTAATATCTAAGTATTGTAAGGTGTTTTATGATGATGTTTGTTAATTATAATAATTTTAAAAAATATGAATAAAATACATAAAAGTGTTTTATTTAAAAATATAATGCATTTGAACATGTGGGTATTCAATGCAAAGTGAGTGGAGTTGAAATTGATGCGAGTGGGTATAAAATACATGAATGAGGGAGAGGTGGGGGCACCCACCATGGCCGGCTAGACATGTCCATGGGGTTGTGCCCCTCCCCTATAAAAGGATCCCCATGCCTCCTCTCCATTAGCACCACCTCCTCATGAAGGTTCTCTTCCCCCTCTAGTAAATTCTGAAGGGAATATGTCCTGAGAGGCAATAATAAAGTTGTTATTATACATATTCCAAGTATATGATAGATGTTTATTTTACATGCTATAATTGCGTTAATTTGGAAATGTTAATACATGTGTGTTTAAGAAACAAAAGGAAAGTTCCTAGTTATGCCTCTCTTATAAACTAGCTCGTTGATTAACAAGATGATCAAGGTTTCCTGATCATGGACATTGGATGTTATTAATAACGAGGTCACAACATTAGTGGAATGATATGATGAACATTCATCCGAAGTATAGCATTACGATCAAAGTCCTTGTGTTTATATTGCTATAACATCTAACAAGTAATCCTAGTCCTTAGACCATGATATCATGTTAATCACTAACACTGGAAGAGTATCTTTATAACATCAAACGTCACACCGTGAAAGGGTGATTATAAAGGTGGGTTCAGTGCTGTGAAAGTGGTATGTAGTGGCTCATGGATCAAGAGTGGGATTTGTCCATCCTGATGACGGATAGATATACTCTGGGCCCTCTCGGTGATATCACATTGGTTAGCTTGCAAGCAAGTGATAAGATCACTAGAATGTTATATCATGGGAACGAGAAAAGAGTACATCTTGGTAACGATATAAAACTAGGTATAGATATACCGATGATCGAATCTCGGACATGTAATATATCGAGAGACAAAGGGATTTAGTTACTAGCATTAAAGGTTCTCACGATCACAGAAGTCATCATAAAATGTGTAGGAGTCAGTATGGATCTCCAGGTCCCACTTCTGATTATTGATCTGAGAGGGGTCTCGATCATGTCTGCATTATTCACGAACTATAGGGTGACACACTTAAGGACACCAACACCATTTGGAGCAAATGTGTTTCAGACGAATGAATTGCAAAGCGGTGGAATCATTTCAATAGACACTGAAACTATTTCAGGTGAAATTGCAGAAATTGGTTCTGCATGTAATATTGAAATATTGCAGGGGGTTTTATGTGAATGTTTGTTAATTAAAGTAATTAACAAAATTTTGAATAAATTTAATAAAAGAGTTTTATTAAATGAGTGAGCATTAAATTTGGAGAAATTTAATGCATTTAAAGTGGAGACTTTAAAAGAGAATGTTAATGGTCACTTTTATGTGGAGGGGGTTACCACCACATGAATGGGGGAGGTGAGGGGTCAACCCCCATGGGGCGCCGGCCATGGGGAGGGGTACCCCCCCTCCTCCTATAAAATGCCACCCCTCTCACCCTTCTTCCTCACACCTCCTCGTGAAGGATCTCTCTCCCCTCTAGAATTATTCCCCCATGGTCTCGGATTAGAGAGATACATGTTCCCGGTGGCATTTCATCTGGAAGGAGTTGCTGCTTCTGCTGCATCGCTGGAGCGAGGAGGCGGAGGTTGTTCGGTGACTTGAACGTGTGTGCTAGTGCGGATGCGCTGCTGTTTTGCGGCCCTAGGACTTCCACACGATCTTGAGATCGGCAAGCGTACGACTATATCATCCATGAGTTCCTACTTGTTAACAAAACTTTGTTGTGTTCGAGGGTAAGTTTTCTATGGATGTATATCCACCCGTTGCTTGTATCTAGTAGATAGATCTTGGCATATAGTTCTCATCGTAGGAATTTTTTGTTTTCTATGCTGCGAACCCTTCAAATTCCCCATGGCTTTGGATTAAGTACATGTTCTCGGTGGTTTCTATGGAAGGATCTATTGCTTCTGCTGCTTTTCTGGAGAGAGGACTCGGAGGTTGTCAGGGTGTTGTACTGTGTGCAATCACAGATGCACTGCTACTTTGTGGTGCTGGACTTCAAATCGATCTTGAGATCGGCAAGTGTACGACTTCACCATCCACGAAATCAGATTTCTTTAACAAAGATTTTTGGTCTTTGAGGGTAAGATATCTATGGATGTATATCCACCCGTTAATTGTATCTAGGTAGATAGATCTTGGTGCTTAGTAGTTCATATCGTAGGAATTTTTTGTGTTCTATGCTGTGAACCCCAATAGATGCATATGATTCTATTTTGGTGTTTTATCGATAGATAGAGTATCCTATTTGTTGCATTACTCCCTTTGATCTTATATTACCTGATCCATTACTCCTAGCATAACTAGGTTTGGCTTATGAGAACTGCTAAATCTTATATTTGTGTCCTTCTTAGCCATGCTTAGCTGTTGAGTCTGATTATTCTAGATGATGTATCAATGCAAAGAATCTAGTATGGCAGGGGAACAAGGTATACTAATGAGGTGAGATCAGTGGTAAAGGATAAACATGCTAAGGCTTGTATGGTAGACCACGGTGGGATGTTGTTTTTGTAGTCCCATGCTCGCCACCACTAGGAACCGAGTTATTTACTTTTGAACCGAGACGAGCATATAGCCACACAGGGCTTGGGAACCCCTCGACTCACTAACTTGCCTATTCCATGAGTCACAGAGTTTGGGCGCTCCATTCGACATATGCATTTTGGTTGTTCTCGAAGACGGTGAAGGAGGTGCATCATAATAGGTAAGGAAGCATGGATCATGTTGCTTGGGGTGGATAGATCCCTTCATAAACCAACCTCACCTCACATTTCTAGGGACTAGCTTCGGGATTTGACACGTTACGGCAGAACCCTCCATAGGGCATGACTCTCTCGACGAAAGCAAGATAAAGGTCATGGTCAACCACCCTCTGCCGGCCTTCCAAGAAAGAGGGCTTATCTAGTGGCATTAAGAGAAGGTTGGTACATGTGGGTAAAATTGTACACCCCTATAGGGTTAAATCTTTTCGAAAAGCTGTGTTCATGGTTATGAATGCTTGGTGACCAGATTCTAAGATCATAGAGAACTTTAAACTAATCGTAAAACTTGGAGGTTTCAACGTGTGCTTAAGGATGCTTCTGGGTGTGAGAGGGTGATCCTACTTGAGAGGTGATGAGGATTACTTTGGTGGATATCAAAAGATGATGATCAATACTTTGGAGATGTCACTCTCTTATCCCTTTTAAAATATTATAATTAGACGAGCTTCTTCTCCCTCTTGTTTTATAAACAAAGATAACTTTATGGAAAATAATCCCACCAGCCATAAGTCTTGCTGAGTACACCATGTGTAAATACTCTTGCTTTGTTGATACTTTTGTAGCTAGGTAAGTGCTCCCCTGAAGATGAGTTCTATATGACATCGACACCAACAAGTAGGTTGGGGTTCCCAGCCGGCATCCTGGAATCTATGGGCTGGAACGTCATCGTTATGCTTCAGGCCTCTTAGGCCATTTGTTAAGTTTGATATACTTAATAGCATAATTTTCCTTCTGTTGTTTAATGTTTGTGGTCACTTACCTCTGCTTGTAATATTTTTGTTCTCCACTCAGTTATGAGCTTGCTGTACTAATTTTTGTGTCACATGGTCACTATTATGTTACTGATTCTTCACTAGATATCCTCGAGCTCTAGGTTAGGCCTATGTTAGGCTAAGGTATGGAATTTTTCTAGCCCTGATCCCGGGTGTGTCACGGGATTTGGTATCATATAGTACCGGCCGTAGGAAAACCTTGATATTGGTCGCTGTTGAGTAGTGTTTGTGAAAACTATTTCAAAGATGAAAATTATTTGCGAAAACTGTAATATGCTTCTTTTACTCTTTATCTGGTATCGCTCTAACTCTGGTTTGTCTAACCTTGTGTTGATTTGGAAAAGTTTTGATATCCCTTCTAGTCTTTCAAAGATTAGGTGCCTTATGGCATGTCGTTTCTTTACCAGTTGACCTAGTGTTGAGTTCTTTAGAGTTGTGTGTTGTGTGTTCCTTGTTTTCCCTTTGCTCTATTTCAGCGGAGAGATTCCTTGCCACCATGATCTCTCTATCTTATGGGACCACAATATTATATTGTTGGTTTCAAAGTGTTCTTGTCTAGGCTTTCAGGTTTCATTTCGCCTCGTGTGCCCCTTTTTACTCATTGGGTACTTTAGAAGTCGTTTCTTCTCTTAGAAGCTACCTCGTGATTATTACCTTGCAGTGTACTCCATGTCACTCAAATAGTAGTTAGTCTTTTCTTTGGGTTTTAACACTCGGACTTAAACCGAAGGTCCCAGATTGTGTTGGATGCTAGTGTTGTGATTCTTGTACATGAAGCTGGATTTTAACCCAAGATCCATTATCTTTCCCCTACTACTAATGTACATGCATTACCTCGGGATTGATGGTACTATAATTCTAGAATTTGAGCTTGTGGTTATTGTCATGATTGAATTTTGTCAACCAAGTACTTTCCCCTACCACTAGCTATGGAAGATGTTCTTTCATGGAACCAAATATATCATGAAAAGAGTACTCCTTGTGAGTCTCGCATCTGTACAAGTGACTCTGCCACACCTTCGCCTCTTCTTCATTGGTTTTTGGAAGATTGTTAATCTATGCATCCACATGTCAGGATTCTATCCTAAGCATGTTCCTTTTTCCCTTGTTGTTTCCGACCATTGTCTAGAAGTTGGTAGCCAAGTTGTAAATGTGCATCGTTGTCTTCTGATGCAAGATGCTCTTGTGGTACATCAATACAAACCATTTTGGGATGTCAGGAGAAAGAAACTCAAGTACCTCGTCATATCTAGGACTAGGCCAAAGTGTTGTAATCTGCAGATAAAGAGGCATTATTAGCTTCTATTTGATGTACCTTAGAGTATCACACTCTTCTATACCAAGAGGTCATGTGAGTTACATGACCCCCTTAATGAATTCATGATCCTACATATTCTTACCCACCCTTTCTCCGAGCTTTCGCGCTCGTGAATGATGTGTGTGCGTAATAATGTGGCCATTTGAGATTCTTAGCAAACATTATTGCTTTGAACTCCAAGGACATTTGAGTCATTCTTAGCATGATTGGTTACCCCTATAACTAAGAAAAGGATGATTGTGCTACCAAGTCCGTTATTATGGTGCACTCTCTTTGGTTAAAACGTTAGGCTCATGCCGAAACTCTGAGACTATGTATTTTTGCCTTACCAAGCAAGTTCCCTCTCGAACTAAGTGACCTATCGGTGGTTCGTGATATTCTATATGTCTTCTAGAAGTGTCGCCATGTTGCCACATGACCGTGTTGTCAAGTTCTTGAGTAAGCCAGTTCGCTGAACTGCTCCTTTCTCCAAGAATCTGTAGTGGATACCACTGAACTAATTGGTTGATCTTAAACAACAACTTAGAGGGTTGTAAGAAAAAAAATCTATCCGACTTAGTTCCTTTTAAAAGGATATCTAGTGTTGTTCATGATGAAGAAAGATAGTATCTCCTTTGTGCACATGTTATCTTCCCCTCCTTTGGTTTGATTTGGGTTATCATCAAATCAAACTCAGTTCCAAGGACTATCTTGATGGTGTTACACTCGTGATGTTTCACTTGAGTACATCGTCATGTTCTTTGGTCTGACCAATACGTATGCCTTGTTCATGCGACATACGAGTCCATCTTCTTGGAGTATATCGATAGGTTTGTTGTTGAGAACATCGATGGTATCCTTATCTTCTCCATGCTAGAATAGATTTATATGGAACATTTGGCATGAATGTTGGAAAACTTTTGCGAACCGTCTTCCAGTCATCTCGAAGTATGTGTTCTGGCTGTTAGAAGTGACCTTCTCCGATTCACGTGCAATGGTTGAAAGATGTTGCCGTGGATTTGAGTAAAATTATCTTTGTTTCCTTAAGGACATATGTGTGTTTCTTTGCAAGTACTTCATGTAGGTACGGTTGTCTTCTGACAAGTTATTAATACATGGGTCTAGCAATGTAGCTCAGTCTTTTGGAGCTTGACACTGTAAGTCCATGTCTTGAGAATCTAGTAAGTTTACCTTCATGGTAAATGTTGCAGCCTTCTTATTCGGGCATGTTGAGTCTGAAGTATCATTCCACCCAACCAAATCTAAACCTCAAGCAGATATGATGATTCGTGGTCTTCAAGGTTTTGACATAGTTCTCTTTGAAAATCTAGCCAAATTGATGTAATGGTTGACTCAATTAGCCGAAAGACCTATTGCCATATTCTATTGAGTCAGCAATAACAACCACCCCCACAAGGCTTCTTCTATGATTTATTATAGGACTTACACTCATGGTTTACTTTGTTTCTGAAGTCTAACATTTAATTGTTGTTTGCTGTCTCGAACATCAAGGAGAACATTTAAAGTAGGGTTGCTAAATGTCCCTCGGTCGATCCTCTAGACCCTTTTATGTCGGCATGCCCCTTGTTGTGCTAAATAATTGAAGTCTGAGAATGAAGTTTTCTTTTTTCATGTCATCGGGAATCTTGTTACCTATTCATTCTAGTGGTGTAAAGTGATATCACGATCTTTGGCAAAGATTTTAATAATCTTGGATGAATAAAGAGTTCCTTCATTTCTCGATCATGTTCATAGAGTGAATGAGATTTTGGTAATCAAAAGTTTCTCCTCTTACATGTTCCCTGTGACCCTTATGAGTCCTCTCCAGTGAACAACCCTTTTTATCCTTGCCTTCTGTTGAACAAAAGAGTGACCCTTCTATTTCAAAAGTAGTTCAACAGCTTGGTTATCCGTATATCTGTACATGTGAAATCTCTACTTAAGTCGCCTAGTAGAATTTGATATCTCGACGTCTATGGTCATGTTCTTTCTGTTGGAAGTCTCCTTCCCTCAGAAGTTAAACCTCTTCTACAAATTCCATGGTCCCAATCCTTATTAAGACCAGCTATCTGTCGATTTGAAACCTTCTCCTATTTGTTCCCTCCATTACCTTGATGTGTTTCATGTTTGTCACCTCAGAGTTGTTTTTTAATACTCCTTTCATGAGTAGACCACGAAGTGTGCTTAAGGATGCTTCCTGATGGGTACGAGGGGGCGATCCTAGTTGAGAGGTGATGAGGATTACTTTGGTGGATATCAAAATATGATGATCAATACTTTGGAGATGTCACTCTCTTATCCCCTTTTAAAATATTCTGATTAGAAGAGCTTCTTCTCCATCTTGTTTTATAAACAAAGATAGCTTTATGAAAATAACCACACCAACTATAAGTATTGTTGAGTACACTCTGTACTCACTCTTGTTTTATGATACTTTTGTAATAGAGTAAGTGCTCCCTTGAAGATGAGTTATGTACGACATCGACACCGACGAGTAGTTTGGGGTTCCCGACCGGCAGCCTAGAATCTATGGAGTGGGATGTCATCGTTATGCTTTAGGCCTCTTAGGCCATTTGTTAAGTTTGCTATACTTAATAGTATGATTTTCCTTCCATTGTTTGATGTTTGCGGTCAGTGATCTATGTTTGTAATATTTTCGTTCTCTGCTCAGTTATGAACTTAATGTACTAATTTTTGTGGCAGGGTCACTGGTGTCTTACCGATTCTGCACTGGATATCCTTGCGTTCTAGGTTAAACTTATGTCAAACTAATGCTTGGAATTTGTCTAGCCCTGATACCCGGGTGTCACATTCCATCATCTATGTATGTAATGGATGGTGTTGTTTGTGGCTGTTTGCGTCACATGAACTTGCCGACCAGGTCGTTGAAGGTTAAATTCCATGAAGTCCTAGCCGGTCGAGCCACACACATATCCATCCATGAGAATATATGCCACTACATCTCTTTTCTTTCGTTTTGTAGCATAGCTTTAGCTACCATTTCAGGATGGAACATTGGGACCCTATATTGTATAGGTAGCTAGCTGCGTCTCGTCCACACGGCTGGCGCTCCGGGGCGGTGTGGTGCTCGTTGCGCGAGCTCCTCCGGCGAGCTCAGGATTGTGTGAGTCGTTTGGCTCCGCTTTTTGGAAAGGCGAAAACGTAGCTGATTCCGGCCAGCTTTATTCAGCTGCGTTATTGTACCTTCTTGATCTATCTGCCGCAGCTCCTTTTCATTGTGCTCCACACGTAAAATAGATCCTCAAAACGACGACTTCAATTTATGCCAGCGAGATATTGACCTCAGGACCGAAGAGAATCGCACAGCTAAGGATCCATTGAGCTGCCAATGGACATCCTGATACAGACCGTAAACCATGATATATTGGCCATGCTTTATGTACGTGGTCATGAGTGTCCGTGTGGGATTCATCCTTGTACAAAAAAGTATTTGCAAATTTATTTCAATATTTAATACTAGAAGTCTATATTTAGGACCCTCGACTACGAATCTACGATCAACCCTAACTCTATTTTGGTACCCTAGACTACGATCAAATATATATACAAGCACAATTAATTAAGGAATTTTAGTTATTGTCCTTTGAGAAAATAAGATAATAAAATTATCAATCTCATATTTTATTATCCCACTGAACATACGGTGTCAGATCACGCAATGAATTTGTGCCAAGATATCATTTGTGTCATAATGTTTTTGGTTTATCTTTGAATAAACTTTTTCTCAACCTTCCAAACCCTATTTTGGTTGGTTCTGCATCTCTAAGAATTTAGGATGAAAATGTAAAAAAAACATAAACATCGGGCGTGCTGGAAAATGAGAACCTGCAAAAGTGATCCAAAATAAAGTTACGGCTTCTAGTTAAACAATCCTATAAGTTTACTATTTAACTTGGATGGTTTGTACTCGGTATTCTCTATTATGTAGGCATCCTATCGAGATGGGTCCTAGGTGGCATGAACTGTGTCTTCCATGCACATAGTTGCCGACATTTTCTTTTATGAAACGCCTCTTTAGTGTGGGACTGCCAATAGCTACATGGACCCACTACTTTTCCTTGTATTATCCTTCGACCACTCACCACATGATACGTCTTTATTCCCATCTATGTCTCTTTCGTGATGGCTTCACTGCCAACGTGTCGCCACACCTTCGGTTGCTTGTGTAGTACCTCCATATCCTCCCAACATTTTTGCACATTTGCCCCCGCAAAAGTGAGGCCACCATAGATCTCGCAAGCATACGTGACATGAAGACTGCGTAAATCTTCGTATTTTGCAGTTACAGTGCATGTCATAATTTTAGTGTGCACTTGGTCTTTTAAAACTTCATTTATGAGTGTGATGTTTTGGTTTTGGAAAATTCACCATAAATGATCCAACTTTTAATAGTTCACGAAAGCTGGTATGGTTTTATTTGAAAGTTCGCCAAAAACGGATGAAGTTTACACAAAAACTAAAATTGTTGTTTGATCTTCTGAATTTAGTGTTGATCAGAAGAAAGCGAGGAAAGAGGCTGGGTCGAAAGTGACCACTCCAAGGGGTGGACCTTAGCAAGCCTTTTCCCTTTGGCCATGTACATATGCATGAATCTTCTCATACCACCTTTTTTTGCTCCTATTTAGAATTGTCATGGTTTCCATTTATTTCCCGGCCTGGCCCGGTTCTAGCTATAGCCTGTTCTCTTTTCTCGGATCATTCCCTGAGAGTGACACACAAAAGCTACAAATATCTAGTTGTGTCCTTTGTGTGGACTAGCATGCATGAGATAATGTGGGATTCGATCCCGACAAGCAACGCAAAAAAGGTGGCCCGAAAATCATCCACGTATGCGGGATATCTATTGCTCCCCGCTCATTAGTCACCTTTTTACTAATCCTACGATCGAATCTTTGTCTTGTTAGTTAGCTAGCTAGCAGGAGATATTCACAGCCCTAGCTAGCTACAAATTACTCCCTTCTCCCACCTCGTCTCCTCCAGATCGACACCACCTTGACCTTGAGTTCATGTCCATGTCATGCGGCGTGTGCGGTGCGGTGGGCAACTGCCTCTGCCTGCACCACCACCACAACATCAACGTGCTCCCCGTTCAGAGGCACGAGCCGCCGCTGCTGGAGCACCAGTTCTTCGGCCACCACCGGCTCCGCCCGCCACCGGCTGACCACCACCGGCTGCCGACGTTTCATGGTCTGGAGTACCCACTACATGCACACCAAGCAGAAGCTGCTGGGATGATCACGTTCCAGGTGGACGCTGCCGTCGGCCGGCACATGGCACCACCGGCTAGGCCGCCCACCATCGTGAGTGCTACCCAATTAATTTCATATCGAATCTCACTCCTGCGTACCATCATCCACCAGGGATCACTCAGTGTCCCTGGTGGCGCACCGGACTTGTGGTCAAGTGTTTCTTCTGCTAGCTCGATCACCTTCCTAGCTAGCTAGCTGCTCATCACTTGTCTGTTAATTTATGCTGCTAGCAGCCTAGCCGACCCAATCGACTCTCTTTGAGAGAAATTAATTGGGAGTCAACAGAGATACTATTAGCTCCAATTAAAGCTACCCAACAACAACACATACTACACATGAATTGATCAGGGATTAAAAAGGGACATATACGTACTGCCCTTCCGTAAAATTCTCCCTTTTTTCCAAATAATAGTATATATTCTCTCTCTAACCCAAATTACTTGTCACAGATTTTGGCAAAATGTTGCCTAAAATCTGCCTAGGTTCAATCAACAGGTAATTTGATTCAGAGGTAGTACCAACAGACAACATCTTTTTTGTCAAAAGAATAACACACTAATTATCTAAATTTGCAATAAGAAAAAAGGGTTAATTCAATCTCCCCACAGCTCGGAGGAATACCTATAAGTGGTGAAGATATAACAACAAGTGCCCTTTAATTCCCTGATCCCCGCATTTGCTTGTATCAGTGAGGCGTTTACACCGTCAAAGTAATTTCTAGCCAAAATTCATCAAAGGAAATATGTACATATTAATGTAATGGATATGCATAATCCTCTCATTTCATGTGGTCAACTATCGATTTGGACAGTATTGTTTGTGTTTTCCTCTTGAGTTATTTCCTCTCAAAACTGAACTATGATGATTGGATCTCTAAGTTTATATACTGCCAGCAGGTTCTTGCAATAGCTGTTGAAATGATGAAATCCCTAGCTACTTTCTTGATAAGAACAATAAAGTTTAGGTCATGATCAAAGCCATGCACATTAAGTAGTATTGAATGGCTAGGAAACAAGTTGAGATTGTTGTGCGATGTAATTCAATTTACTGATATGCAATCAAGTTCGTGACTGAATCATGACATGGCCATAGAACATGAATGCGATTTAATGTAGCGGTTCAAAAGCGTCACCTCAACTAGTTTGGGCAGCTTGCCCTAGGGAAGGGGGTAATGCTAACAACTATATCGTGAAAGAGATCAAAACTAAGTTGGCTAGGGACTCACTAAATGCCTTCATGAAGGATGATTGATTAGTAGACATAATTAATTGCCCTCAAATGATTATTTTCTTGTTATGTTTAGATGCAATTATATGGGGACACACTCAATGACACCGCGAGCAGTCAGGCCATCCTGGCTATCGACGGAGAGATGATGATGGTGGTGGCACATCATCGGTCAATGCAAGAGAGAGAAGCGAAAGTGATGAGGTACAAGGAGAAGAGGAAGAGGTGGCGCTATGAGAAGCAGGTCCGGTATGAGTCAAGAAAAGCTTATGCACAGTTGAGGCCGTGGATAAAAGGCCGCTTCGCCAAGGATGAAGAAGTCACTACGCAACCCTCGCCGCTACCATCGGCCTATGATCCTAGTAAACTCGATCTCGGATGGTTCCGTCAATAATATAAGATACAAGCTAGCTATTACGATCCAATAGATTTCTAGAGGATCCTCCAATGAATAGTTGTTGTCCAAGTAAAGGGGTCAAGTGTCAGTAAAAGAGGTTTTCATGATTTGCCAAATAAAAATGGTGAGCGGATAAATCAAACAAAATGTATTTATAAAACATCTATGTATGTGTTATATGTTACTTTAGAATGTTTAATTTTGAGTCTAGCTACCTAGATTGAGGTTATATATTGTAATATTGCACACAAGTGTTTTATGTTTTGCTCTCTGTACAATTAATTGTATTACTCACTTACTATGAATTGCATCTCGTAATTACAATCGTGTAAATTAATGATCTGTACCATGTATGGGTGTAAGATTCGACTATCCCAATTTCCACTTATATTAGTTTTTAGGCCTTTCTATCAGGTAAGATAGATTCTTTTTTAGAAACACCCAGTAGACTATGGACGATAAGCACACTCACTGGAGCTTCAAGATATACGAAGACACCATATGCGACCTCCTATGGAGGAACGTCTCATCCAAGCGAAATAATATAAAGACTCAAGTCGCTAGTTTTGAGGTAAATAGGTTACCACCATATTTTTTAAGAAAATATTATTTGATCAAGTAATTTGTCATCAAATGTTAGTTTTTACGGATTGTTAGTTCTCACGCGCCCAAGAATTGGTTATGTCTCATCCACTTCTCTCATCTTAGATTTATCTCATGATTCATGCAATATAAGAGTTACACGTGAGTTACAACTAGATTGTAACTGGAAATTTAATAAATTGCAACTAGGTTGCAACCGAGAATTAGTTCAAATTTTATAAGTTATAAATAGGTTATAACTGAGAATTAGCACAAATAACGTCAGCCGACTTAGAAATAAGTTCTCAGACGACTGAGATCTAGGCGCATCCTAGGTTTTATCATGCTATTGTGTGGTGTTTATCATTTTAGCTTGATCATGTCACAAAATATATGTCAATTTTCTCATCCTGCTTTTTTTTGCGGGCAAAAGGGGATATATTACTCAATAGGGGTTACATCGAGGTCGAGGTTAAGTTCTTGAACAACACACTTAGGACTACAACCAACGCACACCATAGTTGCGACTCTCTGATCTTGCAAGTTTTGAGGTAAATAGGTTTTATGTATACTGCATGTTATCATCATTAGTTAAAAACAAAACACAATATATAAGATTTTTTTATGAATAGGACACTGGCATTCAAACAAACAACGAACAGTACAATATATAAGCTTGTCATGCATTAGAAACCATGTCTCTTCCACATGTGTTTTTTTCTGCATATAATGATGTTGTAAGCCTGTTCCCCTTTTAAGAAAAATATATGGGCACGGTTTGGAGCATTATACTCTAGCTAACAGAATCACTTACGAACACATAATGCGTTGATCCTGATTCCACGTTGCATGTTATTTTTCTCCAACACTACAGAGTAGACAAAGACATGATATATGTGCAAAGCTGGGCTCCTACAATCTCTCATCCCAGCCCACGGGCCTTTTTCGTACGAGTCAGACAAACTATATGTTCCAAAGCACACTTCGTTTTTGGTGATTCCTATATAACGCCCGTTGCGGTGCCGACGCTCAAGGAGCCACCTTCGTGGACTGGCCAGGGTATGCCCCTTTTCTCGTTTTCCTGTTTCTTTTTTCGTTTTTCTTTTCCTTTTTTATTTCTTTTCTTTTTTTCTATTTGTTTCTGTTTTCTTTTTAAAATTTGAACACTTTAAATTCAAACAATTTTTAAAATCTATTTTTTTTAAATCGAAGATGCTTTAAATCTGAATATTTCTAAAAATGTTAGCTTTTTCAAAACTGGAACATTATTAAAAAAATAAAAATAGAATTATAAAATCACGAGAAAAAACGAAAAAGGAATCAGCGCACTACCTGGGCCAGCCCACCACGCATAAGGCTTGACGCGTAGGCTCGGTAAGGGGAGCTGAAAGTGTCGTACAGAGGCTCCCTTTCTTTTATGTTTTTATTAAAGTACTAGCAAAAATGGCCATACGTACACCGGAAGAAACAATTACACGTCCTTACGCAGCCCAAATTCATCCCTAAAATCGATCGAGCATCGTAACCCTAACCAACAAAAGTCCCATCCAAGAGAAGCGTTTAATTTTCTTGAAATTTGGTGAGTTTTAAGTTGTTTGTATATTAGACAAATTCTGGAATTCTCTTTGGCCCATTTGTGCATGACAGCATATAGTTGTGCAAGTGATGCTAAAGTTTATTCTCACATTGCTAGTTGAGTGAGAGTTACACCTCCTTATATACTAGGTTGTTCCACCACTTAATAAGATGTGAAAAGAAGGGCCATGTCCGTCTGCGGTACCAAAGTTCGCAGGCCAGCGCATGGCGGTACCTAAGTTGCCTGAAATTGCCGTGTTTCGAAATGTTGGGCCGCCAACTACTGAGAGGGGCCATTTTGAGGCAAACTCATCTCACCCCTCCAAATTCAAGCATTCCGTTAAACTGTCCCGTGAAGTAGACGGTCGGGACCCTCATGTCGGTCATCTGTCTGTGACGCTAGCGTCAACGCGGCAACCTCCTAGGCAAATCAAGTAGCTAAGTGGATTGGATGCGTTGACCAATTTCACAAATCTATTCCCACCTTTCCCCTAGTACCGGCGGCGTCGGAATCCACCCTCCAGGCAGGACGATCCCTTCGGACATTTAACTTCCGGCGCCAAGTTGCTGCGTCCAGTTGCTGCGCCTAGTCGCTGATCCCGAGCTCCAATGGCGCATGCCGTAGCCGCCGTTGCGAGGCTCTATCCCGCCTCCGTCGCCGACGAGCCGAACAGCTCGGAGGATGGCAAATCCTACTACCAAGGAAGAAGAAGTTCTGGCTACAAGCGGGTGAGCTACCCTTCTCTTTGCTATTCGCACTAATTATAACTGCTAGCTGGCTACTGAACCTCAAATTGTTTGTTAGCCCAAGACTGACAAACATATTTTGTCCACAGTTTTCTGTCAAGTGGGATCTCCACGGACCCCCTTACCTGGTTACGGTAGTCCTCTTCAGGTATGACTCTAAGGGCAAGTGGTATGGACACCATTGTATCATGATGGAACAAGCTTCTGCACAGATCTGCACTATATCTGGTATGGTTGCTGTTCTGTGTAATCATGATAAATTATGGCCGAAGCAGATTACAAAGTTCAGCTTCATAGATGAATATGGCATCATGGTTCCTCTAACGTGTGACAATCAGCTAATTGGGTTGATGAAAAAGTATGCTTTGGCTTGCATGTTTGAGATGAATTGTGATGTACTGGATGTGGAAGCTGCTGCAACTGGGAGTCGTCCTTCTATTCTTGGACGGGGTGGTTGCTCGAACCCAATTAGCTCCTAGTAAGCAAAGGTCTCTTGGGGTTCGCATGTTTGTACTGAATTGTAATTTTTATTTTATTTACTCTGTAGATATTGGGCAGTTATGCAACAGTCTTGTTTCTTTAACAGGAAGCGCCGCAAGGTTAGAAACATGACTGCCGGGTCAGTCATTTTGCTGCCCGAAGAAATTAAAAACGACTGGAAATATGATGTTGGACACGATTCTGGTGCCCATTGTCCCGACGATGCAGAGTACATGAAGCTAAGAAAATTAGCACCGAGGAAGAGGAAGAAGGTAGGAAATGAAGAAGCCAGTGGACGAGAAGGCTTGGCACCCAGGTTGCGGAAAAAGGCTGCTGGTAATGAAGATGCATACTAATGTGTTGAACTTGAACCTATATATGTAATTCTGTTAAATTCTGGAGCTCTGTGTGTGGCACGTTGCTGGGCGAAACAATCTACCCACGTTCTCTGAGTAAAATGTACCGCGACATAGGGTTTGGAAACGCCCGAGTCAGTAGTTGAATCCGAAATTGTGATTGTGCCACTGCTATCTGAAAACACGCAGCACCGGTTCCACAATTGCTGAGGGGCAGGAGTTCTCCAAATACGACGGAATGTAAGTGGCACAGAAATAAATTATTTAACCTGCCACACTCCACGAAGCAGCAACTTATTTTCGATGCTGCACAACGACGTGGCAACATAAACGGCAATAGTAACCGATAATGCCCAGATGAGGAGGAAATCGGTACCACTTTCTGGCATAATCTTGAGCCCGTCTATCTCACCGCCTCCCTGCTCCTACATCCCTTGCGTCTGACGAAGCTCCTGGATCTCCAGTAAACGGGTGTACGTGCTTCCACTTTATAAATTGTTGTTGTGTCATTTGCATACGACACAATCCACGTAGATTACGTTTAAACAAACCACCAATGTTAGAATACACTAGTAAAAAGGGGTATTTGGTCCACGGTCACGTTCCCAATCCGGGACAGAGATCTAAATCGAGACAGAAATTGATCTAAATCACAAATTCTTCCACAAATTAATCGAGACAGAGATGTAAATCGAGGAATTTCATTAATTCAACCACAAATTCTTCTAAACAAAGGTGCGATTTCACATCCTACGTTAATTCAATCACTAGTCAACAATTTCACTTCCGCTGCCACTGTCCTCCGAGCCGCCGACTTCCTCGTCGTCGTCGGACGGAACCTCCACGATTTCCGCATTGTTCGCGAGACGGAGCACCTCTTCACGGCGAGCGGCGGCGATTACGGTGTACTTGGTCTGTCCAGGGACGGACTAGAACCTCTCCCGCCCTTCTCGGTTGCAGAGATCCCGGTGCACCACGCGCCCGTCAATGATGCGGTTGCCAATCTTGGCCTTCCGCTCCTTCTTGAATAGCGCCGGCCAGTACGGGCTGGCCGCCGCGTACCGGGGCAGCGCCCTCTTCCACGCGGGCATCTGGCGGCGGCGCGCCGCGATTTCGCTCTCCATCTCGGCTCGGCCAGGGAGCGAAGCCACCGGCACCCCCGCATAGCTAATGCGCCATCCGTGGGGCACCGTCGCGGCCGGCGGCGCGAGGATGTTGAAGTGCGCGAACATCACCAACTCGTAGAAGTTCAGCGCGGGCATCACCATGGCGGCACGGTGGAGATTGGAGAGGGAGCGAAGGGATACGACGAAGCGACGGTGCGGTGGAGATTGGAGAGGACGAGGGGATGGATGACGAAGCGACACGCTGTGGCGCCTCCTATTTGTACACAAGGACGACGAAGCGATGGGCGGAATATCCAAGGGGCATTGGTCAGACAAAAGGAAGTAATGCAGGGTTAAGACAGATTAACGGGCGACCAAATTTTTTCCTCCCAGGACTCCGGGGCCAATAGTTTAGACCGCTAGGTCAACAAGTACAACTATTACAACTTCAAAAGGCACAGAGCTTAAGCTAAATAGAACTAGTTATCACACATCTCCTTGATATTCCTAATCTTAGCCCGATGCGCATCTTCCCGCGAGAGCAAGGATCGAATCGTCTGCTCCTTCCTTTTAGCCTCTTCCTTGCACAGCTTCAATTATTTCTCTGAATTTTTCCTCATGCACTTGTCAATACTCGTAGTTGTGAACTGCAGGACTTTGGTCTGGTGAAGATCATTCCTTGCTTGAGTCAGTTCTTGCTCTGCTTTAGCCTTCAGGGCCAACGTCGTGTCCCTCTCCTTCTCGACTTTGCTAACCTTGTCTTGCACCCACCTGAGATCTCGCTTATGCTTGGTCGTGTCAACTGGTTCCCATAGCTTCATCTCAACACTGTCAAGAAGTGAAGTGAATACGGATTCTTTCAACTCAACAGTCATTTCCCATAGTTTGTCCAGCGTTTTCTGCGTCGATTTGGGCCACTCTGGATCTACCCATTTGACAACACCGCAACTTCCGCCTTGCATCATTGCACGATGTCCTTGACACCGTAGAAACCTCCTGCCTGCGTTTCGTCCTTCGAACTCTACAAATTTAGCAGGCACATATCCATGTTTACATAGCAGAGGACTATCTTTATCCGCTAAACCGTGATAGTCGGAGTCATACATCGTCTGGTTGGCCTAACACATCATAGGCGCATGAGTAAACAGATTAGATCTAGCTCAAAAAATAGATAACTGGCCACAGATGATAGAGATAGAGATGAGACGACTCACATCAAAATCACCGTCCCTGTCATCACGACGCGTTTCCTCGTTGTCTCCCCTTGAACCCATGGCGAGAGGGGGTGGCTGCCGGAGAGGGGATTGGGATGGAGGCACCATCGGCTTGTGGCTATGGCAGGATGGGAGTGAAGTGGGGAAAGTGGCTTCGAGGGGAAGGAAGAGAAGTACGGGGAGGAAGAGAAGTAATGGAGAAGTGACACTGGGATATGGCCCACTGAACTCGTGAGTCGCGACACTCGCAACAGGGGAGCGCCTGGTGTTGCCAGTTTGTCCAGAGTAAGCGTGGCCAATCATGCCGCAGAACAGCCTACTCGTGGATCGCTCTCACGAAGACCATCCCAATCGTCCAAGCGCCCCGATGGAACGGTATGTAACAATCGTCAAGCAGAACAACTATGTTAGGGCGTGCCTTCTAGAAGACTCGGTCTAACGGCCACCCATTGGGGGGCTAAGGTTAGGGCTCTCCTAAGGTTAATTAGGATCCATATGTGGTTTGTGAAAAGATCAGACATGCAATGACACTGGTGGATCCATATGTGGTTTGTGAGAAGAACACACATGCAATCACACTAGGTGGATCCATATGTGATTTGTGAAAAGAACACACATGCAACGACTCTAACTGTAGTTAGTGAAAAGAGCAGACATGCAATGACACGAGTGGATCCATGTGTGGTTCATGAGAAGAACACATATCCAATGACACCGGTGGATCCTTATGTGGTTTGTGAGAAGAATAGACATGCAATGACTCTAGTTGTGGTTCATGAGAAGAACACACATGCAATGACACTTATGTATCCTTATGTGGTTTGTGAGAAGAATAGCCATGCAATGACTATAGTTGTGGTTCATGAGAAGAACACACATGCAATGACACTGGTGTATCCTTATGTGGTTTGTGAGAAGAACACACATGCAATGACTCTAGATGTGGTTCATGAGAGGAACACACATCCAATGACACCGGTGGATCCATGTGTAGTTTGTGAAAGGAACACACATGCAATGACACAGACTGTGGTTCATGAGAAGAACACACATGCAATGACACTGGTGGATCCATGTGTGGTTTATGAGAGGAACATACATGCAATGACACTGGGTGTGGTTCATGAAAAGAACAGACATGCAATGACACTGGTGGATCCATGTGTGGTTTGTGAGAAGAATAGACATGCAATCACAGTTGGTGGATCCATGTGTGGTTCATCAGAGGAACACACATGCAATGACACTGGTGTGTATCCATGTGTGGTTCATGATAAGAACACACATCCAATGACACAGGGTGTGGTTCATGAGAAGAACAGACATGCAAATGTTTGGTTTGTTTAGAAGAACACACATGCAATGACTCTAGTTGTGGTTCATGAAAAGAACACACATGCAATGACACTGGTGGATCCATGTGTGGTTTGTGAAAAGAACAGACATGCAATCACACTAGGTGGATCCATGTGTGGTTTGTTTAGAAGAACACACATGCAATGACTCTAGCTGTGGTTCATGAAAAGAACACACATGCAATGACACCGGTGGATCCATGTGTGGTTGATGAAAAGAATAGACATGCAATGTCATTGGTGGGTCCTTATGTGGTTCGTTTAGAGGAACAGACATGCAATGACACTGGGTGTGGTTCATGAAAAGAACAGACATGCAATGACACTGGTGGATCCATATGTGGTTTGTGAAAAGAACAGACATACAATCACACTGGGTGGATCCATGTGTGGTTCATGAGAATAACACACATGCAATGACACTGGTGATATGTGGTTTGTGAAAAGAACATACATGCAATGACTCTAACTATGGTTAATGAAAAGAGCAGACATGCAATCACACTAGTGGATCCATGTGTGGTTTATGAGAAGAACACACATCCAATGAACTCTAGTGGATCTATCTTGGCATAATTTAATGTATGCCACGATGTATTTCATTGTAAAAACACTTTCCATTTTTATACTACTCAGTTTTGCCCTTGGTTTTATGTGGTACTACTTAGTTTTGCCCCCCTCTCTCTATCTTTCGTAGAAGCCCAAACTTGTGCTTACCCTGTCTGCTACTCCCTGATTGGTTGTCACATTTGTCACGCGGATCGTGCACACCAACCGTTGATTCTGTGCGATCCAACGATGATCGTTGCACACGTCGTGCCCTTCACAGTACAGCGTGAGACAGCATGGACGTCTCCCTCAGCGAGACTTCTACAGGAAGGAACACGATGTCGTCCATGGAAAAAGTTGTCGAGCAGTCATGTCAAGTTTAATCAAGTCTGAAAAGCCTACTACTTCTACTATAACACATGCATAGGGCAACGGGGTCATCGAGTGCACGGTTGTCGATGGGACGCTGCAATTTATTGCCACTTGATTTTAATAAGACATATCCCATTTTTACGAAGCGCTCTCAATCTCACTTCGAACTGGGCCCTACCGCTAGTAACTTCCATGAGTCAAGGGCCCCCCTTGAGTAGATCTAACGTTGCTAGAAATTGGTTCCGCGCCACTTGCATGCAGTGGAATCGAGGTCTGCCATGAGCGTGTTTTCAATGCAGCTCTAAAGTGGAGATCGTGGCTGTTTTAAAAAAAAGGAACCCAAAAAAAGAGTGGAGATCGTGGTAGCCCCCCGCCCACCACATGTGTCCACTCGAGGACTACAAACGGTCTGGTGTTGATAACCCCCTTGACCTTCTTATTCCATGAGCTCGTGTCATTTTCCCCAAGTCTGTCTAGTTCCAAGACCCCAATCTACACCTACCACACGCGCCGAAGCTCCCTCGCTTGCACTACCACCTTCCCTTGGTGCGCCATGAAGCGTATGTGTGGAGACGAGCCGGAGGTGAAGCCAGTTGAAGGCGCAGCAGCAGATGGCTTGGTCGTCGCCAAGCATGCAGAGGCGTCTTCTCCGGGCACGAACGCCGCTCGTCACCGCGCCGTCGAGGGTGCGAGCTCATCCGTCCAGCCAGTAGCTGTCGCCGCCGAGCAGCATGTGGTAGCCATCACCGCCGAGCAGCAGGTAGTAGCCATCGCCGCCGAGCAGCAGGTGGCCGACAACGTCGTGGTGCCAGCGGCAGATCCAGATGGGGGGCAGGCGGCAGGCGGAGGCAATCCGGTGCTCTACATCAACGACCCCATCGCAGTACAAGAAATCTTAGACGCAATCACGGAGAATGATGAGTTCGAGGAGGAGGTCCCTGATGAGGAGTCTGAGGTACTACATTGCTAGCTTCTCTAGTCGCAGCCGCAGTTTTCACTGTTCATACATAGGATTTGCTCAATCGTGTACAAATTATTTTTCTCTTGATGTAGGGTAGTATATATATGGTTCGATTGGTCAATTGATGTATCTGTCATCTAGTCACAAAACCCCAATCTGCTCATCTGTCATCTAGTTGAGTTTGCTAGTTGAGTGTTGATTTCGATACACAGCAGGCCTATAACATTACATTTCTATTCTTTATTGAGTCCAATGATTCAATTTTTCCCCAAAATAGTGCAAGGGCATCTGATGGTGTCGTTTTCTTAGGGATGGTTAGTGAACCTCAGGCAGCAATGCACATCTCTGACTCCATCGTTAAAAAAATGAGGCCCTAATTTTTTTCTCATATGGAACCTATATATATAATCTTTGTATTGTTTCTGATCTATGAATGCGTTGTATGATGTATATGTATATCCATGAATATTGTTTTGTACGATTACATTTCAATTTCTTATTGTGGCCAATGATTCAAATTTGCCCCAAAGAGAGGCAGACACATTGGTGTCATATTTTTTCAGGGATGAGTGAGCGAACCTGGAGCCATGTACAAGATCAATATAAGCTGTGCAATTGTTACTTGGTTCGCTTACGCCATCTCTGTAGAAACTTATGAGGCCGCAATCTTTATTCTACATTCATAGAACTATGATATTTGAATTATCTATTCCATGCATTCATAGTGTATAAGAATTACATTTTAGTTTATCACCAAGGCCGATGATTGAAATTTTCCCCAAAAGAGTTCAAGAGGAGACACGTATGATGGTGTCGTGTTTTAGGGATGGGTTGGTGAACCTGAGGCAGCAATGCACACAAACAATATAGGTTCTGTTGTTGGTACTTTGGTTCTCCAACTCCATCTCTGAAACAAATTATGAGGCCCTTGATTTATTCTCATATGAAACTACATATATGATCCTTGATTTGTTTCTGATCTTTTAATGATTGGTATGATGCATATGTATATGAATGGTTTTGATCATAAGTATTTTTAACATGTACCTGAAGATTAATTGTTTGGTTTTTTATTTATAATTACAATATTTAGGCTTGTTTTTGTACCTGACTATGTATTTCCCTGAATATTGTTTTGTACGATTACATTTCAATTTGTTATTGTGGCTAATGATTCAAATTTGCCCCAAAGAGAGGCAGACACATTGGTGTCAGATTTTTTCAGGGATGAGTGAGCGAGCCTAGGGCCATGTACAAGATCAATATAAGTTGTGCAATTGTTACTTGGTTCGCTTATGCCATCCCTGTAGAAACTCATGAGGCCGCAATCTTTATTCTACATTCATAGAACTATGATATTCGAATTATCTATTCCATGTATTCATAGTGTATAAGAATTACATTTTAGTTTATCACCGAGGCCGATGATTGAAATTTTCCCCAAAAGAGTTCAAGGGGAGACACGTATGATGGTGTCGTGTTTTAGGGATGGGTTGGTGAACCTGATGCAGCAATGCACACAAACAATATAGGTTGTGATGTTGGTACTTTGGTTCGCCAGTCCATCTCTGAAACAAATTATGAGGCCATAGATTTATTCTCATATGGAACAACATATATGATCCTTAAATTGTTTCTGATCTTTTATTGATTGGTATGATGCATATGTATATGAATGGTTTTGATCATAAGTATTTTTAACATGTACCTGAAGATTAATTGTTTGGTTTTTTATTTATAATTACAATATTTAGGCTTGTTTTTGTACCTGACTATGTATATCCCTGAATAATGTTTTGTACGATTACATTTCAATTTTTTATTGTGGCCAATGATTCAAATTTGTCCCAAAAGAGAGGCAGACACATTGGTGTCAGATTTTTTCAGGGATAAGTTAGTGAACCTGAGACGATGTACAACAACATTACAGGTTGTGCAATTGTTACTTGGTTCACCTACTCCATCCCTGAAGAAACTTCCGAGGCCCCTAGATTTATCCTACATTCACTCTGATGCAATTATTTGTCATTGTGTTGAGATGAAATGATATATGAACCGATCAAACTATTGCTGAGATACTTTATCTTTGATATCCACGGATATATTGTCTTACATATACATGTTGTGAATTCTTGAGTTGTAATACAATTTAATCATATGTATGAGTTCTAAGTTATGTTCTTAAAAATCAACGGGAGGATGATGATGAAGTCGATGATAGCAAGGTATCCAGGGATAACAAGAGCCGCTACGTGTTGAGGCGGTTACTGTGTGGGCTAATCTGTTTCCACCGTAGGGGAGACTATTTTGCCCATTTTGTAGCAGAGCAATCAACGTAGACCTCAACAGCATGATCCAGCACGCGAAGGGCGTTAGCAGAGGCGGAGGCAGAAGCCATAGGCCAATTACCTTGGCACGGCATGCATCCTACGGCAAATTCCTCCGGGAGTATGTCAGGACTGGCCTATATCCCATCGACTAGGCTGTCGCTGCCTCCTGCTGATAAACCCCTGCCCTGCTAGGCGTCTCCGTGTCCTGGCCTCCTGCTGCCGCCCCTGCTTTTATTTTGTTTTAGTTAATTATTACCTGTGTGTGACATGTAAGACAATATATTCGTGGTGTCTCCGGTGAACCTTTTATATTAATCCACTCCTTTATATGGAGTGCCTTAAAATTTGTAGTGTTCAATTATATTACTGATCATGCTCATGCACACTACAAAATATTTCTAGTACTCGATTATATTATAATTTTCAAGGAATACATCAACAAGGTAAATTGGTAGAAATTTTGTATTGAAGTAACTAAATGATCTCACATCGGCGGTGGACGTTGGCAGAAGCCGAAGGCATCAGACGAAGACCTTGGAGCGGCACGCAGTCTTTAGCAAATTCCTTGCAGGTTCAACAACGGGTTGCCGCCGCCCAGCTCCGAATTCGCTTACAAGTCCAACATGACAGAACATGAGCTACCACAGAGACTTCGGCAGACGTGGTAGAATTGGTGCAGGTGCAATCACGACGACGGCGAGCTCGGATTCTAGAGGAAGAAAATAGAACCGAGCATGGTCGACACGGTGACAGATCTCACCGGGAACCAATTCTCGTCTCCACACCGTGCCATGGGTGCGTCCATGGTGAAGGCGAGCTCCGACTTGGGATGGGGAGGAGAGCGGGGCCGAGAAGGTTCATCGTGTCCCAGCTCTGCGCCATGGCCGCGACCACAGATTGACGCTCCAGGGAAGAAGAAGACGCGTAATGGATGCATGCGCCAACACTGCAAGCCTACAGGGAGGAGAGCTGGGCCGAGCAGGTTCGTCCACGTCCCAGCTCCGCGCCATGGCTATGACGCCCCACAGATTGCCGCTCCGGGGAAGAAGAAGACGCGTAATGGATGCAGGCGCCAACGCTGCAAGCCTAATTGACACCTAAGCGACGGGAGCGACATAACGGCGAGAACTGAGAGAGGGGGCAACTTGACAGCCGCTAGCCTGATTTTTTGTATTGAAACGTAAAGTGGAATTCGTGCCGAAAAAGACCCTCTAAGTATTTGGCACACCAACTGTAGTCATCCCGGCTGATTTCAGGGAACTTGGGTACCGCATTGCCTGGGCGCCCCAACTTTCGGGCCGCAAAATAATATTCTCGAAAAGAAGAGCAGCTCTCGTGTACTCCTCCTCCGATGCCGCCTGCCTCGCCACGCCTCGCCTCGTCATGATGCGCGTGTGCGCCGCGGGTTGTGGCAATCTCGCCGAGCCAAGCTTTATTTTTGCTAGTCAGGAAAATTAATCGTGGATTAATTATGAGTCATTAACTGATGCGTTAATTAGTCAGCCATTTCCAGTCTTTATGGGACGTGGGCTATTACCGACTCGGACATGGGCAGAGTCCCACGATCTCCCTGACCTGCACTATATAAGCCTCCACGCTTAACCTAATCGACACGACCTACACACGCGTCTCCTTCCAGTCTATTGCGCCACCGCCTTCGTCTTACTCATCTCGGCTTGCGGCGTGCACCGCAGATCGGGACAGTAGGCCTCCGGAACCCCGCCTTCTTGTTAACCTGTACGGATGAGGGGCGATCAGGTTTTTGAGGAGCACTTCCGCACGACTACTGACGCCATCACGGATGACTCCTTCCCCGACAAGGACTGCTTCCCGAACATCAGCAGCATCTACATCAACGATATGGCCGACGATGCTGCTACCATCGCTGCTGCTGCTGCCGCCACTTTACCGTATATGATCTTGAACTTTCTCTTTCAGATTATGCTAGAGTTCTTATTCTAGCGATTGGTGTAGATGTGCTATGTTTATCTTATTTAGATGTAATCTATTCATCTACTTTGTTAATCTACATGATTAGTTTCGGTGTTGTTTGTATAATCATGCTTTACCAATTTATTATTTGGATTAAATCATATGGATTATTTCTTATATTTTCAACAATCAAAAAATCTTATTATAGGCAACTTTATTCTATTAGTGTAGCCGTGGCTACTAGGCCTCCTTCGTTTGATGGTGTGCACTATAAGAGATGGCGCGCGAGAGCAATTCTATGGTTTAAAAACCTAAACCGTTATAGCACCACTCTTGGCAAATCTAAAGGAGATCTTTCTGCTGAGCAGGAAGCAGACTTTAAGAAGCCGATACCATGTTTATGGCGGCTCTGTTCAGTATTCTTGGGGACAACATTGTTGACCCATACATGTCATTTGATAATGGCAAAGACACGTGGGATGCACTCGAGGCCAACTTTGGGGTCTCGGATGCTGGCACTGAGTTGTATGTCATGAAGCAATTCTATGACTACAAGATGGTTGATGAGCGCTATGTCGTTGAGCAAGCTCATGAGATACAATCACTTGCCAAAGAACTTGAGAAGTTCAAGTGTACCCTCTCAGAAAAGTTTATGGTCGGAGGAATTATTGCCAAGTTTCCTCCTTTGTGGAGGAACTTTGCTACTTCTCTGAAACATAAGAGACAAGAGTTTTCTGTTACGGATCTCATTTGGTCTCTTCATGTGGAAGAGAAGGAGAGAGCAAAGGGCACACGTGCTCGAGGATTTGAGGGAGCTTCTAGTGCCAATTTGGTACATAAGAAAAACTTCCAATCCCACAAGTTCAAGAATAAGAACAAATATGATGGCAATGGGACATTTGATGGAAAGAACAAGGCCACTCACTCAACCAACTTTAAGAGGAAAATGATAATAAGAAAGGCTCTTGCCACGTCTATGGTGATCCTAATCATTGGGCTCCTAGCTACCCTAATCGCTTTGACAATCGGCAACATGGGAACAGCGGTAATGCCGCTAATGTTGTTATTAGCGATACTAAAATGAAGGATGTTGGGTACGGTATTTTATCTACTATCCTTTCGGTATGTCATTCTCCTGAATGGTGGATTGACACGGGTGCTAATACACATGTATGTTCTAATATTTCTATGTTATCTTCTTATCAGGTCACAAGGACTTCATTCGTGATGAGGGGAAATGGCTTATGTGCTTCTATTCATGGTGTTGGTACGGTAAATCTGAAGTTTACTTCGGGGAAGACCGTACAGCTGAAGAATGTGCAGCACGTTCCCTCCATCAATAAGAATCTCGTGAGCGGATCGCTTCTATGTCGATATGGTTTTAAGTTGGTGTTTGAGTCCAATAAAGTTGTAATTTTTAAGTATGTACAATTTGTTGGAAAGGGTTATGAGTGCGGAGGTCTATTCCGCTTATCTTTGTCAGACTCATGTACTAAAGTTATTAATCATGTTTGCAATGATAATGAGTCCGATATTTGGCATTCATGACTTTGTTATATTAACTTTGGTTGCATGACGCGGCTAGCCAATATGAGTTTAATTCTGAAATTTACCACTATCAAAGGTTCTAAGTGCCAAGTTTGTGTGCAAGCAAAGCAAACCCGCAAGTCTCATACGGCTGCGGAACCGAGAAACTTAGCATCAATAGAACTTATACGTTCAGATCATTGTGAGATGAATAGTGTGTTGACAAGAGGTGGAAAAAGATACTTTATGATGTTGATTGATGACTCCACTAGATACTGCTATGTTTATCTTCTGAAATCTAAAGATGAAGATTTGAATTACTTCAAAAACTATAAAGCTGAAGCAAAAAAATAACTTGATCTTAAAATCAAGCGGCTAAGGTTGGATCGTGGTGAAGAGTACTTTTCAAATGAATTTGACTTATTCTGCACGGAACATGGTATTATACATGAGAGGACGCCTACATATTCACCTCAGTCAAATAGGGTGGTCGAAAGAAAGATCTGCACTCTAACTAATTTGGTTAACGCCATGTTAGATACATCGGGTCTTTCCAAGGAATGGTGGGGGAAGGCGCTAATGATTGTGTGTCATGTCCTAAGTCGTGTTCCCGTAAAGGATAAAACCATGACTCCATTTGAGGAATAGGAGAATAAAAGGCTTAAACTCTCTTACTTACGAACTTGGGGATGTTTTGCGAAAGTTAATATTCCAATACCCAAGAAGCGAAAGCTTGGACCAAAAACCGTGGATTGTGTTTTTCTGGGATATGATTTTCATAGCATTGGCTATAGATTTTTGATAGTAAAATCTGAGGTATCCGACATGCATGTTGGTACGATTATGGAGTCGAATGATGCGACTTTCTTTGAGGACATCTTTCCCATGAAAGGTATGTCTAGCTCATCAAATCAGGAGATGACTAGTTCATCTAGTCAAGGATTTGTTATAATTCCTGAACCCACTATGCCGATAGAATACTATGATGATCCTGTGGAGGATGACAATGAAGCTCCTAAAAGGAGCAAGAGACAAAGGACCGCAAAGTCATTTGGTGATGATTTTCATTGTGTACCTTGTGGATGATACTCCTACTTCTATTTCATAAGCCTATGCATCTCAAGATGCTGACTACTAGAAAGAAGCTGTCTGTAGTGAGATGGGTTCCATCTTAGCTAATGGAACTTGGGAGGTCACTGATCTTCCTTATGGGTGCAAACCTGTAGGATGTAAGTGGGTGTTCAAGAAAAAGCTTAGACCTGATGGTACTATTGAAAAGTACAAGGCACGTCTTGTGGCTAAGGGTTATACCCAGAAATAAGGTGAAGACTTCTTAGATAACTATTCACCTATAGCCAGATTGACCAATATTTGAGTACTACTATCCTTGGCTGCCTCACATAGTCTTCTCGTTCATCAAATGGATGTTAAGACAACTTTTCTAAATGGACAACTAGATGAGGAAATTCATATGGAGCAGCCTGATGGATTTGTAGTAGATGGTCAAGAAGGAATGGTGTGTAAGTTAGTGAAGTCTTTATATGGTCTTAAGCAAGCTCCTAAGCAGTGGCACGAGAAGTTTGAAAGAACTTTAATCGCTGAAGGATTTGTTGTAAACGAAGATGATAAGTGTGTGTACTATCGTCATGGTGGGGGCGAGGGAGTTATTTTGTGTCTCTATGTCGATGACATATTGATATTCGGGACCAACCTCATTGTTATTGAGGAGGTCAAAGAGTTCCTATCTCGCTGCTTTGAGATGAAGGACTTGGGAGTGGATGATGTAATCTTAAACATCAAGCTACTGAAGGATGACAATGGTGGGATTACACTGCTTCAGTCCCACTATGTGGAAAAGATATTGAATTGCTTTGGGTATAGCGACTGCAAGTCTTCTCCAACGCCTTATGATCCGAGTGTGCTACTTCGAAAGAATCGAAGGAACGATAGAGATCAATTGAGATATTCTCAAATTATTGGCTCGCTCATGTATTTAGCCAGCGCTACGAGGCCTGACATCTTCTTTGCCGTAAACAAACTGAGTTGATTTGTGTTAAATCCTGGAGATGATCATTGGCATGCTCTTGGGAGAGTTTTTCGCTATTTGAAAGGCACTACGAGTTATGGTATTCACTATACTGGGTATCCTCGAGTACTTGAGGGATATAGTGATTCAAACTGGATATCTGATGCAGATGAGATCAAGGCCACAAGTGGTTATTTGCTTACACTTGGTGGTGCCGATGTTTCCTAGAAGTCTTGCAAACAGATCATCTTAACGAGGTCAACTATGGAAGCAGAACTCACAACATTAGACACAACCACTATTGAAAAAGAGTGGCTTCGTGAGCTCTTGATGGACCAATACCCGCCATCCCGATGAACTATGATAATCAAACTGTCATCGTAAAAGTAAACAGTTCTAAGGATAATATGAAATCATCAAGGCATGTGAAGAGGAGATTGAAATCTGTCAGGAAACTGAGAAACTCTGGAGTTATTGCGTTAGATTATATCCCAACATCTAAGAACTTGGCAGATCTCTTCACAAAAGGTTTATCACGTAATGTGCTAGATAATGCATCGAGAGAGATGGGTTTGAGATCCACACAATGAGTTGTTCGCAGTGACAACCCACTCTATGTGATCGAAGATCCCGTGAATTAGACCTCGGAGACAAGTTGTTGATCAGCTGAGAGGAGAGTATGCCCATATTATATTTTCATCTCTATAAAGATGTAATACTCTCTTATTCTACATGGCAGGTTGATATTTGTCTTAATGTGTTCTTAGTGGCTTTTCGAAGCAGAGATGTTGTCGTACAGAACATCTATTGAGGAACACACCTATATGAGTCTGATTGTTAAACGCCGCAGTCCGTGAGAGTTGGGTGCTCTCTAATAAACTCATAAAATACCCTGGAGTATGACGCATAAGCTCCAAGCTGCGCGGAAGCCCTGTACCGGTCTAGATTTTGTGTGAAACTAGTGTGCAGAAAACTGTAGTTCAATGCATAATCCACTATTCAAATTGCTAGCTAGTGTAGCATGAAGTTTAATGTGGAAGTTCAACTTAATAGTCTCCACTATATACCGGTATATTAAACAATATTCTGGAATGGAAGTGAGGTGATGTGCCAATGAGACTTTGTGGGGGATTGTTGGAATTTGGTGAGTTTTAGGCTGTTGGCTCATTAGACAAATTCTGAAATTCTCTTTGACCCATTTGTGCATGGCATCATATGGTTGTGCAAGTGGTGCTAAAGTTTAGTCCCACATTGCTAGTTGAGTGAGAGTTACACCTCCTTATATACTAGGCTGTTCCACCACTCACTGAGGTGTGAGAAGAAGAGCAGCTCTCGTGCACTTCTCCTCCGACACTGCCCGCCTCGCCTCGTCACGACGCGCGCGTGCGCCGCGGGTTGCGGGAATCTCGCCGAGCCGAGATTTATTTTTGCTAGTCGGGAAAATTAATCGTGGATTAATTATTAGTCATTAACAGACGTGTTAATTAGTCAGCCGTTTCTAGTTTTTATGGAACGTCGGCTATTACCGACTCGGACATGGCCTGAGTCCCACGATCTCTCTGACCTGCACTATATAAGCCTCCACGCTTAACCTAATCGGCACGACCTACACACACGTCTCCTTCCAGTCTATTGCGCTGCCGCCTTCGTCTTCCCCATCCCGGCTTGCGGCGTGCACCGCAGATCGGAACAGTAGGCCTCCGGAACCCTGCCTTCTTGTTAACCTATATGGGTGAGGGGCGATCAGGTTTTTGGGGAGCGCTTCCGCGCGACTACTGACGCTATCACGGAAGACTCCTTCCCCGACGCGGACTGCTTTCCGGACATCAGCAGCCTCTACATCGACGACATGGCCAACAACGATGCTGCCACTGCTTCTGCTGCTACCGCCGCGGCTGCTGCTGTCGCCACTTTACCGTATGTGATCTTGAACTTTCTCTTTCAGATTATGCAGAGTTCTTTATTCTAGCGATTGGTGTAGATGTGATAGGTTTATCTTATTTAGATATAATATGTTCATCTACTTTGTTAATCTACATGATTAGTTTCGGTGTTGTTTGTATAATCATGCTTTACCAGTTTATTATTCGGATTAAATCATATAGATTATTGCTTATATTTTCAACAAATTTTACTCTTTAAAAAATTGTTGAGATCTAAGATTCTCACGCGCTCACCGGGCTACAAAATTTAGAGACGATTTGTTGACCAAGGAGCTGAGCACATCCACGAGCGTCCAGAGTGAAGGCGAGGTCCCTAGATGGTTGCCACCTCAATTTAACTGGGAAGGAGCACGCCGAACCTCGCCATATTTCCTTCTATTCTTTTAAAAATGTTCAAATTTAAAAATTGTTCACATTTTGGAAATGCTCAAATTTAAAAATTGTTTAAATAAAACCATTTAAATTTGAAAACTATTCAAATTTAAGAAGAAGATGACAAAAGGGAAAAGAAAAAGGAAAAAGTAAGACTACCTTTTTTTTTTTTTTTTAGCGGAAGACTACCTATTATTTGTGTCGCATTGGCGAGGCCCTTCAGGGCGAGTTTGGTTAGTCGGGCCTAATTTTCCCGGTTTTGGGACTTGGCCCACTGGATGTTGCATCCAACCGGATTGGGCTTGGGGCAAGAATGGTCTTTCAAGAATGGCCTTTCGTTTGGCTTCCTACATTTTCGTTTACTGCAATTCGGTCGATAGTTGTTGGATTGCATGCATTTATGCTTTAATTTTCGGTTGATGCAATTAGGCTTTGGCTTGCACCTGATCACATAGGTTACGGTCACCCATTTCAAATTAGGTCCACCATATTTGACATGAACACAACCTTACACACATCACACATAGCACACAGATCACACACATCAGGGTATAACTAGTTAGTACTTTGTAGGTTCACGACACCTACAAGCCAGAATCATGGGCTTTACTAAGGGCATCTCCGGCGGGCAGACCCAACCCGTCCGAGCACATCCAAACGTGTCAGTGCGAATACGCGGGGTGTGTGTGGCCTCTCCAGCGGCACAACCCATCCGGACCGACGTGTCCGGTTCGACCCATCCGTGCACCAAATTTGGGAAATAGTTGTGTCGGCCCGGGCGCGGGCGGATCGAGGGCGTGTCCTCCTACGCATGCCATTGACCCACTTGCCAGCCACCGCTTACCGCGGGAGAGATTCAGACGCGTAGCAGCATCAATTCAGATGCAACCGTGGCAGCGATTCAGCACGGGCGGCAGCATACGCCATCAATACCCGACGGGATGGCACCCTGAATGACAGATGTTGCCTGAGTTCCCGCATCGGTATTGATGGCGAAGGAGTGGGAAGTTGCGCGCGTTCGCGGGCATCGACACGCTGGAGGAGGTGGCCAGGGAGGCCACTAAGGTCGTCGTGCGCGACTTTCGCCAAGCTTGCGTTGTGCACACGGCGGCGAAGAAGGCGTTGCACGACCACGCCGTTGAAGCGGTGGTGGAGGAGGAGCGCGTGTCCACTGCCGCTGAGATGGCGGTCGCGTGGGCTCTCATCGACGGCGACGAGATGGAGATGGAGGAGGAGGCGATCGCCATCCCCCTGCAAATCGCGGAGGCGCTGGGCCTTGGCCCCAACGGGGCTCTAGCGAGGGTGACCCTGGCAGAGAGGTCGCAATGCAGGGATGCGGTGAAAGACCGCGCCCGCCGGGAGGAGCCGGAGGCGGCCCGAGATGGAGAGGTCCCTAGCCAACTGGCGGCGGCGGACTGTCTAATGGCGGCGAGCGAGACGACGGCCCGTGGCCGAGCGCGCAATCATTAGCGCGAACGCCTTCAGCAGCACGCCAACTGGGCTACGAGGGCGGCAATCGACGGGCCCGCAGCAGCGGCAATGTTGGCCGCAGCAACGGTACGTAGGGACGACCTCCTCCAGCAGTAGTCATAGTCCTCTCTTTTTTCAAATGTGTATTTTTGTAATGGTATGGCCTAATCTAAATGGAAAACAGGGCTTGAGCGGCCGACTGGCGGACTCGTCCGTGATCCGCGCGCTGTCCGACAGACGCAACCGTTGCCCAAATTTGGTGCACGTATAGATCGAGTCAGCCACGTCGGTCCGAATGGGTCGTGCCGCTGGAGATCGCGGATTCGTTCAGACGGGTTGGGCCGGCCCGGTGGAGATGCTGAACCTCGGAAGATTTACGGTCGATGTTCTCGGCAACCCGTGCCCGACAAGAGCCACCGGGAGTTGAGGATATTCACGGTGACGCTCAGAAAGTCCAGAACGCATCCATCCTTTCACCAGGACTGGCACGTGCAGAAATGACCAGCCAAAACCATCCATCCCAAGTTTGAGTGTTGGGTGAAAAGAGGCAAGGCAGGCCGCATCGAGATCGGCGACGAAATTTCACTTGAGCCGTCGTCAAAAGCAGAATCAGAAGAAGTTCAAACGGGATTATATTTGGTGCTGAACTTGGAAAACAAACAGGTCGATTTCCACGAGATTATCACTCGGTTCCGAGGCCACGATGATGAATGAGAGATAGACAGGACCCGGGCGGCCTGTACAGCAGGAATCCTGCAAAAGGGGAGGATGGCACCTCGCAGAGCTCAACAGTTCTTATCCGCAACTTTCCTGCTAGCTCGCCATGCCGCTGCTGATTTCCTGCCTTTTTACACTATACCCGATGTAAAATTCTTTGCAACAAGAACGTCATGCCATACGATAGCACCCTACCACACCTGCAGAGACCACTGCCGAACCATTGGGCTTCTGTCACTTGTCAGGCAGCAAGCATGAGGAGGAGACATGTTTGTGAACAGTTCTTCTCTCTCTCTTTTTACGCCCTGTTTTACGTATATTTTTCACCGTCAAAAATGTAGCCCAAGAGTGACTAGTAGTGCTGCATGGGGAGAAAGTCTAACACTCCAGATCTGTGTCCTTCACGGCATGGCTGGTGACACCTGACGTCGTAACTAGATACGCACGACACATACCGGCAATACCTGAACCGATCTCTTCCGTAGCACAAGCGAGTTGCACTGGCCCATGCATCACCGTCGTCCCGGCAGTCAGTCGACACCGGCGACCAGGAAGGAGCGACGGGCACCGGCGCGACGGCGCATGAGCCGTCCTACTCCGGTGGCCCGGGCACGCGTTGGCAGTGACGGCATACCCGAAACACCACCGGGGGGTGGCGTACTTGCTCTACCCCCAATCTCGAGACAAAAACTTGTCTAAAAAAGGATTTAGGGTTAGGTGCTGAATCTCTGAAGATTTACAGTCCATCGATGTTCTCGGCAGGCAAGCTCTGCCCGACAGGAGCCATCTGGGGGTTCAGGATATTCACGGCCACACTCAGAAGAAAGTCCAGAACGCATCCATCCATCCTTTCACCAGGACTGGCGCGTGCAGAAATGACCAGCCAAAACCATCCGTTTGAGTGTTGGGTGAAAAGAGGCAAGCATCCAGGCCGCGCATCGAGATCGGCGATGCAATTTCACTTGAGCCGTCGTCAACTGAAGTGTGCCGCATGGGCGCCATCATCTCCTGCCATGGCAGAGCAGAGAGATTTTCGCGCACTGCAGCGGCCGCCGTCGGCAGGCAGCGGATGAGCTGACAAGCACGGGGAAAGCGTACGTACTTCATTCAGGCAGGCAGGCCCGCCCGGCCGGCAAGCGCCATGCCCATGGCCGTGGCCATGCTTTGACGCCGCCGCTGCAGCTTTTACTGCACAGATCTCAAGGGATGGGACAAGGAAAGCTTGATGGTCACCCCAAACTGTATTATTGCTTCATCAGGACTGCTGGAGGTCAAGAAGCCTTTCTCAAGAGTAAATTGCACAGCCTAACTTGACAGGGCAGTTTCACCTTCCTCAGAATATTATCATGCCAAAATAAGTGAGCGATTAAGATGAGAAGGGACATGACAATGTATGCAGGAGATAAAAAGGCCTAGATCTGAGCACACACAACACAGCTTTAAACAAATGTATTGAGACAGGCATGAGTGATCTGAGTGAGAGAGAGATGAGTCCCATACACACACACATACATACCCAGGCTTGGGATGGTCCCTGAGAGTTAGGGATCCCATCAGAGCCAACTGCAACTGCACCATCCCTATCTAGAGGGTGAGGCCCGCCTGCACAAAGGTCCCCCCCACACCCACACCCACACCCACACTCACAGGCCAGCCACGCCCACCTGACCATGTCCACCACAACCACCAGGCCTCCCAACACACAGAAATGGAGGCATCAATGTGCACAGTTCAAACATTTACTCACAGCACCAGGCTCTGAAACGGGTGCTCAGATGTACGTAGAAACAAATCAAATGAATCGAATATGTGCACCCCCAAGGCTGAATTCTCCTATCCAACAGCAAATTCTACCTCCCCGCTTGCCCCCCAGGGGCAACGGGAGTTAAACTCGGCAAAAACATATGTCCATCCTCTCTATATATTTACGGAGGGCTCCTACAAGGAGTCTAGACACAGAAAAGAAACAACACCCAAGTGTTGGTGCACAGACCCCACATGGATTGCATAATTCCGCGAGGCGATCCATCTTCTTTTCTTTCCTCAGGCCAGCTACAACTGTGTCGATGCTGGCGAGATCTTGGAGGACCACCGAGAGACTACATACAACTTATGGTCCACAAGCATGTTAGCACAAGAACCAACCATGTGACGCTTTGTACTGTAATAACGTTGCTGGAGGAGGGGCGTCAGCTCGAGGCAACCCCGGCGGCTTCTCTAGGCACCGAACCAATCTGCTACCATGAACTGGTGAGGTGCCGTTTCTAGGACGTCCACTGATGGAGGCAATGGAGATAAGATGCCGGTCTTGTACCATGTCAAACCTGCACTGGCAACCCATAGTTCTGAAATGACCTGATGTGGCCATCCCAGCTCGCACTGACTATCACCTGGCCCCAGGCATGGGTAGCAGCGTTCTGGCAAGACGCCTTCAGGAACTTGAACTGGGATTTACGCAATGTCGATGTCGCCACAGAATTCGATGGCAACTGCTCCTCCGGCCACGTAGCTGTTCCCCTTGGAGCAGACTCCGCAAAGAACGCCCTGCTAAGGGTGAAGTTGCCAGACGGTAACCGATACACGTTATCACCGCCAGGGGACTCCTCGGTGTGGCAGCATGGCGTGCTGTCCTGTATGTCGCACAAGTCGTCGGAGACTTCTTGCCGTAAAGAAGGGATGTTGCAGGACAGCGAAATTGAATTCCTTGACTGCGAGGCGTTCCACGGTATTGCGACGGAGACATCGTTGCAGAGAAAGCGCTCGTAGGACCACACGTTCTTCACGCGGCTTGTGATTGGGGCAAGTTGGTTTGCATAATTCCACATATAGACACGGGAATCGTCACTAGCAGAGATGATGTGATCTCCGTCTGGGGTAAATGATGCTCCAACTTGGCTTGAACTTGTTAATCCTGGGAAGGGGAGACAGAAATGTGAGCTCAAGGGTCAGAAATACTTCTGAACTATATCTACATCTAGATTAGAGAAGGGAGTCAGTCAGTACCTTTGTAGTTGGAAATTACATGAACCCCATCAAGAATGCGAACTTGCGAGTCACCAGATGTTACCATCAATTTCTTTGGATCAGATGGGCAGTACTGTCAACACAAGTTTTGAAGAAAAAGGAAACGTAAGAATCACTTATAATAATATTTAGATTCCGAATATGAGTTACAAGAAAATCTCCTGTGCAGTCACAGATTTTAAGACCATACCTGGAAACCAACAATTCTTTTATGAGGAGACTTCTTTCTGCCATTCAGAGAGACTTGAGATTCCAGTTCTAGATGATTATCTGTGCAGAAGATTACATAAATTAGAAATTGCATAATAATATGATGTCACAAACATTATACACTTCAGCACATTAATAAAGAATTTGAAATTCTTGTGTTCCACAAAATCAATTTCGTTAACAGCATGCTGCATACAATGATATCCTCACTACAGTCCTAAAGCAAGTGTAACTATTTCTATTAATTTATTATACTGACTTTTCCAGATATCCTAAACACTGAGTTGATGGTAACAATGATTTATAGTAAGTTTTAACACAACGGTAAATATATGTGTGATGTGTTCTCCAAGATTTATATATATATATAAGCAGGACAACATAATTACTCCGAAGGAAGCACCATAAATCCTGGGATTAAATTTTACCAAATAATACTTCACATAATGTTCCGTGTTCACTCGTGAACAGTAGAGGAATACCCACTTTAAATTAAAGAATTGAGTAGATCTTTCTATATTTTAATATTAGAAGCTAAAATTCCATTCCCAAGAAAAACACAAGCAAATGATCCTTTTAGGTAATATATATTGTTGACAGCACATGCCACCCATTCATCATCAAACGTACAAGCACTATTCCTTAGTTTCCCAGCAAATTTTCCAACTATTGGAAGCCATTATTTAATCTTCCTTAATGGCATGGTTTTAATTTTATTCATCTAGATAAAGAGGAGTGTAAACAAAACTCGAAGAAATAGTTTGCATTCAAACAGTATATAGTACAGGCGTTTTAAACAAAACTCATGGAGATCAAAACCAGCTACTCAAAAACTCTCTAAGCATCATCTTATTCTTTCTAGTATGTAGGTTAAACTACAACATAATAACTGCACATATGATCAATCCACGCACAGACAGTTCTGGGAAAGCTGGCTTGCGAACTAGAGGATAGCAATAATCCTGTTTCACTCTCCTCATACTGAGGACAAAACGAGATATCCCTATCATCACCAAATGGCATATACATCTAGATTGTCCTCATGAAAGCAAACGATATCGACATATTAACAAACAAATGAGGATGTGACTGAAGCTACTGTTTCCAAAATCATCAGTTTGCCAATCATCAGAAAGTACATATACACAAATCAAATCTCAGAAACAAAATAACTCATGATTACCTGATGTGTCGTAGTAGCGGCAATTTCCTGTTATGGTCCCAGCCACTGCACCCTGAAAGGAACCAGCAGAAACATATAAATGTTGTGAATCAACAAACGATCACTTGGTAAAAAGAAACGAATTACTACAAGGATATTTGAACGAACCTTTCCATCAGGCCGGTAACAAACTGCAGTCACTATCTCTTTGCTATTGGCCCAGTCTACAACTAGGCATTTACGGACATCCCAAATGCGGACCAATCCATCGAGACAGCCACTGATAAAATAATTGTCACTTGTAGGGTGAAACTGAACACATGTCACTGCATAACAGACAAACTCGATGTTAGTATCTCAGATTGTGAGGAGAGGCGGGTTGCGAAATCCAGTAGTTCATGGGGGGAAAGGGTTTTATTACCATAGTTAGTGTGGGAGAAAACCTTCAGACAACTATTGCACCCAATCTGCCACAATCGAACAGTTTTATCCATTGAAGCCGAAAGCAAGTCCTGCATAAAACCAAGTGATGGTAGATATTCAGATGAGCATAACATCTACAGATCTTACAGGTACATGGAAACACAATGTTGCCACTCACCCCATTTCTCGACCATGAAAGATCCAAGATGACATCATCATGGCCACAGAATTCATGCACAGGCACCTGAGACAGCGCAAAGGTCCGGTGAGGGATGACGACACAGGCCGGATCAGCAACCCCCTTGGAAGTCTTGCTATCCTTGCTCTTACTCCCTTCACTGGAGTTGACAGGAGCCAGCTCAGAGTTCTCGTTGACGGTGAAGAAGACACAGGAAGGATCATCCTCTGCGAAGTGGAGCTCATCAGGCCTCTCGCCTTCCACCACCCGCCACACGCGCACTACCCCGTCCTCGCCTCCGGTGGCCAGATACTGCCCGTCGGCGCTGAACCTCATGGCCACAATTGCGCCCTTGTGCGCCTTGATCTCCTGCCCCCTGTACACCGCTGACAACTCCTTTGACCGCTTCTTGTAATGCCTCACCTTGACCCTGTCAACCTTCCCGGAGCAGCTCGGAGAAGTGGAAGTGGAGGACGGCGAGTTGGAGTTGGAGTCGTCGTCCTCCTCCGCGTGGAGGATGCAGACGCCGATGCCCAGCCTGCGCAGCCACCCGAACCTGCGCCGCCGCCGCGACCGTGAGGCCGACTTCTCCAGGGTGGAGGGCTCGTCCGAGTCGTCCACCCGCCGCATCAGCTCCCGGATGAAGGGCGAGGAGCCGGAGATCCTCTCGAATTCCGCGGCGGTGAGCGTCTGGTTTGAGCGCCTCTCCCTTAGGCGCCTGAAGCTCCCGTCCGCGCCCACCTCGTCGACCACGAACACCGTGCCGTCGTCCAGGTTCTTGAACACGCACTGCAGAGTCTCCTCGACGCCGCCGCCACGGTCCGGCTGCGTTCCCGGGTCCTCCTCGCCCCTGCACGCGAGGCTGGGAGCAGCCGAGACCAGGTCGGCGGCGCCGGGGCTGCCGACCAGGACGATTTCCTCGCCGTGGGCACCATAGGGGCTTGAGAGGAACGGCGAGGAGGCGGGATGCGCGGAGGCGGGATCCAGGAGGCCGAGGGAGCGGGCGAACCTCTGGCGGCGCTCGTGGACGCTGCAGGGGTCGGCGGCCCAGACCTCGAGCAGGTGCAGGGGCCACTCGACCTCGGCGTCGTCGTGGCGGCCCGAGCTCGCCGGCGAGGCGAGTGACGCCGGCGACATGACCTCCCTGGAGTCGAAGAACTCCTCCGCCTGCCGCTCCTCCTCCTCATCCTCCTCTTCCCCTCCCGCGCCCAGGGAGCGACTCGGCGCCATGGGACACGCGCGCGCGCTGCGGGGCCTCTCTCACCGCGCCACCACCACCTCTACGGCCGCCCTTCGGAGAACACGGGGAGGAGGAATCCGGCGACGTAGGTCGGGTTCACCGGGGCCGGATCTCGCGGGGCGGTTGAAGTGGGATCTCGGAGCAGCGGCTCCTCTCTTCCCGTCCGTCCGTCCGTCCTTTATGGCGCGCCCACTGCTGCCGTGCCGCTGGCGTCGTCTGCCACCCCGCTCACCTCTCTCTCTCTCTCCTGCTGGGGTCTGGGGTCTGGGGTCTGGGGACGGACGGATGATGTAGCCTCCCTCGCTCGCTCGCTCTATCTCCTGCCTGCCTGCTAGTTGGGTTTGGGTCTTCTGCTGGAAACGAACCAACCATCCACCGCAAGCCGAAAAGGAGAGTAGAGTGGCCGAGTAGTAATAAAAAGCGGCCAGCAGAGGAGGGGACCTTGAATTGATCTCTGGGTGGGATCGATCGGTTTTCGGAGAGGGGATTAATTGATTCCCACGGATCGGACGAGGTAAAACCGCCCGGAAACAGAACATTTCATTCACCTTTTCCAGCGTTTTCTTTCTTTCTTTCTCCATGGGGATCGCTATCCATCTACTAGTCTAGTGGCACTACTATTATTCTTTGTCCTTCTTCTTTTATGTTTGACCATGGTGGATGTATTCTTTTTACATTGCCATGGTGGATGTATTCTATACTATGTTGCTTGCTACTAGGAGTGCTTTGGGGGATAATGACCCAGTTAATTAGATGAAGAAAGATGGAGAGATTAGGTAACCTGTCCTTGACTACTCTCGGAGTTTCCACGAGACAAGTCATGTATTACCTCCCCGGTCCGGTCCGTGACGGGTTCAAAGCAGGTTAATGTCATTCTCGTTGATCTCACCACACAATCACAAAAATGATATTCGAATAATACCGTCCACGAGATGGCGTGGACTCGAGATTAGGGACAACAATGAAGCTTATAATGTTCTTAAATTTACAAGTGTGCATGGTATACTCTTTTTCTTTTTATCTTTTTACAATATATCTTATTCGGTTTGATAAGCCTAACAATCAACGGCTCGTATTAATACGTATAATTAGTAGTGCTACAAATTAACGATGATTACCAATTCGGGGGTGGAAATAATAAGGATAGTACACATTAATATCAGGGATAGAATGGAGAACCACAAATTAATACCAGGGATATACATGACAACTTTTTCAAGAATAAACTATATCTGAATACGATACAATCGAGGAAACCATAAGGAGCGTCTCCTTTTCACTACGACGCAATTCTTTTTAGTTACATTGAGTGTAGAAGCAAGAATTGTGAATACGGTTATTAGTCCCGCTAGTACTAACGAGAGCATGACAATAGTGGCAACAGTGAAGTTGGTGTTGCTAAGATTACGAGTTTACATTGTTGTACTTTCGGTACCTTTCTATCTGGTCGATCTATCTGTTTTTCGGCTCATTTGTTTATGTTAAATGTAGTATAAGAATAATATGCACTAGGAATTGATACCTACAGGTAGATCTGGGAACTACATATTAATATGTAGTATACCACGGTATTAGTGTTACAGATAGAATCGAGGGCTGCAAATTTATGTCACGGTTAGAAGTGAGAACCAAATCCAGGGAACACTTAAAAGGGGGGAGCTTGCTAGGGAAGCTGGCGCGTCCACGTGTGGCCAAAATCGAGCGCTCCGTGAAGACAAAAGCTCTGCGCTAGCCATCTAGTTGTCGAGCACGACGACCTCCATCTCCATCTCGTCGTCCTTGACGCCGGCCATCTAGTCGTCGAGGACGACGACCTCCACCTCCATCTCGTCGTCCGTGACGCCGGCCATCTAGTCGTCGAGGACGACGACCTCCACCTCCATCTCGTCGTCCGTGACGCCGGCCATCTAGTCGTCGAGGACGACGACCTCCACCTCCATCTCGTCGTCCGTGACGCCGGCCATCTAGTCGTCGAGGACGACGACCTCCACCTCCATCTCGTCGTCCGTGACGCCGGCCTCCATCTCCTCGTCCGTGACGCCGACCTCCATCTCCTCGTCGGCGCCGCCTCCGGATCTGCCCGCGACCACCTCGGGCTCCACCTCCTCGGTGTGTCGGGCTAAGTTCATCGCGGCGATGGCGGCCTCCACCTCCTCCCGCTCGCGGCGGTCCCTCTCCTCCGCGTCCGCCGGCCACCACCTCCTCCTCCGCCGCTACGGCCTCCTCTCTGCCCGCATCCGCCATGCAGCATTGACATGGCGAGGGTGCCATCGTCGATCCGGAACTGTCGTGGCCTGATTCGCCGGAGGAGGTTGGTCTGCGTGGTGGCGGCGGGGGGATAGGGTTTGCTGTGCGGCGGCGGCGTGCGGGTTGGAACCCGTATGCGCTTGCACACACACTACTTGTAGGGGCTGTGGAGGGTGGTTCAAGGGGGGCCGTGAAAAAAGAATATGGGTCGGGGTCTTTACGAGCTTAGTTAGCTCGGCCTCTCGGCCCACAACCCGTATTCTCGCCGGAATTTCACGGTTTTGGCCCTTTTAAGGGCTCCATTAGAGATGCTCTAAGCCTGCGCAAACACAATTTGGCCATTTGGCAAGTTCAAAAAAATTGTATTAGATCCAAAGTTCATATTGGATTTGTGAATGAGATTGAAATACGGAGTTTTTGGCCGGTTCGAGCGGTTTACTTTTTGCACACCCTTAGGTAGTTCTACGTTCCCGCCTCTCCAACGTTAACAATGTAAATGAGATGCCTCTCCACCAAAGTTATGAAACTGAAAACATAAGGATGACCAGGATTGACCGATATCCTTCATGTATTCCGAACTGAAGAGGTATTGGTTAATCCTGGTCGTCCTTACGTCTTTTGTTTCGTAAGTTTGATGAAGAGGGGGACCAAAGCATAAGTCGAGATTGAACCGCAATTTTTTTGGTCAGTTTGAGCAGTTTCACTTTTTCCACACCCTTAAACATTACCATAGGTTGTGCTACGTTCTGGCTTCTCCAAGGTTAACAATGAACTACAAATTGTAAGGAGTATGTCTTCGGAACATGATAGAACCATTATATGAACAACACAATCAAAATATCATTTTCAAAACAGTCCGCAATGATTCAAGGATGTTTTCTTCTTCTTTTCATTCGATAAACAGAAGAACACAAATCCCGTAATCCCTGGGAACCTGGTCCATTCATAATTAGCACTGTATTATAATATTTGTCAGACAAGAAAGAGAAGGAAAGACACAACGATTGGGATACATAAACAAGTTTCCAATACCTAGTATATATTTTAAAGCCCTCTCTTCTTAGCCACACAAAAATCCACAGCAAAATAAATTTAAACTTGCCTAACTTGGCGCTGTCTGCGTCGCCTTTCGTCTCGGCCGGGTCGCAGCCGGTCCAAGTCAATGGAAGTATGGCGATAAAAGCAGCAGACAGCGGCCTTTCCATTTCCCGATTGCATATCGCACATGCGTGACCCTGCGTAGCAACATGGCAGCATATCATTTGCATCCAATGTGGTGTAATACCTGACGCTGCAACTGTGCAAACCCATACCGTACATCTATTACAAGATATACTAGATCTATTCCCTGTTTAAATATTTCGATGTTTGTGAGATCTGTTTATTTCGGCGGTCAGTTTTGGTTTGCATATTTCGATACTACAGTGTAGGAGTTGTGTGCAAAATTCAGAAAAAACTGTCCATGTTAGGTACTCGAAAAAACGGTCACGACATGGCGCGCGAATGCCACAAATGTATGAACATTTAGGAAATATACATAAGTTTGACCTGGTTAGTACTGTATGTAAGAAAATATATAGACATCTAGAACATCAATTTAGTTTCTTTAGATTCATCATAAATCATATTTGTATACCATTTTTTTTTTTGAAAAGGGTAGACCCCGAAGGGTCTAGAGGTGCATTAATTCACATCAGTGATAGTACAATTTACAGAAAGATCCCTAGCGTAGAAAGGAGCTACAGAGGGATCCTTCTCATTTACAGGAACCACCCTAGTTAGAAAGAGGAAAAGGCACGAGTCCAAGTCTAGCACCACCAGGGATGATGCCTCGGTCATCCTTCGCACCACCGGGGACGATGCCACTTGGGGTGTAGAAGACAAGCTCCTCTGCCACGACTCCATTGAAGGGCCTCCAATCTTAGAGGTTCAACAAGGGACATCAGCATCCCGCGCTACCGCCCTTCGACTATCGGATTCGGTTGGCAATCTTTGACCACCAATGATTTGCTCCTTCTGATGCATCTTCCCGAGCGCCGCCCGACTCCAGCACGCAAAGCATCACCCTGCTTTATCCTCCTCTCGCCACCATTGCAGCTTGGAAGACCTTGCGGAGCAACACTTGTAGCTGAAGCCCAGGCCCGTCGATGCACAGGTTCCATGTGCTCGACCGAACAGGGCCCCCGATTTTGGAGGGCCCCCGATTTATGCAGCCTCTAATACTCCGTCGCGACCAGGCCCAGCAGCCAGCAGAAATTGTTCGCGTCGCCACTCGCCTGGCGTCCAAGATGGAGATCGTTCCTCTTCCTGTCTTCGTTCGACGGTTCGCGTGACTCACGTCGCCTTTCCGAGATCGCCGCCGCCCACACTCGCAGGATACTGTCTCGCGAGTCGCGCGACCCTTGCCGGCCGGCCTATTCGCTCGTCGGCGCTGCCGCCTAGCTTGTCCAAGGAAATCACACTGATCAGATCAGCCGATCAGCGTTCAGCGATCACCGATTAGCTCAGCGCCTCAGCGATTCAGGCAGTCAGCTATCGCATGCAACAGGTAAGGGTCTGTTGGAGAAGTGGAGTACATACATACAATAGAAAATATATAAATAATCTATGCTGCTATTCACATTTCCGTAGCCTGATTTCCTTGTATTCGGCCTGTATGAAAATAAATAAATAATCTATTCGGCTTGCCCTAGCTACGGAACTAGTAGAAAATAATTGATGCATTTTACAATGCAATTGTGCAAACGGAAAACCTGTTAGATATCGCCTGATTTCCTATAACTCTATTCATCTACTAGTTGATGAATCAATGAATCCTCTTGTTAATTTTTAAATTTCTGAGACAGGCAAATTATGAGAAGAACAAAGTGTCAAACGGGTTACGAGAAGAAGAAGAAGAAGAAGAAGAAGAAAAGAATGAGATTAGAAGGGGCAGCCCAGTCTCAAAAGGATGCTCTAGATAAATTTGTTGTGAAAGAGTCTCAAATAAATTTTGGAGAAGATCAACTATAATGCTATGATTGAAGATTTTATTTCAAGAAATACCCGACGGATGATGCTTTTTGGTAGATCATGAGGTTCGTTTTATTTCTTTGATGCTATATTTATTATTTTAGAATGAATACTTGATATTTCTCGGAAGGTATACAATATAAATTAAATGTGTGATTTCGTTATACTAGTCCTTGAGTGGTACAAAAATTAAGGCCTCATTTTTATAAGTCGCACCCGGGCCCCCAAATCCTGGAGACGGGCCTGCTGAAGCCCAACAACCAGTACCAAGCTCCAACCCGGGATCTGAAGGCCTGTCAACGAGCTTATTTAAGGGATGCGCCATGGAGGAACCCTTCAGCAGCTGCCGGCACCATGGCGCCGTCACCATCCATATCTCCACTGCAAGCCGTCGTACGCCGCTCGCCTGCGACGGCATAACACAAGACACCGGTAGGACGCCATGCATACACCCTACAAGAGGAAACCCTACATCTACTGGACCTAGTATATACACTACGAGCTCTGGCCTTGTCGCCTTATTAGCCCTCCGCGGACATCGTCACCGGCAAGAAAGGCCTCGGGTCGGTCCGGTTCACCGGGGTCGACTCTCAAACTATAGACTATAGAAGCAGAGACAGAGAGAGGGGGGGAATAGATACTGGTGTATTTGTGTACCATATAGATTTGACATTGCAGATATTAACATATCATTTTTTTCAAACATAGCTAAACCTATAGATGTTTGACTTATGACAAAATTAGAAGTAAGTATACTTAGCTAGCTGGTTAGCCAAAACGCATTTGCTAACGTTGCGTCTGGTACGAAATCTCCCCGTAGATACCTTCCGTGTGTTGATGGTCGTGTTAGTTGGCGGGGAGCACCATTTTACATGAGAAAGATGCTAAACAAATGGTCTAGAAATGGTTAGAAGTTCAAGTTACGATGATTAGAAATGGTTAGAAGTTCAAGTTACGATGATTAGAAGTTCACGTTACGATGATTCGATCATGTCACGAAGTTCAAGTTCTGAGAATAGTCTACGAGGATCCATTTCTAATCATCGTAACTTGAACTTCGTGACATGATTGAATCACGATGTTTAGGTTGGGTATTAGTTCATCATCTCATTCTAAGAATGAGATGACCTCATTTCCAACTGGCATAAATGGCACATGATCAGGAAACATGATCATCTGTTGACCAATGAACCAGTGACTAGAGTTTCACTGGGAACCCCTGGTTTGTTTGTATATCACACGTGTATTGATGTTTCCACTCAATACAGTTATAGCATGATATAAAACTTAATCATAAACTATATGAAATATGATAATAGTCCTTACTACTATTTGTCTCTAGGGCATATTTTCAACAGTCTCCCACTTGCACTAGAGTACAAATACACTAGCTGCATTTGTTCTTAATTATTGGCACCATATAACCGGTACCTAGAACATGCTTGCTCATGGAAGAGGTTGAGTCTTGGTTCTGTACTTTACAGTCCCAGATCCTTTGCAACTTACTAATGTCACTTTGATTGACATTAATATTCTATCATCACATGACAGCATCTGTGTGTATGCATCATCGTTATGGCACCAGAACGAGGCCTGATTCCAGGATCCTACAGTGACGTTAGATCAACCTCGAGGGCTTTCTCATGGGCACTGTGCCCTGGGACACATCATTCTACGTTAAAAGAGAATTAGCCCTGCCATAACATTATACAACACTTTAGATGGTACCCTTATCTATTATAAATGTATTCATCGAAACACTAGTGCACTATGTGCAACTTTCGATGTTTTGTTCACCTCGCTTCCTACTTGACTTTAATTGGTATCTACAGGAGTTTCCAACATATTCCCTTATAACATAACTCTTTATGCTTTAAGATATGTCATCCTTTACGGATTTGGAAAATATGTCCACAGTTCTCTATTAGGCACTGCGGACAAAACTCAGCTCAACGTTCTGTGATTCGAACTTGATCAGTTTCAAACGTTCCTTAATTGGATCACATATTATGCTAAGTTATCATCATGGTTTTCTAAGATAGAACATATGTCTTAACATAGTGGATGACGATCATCCTTTTCTTTCTTTCAACCATTTGAAGGAAATATGCCCTGAGAGGCAATAATAAAGTTGTTATTATATATTCCTTATATATGATAGATGTTTATTTTACATGCTAGAATTGTATTGATCGGAAACATCAATACATGTGTGTTTAATAAACAAAAAGGGTTCCTAGTTATGCCTCTCTTATAGACTAGCTTGTTGATTAACAAGATGATCAAGGTTTCCTGATCATGGACATTGGATGTTGTTAATAACAAGGTCACACCATTGGTGGAATGATGTGATGAACATTCATCCGAAGTATAGCATTACGATCAAGTCATTGTGTTTATATTGCTATAACATCATACGAAGTAATCTTTATCCTTAGACCATGAGATCATGTTAATTGCTAACACCGGAAGAGTATCTTGATAACATCAAACGTCACACCGTAACAGGGTGACTATAAAGATGGGTTCAGTACTACGAAGGTGTTATGTTGAGGCTCATGGATCAAGAGTGGAATTTGTCAATCCAGATGACGGATAGATATACTCTAGGCCCTCTCGGTGATATCACATTAAGATAGCTTGCAAGCAAGTGATGTGATCACTAGAATGTTATATCACGGGAACGAGAAAAGAGTGCATGTCGGTAACGAGATCAAACTAGGTATGGAGATACCGATGATCGAATCTCGGACATGTAATATATCAAGAGACAAAGGGATTTAGTTACAAGCGTTAAAGGTTCTCACGATCACAGAAGTCATCGTTGAATGTGTAGGAGTCAGTATGGATCTCCAGGTCCCGCTGCTGATTATTGATTGGAGAAGGGTCTTGATCATGTCTGCATTATTCACGAACCGTAGGGTGGCACACTTAAGAGTTACCGGACACCATTTTGGAGCACATATGTTTCAGACGAAAGAATTGCAAAGCGCAGGAATTGTTTCAATAGAAACCGGAAATTGTTTCGGGTGAAATTGCAGAAAGTGGTTCTGCATGTGATATTGAAATATTGCAAGGGGCTATATGTGAATATTTGTTAATTAAAGTAATTAACAAAATTCTGAATAAATTTAATAAAAAGAGTTTTATTAAATGAGAGAGCATTAAATTTGGAGAAATTTAATGCATTTAAAGTGGAGACTTTAAAAGGGAATGTGAAGAGGCATTTTAATGTGGAGGGGTTACCACCACATGAATGGGGGAGGTGAGGGGTCACCCCCCCATGCGCCGGCCATGGAGAGAGGGGGCACCCCCCCTCCTCCTATAAAAGGCCACCCATTCCCTCCTTCATCCTCACACCTCCTTGTGAAGGATCTCTCTCCCCCTCTAGAATTATTCCCCCATGGTCTCGGATTAGCGAGATACATGTTCTCGGTGGCATTTTGTCTGGAAGGAGTTGCTGCTTCCGCTGGATCGCTGGAGCGAGGAGGTGGAGGTTGTCTGGTGGCTTGAACGTGTGTGCGAGTGCGAATGCGCTGCTGAGTTGCGGCGCTTGGACTTTCTCACGATCTTGAGATCGACAAGTGTACGACTACATCAACCACGAGTTCCTACTCGTTAACAAAACTCGTTGTCTTCGAGGGTAAGTTCTCGTTGGATGTATGTCTACCTGTTGCTTTGTATCTAGTAGATAGATCTTGGCGTGTAGTTCACACCGTAGGAATTTTTTTGTTTTCTATGCTGCGGACCCAAAAGTGGTATCAGAGCCTGATCTATGCGTAGGTGCTTTGCACGGGTAGTACACATATGTTTATATTTGGGCGATGACGATCATGTTATTGCATCTTCTATGTATTTTGGATATTGGTGGCATAGTGGGATGAAGCGGCCCGGACCAACCTTACATGTCATCGTACATGAGACCGGTTCCACGACTGACATGCAACTTGTTTTGCATAAGTGGCTGGTGGGTGTCTGTCTCTCCTACTATAGTCAATATCTGATTTACAACGAGTTGCTAATAACTTAGTTATCCTCGTTGTGGTTCATGTTCATAGGTGAGAACGGTTCTATCTCCGAAAGCCCTAAGCCACGTAAAACTTGCAATTGATAAATTAGAGGCATCTAGTTTAGATTGTTGCTGGGCTAGTGTATTGATATGGTATTGTTGTAAGTAGATGTATGATAGATACTCTTACAACACACTCAACGTGTAAGTTCCATAGACCTTGGCCTTACACACAAAGGAATGATAGAGATCATACCACGATGCAAGTGATAGAGATCAAATGCATGGACCATATCATCTCACTTTACACATTAGACGTTAGCATCTTATACTGCTAGTTTGGCGCTTTTGGTAGCATTATAAGATGATCCCTCATTTAGATATCAAGATAAAAATGTGTTCTTCCTTAAGTATGCACCGTTCTGTGGATCGTGTTTCGAGACATCACGTGATGATCGGGTGTACTCGAATCTACGCTTTCATAGGAACGGGTGTAAGACAGTTTTACACACGCGAATACTAAGGTTCTTACTTAGCGAGCCTAGCATGTACAGACATGGCCTCGGAACACGGACCGAAAGGTTAAGCATGAGTCATATAGTTGATATGATGCCCATATAGATGCTCGCCTTTGAAGCTACATCAACTCACGTGATGATCGGACTTGGTGTAGTGGATTTGGTTCATGTAATCAACAAAAAGACATGAGGGATGTTGTTTTTGAGTGGGAGTTCATTAGTAATTTGGATTTGTTGAACTCAATCTATCATAAACTTAGTCTAAATAAACTTTACAAATTCTGTTGTAGATGGCACCACCTGCTTTTAATTTCAATGTGTTCATGGAGAAAGAGAAACTTGTTGCGAATGGTAGCAACTTCACCAACTGGGCTACGAATTTGAGGATTCTCCTCACTGCTGCACAAAAGCAATATGTGCTAGATGCGCCGCTAGGCTCCCCACCAGCTCCTGATGCCCCTGACAAGGAAAAGAATGTCTATGTGACTCGTCAGGAGGACCACAACTTAGTTCATTGCGGCATACTGTATGGGCTAGAGCCAGAACTTCGAAAGCGTTTCGAAAATGGCAATGCCTTTGATACCATGGGAGAATTGAAAATGATTTTCGATACCCATGTTGCCGTAGAGAGTTATAATGCTATCGAAAAGTTCTTTAGCTGCATGATGGAGGAAAACAGCTCCGTTAGTGAGCACGTACTCAAAATGTCTGGGTACGCCGATAAGCTTGTGTCCTTGGGAATAACGATTCCCATTGACTTAGGCATACATCGTGTTCTCCAATCTCTGCCACCTAGCTACAAGAGCTTCGTGATGAACTATAATATGCAGGGCATGAAGAAGTCTCTTCCCGAGCTTCTAACAATGCTTAAGACTGCAGAAGTGGAGATTAGGAAAGAACATCAAGTGTTGATGATCAATAGGACCACCGGTTTCAAGAAAGACAAGAAAGGCAAGCACAAGGGAAAGAAGGGTGGCAAGTCTGTTGCCACACCTGAAAAGAAACCCCGAGTTGGCCCTAAGTCTGTTACTGAGTGCTACTATTGTAAGGGGACTGGCCATTGGAAGCGCAACTGCCCCAAGTATTTGGCGGACAAGAAGTCCGGCAAGGCAAACAAAGGTATATGTGATATACATGTTATTGATGTGTACTTGACTAGTACTCGCAGTAGCACCTGGGTATTTGATACGGGATCGGTTGCTAATATATGTAACTTGGTTCAGGGGCTACGGAACAAGCGACAACTAGCAAGGGATGATGTCAGAATGCGGGTCGGCAATGGATCAAAAGTTGATGTGATCACCGTCGGGACGCTACCTCTCCATTTGCCATCGGGATTAGTTATAAACCTAAATAATTGTTATTTAGTGCATGCACTGAGCATGAACATTGTATCTGGATCGTGTTTGATGCAAAGTGGTCATTCCTTTAAATCTGAAACAATGGTTGTTCGATTTATAAGAATGATAACTTTTATGGTCATGCACCTATGTTGAATGGTTTATTTCTGTTGGATCTCGATAGTAATATTACACACATTCATAATGTTAATGCTAAAAAGATTAAACTTGATGATGATATGTCTACATATATGTGGCACTGCCGTCTAGGTCATATTGGCGTTAAACGCATGAAGAAACTCCATTCTGATGGACTTTTGGAATCACTTGATTTTGAATCATTTGATACATGTGAGCCATGCCTTATGGGCAAGATGACTAGAACGCCGTTTTCCGGTTCAATGGAACGGGCGACAGATCTATTGGAAATCATACATACTGATGTGTGTGGACCAATGAGTGTGTCGGCGCGAGGTGGATATCGTTATTTTGTTACTTTCACGGATGATTTGAGTAGATATGGGTATATCTATTTGATGAAACACAAGTATGAAACTTTTGAAAAGTTCAAGGAATTTCAGAATGAAGTGGAAAATCATCGTAATAAAAAGATCAAATTTCTACGGTCTGACCGTGGAGGAGAGTATCTAAGTTACGAGTTTAGGACACACATGAAAGAGTGTGGAATAGTTTCACAACTCACGCCTACCGGAACACCACAACGTAATGGTGTGTCGGAACGTCGTAATCGTACCTTATTGGATATGGTTCGATCTATGATGTCTCTGACTGACTTGCCACTGTCATTTTGGGGTTATGCACTGGAAACAGCTGCATTCACTTTAAATCGGGCACCATCTAAATCCGTTGAAACGACACCGTATGAATTATGGTTTGGAAACAAACCTAAGATGTCATTTCTTAAAGTTTGGGGATGCGATGTTTATGTGAAGAAACTTCAACCGAATAAACTCGAACCCAAAGCGGAAAAATGAGTCTTCATAGGATACCCTAAGGAAACAATTGGGTATACCTTCTATCACAGATCCGAGGGCAAGGTTTTTGTTGCCAAGAATGGATCCTTTCTTGAGAAGGAGTTTCTCGCGAAAGGCGTGAGTAGTCGGAAGGTAGAACTCGAAGAGGTTATTGAACCTTCTCTTCATGGAATGGCGAGTGGCGCAGCACCGGAAGTTGTTTCGGAGTTGACTTCACCTGATGAAGAGAGAGCTAATGATAATGATCATGAAACTCCGAAAGAGGACACTACCGAACCTCTCGGGTCAAGCAGGACACGTGCAGCTCCTGAACTGTACGACAATCCTGTTGTGAATTTCATGGTTGATGAAATGGATGACCCTGCGACGTATGAAGAAGCGATGATGATCCCGGATTCCAACAAATGGCTAGAAGCCATGAAATCCGAGATGGAATCCATGTACGAGAACCAAGTTTGGAACTTGGTGGACTTACCTCACGACCAAAAGGCCGTTGAGAATAAATGGATTTTCAAAAGAAAAACTGATGCTGATGGTAATGTGACCATCTATAAGGCTCGACTTGTCGTAAAGGGGTTTTGACAAATTCAAGGAGTTGACTACGATGAGACATTCTCTCCCGTAGCGATGCTTAAGTCGGTTAGGATTATGTTAGCAATTGCTGCATATTTCGATTATGAAATATGGCAGATGGATGTCAAAACTGCGTTCCTCAATGGTAATATTGAAGAAGAGTTGTATATGATACAACCTAAGGGTTTTGTCGATCCTAAGGATGCTAATAAGGTATGCAAACTTCAGCGATCCATCTATGGACTAAAGCAAGCATCCCGGAGTTGGAATCTCCGCTTTGATGAGGTGATCAAAGAGTTTGGATTTGTCCAAACTTATGGAGAGGCTTGTATTTACAAGAAAGTGAGTGGGAGCAATGTGGCATTTCTGATATTATATGTGGATGACATATTATTGATTGGAAATGATATAGATCTTTTAAACAGTGTTAAAAGTTATCTAAACAGCAAATTTTCGATGAAAGACCTTGGTGAAGCATCATATATATTAGGCATTAAAATCTATAGAGATAGATCAAGGCGCCTAATTGGGCTATCGCAGAGTACATACCTTGATAAGATATTAAAGAAGTTTAATATGGACGAAAGTAAGAAGGGGTTCTTACCTATGTTGCAAGGCAAGACATTGAGTAAGACTCAAAGTCTGGCTACGGCGGAAGAAAGAGAGATGATGGATAAGATCCCCTATGCCTCGGCCATAGGCTCTATTATGTATGCCATGCTATGTACAAGACCGGATGTGGCACATGCTATTAGTTTGACTAGTAGGTACCAATCTGATCCAGGTTTGGAACACTGGATAGCGGTAAAGAACATCCTCAAGTACTTGAGAAGAACTAAGATATGTTTCTTATATACGGAGGTGAAGAAGAGCTAGTCGCTAAGTGTTATGTCGATGCTAGCTTTGACACCGATCCGGATGACTCTAAGTCTCAATACGGATACATATTTCTCTTGAACGGAGCAGCAGTCAGTTGGAGGAGTTCCAAACAACCTGTGGTGGCTGGATCAACGACGGAGGCGGAATATGTTCCTGCTTGAGAAGCGGCGCAGGAGGCGGTTTGGATGAAAGAGTTCATTACGGAACTAGGTGTGGTTCCCAGTGCGTTGGACCCAATGGTGATCTATTGTGACAATAATGGAGCCATAGCCAACGCAAAGGAACCGAGGTCTCACAAGAATTCCAAGCATATTAAGCGCCGGTTTCACTCCATCCGCGAGCATGTCAAGGATGGACATATAAAGATTTGTAAAGTACACACGGACCTAAATGTAGCAGATCCGTTGACTAAAGTTCTCCCTAGGGCAAAACATGATCAACACTAGAACTCCATGGGTGTTAGATTTATCACTATGTGAACTAGATTATTGTCTCTAGTGCAAGTGGGAGACTGAAGGAAATATGCCCTGAGAGGCAATAATAAAATTGTTATTATATATTCCTTCTATATGATAGATGTTTATTTTACATGCTAGAATTGTATTGATCGGAAACATCAATACATGTGTGTTTAATAAACAAAAAGGGTTCCTAGTTATGCCTCTCTTATAGACTAGCTTGTTGATTAACAAGATGATCAAGGTTTCCTGATCATGGACATTGTATGTTGTTAATAACAAGGTCACACCATTGGTGGAATGATGTGATGAACCTTCATCCAAAGTATAGCATTACGATCAAGTAATTATGTTTATATTGCTATAACATCATACGAAGTAATCTTTATCCTTAGACCATGAGATCATGTTAATTGCTAACACCGGAAGAGTATCTTGATAACATCAAACGTCGCACCGTAACAGGGTGACTATAAAGATGGGTCCAGTACTACGAAGGTGTTATGTTGAGGCTCATGGATCAAGAGTGGAATTTGTCAATCCAGATGGCGGATAGATATACTCTGGGCCCTCTCGATGATATCACATTAAGATAGCTTGCAAGCAAGTGATGTGATCACTAGAATGTTATATCACGGGAACGAGAAAAGAGTGCATGTCGGTAACGAGATCAAACTAGGTATGGAGATACCGATGATCGAATCTCGGACATGTAATATATCAAGAGACAAAGGGATTTAGTTACAAGCGTTAAAGGTTCTCACGATCACAGAAGTCATCGTTGAATGTGTAGGAGTCAGTATGGATCTCCAGGTCCCGCTGCTGATTATTGATTGGAGAAGGGTCTTGATCATGTCTGCATTATTCACGAACCATAGGGTGGCACACTTAAGAGTTACCGGACACCATTTTGGAGCACATATGTTTCAGACGAAAGAATTGCAAAGCGTAGGAATTGTTTCAATAGAAACCGGAAATTGTTTCGGGTGAAATTGCAGAAAGTGGTTCTGCATGTGATATTGAAATATTGCAAGGGGCTATATGTGAATATTTTTTAATTAAAGTAATTAACAAAATTCTGAATAAATTTAATAAAAAGAGTTTTATTAAATGAGAGAGCATTAAATTTGGAGAAATTTAATGCATTTAAAGTGGAGACTTTAAAAGGGAATGTGAAGAGGCATTTTAATGTGGAGGGGTTACCACCACATGAATGGGGGAGGTGAGGGGTCACCCCCCCATGCGCCGGCCATGGAGAGAGGGGGCACCCCCCCTCCTCCTATAAAAGGCCACCCATTCCCTCCTTCATCCTCACACCTCCTTGTGAAGGATCTCTCTCCCCCTCTAGAATTATTCCCCCATGGTCTCGGATTAGCGAGATACATGTTCTCGGTGGCATTTTGTCTGGAAGGAGTTCCTTCTTCCGCTGGATCGCTGGAGCGAGGAGGTGGAGGTTGTCCGGTGGCTTGAACGTGTGTGCGAGTGCGAATGCGCTGCTGAGTTGCGGCGCTTGGACTTTCTCACGATCTTGAGATCGACAAGTGTACGACTACATCAACCACGAGTTCCTACTCGTTAACAAAACTCGTTGTCTTCGAGGGTAAGTTCTCGTTGGATGTATGTCCACCCGTTGCTTTGTACCTAGTAGATAGATCTTGGCGTGTAGTTCACACCGTAGGAATTTTTTTGTTTTCTATGCTGCGGACCCAACACCATTGATATTAAACTTAATGCTATTCCTAATTTGAGTTATCAAGGACTAGTTCCTTAATTAACTTCTATCCCGAAACACTTTTTCAGAATCCCTTAAGGAATACTACATAATATCATAATACATCTATCATTGATGACCCACAAGTATAGGGGGTGTATCGCAGTATTTTCGATAAGTAAGAGTGTCGAACCCAACGAGGAGCAGAAGGTGCTGGCTAGTGGTATAGATCAGGAATTCTCTGCAAATACTTAGCAAACGGATTTTTAGGGGTTTTCGATAAAGCAAGTAAACAAAGTACAAGTAAATAAAAGACAGTAGAAATAAATGCAGCAAGTGGCCCAATCCTTTATGCAGCAAAGGACAAGCCGGTTGTATTACTTAAGATGACCAAACGTTCTCGAGGACACATGGGAAGACTGTCAAATGCTTTTGCTTCATATAGCTGATTAATCTTATTTAGCTTGCTAAGTGTTGTGTGGGTGAACCTGTGCTAAAGTACCGCCCCATCCAAGACTAAATACATACTTGTGATTAGACCCCTTGCAAACATCCGTAAGTACAAGAAGGTAATTAAGGTAGAAACCTAACCACAGCTTTAAACTCTAAGACCCTTACGTCCCTTGTGCAATGGTTTCCTAACGGGGGTTTAGGTTTCTGTCACTCCGGCAACCCCTAGGATTAGTAGCCAAATACACAATGCATTCCCCTAGGCCCATATAGGTGAAGTGGCATGTAGTCGACGTTCACATGACACCACTAGAAGAAGTACACCACAACTTAAATAACAATCTATTGAATCTTTCTCAACGCAACTCCGCTACTAACAACAAGACTTCTCCCATGTCCTCAAGAACAAAACGAACTACTCAAAAGACATCATATGGATCATGATCAGAGATGGAATAATGATGTATAACAATCTGAACATAAGCAATAATTCAATGGTTCACTCAATAGCATCAACTACAAAGAGTAATCAACACCGGGAAAGTTTCCCCTATGAACTATGCAAGATTCAATGCAATTGTTACAGCAATATGGAGATGGTGATGAGGGTGCTGATGGTGATGATGGTGGTGATGATGGTGATGATGATCCTGATGAAGTCCAGCTTGATGGTGGTGTTGATGGGGACGATCTTCCCTCTCTGGGAAGGAATTCCCCCGGCAGAAATCTGCCTGCCGAAGAGATCTTGCTCTCTCGGTGTTTTTCCACCCCGCAGAGGCGGCAGAATCTTTCTGTGGCCGCTCTCCGAGTCTTAGGGTTTCGTGGGGATGATATATGCCAGAGGAGAGAGGCTAGAGTGGGCCAGGGCGGCCACACCACTCCCAGGCGCGGCCTAGGCCTACCCGCGCCATGGGGTGGTGTGGGCCCCCTGTGGCCCACCTCCACTCCATCTTCTGGCATCCTGAGTATTCTGGAAAAATAGAATTTTCCGTATATTTTCCCGGATTTTCTGATCTTCGCGAATTTTGCCTCCAAACAGCACCTTTTCCATCAGAATCCTGACTGCAGCGGTCCATGCTCCAAAAGTCATCAACCATGCAAAAATATATGAAATAACATAAGTATCACCTCTCAATACGAAATATATCAATGAATAATAGTGCATAAAGACATAGAATAGTGATGCAAAATGGACGTATCAACTCCCCCCAAGCTTAGACTTCGCTTGTCCCCAAGCGAAACTGAGCTCAATAAACATGGCCTCAAGTTTATGCAGTGAAGAGTCGATAAAAGAATACGGACAAGAAGCATCACATTCATCAAATACATAGATCATAATAGAAGACAACTCACTATTATATAACTCAACTTGCAATGAACAAAGGAAGCACAATAAGGATACATAAAGTGAATCATAATTGGTAATGGCAAACTTAGCTCTTGGTCGAAGAATAGTTGATAATTTGCTGGAGTTCACAAATAGCTGGTTTTCAAAGAAAGCTTTCAAAGTAGTAAACTTTCAAGATAAGAGCAATGTGCAAAACAAGGAACATAAGAAACATGAATTCATAAATCATCATATGAATGAATGAAACACATCAACTCAAAATACTTGCTGAGATAGAAGGGAATAGGTTTACTGACTCAACTACAAAGTAAAAGAAAGGCCCTTCGCAGAGGGAAGCAGGGATTGAAAGTCTCATAAAGAGCTCCCAAAAATTATGATACTTACTAGCTTTCATCTCTCATTGCCCCTATCATAGGCATCTTTTGGTGATTAAGGTTAAAGTGACACAACTAAGAGGATATGCTTGACAAGTTATAAATTGAAATCTCAAGCCCCTTACTTATGAGTACCGATCCTCATGCTACTCAACTTCAGTCACGAGCAAGCTCTTGTCATTGTAAATACATGTGTATCATTGAGAACCGCCAACGGGGTACCCCTTGCACATGACACATGAGCTATCCCATAATCAAAATGACAAGGCAAGCAGACAGTGAGCATCTCAGCGATCTTTTTATTTGCTATTTGCATAGGTTTTTATTGAGGATGCTTCATAGAATGCTCACTATTGAGCAAGTTTCCACCATGATTAGGCATGGCTTAGGCTAGCGGCCCGGGCGTTTCTCTAACACACATATAAACTCCATGATCTTACAAGTTCCACTTTTATTTCACACCGCCGGGATCCATAAGCAAAAGAACATGATATCAACTAGGTACAAAGTACCAAATGAAGTGTTGAAAGCGGTCCCCATGATAAATGGTTCGGCTAACTTCAACTCATAAAGCGCAAGCATATTCGCAACAAAAAAGGACCCAATGGTTCAGGTTTATTAAATGCAAGAAAGTAAAGTGTGCCATCAAGTTCGTGACAGCTTTAATCACTAATTTTCACATAACAAGTTTAATTTGGGAGGTAGATAAAACAAGAATTTACTTGGAATAGCAATAATGCTACTAGGTAGGTATGGTGGACACAAATGGCATGGGTTTTGGTTTAAAGGAGATGGATGCACGAGAAGAATACCCTCTCAGTACTGGTTTTTGGCTAGCAAGGCTGGGTAGCAAGTACAAGAGTTGAGGGAAACAACCAAACATACAAATGATAAAGACAAACATGCAATCTTCCTTGGAAGAACAAAAGATCTTAACTAGAGAATACTAGACTTATGAGCAAATCAAGAAAGAAAGATGATGAAATAATTTTTCTCTAGAGTACTACTATCGTTTTCTTTTCAACTCTCAAAAAGGTGTTGCTACTGACCGAGCCAGGTTTGCCAAAACCAACTAAATTAACTCAATGATCCCACAGTGATACCAATACTAACAACAAGATTAATCATATAACCACAAATTGAAAACTAACATAAGCTATGCAAAAGAGTGAATGATAGAACTTCCCATTAATATTCCATAACAGAAACTCACACCAAGGGATACATATCTAATGAGAGAGGGGACACTTCCATAATGCAAACCATACTACATAATAACTCCTCTATTCATGATATGACTCTACTAAAAAGGTAAAAAGATATAAGATAGTGATATGATACCGTGGCACTTCCCCAAGCTTGGAACAAACCAAGGGGATGCCAAACCTGATGACGAATTACTCCTTCGGTGGTGGTGGTATCCTCTCATCTTCGTCCGTCTTCCAGGGTAAAGGCTTCCCATCAACAAAGGACATCGTGGTTTCCAACATCCTGAAACTTGCAGCAGCACTTATGCGTTTAAATCTAGCCTCATACTCACAGTTTTGATTTTGAACGTCATAAAACTGTGCTTGCAGTTCATTGGTTGTTTGGCGGAGTGAAAGGACTTCGTCGTTGAGTTCAGCAGTCTCCTTTTGGTGCTCAGCGATGAGTTCGGAACAAATCTTGTGGATGATGTCCACTTCGCGCTCCGCCATCTTCCTGTACCTAAAGACTTCTCGCTCCAGTGCTTTCATCCTGTCCTCTAGACTTCCTTCACCTTTATGGCCTTGAACCTCCTTAATCCGGACCTCCCCACCTTCGAGCAACAACTCCTTGGGATGAATCTTCAATTCTCTCATGTATGGGTTGATGATATCCTCTAAAGAATCTCCCTTGGATGATCCAGAGGAAGACATTGTGGCTCCAAATCTAGGATTCTACATGGCAGAAACAGATCGAAACAAAAACACGACGAAAACACGATATACGGACCTCGGGGGATCCGGGGGGTTATATATTACGAAGTTTCATATCAAAAGGAAGGTACTAGGAGAAAACGAGTCGGAGGCGGAGTCCTGGGTGGCCTCACCACCTGGTGGCGCGGCTAGGGGTGGGCCCGCGCCATGGGGTGGTGTGAGCCACCCCGGCTCCGGTTCCGTGCTTTTTCACTTCGTAGCTTTCCATATTGGCTAAAAACTGCAAAAATATAGTTGTATTGTATTTTCGTGGAACTTTTCTTATCAGAACTGTTACCTATTTGAAAACAGACTCTGCAGGTCTCTGAATTTAGTATTTAGTGGATCCTTTCGGAGTCATCTCTTGAATATCATCGATATCTTCATCTTCATATACTTATTACTTGAGTCATAAAACCCTTCTCTTCCTTATTACGCCATTGTCTCCACTTCCTGGAAATTTCTTTCACACAAAACTTCACACAGTTCTTATTAGCAACATTAGTATAAGTGAAGTGATAAAATCTTTTGAGTCCAAATTCAACTGAAAACAATCAAAACATAAGCTACTGTAGCAACTCCTTCCGAAAACCCAAAAAGAATACAAAAAGGAAATCGAATAAAGAAGCAAATGCAAGAGTGGCAAAATTTGTCAAAACATACCAGCAGGTAAAGATCTATTTTTTCAGAAATCTTCTGTTGCTCAAATAAAAAAGTGCAAAACTAACGAAAGTTAAATAACAACCTGGGGCATAAGCACAAAAAATTACAGATCAATCCTACATACAGAGATCTCTCACGAATTTTTACGGTGAAGCACAAAAATATGTTTCGGGACAGCAACTTCCCCAAATCTTACTTCTCTCTCATTAGAGGTTGATCTTGACACAAAACCAAACAAAACGGATAAGGAGCGGTTATTAACAAAGTAATAACTTCCAAGACTCAAATAAACAAAAACAAACTAAAAGCAAAATCAAATTGGGTTGCCTCCCATAAAGCTCTTTCTTTATAGCCATTAAGATGGGCATGATAATTTTGAAGAAGCTCTCATAGGGATATGAATTGAAGTGAAAGAGAGCATTAAGAAGAAAAACACACACATTTAAGTCTAACCCACTTCCTATGCAAGGGGATTTTCTAAACAAACAAGTTATTGAAACCAAAGACAACTTGCATAAGAAAGCAAAAGAAGTGCAACATAAAAACTTTCAGCATAAAACGAGGAAACTTGATATTATTGAGATACATAAGAACACTTTTCCCTCTCTCATAGTAACTTTCAGTATCATGCATAAACTTAACAATATAGCTATCGCAAGGACCATCATAGCAATGATCACTTATTCTAACAGAAAACACAGGAATACTAGCTCTCATAACACTACTTTGTGAAACAATATTAGAGGTATCCTTACAAAGGATAGGGTGTCCCTCTTTTTCATATATAGTAACAATGTCCTTTACATTTGCTAATATTGGTTCATCAACCATTTGTTTATCAGGTTCAACAACTTTGTTCATACTTTCATTAACATACTAGCTATCATAGAATGTTCCTTTACCTTAACTGGGAAAGGCATTTTCTCAATATAAGGTTCAGGTAAAACATGATTAGCAGTATAAACTTCAGTATTTCTTGCAAGAACACTCTTAGAAATATCTTTATAAGGTTCATGATACTTATTCCACTTCTTTTTAGGCACTTCAATGTAGGAAGCAAAGGCCTTAAAATAAGAAGCAATAGCTTGAGAGTCTAGACCGTAAGCATTTTTAATATTTTGAAAGTCATCAGTTCCCATAAAAGATTCAATGCATTCATAATCATAATTTATACCTGACTTTCTACCTTTGTCATTCTCCCAAGCTTCAGCATTGTCTTGAATACGATCTAGAAGGTCCCATTTAGCTTCTTCTTCCATGCGAGTGAATGATCCAACACAAGAAGCATCCAATAAATCCTTGTCATGTAGAGGGAACCTTGCATAAAAGTTGTTGATAATAATATTGTTGGGGAGCTCATGAATGGGACATTTGAGCATTAGTAACTTCAATCTCCCACAAGCTTGAGCTGTACTCTCTCCATCAAGAGGACAAAAGTTGTATATTTGATTCCGATCTTTATGAATCTCACTAGGAGGATAAAACTTTAAATAAAAGAGAGGCACTATTTCCTCCCATTCCAGAGCTTGACTATTCTTCAGCAGCTTATACCATTCCTCAGCTCTTCCTTTCAGTGATAATGAGAATAACTTCTTCTTAACTTGATCTGTAGTAATACCTACACACTTGAACAACCCGCATAATTCGTGTATAAAGAGTAAATGATCACCGGGATGGACAGTTCCATCCCCAACATAGTAGTTATCCATAACACGATCAATAATTCTTGTAGGTATTTTGAAAACATCTTTATCAGTAGGTGGTGGCTTATCTACTACCTTAGAAGTGGTAGTAGCATTACCAAATAAGAAACTCAGCGAATTATCCATAACGAAAATAAAGTAACTAGCAGAAGTAAACAATACTCACAGTAGAAGTTTCCTTTACCAGTTCCACTCTCCAATAGCGCTTCACTTCCCGGCAACGGCGCCAGAAAATAGTCTTGATGACCCACAAGTATAGGGGGTGTATCGCAGTATTTTCCATAAGTAAGAGTGTCGAACCCAACAAGGAGCAGAAGGTGCTGGCTAGTGGTATGGATCAGGAATTCTCTACAAATACTTAGCAAACGGATTTTTAGGGTTTTTTGATAAAGTAAGTAAACAAAGTACGAGTAAATAAAAGACAGTAGAAATAAATGCAGCAAGTGGCCCAATCCTTTATGTAGCAAAGGACAAGCCGGTTGTATTACTTAAGATGACCAAACGTTCTCGAGGACACATGGGAAGACTGTCAAGTGCTTTCGCTTCATATAGCTGCTTAATCTTCTTTAGCTTGCTAAGTGTTGTGTGGGTGAACCTGTGCTAATGTACCGCCCCATCCAAGACTAAATACATACTTGTGATTAAACCCCTTGCAAACATCCGTAAGTACAAGAAAGTAATTAAGGTAGAAACCTAACCACAACTTTAAACTCTAAGACCCTTACGTCCCTTGTGCAATGGTTTCCTAACGAGGGTTCAGGTTTCTGTCACTCCGGCAACCCCTACGATTAGTAGCCAAATACACAATGCATTCCCCTAGGCCCATATAGGTGAAGTGTCATGTAGTCGACGTTCACATGACACCACTAGAAGAAGTACACCACAACTTAACTAATAATCTATTGAATCTTTCTCAACGCAACTCCACTACTAACAACAAGACTTCTCCCATGTCCTCAAGAACAAAACGAACTACTCACAAGACATCATATGGATCATGATCAGAGATGGAATAATGATGTATAACAATCTGAACATAAACAATAATTCAATGGTTCACTCAATAGCATCAAATACAAAGAGTAATCAACACCGGGAAAGTTTCCCCTATGAACTATGCAAGATTCAACGCAATTGTTACATCAATATGGAAATGGTGATAAGGGTGCTGATGGTGATGATGGTGGTGATGATGGTGAAGATGATCCCGATGAAGTCCAGCTTGATGGTGGTGTTGATGGCGACGATCTTCCCTCTCCGGGAAGGAATTCCCCCGGCAGAAATCTGTCTGCCGGAGAGATCTTTCTCTCTCGGTGTTTTTCCGCCCCGCAGAGGCGGCGAAATCTTTCTGTGGTCGCTCCCCGAGTCTTAAGGTTTCGTGGGGATGATATACGCCAGAGGAGAGAGGCCGGAGTGGGCCAGGGCGGCCACACCACTCCCAGGCGCGGCCTAGGCCTGCCCGCGCCATGGGGTGGTGTGGGCCCCCTATGGCCCACCTCCACTCCATCTTCTGGCATCCCGAGTCTTCTGGAAAAATAGAATTTTCCGTATATTTTCCCGGATTTTCTGATCTTCGCGAATTTTGCTTCCAAACAGCACCTTTTCCATCAGAATCTTGACTGCAGCGGTCCATGCTCCAAAAGTCATCAACCATGCAAAAATAGATGAAATAACATAAGTATCACCTCTCAATATGAAATATATCAATGAATAATAGTGAATTAAGACATAGAATAGTGATACAAAATGGACGTATCAATCATCAACTTCTACATCTTATAAATCATTATTTATAAATATTTGCGCTTTCATCCTTAACTTACTTTTAAGAATTACTCCTATAAGCTCCCACTCAAAATATGTTGCTAACATATTTGGGTATGAGTCAGTACTCTTACTCAAACTATGTTCCTACATATTTGAATTTGAGTCTTATGTTGCTCCCACTTAAAAATATGTCAATCACATATTGTTTCAGGAAGACTTTCATAGCTCCCACTCAATTTTATGCAAATTGCATATCTCTCACTATTTTGAATAACTTCAAAATCCTTTGATCAAATATCAAACTTGGAGATTTATTATGAGATACTAGTACTTTACTAGTTTTAAATCCACTAGACATTTAGCACACATGAATCAAATTCATTTGAATTTATCCAATACTTGACAAATTGTGCTTTTGTCATTCACCCCTTTTTCCTACTATGGCTTTGCAGTCATTTGGGAAAATTCCAAGTAACCCCTTTACTTGTGAGATTCAGCAACGAATTGCTTTCTAATCTCAAGGGAATTTTGCTTCTAGGATTTCTCATAATTTAGTTTACCATCATTTCCTTTGTAGTTCGTAGGTATGTCATGTTTCAAAAAATCATGACAAGTGATTCACAAATGTTTCCATACAAGATATGGATTTACATTTTTGAATCCTATTTCATATAGTGAAAAACAATAATGGAGGGAAAAAACACAATGATCAAAATCATTGATTCTTTCCTTCTGTGAAGAGAATCGTTCAGGAACGCTGTCCGTTGCGCTTCTCAACACTCTGATGCAGGGTTTTGAATCCTCATCGTGTTTTACACTAATTTTCCATTTGCTCCATAATTGAGAAACATCACCGAAGTGAGCTTTCTCAAGAATGCACCAAAATCCAAGCAATACAAGTTTTGCTTTCCCTTTGGTTTGAGCTATGGGTTTCATATTCAAAGTTTCCAATGAATACTCTACAAGGACTTGTTCGCTATTGTTTTGGTTATATCGAATAACCCCAAAACTTTCACTAATTCAAATGGTTCACTAATTCTAATTGAGTGCTAATTATTTCTAAGCTAATGGTCTCTACATATATACTACACCAATTTATTTGGTGCCTTCTATTCAACCCTCTTTGATATCTAATATCATATTATGATGCTTTGTATTTTGACGTTTCAAAACACTTTGCATTTCACAATTTCTTTTATGCCATTCTTATAAATTTGAACTTTATTACTATTGATCAAATCATAGTAATTGGATTCTCTTTTATACTTATACCCTTTGTTGATGAAATACTTTGATCAAATCAAATAGTTTCATATTCATGTTTCCTTTGGTAAACTTACTTTACACATTTAAACAATCATTTAATGATAACTACCATTTTCAACACAATACATCGACTATGTATTCTATTTAACAATTCATCAAACACTTTGTATTCAAGTAATACACGGTGTTCAAGTTATTTTGCCGAACTTAGGCATGATTTATATGTGATAAGAAATCGAATGACTTTCACATATTATCACATAACTTTGAATTCAAACAATGGTTTCATTCATTAATGAAATATCATTAAGTTAGGTATGTTAAACAAGGCATTTCAATGTTTTACAAATGTTCATTCATTATCAATTAGTTTCAAACAACAAGGATAATTCACACATAATCAAACAAGATATGAACACGAATAGAAATCATTCATAAAAGCAGAACAACTGTTTGTTACAAACTCATATGAATAATCGTCTCACGAAGTGTGAGACACACTAAGTTCAAATCTCTCGATTACAAAAAATCATCCTAAACATAAACTAAATGATAAATGTCGAGGGAGAGTGTCGTCGGCTGTCATCATCATGCTCGCCATCAACACGCAACGTCACCTCCTCTCTAGCAAGCACCTCTATTCAGAAGGACATGTTTTCACCAAAACCGAACAAGTATCAGATATACTTAACACTGCAATGTGTTTGCAAGATTATAACATTTATAAAACTGTATATCAAATATATACCTTTGTCGTTGACGACCTGAGCAACATCTGGTTCAACCAACACATTCCTGAGATGTGTCATGAACCGGTGAAACTCCATTTCCGTGTCGCCCCTCATTACGGAAGTCCTGACTTGTGCTTGGTAGCTTGGTGGCAGCGACCGCAGCACAGCAGCATTTGCGAAAGAGCCTGAAATCCAGACGTCTAGGAAGTATGCTGGCCTCATGTACACATCATGCATGTGCTGTAAGTGGTTGTCCAGTGACGAGTTTTCCTCCATCTCAATGGCGAGGAAGTCTCCCATCAACTCATGCTCCCAGATGCGTGTCTCTTCCACGAAATATGTCCTAAGCTGTAGCATCACCGAACGAGGGTTGACATCACCCACGAAAGGCCACAGCTCGTCCACCATTCCAAAACGCATCACAACTGAAATATAGGAGGTCATCTCACGACGGAGATAGCGGTCTTTCCGCTCCTTTGGGGTCTCAAGGTCTGTGGGCGGATCCAGATCCATCCCGTCGAGTATGTAGTCGACCATGTCGTTCTCGCTAAGGAGAACATGGAGACTGGCAACCCAAATGGAGAAGTTCGATCCATCTAATCTGAGCTTCTCTCCTTCTAATCATTTAGTTGTCAACATGAAAGAACCCATCTACATTTATAATTGCAAAAGGAATTTAGACTAAGTTTATAATTAAATGAGTTAATAATAACTCCACTCAGAAACACCTATCCCCAGTGAAGGTTTCTAGTGATAACACGACCCCTATCAGCCACATCTCCCCTGATCGTCACGACCATCAATGTGGGTGATGCACTCGACGATCGACGTAGAGCTCGTTGGGAACCCCAAGAGGAAGGTATGATGAGCACATCAGAAAGTTTCCCTCAATTATGAAACCAAGGTTTAATCGAACCAGTAGGAGCAAGGAAACACCCCAAAGGTGTTACTAACTGAGCTTTGGCAGGGCGCACTACCGGTGCTAGTAGCAACGTGGAGACCTGCACAACACAACCACAGAACTTTGTCCCCAACTTGCGATGAGGTTGTCAATCTCACCATGTTTTGCGGAAAACAAAGGATTAAACGTATCGAATGGAAAGAAGTAAAAGTTTGCAGAAAGTAAACACAAAGCAGTAAAAGATTGTAGATTGTATGTAAAGTAAAAGGACTAGGATCCATAGTTCACTAGAGGTGGCTATCCTTAGATAGATAACATGCTGGGTGAACAAATTACAGTGGGGCAATTGACAAACACCGAGAAAGCAATATATGCATATACTAATCATCTTGACTCCTTTGAGACTTGATTGGGCATTGCAACATAATACATAGACCGCCATCCAACTGCATCTATGACTAATAATCCACCTTCAGGTTATCATCCAAACCCCCTCCAGTATTAAGTTGCAAGCAACAGATTATTGCTTTACGAACTGCGTGTAAAGTAAACAATACAATTGTTCTATGAACAAAGGATCGTTGTTTTCTCCCTAGTAGCAACAGCACATCTAGTACCTTAGATATTTCTGTCACTTCCCCAGATTACCAGAGGCATGAACCCACTATCAAGCATAAATACTAACTCTTGGAGTTGCTAGCATCTACTTGGCCAAGATAGCTACTAACAACAGAAAGCATGCAAGATCTCAAATAACAAAGACATGATAGAATCAATAATCAATCTGAAATAGCATCTCAATATCCATCGGATCCCTGCAAACACAACATGTATGCATTATAAATAGATGATCTTGATCATGAACGGAGCTCACAAGATCTAAACATGAAAGCACAAAGGAGGAGAAACCATCCATCTAGCTACTACATGGATCCGTAGTCCAAGGATGAACTACCCACGCATCACTCTGGAGGCTTGCATGGTGATGAAGAAAGCCTCCAGTGTGAATTCCCCTCTCCGACAGGGTCTCAGGAAGAGCTTCAGATCCCCCCGATCTAAGGATAGAGACGACGGCGGCTACAGACTCTTTCGTGGATTTTTGATCGGGTACTTAGGGTTTTCTTCCCGAGGGCAACTTATAGGCGGAAGGAGAGGCTGAGGGGGTGCTGGGGTCGGCCAGACCAGCCCCTGGCGTGGGCCAAGCCTGGCCGCGTGGCCAGGTGGTGTGGCCGGCCCCTGGCCCCTCTCCGTCTCGTATTCTAGCACTTGATCCCTTTCGGAAAAATAGGCACTTTGGCTTTTGTCCCGTCCAATTCCGAGAATATTCATTTTCTGACTTTCCTAGAACCAAAAACAGTAGAAAACAGGCAGCTGGCACTATGGCTCTTGTTAATAGGTTAGTCCAAGAAATCATATGAAAAGTACTCCAAAGTTGGAACAAAACACAAGAAAGTGGATAAAACTAAGCATGGAACATCAAAAATTATAGATACATTTGCAATGTATCAACATCCCCAAGCTTAACTCCTGCTCGTCCTCGAGTAGGTAAGTGATAAAAAGAAAGAATAATTTTTGCGGTGACATGCACCATCAAAGACTTGATCAAAATATTTGCAAAACATTCAAAGCTGGGATCATAGTACTTCACTCATAACATGAAAGACAAAGTTCTAGCAATAAGCAAAGAGACTATGATGCAACATGAAAAGGTACAAACAAAAGATTCATGAATAACATGATTTGCAAGACGTTTGTTTGTTTCACATAAAGAAAACATAGCATAAAAGTATTCAGCTTGTCCCTCAATAGAGTAGCAAATATAAATGCATAGGACACCTTCAAAGTTCATAAGAGTGACTAGATACAATAGTTTAAAACAAGCAATAACAAGTTATGCATCAATCAACTAGTCTTGGGACAATGCACATAGAACTAAGAATGGCCACTATGCTCTCAAAGTAGTGCATAAAGATAGAAGGTGGAGACTCAATATAATGGTGGAAGAAAGGCCTTTTGTAAAAAGGAAGTAGGGATTCAGGTCTCATAAAGAGATTCCAAAAATTATGGTACTTATAGCTTTCAGCTCTCATTGCCCCTATCATAAGCATCTTTAAGGTGATTAAGGTTAAAGTGACACAACTAAGAGGATATGCTTGACAAGTTATAAACCGAAATCTCATGCCCCTTACTTACGAAGACCGATCCTCATGCTACTCAACTTTAGTCACGAGTAAGCTCTTCTCATTGTAAGTATATGTGTATCATTAAGAACCGCCAACGGGGTACCCCTTGCACATGATACGGGAGCTTTCCCATAATCAAAATGACAAGGCAAGCAGACAATGAGCATCTCAGCGATCTTTTTATTTGCTATTTGCATAGGTTTTTATTGAGGATGCTTCATAGAGTGCTCATTATAGTGATGCTGCAAGTTTCCACCATGATTAGGCATGGCTTAGGCTAACGGCCTAGGCGTTTCTCTAACACACATACAAAGTCCATGATCTTACAAGCTCCACTTTTATTTCACACCGCTAGGATCCGTAAGCAAAAGATCATAATATCAACGGGGTACAAAGTACAAGTGCAATGTTGAAAGCGTTCCCCATGAAACATGGTTCTGCTAATTTCAACTTATAAAGCGCAAGCATATACGCAACAAATAAGGACCCACTGGTTCAAGTTTATTAGAGGCAATAAAGTAAAGTGTGCCATCAGGTTCGTGAGAGCTTTAATCACTAGTTTTCTCATAACAAGTGGAAGGTAAACAAAAGCATGAATATACTTGGAATAGCATAAGATAGTAGGTAGGTATGGTGGACTCTTTGGGAAAACTTGGTTTAGTGATTTAGATGCATGAGTGGAACTCATACTTTGTTGTGGAGGCTAGCAAAAGACTGGGACCGACAAACTAAGAGAGCAATAATGGCCATAATCATGCAGAGCGACAAAACATCATTGATCAAAGCATAAAGTGATACTACAAGTTCAAAACTAAAGGATATAAAGGCTATGGTGACTTGAGATAGTCATAACATGGTGTGAGCATGCGCCAAGTCAACCCAAATAAAGCATCAAAGGAGAATACCACTATACTATGCTAAAACAACGCAAGATTGATCCAAGGCACATTAAGCAAATCTCAATTGTTTATAACAAGTCATGCTACAGCAAAGAATACTAAGCATAAAGCCAAAACAATATCAAGCATGGCATGACAAAGCATGGCCACAGTAAAAAACGAGCTCTTTTTACCACATAAGCATGAACATTCCTACTCTTTTCTAAACCAAATCAAACTATTTGCAAACCAAAGTGTGAAAGAGGGGGTCCAACCAATTTATTCAGAAAACTAAGCAAACAAAAGCAAACAAAAATCAAAACGAAAATGAAAAAGAAGACGCTCCAAGAATAACACAACTGTGCATGAAACAATAAAAATGAAGCGTTTGGAAGAAACCTGGATTTTTATTGATGAAGAAGGGCAAGCTTTGACGCTTGTACTTCTTGGATATTTTTTGGGGTGACACGCGTGGCATCCCCAAGATTGAGCTTTAGTCCATCCTTCATCTCATTACTCATTCCTTCCATACACCTGGAATTTTTCCTTCATACAAAACTTCACACAATCCCATTAGTAACATCAGTGCACTTAAGATAAATAAGTCTTACGGTTCAGTTTTAACACCAAATAAACTTACATTAGAACACTAGATACTGTAGCACTTCTCTCAAAAAGCTCAATTCCCCAAAGGAACTCAAGAAGGAACTAACAAGAAGCAAATGCAGAAAATGGCAGAAATCTATCAAAACAGACCAGCGGGTAAAGACGAATTTTTTAGAAGACCTTATGTTGCTCAAATCAAAACGTGTGGAACTAACGAAAGTTAGATAACACCCTGGGGCAGAAGCACAAAAAATTACAGCTCAATCCGACGTACAGAGCTCTCTCAGAATTTTTTACGGTGAAGCACAGAAATCTGTTTCGGGACAGCAACTTTCCCAATCATTACTTCACTCTCATTAGAGGTTACTCTTGGCACAAAAAGCAAATAAAAAGGATAAGGAGAGGTTATTACAGAGGTAATAACTTCCAAGACTCATCTAAAACTCTTGGTTTATCTCCCAAAAAGTACTTTTCTTTAACGCCTTTAAGTTAGCCATAAGAAGCAAAGAAAGAATCAAGTGTTCTCAAATGAAGAAGCATTAAGACCAAATTTCTTGCCCTTACCTCTCTTATTTTATTCTTAACCTTTGGGAATATGTGATTGTTTGGTGGAGAATAAAGGTGCATGGTCCCCTTTCCCACATCTATTATTGCTCCAAGGAGTTCTAATAGGGATCTTCCAAGTGTAATTTGTCCTTTTCCTGCACATTCAATAACAAGATAATCAGTAGAAATCATTTTCCCAAGGATCTTTGTAAACACTCCTTCAGCTATTCCAATAGGAAATAAGGTAGCATTATTAGCAAGAGATATTTCATTTCCTCCTTCAGTAAGCCCCCAAATATTCAAAGATTCATAAATATCTCTGGGCATAAGACAAAATTCAGACATGATACATTAGTCCAAGAAATCATATGAAAAGTACTCCAAAGTTGGAACAAAACACAAGAAAGTGGATAAAACTAAGCATGGAACATCAAAAATTATAGATACATTTGCAATGTATTAGTGGGTTCAAGGGTGGATGCTAAACGTCGGTCACATCATTCATGCGACTCGTGCTCGATCTTTCGACCATCCGCGTTCTGAGGCCACGCTTCTCTAGCGTGCTAGGCTCGCCAACCCAACCTTAGTGTATTCGTTGTGCAACATGGCTTACACCCACTGTATGTGAACGTAGATATGTATGACACCCATGCCTGTCACCCTGGATCGCCTCATACCGAAGAACTTTTTTGGTGGTGCACACTAAGGAGGAACACAATTGTTGGTAATTTTAACAAGGATCATCTTATTAGGCTACCGTCGAGTATCTAATACTAGCACACAATAAGACATACAAACAATAACATTGAATGTAAATGCTATGTGATATGGTCCTTCACGTCGTGATCTCCATCCGTCGTTACCGGGTTCCGACGCCAGGGTACCGGCGCCGTAGACACCAAGGTACCAGTGTCATTCCGTGACTATCTACTACTATGCAACAAAAGGTAATTACTTTACCTTTGCCACAACCATATCATAAAGCAACGCCCCCTGCAAAACAAAGTTAGACGCCTCTACTTTATCTTTGCATGTTTTACGTGGTTGAATGGGCTTTCGTACAAGAACCGTTCTTACCTACGAACTTTCAGCACAACGCTGATCAAGTAGTTGTCTCTACTACACCCCTTTCGGGGCCCTCCGTTGCAAATGGCATACCAACTAATGCGAGAGAGACAGACACCCCCCTAAGCCACTTTATACGGTACAAGCCGTATGTCAAGCGTGGACCAGTCTCGCGAATGAACGCGTAAAGTCGGTTGGGGGCCGCTTCATCAAGCATTACTGCGGTATACACAAGTACACGTGGGAGGGTAACAACTAAAAGATCAACGCCCACACGCTACATCTCGTGTGTTTTACCCGTACTAGTATTACTACGCATAGATCTAGCTTTGATACCACTGTAGGGGTTCCGCGCATAAAAACAATAAATTTTACTCTACGCCCTTGAACCCCTGAAGCTACCAGGACCTATCTATTAGTAATACAGTAATGGGAGGGGCTTTTCGCGAACTTACCCTCGAAGACCGAAAAGCGTTGTCAACGCTCAGGAGAGCGTGGTTGATGTAGACGAGCCGAAGCCGACCTCAAGGTCATGATGAAGTCCTTGCGCTCCGTCTGGCTCCAACGACTTGAGTGCCTCATGTGTGAAACCTCGTGGGAGTTAGACACGTCCGGTGCCTGACGATGACTCCCGCTTCCCCGATCCAGCAGCAGTTGCGGAAGTAGAGCTCCCGAATCCGAATCCCGCAGTGCGACGGCGCTCTGCGGTGAAGATGTCTCTCGCTCGCGCAGTCCAGACTTGGGACCACGGTCACGAGAGAGAGAGAGAGAGGGGGAGAGAGAAAATATCAATTGGAGGTCCTCCCAAAAGTGGGGAGACCTTTATTGATTATTGGTTGTATTTTTTAGGCCAAATACCCCACCTTATATAGGGGGAGGGGAGGTACTACCTCCCCTCAAGTCCCGGGTTGGGACTAAGGGAGAGGAGGGGGAGGGGAGGCCGCCAGCCAGCCCCTAGGGGGCCCCGCGCGGGGAACTAGGCCCAGCCAGCCCCCTTGCCCCTTCTCCCTCTCTCCTTTCCCTAACGGGCCTTCTCCCTCCGGAAATTGGCCCATTAAGCCTTTTGACCTTTTAATTGATTTTCTCTTTATTAAATAATTATGAATAAATGATTAAATCAATATTTAACATTCATTCACACATTATCTAATCTCCGTGGCCATGGAACACCTTCCACCTCCACTCCGGACATCCTCCGGATTTACCGAAACCCTTCCGGTTTTCTCCCTTCTTTTCTTCAGTGATTCTATCGATCCTATAAACACTCTCTAAGCATCATCAAGCCCTTAAGCGTGATACCCCACGGTTCGGGAACACTCCAGACATGGTCGGGAAACTCCCGCACCAATGATCAACAGAGGGACCTGGATGGCCATGTGACCCCTGTGCATTCCACGAAGATCTTTCGTCGTTTGAACCGGGACCGTCGTGTCTTATTCCCTTTGTCATTCGATACTTGCATTGCCCGAGACCCGATCAATGACATCTTCATGTCGAGTTCAATCTCGTTACTGAACAACACTATTTGACTCGTTCTGACAAGTGATATCCCCGTGATCTAATCACACGATGCGCAGCTATTGGATATAACTTCTCCGAGTGGGCCCTTGAGTATCTTCCCGTCACATGGACGGACAAATCCCGCTCTTGACATATATTGCCTCTACGGTTTCCTCCGAATACCTGAACACACCTTTATAACCACCGTTTTACCATATGGCATTTGATGCTATCTAAGCACTCTCGGGAGACAGTGATTTATATAGCCTCACGGTCTAAGGAATAGTCTACAAGGATCCATTTCTAATCATCGTAACTTGAACTTCGTGACATGATCGAATCACGATGTTTAGGTTGGGTATTGGTTCATCATCTCATTCTCAGAATGAGATGACCTCATTTCCAACTGGCATAAATGCCACATGATCAGGAAACATGATCATCTGTTGACCAATGAACCAGTGACTAGAGTTTCACTGGGAACCCTTGGTTTGTTTGTATACCACACGTGTATTGATGTTTCCACTCAATATAGTTATAGCATGATATAAAACTTAATCATAAACTATATGAAATATGATAATAGTCCTTACTACTATTTGTCTCTAGGGCATATTTCCAACAGTTTGATCACTTGTGAATTATCCTTATTGTTTGAAACTAATTGATAATGTATGAACATTTGTAAAACATTAAAATGCCTTGTTTAAAATACCCAACTTAATGATATCTCATGAGTGAAAGAAACCATTGTTTGAATTCAAAGTTATGTGATAATATGTTAAAGTCATTCGATTTCTTCCCACATATAAATCATGCCTAAGTTCGGCAAAATAACTTGAACACCGTGTATTACTTGAATACAAGTGTTTAATAAATTGTTAAAAGTAAATACATATTCGATGTATTGCGTTTTAACGAAAATGGTAATTATCATTGTATGATTGTTTAAATGTGTAGAGTCAGACAGAGAGAGAGAGTGTAGAGTCGCGTGGGGTAGTGAGAGGAAAAGAGGAAGAGGAAGAAGGTGGATGATCCTGACCGGTGGGCCCCACCAATCGGTCGGATCTATGGGCCATACCGGTAAGCCTCTAGGCTTTGAATACAAAAACAAGATTATGATGTTTTTCTTGCAAAATAATTGCAATATCAGGATAGGTCAATAGCGTGCTACTTCAGCGAATACGTAGCTCCACCGAGGCTAGCGACCATGCATGAAACAATAACCCGTATATGTGAGTCGTATATGTAAATCGTGTATTACTAAGGTGGGTGATTGTTTCAAAATCGTGTTTTAAGTTTAGGTACCATGGATGGACTTTAACTCCATCTAGTAAACCTGACCATATGGATCAAACTGGGAAGCCCTAGGGCCACCAATTATACACATCGCCGGCGGCCATCGATTATGGCCAGCAGAAGTCCACTGTGCTCCGTGCCATCTATATATATTGCATCGTTGCATCCATGACTTCGCACATACTCATTTCGCGCGTTCCTAATTAGTTGTTCCAACTTTATCTAGTACGTATGTATTTAGATGCTGAAACACACGTCAGGCTTTGGGATGGAAAGAATGCACGTATGCCGTTCGTTTATGTCTCCGTTCATGAGATGCGCTCCGCGAGCATCAATCGTGAGGCGCATGTCGTGACAAATAAAATTAGTGGTGTATGAGATGTTGATCCATCGATCGACCATCCATCCATCTCTGACGTCCCTATTAGTTAGCTTTTCATGCACTCACCGTTTCGGGATGTGCATGCTTTGACGGAAAAAGAAGCGCACATCACACTTGATCCGTCGGCCGATCGCGCTTTCATTAGGCTTTGTGTCTATAGCAGACTATAGTGGAGCTAGGCTGTGATATGTCGGATCGATCGACCGAGTCATGCATGCACCGAGACTCTTCTGCTTTCCCTATTTCGGATGCATGGATGGACATCGAACACCGGAACGGGACGATTTAGGGGTCAAACCAAATCACCATAAGCTGTATACGTGCATAGAACCTAGAGATAGATATGCTAGCTTGATTCGCTTAGTTTTTTTTCGAAAAGGGGAATAAAACATCGGCCTTTGCATCTGTTGATGCACACAGCCCTTTTATTAAAACACATAATCTAAAAGAATTACAAGTTCAGCGATTACATAAGGTCGAGATAAAGATCAACCAGCGAAAAATATGAAACAAAGGACTAAGCATCATTCTTCAGTCTATTAAAACGTAGCCAACCAGATTGGCTGAAGATGTGCACAGCGACCATCAAAAGATGGCTGCACCCAGTAGCCATAATATTCCGCTGGTGTTGCGGCGATAGGAGTGCCCATAGCAGCACCCAATGGGCCACCATATGTAAAACCTGCAAAAGATTGAAAGTTTTTGATCTGTTAAAAATGATATCATTTCTACATCTCCAGATAGCCCAACATAAGGCTTGATTTGCTTAGTAGTAGCCATGACGAAATCTCCGGCTTTTCCGCTTTCGCGTCCAGCTTTCTGCTTTCCGCCGCTCCGCGGCAGTTTCAAGCGGTGCGGCAGAAATGTGATTTTGCGGCAGCAAAACACCGGCGGCTTTACCAGCTGCCACATTTTGCAGCACACAACAGCAGCGCCAGCACTCCAATTTCAACATATTTACACAAATTTGTAATATAAGTGACATGTAAAATATGAAAAGTACAACAATAAATTCGTTATTACGTGCCAACACAAATAGTTAAACAAGTTATGCATAAAAAATGGTAATCCACAAGATCAGCTGGGATGCCATATGCCATCTGCCTCAACGCAACAGTCACCTTTTGGTAGGTGCTATCGTCAAGTTGCCCGCCACAATTCCTTCTTTTCCCGAAGAAACGATCTTGCTTCTTCATCTGCTCGGCAATTTGCCGAAACAACTTGGTTGACATCTGAAAGCGGCGACGAAAATGCTTCTCCGTGAAGATTGGAGGTGTTTGAAGTAGTGGTGCGCATGAGCCGCTTGTTGGCTTCAACCCGTTCCCGTTGAATCACCTGCCGGCCGAACATCGAGCCACCCTGCTTCGGCCGCTTGTTCTTGTGCATCATGAAGAGCATGGCAACGGCCTCGTCCTCGTCCATGTCGTACTCCTCTTTGTCGGAGGTTGAGTACGGAAGCGAGAAAATCGATGGCCTCGATGAAATCATCTACAAATCCATTGCAATGGATTGAATAAAAGATTAAAACAAAAAATTAAAAATTTGAGAAAAAATACCTCTCACCTTCGGTGCAGCGCGATGGTGGCTGCCCGACGGCAGGGGAAGGCAGATCAATGGTGCTGGCCAGCGAATCAACGATACATCGCGGCGAATCGGCAGCTCGACGGTGGCGAGTCGACAGAGTGGGGACGACGAATCAATGGCGCGGGGGATGGCCGAGCTGCTCTAGGTTGCCGGGGCGAGGCTACGAGGTGGCTGGGTGGTGCTGCGGTGGATTTGCGGGTGGGGGAGGGGGCGTGGCAGGAACGGTTAGTGGCAGCGGCGGGAAGGGAATGAAGTTTCGGTGGGAAGGGAATGGGTGCGGCACCGCGCATGCTGTTGCAAATATGCAGTACGAGGCCACGTAGCCGCAAAAAAGTTGTAGCACGAAACAACAATGCGGCCCTTTTTTTTTGCTGTTTGTTGCCGCATAAAACTGTTACTGGGGCATCATGCGGCAGCTGTTAGAGATGCCGTTAGTTTCGACAGGAAAAACTAAAAGCCAAAGTCGCAGCTGCTTGGTCGTTCAGTTGGCACTAGCTGTACTTTGGAGGTGTGAAAACCACCAGCTACCCTGGTCTCGTGAAAGCCTAGTGAAGATAGCGCGAACAACGGGCTACGAAAACGGGGCCTGGGACGATGGATGGAAACCAATGAAGCAAACGACAAAGGTGTACCTGTGTTCCCACCAAGCACGGCTTTCATCCATGTGTGTTTAATTTTATCTTCCACTGATCGAGGACGCTGCCATGTTCCATCACACGCGCTAATAGGCTTTTTTGCTTAATTAGCCCTCCCACTCTAGCTAGCTAATTAGAATAATTAATCTTATGTAAGGTATCATAGTCATGCATGATTACTGGCTCGATATGGGGGAAACATTGTACTATACTACTAGACAAAGTACCCGATAGAACCTGCCATTAGAAACGTGTTGTCGGTGATGATCAAGATCACCGCGTGCGATGTTTACCGGATCCTCTGTTAAGTAATTTGCTACAGTACTCATGCCGTCAAAGCGGACAATTTCTCCCCATGTAGTAATTAATATAGTACTAGTAAGAGAAATTAAACCTCGTTGGAAGTTTATAGCATAAACCCTCCATTCACAAATAAGTGCACCTTTTTAAAAGTTGATCAAAGTTTAAATTGACGAAAGGTAGAAACACACGTATTTGAAATCGGAGAAAGTAGTATATGCTATGCGTGGAGTACATGACTTTATAGTCTATACAAGAGCATGATAGGTGTTAGTGCTATACTGATGCGCAGATACGACGACCTAATTGATTTCGTTTGTAAGAAAGCATGAGATCTCATATCGTAAGTACGTAGTAGTAGTTACCAGATATATCGTTTGTTAGTTATAGTATTCGTCAACTAACCACCACTGAAGACGTTGTAGAACAAAAATGTTTAAACAGGTATAGAGACGAAATGTCGGATCCGGCCGGATCAAGGCACACCGATCATGCATGATTCAGTTGCTGCTGGGAAGTGGAACGACCGTGTCACGCCAGACGGTGACGCCGGACCGCCCGCACGGCCGGTCAACTTAATTATATATCAGCCGGCCACCACACACGCCAAGCCTTCCTTCCTGGATTCCTGTAGAAGCAAGGGTTGTCAGGTCAAAGTAACTACAGTTATTATGCCATAACGACAGATTGGTCACTGCATGGCATGCGGCCATGCGCGCGTTCCTGCTGTTAATTTCCCAGTATAACAAGTCCGCGAAAACCAAGTCAAAAAAAATTAAAGTCCATGCATGATTTTTTTTTGAACGGCGTCCATGCTTGATAACGACCATAACTAATGAGCCTAGCTAGCTTCCAAGTAACTCACTTTTTCTTCCAAAACGGACGAAAAATTAGAGATAAAATGTACTCCCTCAGTTCACAAATATAAGACATTTTACATTTGTGAAATAAATGTATTTAACGCTTTTAGTGTATAGGTTTATGTCTAGATACATTTCATTCACAAAGCTAAAACGTCTTATATTTCTGAACGGAGGGAATACATCCATATAAAAAATTAATAGTATATGAATTCAACGTACAACTAAGAATAGAAAATGAAGAATTCGAGGGAAGATTAAGCTTACCGCAAATTGCGCTCGTCGGTCCGTCATGACTTCTATCTTTTTTTTTCTCCTTTTCATTTTTCAAGCCGTGAGTCAAACTGAGACTAATTTAAACACGTTGTCTCTGCTTATACAATCAGTGTCTAATGAACCACAAAACCTTTGGTGCCTCTATCTTTTCAGTACCGCATAAGCTAAGGAGCAGATATTTTGGGCTCCCGAGGTCTAGTGATCCAGTTGTTTTAAAAAAATAGAAAATAATAGTTACAAGCTTAAAAATTTGGGAAAAAAACTCTATGGAACCAATGATGTAACCCACATATGTGCAAAATGTCAATTTCACATACTCCCTCTGATCCATCATAAGTAGCGCTCACTTACTATAAAGTTTGTACTAGCTTAGTACAAAATAAGCGACACTTATTATGGATCAGAGGGAGTACTATGTATTCTGATCAGCTACATTAAACTGACAAAAGTGTGTGTAGCAAAGTACGCATATATATTTTCAAATTCTATTGGATTTTATCATTTTTATGTAGTCCAAAATATAAAGAATTTTGCACTGGGATTTTGCCTCCTTGCAAGATACATCATTAACAATGTCCAAAACCATTTTCAGATTTTTTAACTTGTAAATACAATTTTAAATATTTTTAAATAAAGAGATTACTCCACCTCGGGAGGCAAAAACGCTCCGCTAAGCCTGACACGTGCTTAATTTAGCACCTTTTGGTTCCTCTCCTAAACAAAGATTGCTTAACCAGGTGGTGATGGACTCGTCACTACCGATCATGGGCGTGCACATGTGAGCTGCAAGGCTAAGCACATGAGTGAGACCTAGGCAGAACAACTAAGGCTAAGGTTCTTGTTTATATATTAAGATGGGATCTGCGATTCGATCCTCCTGCTGCGTGTCGATCAGAAGAATATTGTCAAGTGCGTGGTTGCGTCGACGTACGCGTAAGTTAATTAAGCATTCGCATCTGACTTTTATCGTGCCAAATCTCGTATCGGTACGGCTATCCACATCATCTATATTTTCTACCCAATTGTTAATGTCACATTCTTTAGCCATCGAATATACAACAATGAAAAAGTTTAGCCTCTCAATTAATTTGCACAATGAAACATTGAACATATTCCTATAGAATATTCCTGCTGCAATATCCTTCTAGTTGTTAAAGTCGTATTGTCTAGGAGGAACGGTCATTCCTTTTAGGATAGCCGGGTTCGTGTTTATATTAGCAAGGAATAGCCCCATTGCATGGCATATATAGAGTTAAATACGTATACGGTGGTGTACTACACCATACGTATACGTATCAATATTACATCTCTAATACCCCTTAATCTAGACCCGGGAGAGGTTTAGATTACGCTTAAATTCATCTAATTTCTTTACACATAAAACTTTAGTAAAACCATCTGCAAGTTGATCTTTGCTGGATATAAATCTGACATCAAGCTGCTTGCTAGCAACCCTTTCTCGAACAAAGTAAAAGTCTATCTCAATATGTTTTGTACGAGCATGAAAAACTGGATTAGCAGACAAGTAGGTGGCACCAAGATTATTACACCATAGACAGGGTTTCTCCTTGAGTGAGATACCAAGTTCACGAACAAGAGATTCAACCCAAATCAGCTCAGCGGTGGCATTGGCAAGAGCTTTGTATTCTGCCTCTGTGCTGTATCTAGACACAGTAGGTTGTTTTCTGGCACTCCATGAAATAAGATTGGGACCAAAGAATATAGCAAATCCACCAGTAGAGCGTCTATCATCTAAATCACCAGTCCAGTCTGCATCTGAATAAGCACTAAGAAGAGTGGAATTTGACCTTTTAAAGGTAAGACCAACCTTTCTCGTGCCATGAATATACCTCAAAATTCGTTTAACAGCTGTCCAATGTGTAGTAGTAGGAGTATGGAGATACTGACAAACCTTATTAACTGAGAAAGAAAGATCAGGTCTAGTCAGTGTCAAATATTGAAGTGCCCCAACAATACTCCTGTAATGTGTCACATCCTCAGGGCCTAACGAAGATCCATCTGTCAAATGTAGTGTATCTGTTGTAGAAAGAGGTGTTGGACATGGTGTACATGAACTCATACCAACACGGTGTAGTAGATCTGTAGCATATTTCTCTTGATTTAAAATCAACCCATCCGATTGTTTGTGTACCTCAATGCCAAGAAAATAATGAAGGTCGCCAAGATCCGTAAGAGCAAAATCTGAACTCAAATGATGTAGAAGAGCTGTAATAGCCGAATCAGAAGAACTGGTAACAATGATGTCATCAACATAAATCAGAAGGAACACTGTGAGCTCTGACGTATGATAAAGGAATACCGAACGGAAGAAAACCAAGAGTATGTAACTTGGAACTTAGACGAGAGTACCAAGCTCTAGGTGCCTGTTTTATACCATATAAAGCTTTATCAAGTTTACAAATATAGTTTGGAGTAGCGGAAGACTCAAAACCAGGTGGTTGCTTCATGTAAACCTCCTCTTCCAGAATACCATGTAAAAACGCGTTCTTGACGTCTAGCTGCCGTAAGCTCCATCCTCTAGAGACTGATATAGATAGAATGAGTCTGATTGTAGCAGCTTTAACGACTGGACTAAAAGTATCTTCATAGTCTATACCATATCGTTGCTTAAATCCTTTTGCAACAAGACGTGCCTTGTACCTGTCCAGAGTACCATCAGCACGTTTCTTGATCCGATTCACCCACTTGCATTCAATGATATTTTTATTTGAGCTTGGTGAAACAAGATGCCAAGTGTTGTTAGCAAGGAGAGCATCATATTCCTCTTGCATAGCTTGCTTCCAATTTGAGTCAGCTAAAGCCTCAGTGAGTTTTGTAGGTTCCCCTGTAGAAGTAAGCAAATCATACCTAACAGTGCCATCAATATATTTTTTGGGTTGCGTATACCTTTTTGAAGACGAGTTTGAACTCCAGATGGAACCATAGTAACAGGTACAGCAGAGGATTCATGATGATCAGTAGTGGCAGCTGCAGGTACCGAATCATGTGGAGTATCATCATTGGAAGCAGGACTAGCAAGGACATGCGGTGGAGGGGACACGGACGTGACGTCCAGCGTGTCTGGCGTCGCATGTGGTATGGGCGACGAGGCCGCCTCGTCAGCTCCAGGAAGCGTGCGCGCGGGCAGAGGAACATGCGCGTGAGAAGTACCACTGCCACCAGGTGCTCTCGGCAGGGAATCCAATGAAGATTCCTGCTGAAAATCATCCTCGGGATCACTGCTAGTGCTACTGTTTGCTGTTGACATATTCTCCTCATCTGTATCATTATTTGATGTACTAGTTTCAGCATTGTCTTGAGGATTATGCAAAGGATCTGTTTGTGGACTTGTAGTAGCCTCTTCAGCAATAACCTAGGGAGGAACACACTGCAGATAATGGTCATTAGTATGCACACCCCTATCAGTACATGCCGAAGATGGGTTATCTTGTGGAAGAAGGAGAATCTCCTCGCGCAAACGGCGACCAGCGTTGGGATGAAGAGAGGCAAAAGGAAAAATATTCTCGTCAAAGACAACATCTCGAGAAATATAGACGCGACCAGTAGACACGTCAAGACATTTAACTCCTTTGTGACGAGGGTTGTAACCAATAAAAACACATTGTTTGGAACGAAAAGAAAGCTTGTGTATGTTATATGGACGAAGATTGGGCCAACAAGCACAACCAAAAGCTCGAAGAGACTCATAATTAGGTTTAACTTGGAGTATTTTTTCAGTGGGGGTCTCATAATTGAGTACTTTGGTAGGAAGCATATTGATAAGAAAAGTGGCAGTAATAAAGGCATCATCCCAGTATTTGAGAGGCATAGACACATTGACAAGTAGAGAGAGGCCTACTTCGACAATGTGACGGTGTTTGCGTTCAGCAGAACCGTTTTGTTGATGAGCATGTGGACATGATACATGATGAACAATGCCTACACGTTGGAAGAAACTATTCAATTTTTCATATTCACCACCCCAATCTGTTTGCATGGTGAGAATTTTGCGACCGAATTGGCGCTCAACATATTGCTGAAAATCAAGAAACACTTGATACACTTCAGAACGTTTCTTAAGCAAATAAATCCAAGTAAACTTGCTAAAATCATGAATGAAGCTTACATAATATGAATGTTTGCCTATAGAGAGAGGAGCTGGACCCCATACATTAGAAAATATCTGTTCCAAAGGAACTGTAGACACACTAGTGGAAACACGGTATGGTAGCTGATAACTTTTGGCATGTTGGCATGGATCACATATGTAAGGATTTATTGATGGGGAATATAAAAGATTACGCTTCCTAAGAATTTGATGAACAATAAAAGAAGATGGATGGCCTAGACGACAGTGCGATGTAGAGGATGAAGGCTTGACGGTGACAAGAGCATGCCTGGAGGACTCCGAAGACACTGGAACTAGAGGATATAAGCCACCATGACAAGGACCTCTAAACACGATGCGCTGCGTTTCCCGATCCTTAATCAAGAAAAAGAATGGGTGAATTTCCATATAATAATTGTTGTCTAGGCTAAGCTTATGAGCAGAAATTAAACTCATGGATGCATGAGGAACATGTAAAATATCACAAAGTTGCATAGTACTATCAGGGGTGTGCAAAATAGAATGGCCAATATTAGCAATATCCATACCTTGTCCACTAGCATTATTAACTTGATCACGGCCTTGATAGGGTTCATGAACCTGGAGTTTGTTGAGTTGACCAGTGACATGAGTTGTAGCGCCAGTATCTAAGTACCAGTTTGTGTCAACTCCATAAGCACCTTTTGTCTCCTTTGGTGGCCTGTCCTCATCATCATCATCACCATACCACCACCAACACTCATCACCCGGGTGACCCTCTTTCTTGCAGATTTGACAAAAAACACCGTCCTGCCATGGAGTAGTACGCATGTCCTTGCGCCCTCCTTTCGGGCGACGATCCTGACGGGGACGTTGCTGTGGCGGCTGCTGAGGAGGTCGTTGTGGACGTGGTTGTTGCAGGTGAGGAGGCATATATGGTGCCATGAAAGGTGGAAGTGGGTACGACTGCTGATATGGAGGCATATAGGGCGCCGGTTGCTGATACAGGGGCATGTAGGGCGCCGGCGGTGGGGGCATGTAGGGCGCCGGCGGTGGAGGCATGTAGGGCGCCGGCGGTGGAGGCATGTAGGGCGCCGGCGGTGGAGGCATGTAGGGCGCCGGCTGATATGACTGATACGGTGGCATATATGGCGCTGGTGTCGGTGGCCTTGGCAGACTTCGCCCATAGCCAGGATTCGGGACACGCGGTGCGGCATTAACAGAGGACATGAACGGGCCTGAAACCTGTCCAGTGGTGGAGAGCATGGCATCACGATTCTCATAAGACAACAGCTGAGAGCACATATCATTGAGGGAAGTGGAAGGCACGACTTTGAGGGCCGCAACAAAGCCATTATAGGAACCATCAAGTCCATTCATAATATAATCCTTGAGTTCATCATCATCAACGGTTTTACCTGCCGTGGCAAGTTCAGATGCAAATCCTTTCATCTTGGTGATATATTGTTGAACAGTCATGTCGAGTTTCTTGGTATTGGTAAGAGCACCACGAAGGTTGGAGACCCGCGACTTGGACTGAGACGAGAATAGGTCATGGATAGCACGCCAGACATCAACAGCATGAACGATGCCATAGACATGAGAGAGGATATCCTCGGAGAGAGAATTCACGATGTAGCTCACAACTTGCTGATCACGGGTAATCCAGACATCATAGGCAGGGTTGGAAACTTGTATCTTTTTCTTGTCAGCATCCTCTGCATCGAGGAACTCGGGCGGCGCCGGATCCGATCCTTCAAGCAAGCGAAGAACGCGAGCCCCACGTAGGGTGGGCAACACTTGGGCTTGCCATGAGAGGAAGTTCTCTCGCGTGAGCTTGGTGGCAGGAGGAGCACCGATGGAGGAAGCCGCAACGATCGTAGAAGAAGCAGCTATAGATTCGTCGAGTAGGGGATTGTAGGGTGCGATCTAGGGTTTTGGGGTGGGTAGGGTTTTTGGAAAATCTGACTATGGGAATTGTTCTAGGAGGGAGAGATCTTGGTCCTGGGTTGTTGGTCGTCAGAAAATTGGGAGAGCACGGCGGCGACGAGGCAGGGTGCCGGCGTCGACGTCGACGGCGGCTAGAACGAGCTCGGAAGAGGGAGGCCTGATACCATGTTAAAGTCGTATTGTCTAGGAGGAACGGTCGTTCCCTTTGGGGTAGCCGGGTTCGTGTTTATATTGGCAAGGAATAGCCCCATTGCATGGCATATACAGAGTTGGATACGTATACGGTGGTGTACTACACCATACGTATACGTATCAATATTACATCTCTAATACTAGTTTTCTACAATGCCATTCCTTTTCTCTTAGTATTTCCTCCGTTCTAAAAATGATGTTGTAAATTTGCCAATTATCCCCCCCTTCTAAAAATGATGTTGTAAATTTGCCAAACTCTAGATGTGTCTATATAATAAATAGTGTCTAGATTATATATAAATTTCGACAAACTGCGACATCTTTTTTTAGGACGGAGAGATACATCTTTGAAACATGATGCATAGTCTTTTTTCTTGCGGGGCATGATGCACAGTCTCTCAACTCCGATCATAGCTTGGCCAGCAGTGTCAGTTAGTAATGACACTGTCGTCGTAGCTAGTCCTAACTTGACCCCCACCGACCGAGTATATTCTGTGGCTGATGTTTTCATGGAACTTAAGTATACATATTCCAGGTGGATGATACCAATCATCACCTTTAGATACACGCACACATGCATGCACGTACGATGGATCTTTGGTGTATGCCAGGTGTTAGCATAAACCTCTTTCTCGACGCATAAACCAATTATCAACGAGCTCCCTGTCTCCCTTAAATTCCTTAATTAACTCTGATGGCCAGGAGCAGATAGCCAGCTAAACAGCAGGAAAGCACACACACATCAGCTGTACACGCACGCACGTATTCACCTTTTCTCAGGTGTCTCGGTGGCTCAGAGACACGTCGTGTGGTCAGAGTTTCGGCACATGATCGCACGCAGATGATGGCCACCGGATAGTACAAGAAATCAATCATCGCAGAAAAACGAGCTGAGCGAGAGAACGTGCACGAGCTAGGTAGCTAGCAGCTGTATTCTTGTATCTACCTTTTATATATGTATTGTTGCTTTGAGGTGGACTAATTGGTGGTTGTTCATGGATGCATGTGTACTTGTAGTATACATGTAGGAGGAACGTAATCAAAACATCCTTAGTGAAGTAATGAATGTATTTTCTTGCACTTGAAAGATGAACTAAGAAACACAATCCTGTAATCTTAGAAAAATCCCGTAATCTTAGGCCATCGGCTCTCTCAAGAGTCATTCAGAATTGTGGCACCATGGGCTCATTCTTCCCTTTGAGCAAGCACATATGTGAACCTCGTGTCGAAATCAATAGCGGCAAGCACATCTTGACTGGTGTAGTGCTTTCCCCCCGTATGCAGGCGATTCGGATTTCAGAACTTTAATAGTTATATGAGTACCATCAATTGCTCCAACACAATCCTAAAATGAAAAAAATATTAGGCCACGGTGCAATACAAACCTCGCATGGAGTACAAGTTAGAGTCGCTCACCTTCAAATACGGGAACCATTGGTAGCTTTCATGTATCTTACTTGCAGTTTGAGTTGATGGTGACTTGGACATCTCTTCTCTCAGCTCTCCAATAGCATACAACACTTGATGAAAATGCCGGGGATATTCTCTCCAAAGATCTCCTCCGTGTGATATGAATCACTCTAAATCACTCGTTATGTCCTAGAACATGAAGGGACAATGCCACTTGCTCTTCGGTACATGTGTGGATGCTGTCCTTAAGCAATCCCCTACCCCTTAATGTCTGCACAAGTTAGTTAAAAGGTGATATTCTCATCCATAGCATGGTGATAGCCTCTACATCATTGTTATTTTAGATGTAATTCATATTTGCTATCCTCTCTATGTCGTGATATATCATGAGGGTATATTTCACCGGCAGCCTGTTATCTCTAGGTTTTTAGTATCGGGTAGTATCCGTTTTCTTATCAGCAGTATCGTATCGTAGTATCATGATACTATGAGATTTTTGTTTTTAAATAAAATGCAAGAATATATAAATACATTTAAATTTAATTACTAATTTTAATGTTAAGCATATTTCATGTATTTTGTAGAGACATCCAAACTAATATCATATATATACTTCAAAACTACAACACAAATATGGACAGTTGACTACTTTGTTTCAATGTACAAACTCCTGTTTTATACTCGATATCCTCAAAAACAATGAAAGTTTTACTATTTAAATACCTAGTTCATTTTGGAATAGAAAACAATTTTACCCTTTTAGCTTGCCAAGCCATTGTGTCCTTGTTTTTACTAAAACATGGGATCGCCTTTGTATCGGGATACTAAAGATACTATGATACGTATCGTGATACGAGTAAGCTACTACTAGATTAAGATACCACCACGATACGTATCGTAGTAAATACATAAGATACTTCGATACGTATCGATTGTAAAAATACATAAGATACTACAATACGTATCGAGATACAACGATATGTATCAGGACACTACGATATGTATTGTTAGTATCGTAAAATCGTAAGATACTACGTATCAGAATACTTACAACCGCCCTACCATCCACTCTTCTCTGCATCATGCCTGAATAATAGCATCAGGCGAGGGAAACGGGCAAACATGCTCCTTATAATTTGGAATGGAGGTTCCGTTCCAAAATATAAGATGCTTTAGTTTTATGAAAAAGTGTATTTAGACCCCCTTTTATGTGTAGATTTATGTAGATTTGAAGTAAATCTACGCACTAAAAGGGGTCTAGATACACTTTTTTTACAAATCTAAAACATCGTACTCCCTCTGTTTTAAAATATAAGATGTTTTAGATTTGTGAATGAAGTGTATCTAGACCATTTTAGTGTTTAGGTTTATTCTAAATTTAGATGAACCTATATACTAAAAGGGACTAGATACACTTTATTCACAAAGCTAAAATATCCATATTTTAAAACGGAGGGAGTATATTTTAAAATGAAGGGAGTAGTACCGAACCCATTGGGATGTGCATGGGTCGACGTGAAAAGGAGCTCACATCGCAGTGATCCGTCGGGTCGGTCGATCACACTTCCATTAGGCGGATCGATCGAGTCATGCATGCATACACCCAGGGGGGACTCTCGTGCTTTCTCTATTTAATTTTGGATGGACATACATGCTGGCGATCGATCGAAAAGCGGAACAGGGCGATTTAATGGTCAAACGAAATCACACTGCTTGAAGCCCTCTCTATGTATAGCCTACAAATAGATATGCTATATATAGCTTGATTCGCCTCTAGTAGCCATGACGAAATCTACGGCTTTTCCGCTTTCGCGTACAGCTTTCCGCCGCATTGATCGGCAAGGAAAACTAAAAGCCAAAGTCGCAGCTGTTTGGTCGTTCAGGTGGCGCTAGTAGCTGCACGTTCGAGGTGTGAAAACCACCAGCTACCCTGGTCTCGTGAAAGTCTAGCTAGACTGGTAAGTTATTATGGTGCGTTATCATGGACTTTTTCTTTTGATTTGGTTATCGTGGACTTCTTCTCTTAGACTGGAAAATTAACAACCAGGAACGCGCGCATGGCCGCATGCATGCCATGGAGTGACCTTTATTTGACCGGACGACTGTTGCTTCTTCAGGAATCCATGAAGGAAGGAAGGCTTGGCGTGTGTGGTGGCCGGCTGATATATAATTAAGTTGACCGGCCGTGCGAGTGGTCCGGCGTCACTGTCGGGCGTCACACAGTCGTTCCACTTCCCAGCAGCAACTGAATCGTGAATCGTGATGATCGGTGTGCCTTGATCCGGCCGGATCTGGCATTTCGTCTGTATTCCTGTTTAAACATTTCTGCACTCCAACCTCTTCAGTAGTGGTATAAATACGAAACTATATTTTCAAGACGGATCTAGTAATGTAAATTGGTGCAATAGATGCTTTTACTTTTTCCCATGAAGCTGGTCGAGATTTAAAATATTTGGCTTAGTACAAAAGAAAAAGGTATATTTATTTGTGAACGGCGGAGGATGTATGTTCTAAACTTCTGATACGGCTTAATTTCTTTTACTATTAATTACTCCCTCCGTTCAGAAATATAATTCTAGCTTTGTGCAATAAATATATCTAGACATCTATTTAGTGTATAGGTTCAATCTAAATCTCAACGAACCTATACACTAAAAGGGGTCTAAATACATTCGATTTATAAAGCTAAAACGTCTTATATTTCTGAACGGAGGGGGTAGTACTACGTGGAGAGAAATTGTCACCTTGGACGGTAGGAGTACTATAGCAATCGGGTAAACGCTCGCACGGGTCTCGATCATCACCGACAATGATAATATTTCTACATAGTTTGTCATGTACCCGTGTTGTATATATGTATACCAGTTGTACCCCTGTAAACTCTCTATATATAATAATACCAGGCCGGCCATAGTCGACACGAGCCTTTTACCCTCCATACACGTTTGTTGACATGGTATCAGAGCAAACCTAATTTTCGCTTCCACCTACCCTACCGCCGCCGCCGCCATACAGCTGTCGCCGCCTAGATCGCCATGACTGCCTCTAGCCTCTCCTCCAACCTCTCCAGCACATCCACTGCCTCCTCCGCAAGGACGGTCCTCTCCGGCGTCTCGATGAGTTCCGGGAGCGCTGCTCGGGCGGTGATGGCGTCGCGAATCCCCGACGCCCCCATCGACCTGACGAACAAGTTCACCATGCGCCTTACGACGGATAACTACCTCTACTGGCGCACTCAAGTTAATCCAATCTTGAGGAGCAACCTGCTATTCGGCTTCGTCGACGGATCCCTACCCTATCCGGCCGAACAGCTCCAAGTCCCGGTGTCTGATGGCGTCGCCGCCTCCACCATGCCCAACCCCAAGTACTCGGCATGGCACCAGCAGGATCAGTCCATCCTCTCCGCCATCGTCTCCTCTCTCAGCGAGGGGGTCCTCAACATGGTCATGATGATCCCGACATCGCGGGAGGCGTGGGAGGCTCTGGAGGCCAGCTTTTCCTTGCAATCAACAACCCGGGTCATGGCGATCCGTACCCAGCTGTCCAAAGTCAAGAAGCACGACTACCCCAACGCCATTGCCTTCTTCAACAAGGTCAAGTCCCTAGCGGATGTTCTCTTGTCGATCGGATAGCCGCTCCATCCCGTGGAGTTCAATGCCTTCCTTCTCGCTGGCCTCGATAGTGACTATGATTCCCTCACTGATCGTGCCTCTGCTCGGTCGGTGCTCGGCCCTATGTCTATACGAGATGTCTACGCGCAACTCCTCAATATCGAGCAGCGTGTCGAGGCATGTCGCGCTGAGATCGGCACCGACATCCACTCTGCCAACTACACGTCTCACCTAGGCGGGGGACGTGCTCCTACGTACCAGCCCCTGCCACCGATGCCGCCTGCATAGTAGCCCGGACAAGGTTCCCCTGCCCCTGGTTGTCGCCCGCAGGGACCTACCGCACCGCCTCCTCCCGCGCGTCAGCAGGGACAGGGCGGTGGTCGCAATGCGGGTGGATAGGGAGGTGGTGGTGGATCTCGCCCGATATGCCAAATTTGCTCCAAGGTTGGCCATGTTGCATCCTGCTGCTTCAAGCAGTTGTAGAAAAACAATTTGGGAACCGGGAACCATGGTCGTAACATGGACCGTCAGCTCGCTGCTCTCAATGACGGTGTCGCTGCTTACCACGTCGGCTTCTCTACTCCTTCGTATCCAGTTGATCCATACTGGTATGCAGACACTGCAGCGACGCACCACTTCTCCAATGACCTCAACAACCTGAACATCAAGGTGCAATACCATGGCAAGGACACTGTCCAAACTACTAATGGTACATGTATGCGCATTACACATGTTGGCCAATCTATAATTTCTACACCTACACAACCACTACATCTCAAAAATATTCATCATGTATCATCCATTACTCGCAATCTCCTTTCCGTCAAGAGATTCACACATGATAATAATGTTTTTTTAATTCCATCCTTGGTATTTTCTTGTTAAGGACCGGGGCACTAGGGCGGTTCTACTTAGAGGGGGATGTCGCCGAGGTCTCTATAATCTTGATGTGTCTTCTATTAAGCAAGCCTTCAACAACGCCAAGGTGTCCCATGATCAGTGGCACTTGCATCTAGGACATCCAACCTCTCTACCAGTGGCACTTCCCTCTGTGTCAGTTAATAAAGTTGTAACTTTACCGTCAGATGCCTGTCAGCAAGACAAGAGTCATCAGTTACCTTTTTCAGCGTCTAGTCGTGTAGCTACCGCAGCCCTTGCGATTATTCATTCAGATGTTTGGGGTCCTGCTCAAACGTCAGTTAGTGGTTATCAGTTTTATGTGAGCTTTGTCAATAAATACAGTCGTTTTACATGGCTTTATCTTTTGAAACATAAATCTGATGTCTTTGCTATTTTTCTTCGGTTTCAACAACATGCTGAATGGTTACTCAATAAAAAAACTATCCATATTCAAAGTGACTGGGGTGGCGAGTATCTAAAGTTAAATAGATTATTTGCTGATATTGGTATCTCATATCGCGTCTCATGCCCACATACACATCATCAAAATTGTACAGCTGAACGCAAACACCATCATATTGTCGAGACCGGTCTTACCCTCCTAGCTCATGCGAGTGTCCCCTTTTGGTTTTGGAGTGATGCTTTCTCCACCACTTGCTTCCTTATCAATAGATTACCTAGTCGCGTTATAGACATGCAAACACCCCTCGAGCGTCTCCTAGGTGAAACACTTGATTACTCCTTTAAAATTTTGGGTTGTGCGTGTTGGCCACATCTTCGCCCATACAATAACTGTAAGATTCAGTTTCGCTCCAAACAGTGTGTTTTTCTTGGATATAGTTCTCTTCATAAAGGCTATAAGTGTTTGCATGTTCCTACTGATCGCATATATATATCCTGGGATGTTGTGTTCGATGAGAGGGTGTTGCCCTTTTCTCACACCGCTGTACCTTCCACCACACCATCCTCTCATGATACACCTCTACACCTTGACCAATTTGTTGATGCTGCATATACTCCCTTGATTTTGGCTAATCATCGTGCAGGTTCAGGATGTGGAGCACGTCTTGAATTACTTACGAGGAGCCAGCAACTACTCCACACGTTGATCGCGACGCTCACCTCGACGCTGATGTTGGTCTGCATGGGCATGCAGGTTCTGGCGGGATGGGCGTCTCCCACGACGCCGCGAGCTCGCCTGGGCCAGCCTCACCCCCAGCGCCTGGCTCCACGACCCGCTCGTCGGCCTTGTCTCCTGTCGAGGCGGCCCACTTGCCCGGCTCGGGCTCATCAACCAGTGCGGCGGATAGTTCTCCGTCGCCGTCTACATCGACCCCTATCGATGGGATACCATCGCCAGCGTCTCCTCGTATAACCATGCGTCTCCAGTGTGGTATTCGCCAGGAGAAAGTTTGGACCGATGGTACTATTGCTTGGAATGCCACGAAGTCGTCAGATCCTACCCTGCTGACTACCGAGCCGCGTGATTTTCATGCCGCTCTCTCGTCTCCTCACTGGTGCAATGCTATGGAGATCGAGTACTCCGCTCTTCAGAAAAATGAGACATGGCCCCTAGTTCTACCTCGATCAGGAGTGAACATCATTGATTGCAAATGGGTGTTTAAAATCAAGAGGCAAGATGACGGGTCCATTGACAGATACGCGCTATGGCCTTAACTATGAGGACACCTTCAGCCATGTGGTGAAGCCCATTACCATTCGTCTCCTACTATCGATGGCTCTTTCTCATGGATGGTATCTTCGTCAGCTTGATATTCAGAATGCGTTCTTACATGGGGTTCTCGAGGAGGAGGTCTTTATGCGACAGCCACCTGGTTTTGAGGATACTAGCTACCCTAGCCATTTGTGTCAGCTTTATAAGGCTCTCTACGGTCTCAATCAGGCTCCTCATACATGGCATGCCAGACTCAGTTCTGTACTTTCTGGTCTTGGTTTCACACCCTCTACAGCTGATACATTCTTGTTTATTCTACGACGGTCAGAAGTCACCCTCTACCGCCTGATTTATGTTGATGATATTATTGTGGTGAACTCGTCGTCTGCAGCTACTGATCATCTTATTTAGCAACTTAGCTCTTCATTTGCTCTCAGTCTTGGTCCACTCCATTATTTCCTTGGCATTGAGGTACATACTCCCCGTCGTGGTGACCTTCTTTTGAGTCAGCGTAAGTATGCCTCTGAGTTGTTGACTAAAGCTGGACTTCAAAAGTGTGCTCATGTAACTACTCCTATGGTTGCTTCTGAGATACTTTCAACTACTGATGGCACTCTCCTTTCGGTTGAGGACTCTACTCGTTACCGTAGTATTGTTGTTGGTCTGCAGTACCTCACTATGACACACCCAGATTTGTCCTTTGCAATCAACAAAGTGTGCCAGTTTCTTCATGCTCCTCGGTGTTCTAATTGGTCGGCGGTCAAGCGCATCCTCCGCTATGTGTAGGGCTTTGTCACATGGGCTGCTGTTGCGTCGCTTCTCTACTGCGCCGCTCTTGTCAGGTTTCTCTGATGCTGACTGGGTGGGTGATCCTAATGACCGCCGATCAATGGGGGATTTGCTATCTTTTATGGAGGAAATCTAGTGTCATGGAGTGCCAGAAAACATGCTACTGTTTCTCGTTCCAGTACAGAGTCTGAGTACAAGACACTTGCTAATGCTACTGCTGAGTTAATTTTGGTACAAGCCCTTCTTGGTGAACTTGGAGTGATTCAGAGAAGTCCACCTATTCTATAGTGCGACAATATCGGAGCTACATATCTTTCTGCCAACCTGATGTTTTATGCTCGAACTAAATATATCGATATTGATTTTCACTTTGTCCGGGAACGGGTTACTCAGAAGCTACTGGACATCAGGTTCACCTCCTCTAAGGATGAGTTAGCTGATATCTTCACCAAGCCGCTGCCACTGCCACTGTTTACTGCATGTAGGCGCAATCTCAACCTCTCCGAAGTTGAGATTGAGGGAGGGTGATAAACGTTATATTTGTATATAGTTTGTCACGTACCCGTATTATACTTGTATACCAGTTATACCCAGTAAACTATATATATAACCCGTATTATACTTGTATACCAGTTATACCCAGTAAACTATATATATAATGATACCAGGCCGGTCCTAGTCGACACGAGGCTTTTACCCTACGACACGAGGCTTTTACCCTACCATACACGGTTGTTAAGAGACAACACGTTTGTAATGACACCATGTATCGCATACTTTGTCTAATACAATGTTTCCCCATATGTATGACTATGATATGCGCGCGCGCACACAATTATGTGCGTCGCCTTCGCGCTCCGATGAAGGCACATGCACGCTATAGCTAGAGAGTGGGAGGACTAATTAAGCAAAAAAAACTCTATTAGGCACGTACAATGATTTTATCTGCAATACCACGTAAGATAATTGCTGAGTTGGAGGAGAGGGAGATAAAAAAAGACATATGTCTTCTCTTAGCCAAGAGATCATCTCTTAACACGATATGGCTCACCACATATTTATATCTGCGCTTATGATAAGACTAAAAAAAGACTCATTGTACATCCAGTTTAATCATCATATCTTGACTACATGGCATGTATAAAATAAGACTGTCTTATCAACCATTGTGGAACATGGCAGCGTCCTCGATCGGTGCAAGATAAAATTAAGCACAGATATGGATGATGAAAGCCGTGGTTGGGTGGAACACAGGTACACCTTTGTCGTTTGCTTAATTGGTTTCCATCCATCGCCCCAGGCCCCGTTTTCGTAGCGTCGTTAGTTGTCCGTGCTATCCTCACTAGCTTCCAAGTAACTGGGCCTTTTCTTCCAGAATGAAATTAACGGGGTAACATGTTAAGCGGAGAACCAACTTTTTTTTTTTTTTTTTTTTTTGCGAGTAAGCGGAGAACCATTAATGACGTTAGACGACAGTGAGGAACGTGCTTTGTACACCTAGCCTATTAGTAGACAGAGATAGACCGTAGGCCGGCTTGGCATCATGCATATGTGTCTCACTAAGTATTACTATTCTTTTAGTGGAAGTCATGTTAGGAATAAGCAACTTGTGCAACTTGTATTATCTGGGGGCCAAAGGCCACAATATATAGTACATCTGACTTGAGGTACAAGAAGATAAAAATACGGACTCCTAGACCAATACTAATACGGACCCCTAGACCAATACTAATACACCTTAACAAGTCAAATGTGTTCTCGATTTTTCCTCTAAAAAAATAGTCAATCTAGTTCTCGATCGTCCATAACAAGTCCTTTCGATGTAACCTCGATCGTCAATATATATTTTCTACTATAGCGCAAGATCGAACTGGTCCCGGTACGTACTGCCTAAGCATGACAAGTGCTTTAGCAATTAGCACCTTTCGGTTGCTCTCCTAACCAAACTTTGCTTAACCAGGTGGTGATGGACTCGTCACTACCGATCATGGGCGCGTACATGTAAGCTGCAAGGCTAAGCACATGAGTGAGACCTAGGCAGAACAGCTAAGGCTAAGATTCTTATTTATTAATAGTAGTAAGTACTCTCTAATACTAGTAGTATATTAAGATGGATCTGCGATTCGATCCTGCTGCGTGTCGATCAGCAGAATATCTTCAAGTGCGTGGCTGCGTCGAGGTACGTACGCTTAGTTGCCTGCAATTTTTATCGTGCTTCCGTACGGCTATCGCGTCGCGTGCATTCATCCGCATGTGGCCGTCGATCTCCATGGATGCATCATGATCTATACACACACACTGCTAAGATGCTTAATCTACCGAGTGCCAAGCATCATTTTCCACTATGCCCCGGTCCGTTTCTCTCTTCCATCGTCTTCGAAACAGGATGCGTCGTCTCTCAACTCCGATCCTAGTAGCTTGCCCGGCTGTGTTGACTATTAGTAATTACAGTACTGTCGTCCAAGCTAATCTACCTTAGCCCGTCTCTAGAGTCCAGTTAATTCTAGCCTCCACCGCCTTTTTTTTCGAAATGGAGGATGCGACCCCGGGCCTCTGCATCGAAAGGATGCATATATACGGCCTTTATTGCTTTATTAAAGATCGATCAACAAAGGAACTACAAAACATATACATCACCAAACCCAAAGCCACCACACAACACTTACACACTCGACAATGGAGTAAAATCGTGTCAACGGGCCTGTGCCCGGAAAGACAAACGAAGACACTCCACCAGCTAAGGACCGGGAACAATAGCATACCCTGAGGCGCCCTCTAGGCGAGACAAGAGCGTACATCCGGATTAGCTGACTCTTAGCGAGCACCTTGTGTGCACGCCATAGAAGCCGTCGCCGCCATCGAGCCTCTAAACAATCTTCGCGGTCAAGATCCGCATAAACTTCGTCGATCCTGCCGCCGACGCCACCACGGCGCCAAACGGCGACCCCCGCCCTAGGCGAGGCCATCATCACGTCTGCCGGCGAGACCCCGCTACACCACATCGCCGAGACCCTCCGCCATCGGCGCAGAAGATGGAACACCGCTCCACCAGTTGATCCCCTCCAGGCATCTCGGGCTCCAAAAACGATGCCCTCAAGAGGGTGAATGACACCGATGTGCCGCCATCGTCCGATCCGAAAAAATCCCAGATCTAGAGTTTCCCCAGAGCCTTAGGCATGACGCGTGATTCACAGCAACGATGCCATCGTCGGCTTCGACCGACAACGGAGCCCGGCTCTTGCCGGCCAACCACCTCGCCTCACCCGCACCGAAGCCAAGGGCCAGCGCAGGAGAGGGAGTTGTTTCCACATCGTCCTGCCACCGATCTGTCCAGAGAAGGACCTCCATGCCGTGCGCCACATCGCCGCTGCTCCAACGCGCCACCACCACCGGAGACCGGCGTACGCACCACGCCGAGGTTCCCAGCGGAAGCACCACACCCAAGCAGGGAGAAGATCGCCCGCGCCGATTTCCTTCCGCGAGGGGACGAGGAGGCCTCCCCCGCTGCCGGCAGCGACCAAGCTTTGCCCAGCTGCGCCCTGGGGCAGCGGGGGAGGAGGGGATAGAGGTGGGGAGGGACGGCGGCTGGCGGCTAGGGTTTCCCCCTCCCGTTGCATCGCGGGGGCGAGAGACCAATCATCTCGACTGCGTGCATATAGTATTCCCTTTGGCTGATGTGTTCACATAACTTAGTATACCTGCCAGCCAGGTGGATGATACCAATCATCGTCTTCAGAAACACGCACACACGCATGCACGTACAATGGATCTTTGTTCTATGCCAGGTGTTAGCATAAACCCTCTTTCCTCTCGACCGATGAACTATCTCCCTGTCTCTTAAATTCTTTAATTAACTATCTGGTGGTCAGCAGCAGATAGCCAGCGAAACAGAATGAAAGCACACATCATCAGCTGTCCGCATGTACACGTACGTATTCACCTTTTCTCAGGTGTCTCGGTGGCTCATGCCAGTTCTTTAAACCATAGGCATTGACGGGTTGTGTGTTCAGAGTTTATGCACATGATCGCACGCAGATGATGGTCACTGGATAGTACAAGAAATCAATCATCACACAAAAACGAGCTGAGCGAGAGAACGTGCACGAGCTAAGGTAGCTAGCAGATGTATGCATGCATGTGTCTATCTTTTATATATGTATTGTTCCTTTGAGTTGGATATAATTGGTGGTTGTTCGTGGATGCATTATGCATATGTACTAGTATTATACCAGAGAGATGATTTATCTGTTAGGAAATGGCGGGACTCCGATGTTTATTTTTCTTCATTTTTTAAAATGCATGCAAATTAATTAAATAAACAGGAAAAAGAGAAACCAATTTGCACAAAGCTAGTCACCCAAGGTTCGAATGCACGTAGTCTCTTCTTCTTGGCTCTGAGAATAAAACCCAGCCCAATTCCTCTTTGAATGCCCTATTCAACCTGACTACCTCATCTCCTCCCTTCATGTTTTTATTCCAAGTGGTGTTTTTATTAGCTTTGTATCTTTATTTATTTGATGATCATGCTGAATCCGTGTTTGTAGAAGAATTCTAGGGAATAACATTTCATATTTCAATTATTGTGAAATCAGGTAATTTTTTCTTTACTTATTTAAGAATCCAAAGGAGACAAGTCATGCATTACTTAATGAGGTCGTTATTTAATTTCCATTACAATAAGTTTAATTAGTATTGTATTTTGTGTTACGTTCGCCGTCTCTCCAACTTTAACAAAAGAAAAATTGAAAAGGGGATAGCCCCCGCCTCTTAAGAATTACCATCGCTTCCCCTCTTACATTTATGTCCTAAAACATGTATGAAGAACATAACCAAAACATCCATTTAAAACAATTCGTATTGAAGTAATGAATGTATTTTCTTGCATTCGAAAGAAGAACTCAAAAACACAAATCCCTTAATCTCTAGGAAAGCCCAAATTCACACAAGATTCTCCCAGTGCACCAGAAGTGGGGGTTAATTAATTACGTGACATAAGTCGAGAACCTTCCTAATTGATACATATGTCTATGAAGAGGGTCACACATGGGAGCTAGTTTTTGGATCTTTCAACCTTCCACCACACCTACATACATACATATATTAAGGCCACAAGCAAGTTTTTGAGGGATTATGACACTCCAAAGTGTGGTTTCGGCGATACCCTATCTTGTGCGCCTCAGGCGGTCTATCCCTCTGAAACCCCCTGAAGGATGGTTGACCAATGGACATTTATCTTGCTTTATGTTAGGTTAGATCTCAGGAACATGGAAAGTCAAGTTGGAGCCCTAATTCACACAAGATTTCTCCCGGTGCAACCACAAGTGGGGGATTTCTAGCCCACTATAAGTCCAGATCTTTCCTAAGTGATATCGCATGTGTGAGAAGTGGGCCACACCTAGGATCTGGGTTTTGGATCCTTCAACGTTCCACCAGACTTGCATAGATATATTATGGATGCATGCAAGTTTTTAGGGATTCTGACACTCAGAAGCAAGATTTTTGGAGATAATCTAGCATGTGGGGCCTGCACTGTCTACTCCGTTGAAATCCTCCGAACGACGATTAGCCGGTGGAATTTTTCTCTTGATTGGTGTTAGTTTAGGCCATATGAACATAGAGAGCCAAGTTGGATTCCTAGTTCACTCAAGATTCCCTCTGGTGCAACTGAAGTGTGTCTGGATTTGAATGTGGGGGAAAGTAAGAGAATAAAGTAGAAAAAATAACGATGGAATTGTAAAATGAATTATGGCCAATAAATTATAAGCAATCAACAAGGATTGGGGGTGGAGAAACATGGTTCCAGCTCCTAGCATACTCCATTTTAGTGACCTCCATTCATAGCTACACAAATCCGCAAAGATTGAAATGAGAACTACTCCCTCGTTCCGTCCTAGAATACATGGCGTATAAATTTAAACAAAAAAATCATACATAATTGATTAAAATGATTTCTCTAGTTTGGATCTGTCTGCGTCGCCTTTTGTCTCGGCCAGGACATAGCCAGTGCAAATCATCAATGGAAGTGTAGGGTGATATTAGCGGGAGATAGTGGCGACTCCATTTTTCAATTGTATTCTGCACATGCATAACCTTTGGCTCGATATGGCATCATATCATTTGCACAAGAGAGAAGGAAACAAAGATAGAAATATTGAGATAGAGAAACAAGTTTCCAACTCATAGAATATTTTAAAGACATTCATAACCACATAAATCCGCAAAAATTAATCTAGATTTGCTTCTCGTTTGGAGCTGTCTGGACCGGCAAGTCACTGGAAGGTATGGCCATATTTGCAGCAGGCAGCGGCGTTTTCCATTTTTAAACTGCATTCTGCACATGCGTAGGGTAGCAATATGGCATGATATCATTTGCATCCAATATATGTGGTGCAATACCTGATGCTGCGACAGTTCACTCCCCATACCGTACATCTAATGCAAAGATATGTTAAACAATAAATATTGTTTGGTCTCTCGCTCGTTTAAACGCTCGGTCAATCGGAAATCGAAGAATTTATATGAGCGAGGTAAATTGCAGGTCTAAGTACATATTTTGTACAGTGGAAAATATTTTCTTGGAAACAAAAGCTAAATTAAATTACTCAGATACACGGTTATATATATATGCTGATTGGGTGTGGTTTTTGGGTGTCGTTAATTACCATGGTCCAAATATGATGCTGACCTGACCTCAGGTTACTGAGGGTGGTAATATTCTTCCGTTAAATTTCTCCAGCTGCTCTGGGCGACTGATTAATAAGTTTTTTGTATTGTATTGGTTGTTGCCACTGTTACGAAAGTTCGTATGGATTTGTTCCGTGTCTTGGCTTGGCTAGTTGCTCGTGTTCGTTGCCAAGGAGCTATCACTTTCTTTTTACGGCCGGGGAAGCCAGCCAGCTAAAGCTGTACACCCCAGTGATGATGACTAAACAAACTGCAAGCAGTGAGCCTTGGTCTGAATCTGTGATTAAGTAGGATGCCACTAGCAGTTAGGCATGATTATTATATATGCTGTTAGCACACTATAGTGATTGTTGACTACTTTGGTCTTTGGGGAGGGTAAATTAAGCAGATAGGCGCGACTTATATTTTCTTAATCAGGGTTTAAGTAGGAGGCTGATGCCAAGCAGTCGGGCATCCCTATGTTTCTTAATTAGCACTGATGGATTTTGACTGTTTGTTTGTTTGTTTGGGGGTGTTGATAGTTAGGCATGACTTGGTGCGTGCGTGCCTACGTGGGTGGTGGGTTTGTTATTGGGGTGGATCAGGAGCACCGATGTAACGAGCAGATGAAAAATGAAGTGGATTAGGTGGTGCCGGGACGGGAATCGGATCCTACGGGAAGGTGTCGTACGGGAGACGACGCGCGCGCAACAGGGCAGCAGCTGTGCTTCAACAAAAGCAGCCAGCGAAGGAGAATCGACCATTCACCCTTGCCGCGTTGAGGACGTTCCTGTTCCAAAAAGAGTAGGCAGCTTTTTTTTTAAGGGGGAAGGGGCCCGCAGGCCCTAGAAGCTGTATTACTTGGTTGGCAGTTTTACATATATAGGACCCTTATAAACACAGAGACATGAAAGCAGTCCTGGAATATTACACGAAGGATCCTAACAGAAAAAATGAAAAAGCAACCAGGTCCTTCACTACCGCATCTTAGACTAGATCTCGAAGAACGGCAGCCGATGGCAACACCGGGGACTACGCCACTTGGTCTGTCGTCGTCGTGGAGCCCTGCCTTGAGACCGGAGAACCTCCGCATCGGCTTGTGCCCGGATGAAGAAGATGTTGTGGTGCCAGGCCCACACCACAGCACGGAGTGGCCACTGCTGGCCAGAAATCATGTCAGCACACACTGCCTTCTTGGATGAACTCCGCTACTGAGCTTCCGTCGCCATCCCCAGAACTCGTTCCTCAAGCTGCTCCATGCGCCTGTCGCCGCCGTGATGCCAAGACAGAGAAGAAGTCGAGGAACGGATCCGAACACTTGACTCGAACCGCCGCTGTAGTGATGAAGATGTGGAGCGACGTTCTTCCTCCTCACCTCCACGGCCGGCCAAGAAAAACGAAACGCCACACCTTGCGCCGCCTCGCTACTCCCCCTCCCGCTTCCACAGCCGGCCAGGAGAGGTTCAGAAGCGTAGCACCACCACGCAACACGACGACACCCGACTTTATTTGCGGAGACCGTGAGTCCTCCATCGCCGTCGTGCTCCGACCAGAGAAGCCACAACAATAGGCTGAAGAACCCAACGCTCTGAATCTTGCCTCTCAGATCAAGAGTCCAGCTCCAAGACTCCACTAAGGGAAAACACCTACGCCTAAAACTACCAGCGACACCTCCCCTAAGCCATCCCTCGCCGGCAGCGCCGACAAGAGTGGCCTCGGTTTGGGACGGATCTTCACTGGAGGGCTTCAAGTACTGTAGCTGGAGGAGGGGGAGACGGGAGGAGGGAGAGGAAGCCCAGTAGGTAGCTTTTCGTGTGCCCCCGTAAGACACCGTGAAACCGACCGAGTTAAAAATTAATCGTCAATTTTTCATTTTGAGCAAAACAAACTTACCCGGGTAGATCCCTTATAACCATCCCGGTCTGAATTTTTTGGCGCCCCGACAAATCCTCTCGGCGTTGCTATATGCCCTGTTTCCTCGGCGGAACCTAGGGTGCTTTTTTTGGCGCCTCGACAAATCCTCTCAGCGTTGCTATATGCCCTGTTTCCTCGGTGGAACCTAGGGTACCCCGCTTTGTGCTGAAAACTTGGCACGCTGAAACCACCACCCTCACACCCCCTCGTGCTTCCACTGAACTACAGCTGCCGTCTTCGACCGCTACTAGCCATCCCCACCACAGTTGACCTCCCCACCACCCGCATCTTCGATCCTGCACCGGTGGAAGGTTAGGTCTAACATTTCGATAGATTCCCCTTTGCCGACATGGGCTACCGAGGTTGCCTCCATGGATGTGTCGATGGTGTCCGATTGGGCTTCGTCGTCGACCTTGGCGGGTTGATTTGGCTACCCCAGGACCGCAACTGCCTCTCCTCCGACAATCTCCAAGGGGGGACCAAATCGAGCGGCGCAGGTCACCGAGGTCACCGCAACTAGCCTCTATAGATGAGGTTTGACTTCGATTCATCCCTTGCGTTTGGTTCATCTTGTCCCCTCGCTTAGAATTGAATTTTTGGAATTTATAGATGACCCCGAGTGAGAGATTTTTCTTTGAGAATTCCTCGACGTCATTCGATGATTCAGATATTGAAGACTTGACTTTCGACATTTATAGTAAGCAAATGATCACCATCATCGCCGTGAAAGAGCTCGAGGATAAAAAGAAGTCACAACAGCGAGGCTCGAGGGACAGGTGTCTTTGCATTCCTTGAGACCGCTCGCTCGGCCACAACATGCTCATGCAAGACTATTCGCCGAGGTACCCACATATCCGGCCCATCTCTTCCGTAGGCGGTGCCATGTGCATAGCGATTTGTTTGTGAAAATAGCAGAAGCGCGAGGCTAATTCTCGTTTTTCACTCACCAGAGAAATGTTGCAGGGCTAATGGTATTTAGCGCCTAAAATTTTGGTGGCTATGCGAGTGATTGCACATGGAATTTCCGTGGATTATACCGATGCGGACACAACACTTGAGTGTGTGCGGAGGTTCCCAAAGGTCATGATCCGTATCTATCGGTGGTGTTAAACATGTATTTATCCTAGGTCTTGGTCCTTTTTGGATAAGAAATCCCTAAGCAACATCATGACATGTTGTATCATTCCCCACAACATGATCATAGAAGATGAGGGGACCTTAAACTTAGAGTTCTTTTTTTGACAATGTTGGCGGTTGAGTGAGGCCACAACGCAATCCCGATCGCATGTGGCAATCCCGATCGCAATCAAGCTTTTCTTGAGACTTGCCCGGAGATTGAAAACTCGTGCACGCACGACCACCGGCTTCAAAAAGACACCATCAAGCACTATTGGTAGCGGCATGGACGATGAATACCCCCCCCCCCCCCCTCTTTTATTCATTGAGTTAAACTACTTATTTGTCCTAGGAACCATTTGTTATTTGTTTAATTATTTTATTTAAACAATTATTGTTGTAATTTGATTATTGGATGTTTTTTTTGTTTTATGTGATGGTTTAGACATCCATTAATTTGATCTATATTGTTGTCATATAAATTTTCTATGAAGAAATTATTAAAATCTGAATTGTGATTTACGATCTTAGTTCCCACCCTGATCATCATGGCTAATATTTTTTAAATAATACATTTTATTTAGTTATTTTAAATTTGAAAACGTGAATTTTAGAATTTACAAAAATAACGATTGTTGGTGTAGCTGAAACCGATTGGGTCAGTCGGTGTGGCCAAAACCGATAAACGTAGCCGGTGTCAGCCACACTTAATATGACAAACCAACTGGAACGTCGCATGCAGGTCGCTGCATCATGAACCGTCGGCCGATCACGCTTTCGATCACACGTAGTGCGTACTACTTTACATACATTGTGGGGTGATGTCGGATAGATATGAATCGCGCTCCTCCCGTTGCACATGCACGCGAGGAGAAGGGGACGGTTTAGGGGTCAAACCAAACCAAATCACGCTGCATGCTAGTAGCTCTACACGTACAGTAATGTCGAGTCTAGAGATGTACACGTACACTTGACTCCAACCGCCGCTGGAGTGATGAAGATGTGGAGCGACGTTCTTCCTCCTCGCCTTCATGGCCGGCCAAGAAAAAGAAACGCAATACCTTGCGCCGCCTCGCCACTCCCCCCTCCCTGCTTCCATAGCCGGCCAGGAGAGGTTCAGAAGCGCAGCACCACTACGCAACACGACGAACCCGACTTTATTTGCGGAGACCGTCAGTCCTCCATCGCCGCCGTTCTCCGACCAGAGAAGCCACAACAGTAGGCTGAAGAACCCAACGCCTTGAATCTTGCCGCTCAGATCCAAAGTCCAGCTCCAAGACTCCACTAAGGGAAAACACCTACACCTAAAACTACCAGCGGCACCTCCCCTAAGCCATCCCTTGCCGGCAGCGCCGACAAGAGTGGCCTCGGTTTGGGGCGGATCTCCAAGTACTGTAGGTGGAGGAGGGGGAGACGGGGGAAGGGAGAGGAAGCCGAGTAGGTAGCTTTTCGTGTGCCCCCGTAAGACACCGTGAAACCGACCGAGGTAAAAATTAATCATCAATTTTTGGTTTTGAGCAAAACAAACTTACCCGGATAGATCCCTTATAACCGTCCCGGTCTAAATTTTTTTGGCGCCCCGAGAAATCCTCTCAGCATTGCTATATGGCCAGTTTCCTCAGCCGAACCTAGGGTACCCTGCTTCGTGCTGAAAACTTGGCGCGCTGAAAGCACCACCCTCACACCCCTCTCGCGCTGCCACTGAACTACCGCCGCCGTCTTCGACCGCTACTAGCCATCCCCCACCACAACTGACCTCCCCACCACCCGCATCTTCGATCATGCACTGGTGGAAGGTCAGGTCTAACATTTCGACAGATTCCCCTTTGCCGACGTGGGCTGCTGAGGTTGCCTCCACGGATGTGTCGATGGTGTCCGATTGGGCTTGGTCGTCGACCTTAGCGGGTTGATTTGGCTGCCCCGGGACCGCAACTGCCTCTCCTCCGACAATCTCCAAGGGGGGACCAAACCGAGGTCACCGCAACTAGCCTCTATAGATAAGGTTTGACTTCGATTCATCCCATGCATTTGGTTCATCTTGTCCCCTCGCTTAGAATTGAATTTTTGGAATTTATAGATGACCCCGAGTGAGAGATTTTTCTTTGAGAATTCCTCGATGTCATCCGATGATTCGGATATTGAAGACTTGCTTTTCGATGTTGATATTAAGCAAACGATCACCATCCTCGCCGTGAAAGAGCTCGAGGATAAAAAGAAGTCACAACAGCGAGGCTCGATGGACGGATGTATTTGGATTCCACGAAACCGCTCGCTCGGCCACAACATGCTCATGCAAGACTATTCGCCGAGGTACCCACATATCCGTCCCATCCCTTCCGTAGGCGGTGCCGTGTGCAGCGATTTGTTTGTGAAAATAGCAGAAGCGCTCGAGGCTAATTCTCGTTTTTTCACTCACCAGAGAAATGTTGCAGGGCTAATGGTATTTAGCGCCTAAAATTTTGGCGGCTATGCGAGTGATCGCACATGGAATTTCCGTGTATTATACCGATGCAGACACAACACTTGAGTGTGTGCGGAGGTTCCCAAAGGTCATGATCCGTATCTATTGGTGGTGTTAAACATGTATTTGTCCTGGGTCTTGGTCCTTTTTGGGATAAGAAATCCCTAAGCAAGATCATGACATGTTGTATCATTCCCCACAACATGATCATAGAAGATGAGAGGGCCCTAAACTTAGAGTTCTTTTTTTGACAATATTGGCAGTCGAGTAAGGCCACAACGCAATCCCGATCGCAATCAAGCTTTTCTTGAGACTTACCGGGAGATTGAAAACTCATGCACGCATGACCAGCTTCAAAAAGACACCATCAAGCACCATTGGTAGCGGCATGGACGATGAACATCCATTAACTTGATTTATGTTGTTGTCATATAAACTTTCTGCGAAGAAATTATTAAAATCTGAATTGTGATTTACAGTCTTAGTTCCCACCCTGATCATCATGGCTAATATTTTTTATATAATACGTTTTATTTATTTATTTTAAATTTTAATACGCGAATTTTAGAATTTGCAAAAATAGCACAGTGTGGGTGAAACCGAGTGGGTTCAGTCGGTGTCAGCCACACCTGACGGGACCTTCACATGCAAGTCGGTGCATCATGAACCGTCGGCCAATCGCGCTTTCAATCACATGTACGTACTTTACCTACATTGGAGGGGGTGACGTCGGATCGATATCGATCGCGCTCCTCCCGTTGCACATGCAGGCGGGGGAAGGGGACGGGGACGGGACGGTTTTGGGGGTCAAACCAAACCAAATCACGCTGCATGCTAGCTCTACACATACAGTAATGTCGAGTCTAGAGATGTGCTTTGATGATTCGCCTAGCAATGACGCACGACATCTTTGGCTTTCCCGGCTGCTCCACGATCTCCACGACAAACAGTGTTTCAACAGCGAAAAGTCGATTGAAAGCCGAGGTCACGGCCACTTGCTTGGTCGTTCAACGGTGGCTCTGTTACGGTGTGAAAGGCTAACTGAATACAGCTGGCTCAGACGGATCGGTAGAGACTAGGATTGCGAAGCGGCAACCCGCAAGAGCCGCAAAAGAAAAATTTAGTGGAAATTAGAAAATTTTGATGAAAAGTTTTGAACTAATAATAAATTTTGTCTACGAAGCGGGACGGTTCGGACGCCGCTTTGCAACCCTAGTAGAGACCCACGGAGTCAATCGGTTCCTCGTCGTGACATAGGTCATATAGCATATAAGTAGCTTTGACCGAACCATCACCTCCTCGGAAATCCCGGGGAAGGAGGGATTTGAGTTTGACGTGGCATCTGCTAATTAAGTTGACCGTGCGCGTGCCTGGTTTTGGTGTCTCTATCATGTGTTACGTGGATCGAGTTCCTTGCTCCCACTCTAACCAAGTAGTAGGAGGAGCCACGCGAACCGGTACAGCCGTACTTAGGGCCTTGGAGACGTGGCGGACCACGGCCTCTTGCCGGCGGAAGATCTCAGTGTTTCGTCTAGACTGTTTTCAGTGTCTTTTTCAGGATGTTGAGGCGGCGGCTACGTCCTGAAGTCAGAATAAGGTCCTCCTCGTCCTATCCTCGCTCTGTTGGTGTATCTAGCATCGGCGGAGGGCGCGCGGAGTCATGTGTCCGACAGATTCCTCGGAATTCGGTCGTTTTTCGTATCCGTCGGTATGGCTTGAGGTCAGTCTCTTCCGATCTACGTTTGTCGTCTTCGGCGATGGTTGCTGCTCTGGTATGCTGGTCCTTTGGGACCTTAGCACGACGACTTTCCGTTCGTCTACTACAACAAGCTCTATTACGACAAGCTTTGCCCGGCTCCGGTGATGGAGGGGCGAGGACGGCGGCGCGCCTTCGGCTCGTGTCAGTGTTTGTAGTTGTCGCTAGGTGGTCCATTGACCTATTTGTAATTTTTATTACTTTAGGACTCTTTGTACTGCTGTTGATGATTATTAATAGATCGGTGGAATTTCGCAAAAAAAAATAACAACCAGCAACGGGTTAATTAGTTAATTATAATAATATAAGTTTTACTATGGTTGGCTATTTTAGGAACCGTCCAACCAAGCTAATTCAACAGTGGAAAAAAAAAAGTAGTACTAGAGGGAAGTAGTGGGAAGTACCGGAAATGCTGATTTATTTTATGTATTAAAAGGGTGGACATGTCCCATGGCCCCACCCGTCATCCTCAGATTTCATCCCCTGCACCTCATTCGTCCGGCCGACCTGCCTCCTTCCGCCACACCTTCTCCACCGACCTGCACCGCCGTCAAAGATGCACCACATCCCCACCGACCTACTCCAGCGACAACCTTCTCCAGGCGCTCAAGCCCGAGCTCCATCTCCAAGGGTGCAAGTTTAGGTTAAGGTAGCAGCATGGCAATGGCTCATGGCCTCATGTTCAGGTTCAGGTGGCAATGGCGTATGTTCAGGTCCAGGCTGGCAGCTCCTTCTGGCGGCTTCCTGCAGGAGGCTGGTGGTGGAGTCAGGCGGGCTGGGGCGCCGTCCTGCAGTCTGGCGGTGGCGGAGTCCGGCGACCCGGGGCTGCGATGACTAAATATGGAGTTTTTTTTTTTAGAAGGGTCTGCTTTATGTGGTGCGCCCGGGGAGCGGCGACAACAACATCGTGGCATGGAGCAGATGATCGCTGCGCGGAGCAAGATCATGCTACTAGCGGGAGGCCGGTCGTGCAGGTTGGGACGGTTACCATAATAACCTTGGTTAGGCTAATCTGTTACCTGTAATTAACAGGTCTCATCTCTCGGCAATCCCCACCTCTTCTTCAACAGGTAGCGTCTCTAAACCAGATTAGTCTTTAGGTACGCCTCTCTCGCACCCCTCTCCCGCACCCGTGCGGCGGCGCCGCGCCGCGCCGGGCGGGCCTCCCTCCTCCCCGGCCGACCTCCCCCTCGTGAATCTCCCGTCCGGGACTTCGCCGGGCAAAGATCTGGCGGCGTGGCGGCGGCGGCGGTGACCCTAGCCATGATCTGGCGTGGCGGCGGTGGCGTGCGCGCCCGTGCTGGTTCGGCGGTGGCGTCGTGGCTGGCGGCGGCTGGGGGTCCTTGGCCCAGATGGCTGCACACGGCGGCGGGAATCCGTGACTTTGGGCCGAGATCTATTCCGTTCGTCGCCGACGCCGGCGCCCAGGATCTCCGGGTCATTATCGCGAGGCTAGGGCGCTTGGGGCTGCTGCCCCTGGCATGGTGGTGGTGACTTCCTTCTCCGTCGGAGTGGTCAGCCAGGCGATCTTGCCGCTATGCGGCAGATCCTGCTAGTTTCCGGCGGGTAGCGTGGGGGCTGCTGGCTCGGTTTCAATAAAGGGGGTGGTCCTCGGATCTCTCTCGCATCAAGACGAAGATCTACTTGATGCGTGTCTCCATGGATCTGGCCGGAGTGTATGGAAAGGCTCCGCTGGCGAACTCCCATGGGCGCATATGCCTGGAGTTTGCTGGATCGAAAGTAATTCGGTCATGCGCACCTGTGTTTTTTGCTGGCCGTTTGGTTTCAGTGGGAGCGTGGTGAAGATCTGCTACCTGTTACCATCGTGCGACATGTCTTTGACGATACACATGGTGAAGTCAGATATGGAGAATGTCATGAAGGCAGAGACATGTGAGCGAGCTATGGTGGATTGAGTCTATATGGCGATGAGGATCTGGCTTGGTTATCTGTGACTCGCAGCAGCCTCTATTAGAGGGGGCGACATCACAAGAGGAGTTCGCAGTCTTACCTTGCAAGGTGAAAACCCAAGGTCTGGCCTTCATTGGTTGTGCCTCGCAATGGCCTTGCAGAAGGCATTGCTTTGCGAGCGAGGACTTTCTGCAGGGTGAAAACCTAGATCTTTGATCGGACGATGACAGCGTTTGTGCACTGTTTCGTTCTTGGAGGCGTCGCTTTTGGAGGGGTTGGACTTCTGGTGTTGTTCTGGTGGTGGTAGTGTCGCTGCTGCTGAGGATCGAATTCCTGTAGCGGGACTTTTCTTTTTTGTTATTCTTCTTTTTTTCGGCTGTGTGCATACGTATTGCCATTAGGGTATGCGTTGTTACAGAGGCTGCGTGTAATTGGTATCCGTGTGATATTAATATATGCTCATTTCTATAAAAAAACAGGTCTCATCTCTCAGATCAGACGGATAGAATAATTCCACCAGAAGTACTGGGACGTACTCAGAAGTATTCGCCAATCACCATAACACAGCTCCAATAATAATCAGAAGCTCGCACCGGTTAGGTCTTGCCAATTCGCCACGTCATGCATGCATGTTTTAATTCTGTTTAAACTTGTACTCCTACCTATTCTGATGGCTCACTGAGGAGTATGTACTTACATGGAGAGCGGTTATACACCGTCGTACTAACATGGTTTAGTCTTCACGACTCCGTGTCAACCATACAGTTAGTAATAACCCGCGGTAAAAGCACGTGGCCTCGATTAATTATTACCACCGACAAGCTACACACGTTGCTAATAATGAAACGATTTATCCTACTCTTTTGTCTATAAAGTTCCCCGATATCGAGCCAGCAATCCACGCACGTGCATAATACAATTCAAATAATCTCTATAGTGTGTGTGTTGTGCCCTAACCACCATTTGATTAGAGTAATTAACCAGCTAGCTAGAGTGTGATATACTGATAATCAAACAAAAGCCTAGCGCGTGTGATGGAACATGGCGCCCTCCTCGGTGAAAGAAGATCCTGCAGTTAGTCTAGAACAAAGCTGTGCTTAGTGGGAACACAAGAAAGCCGTTGCCATCTTGCTTTGGTCTCTATCGATCGTTGTCATTCGCTTTGTTTTGGTTTGGCCTTGTTTATCGTTGTTGTGCTATGCCTACTTGGATTCAAAAGGTTTTCTTAGACAACCCACTTGGTAATTCTGATCAATGATTGATAAAAAGAATGTATTCGAATGATGTCGTGTTGATTGCAATCCTGTTTCTAAGGGATGTTGTTCGTGTGTATCCTTTTTATTTCTATTATTATAACCATCATATGTCCTACAATATAGAACGGTTGTGCACATTAGTGTTGATTTAAATACCAGGGGCCTCAGCTTCCATTTTGGAGAAAAATATGGTGTGCCACATTGACATAAATATATTCATGGCTAATTCGATTAACCTAGATAAACCAAAGCATCCAAACATCCTAGAGTATCTTAAACTGAGCCGGCGAAACAGTATTAACCAACCGGTACCAGATGCTGAGCTGATCTATAGCGCAAGAGTATGTATTGCTTGTTATGAACTCGGTCTCAATTAACCCGGTACAGCTTAGATGCTAAAAAAAATCGATTTGAAAATGTGGGCACAAAATGTATCTTCCTCCTAAAATCTGGAACCCCGATTGGACCTTATTAAACAGACATAAGAGGGATCCAATTTTGAATAGCTAATTATTGCAAATTGAACCAAAAATTCTTCATTATGAGTCTAAACATTGGCTCTGTCTTCCAAATTTCTGAAAGATTTGATTAAAATTGGTTTTGCTATTTGGAATTGGTGATAGGTAGTACATGTTATTTTCGTGACTTCCACTTATAATCAAATTGATAAGAGCAAATTTCACATTTTAACCCTAAACCGTAACCCATATTACTCCATTTAGAGAAAATTCCACCTGGATACCCATTCTACTCCCTCCGATCCATATTACTTGTCGCAGAAATAGATGTATCTAGACATGTTTTAGTATTAGATACATCCAATCTAGTGATAATTAATATGGATCAGAGGGAGTAATACTTTTTCATATGGATTTACTTTATTTTAGCATTTTGCTCGTTGTCTTAGATACTACCGACATGTTAGGTTTAACGCGACAACAAGAGGTAGAGCTCGTAGGTAGTTACCGGCAATCATATGTCCGAGTTTCTCGTCTTCATTTTTATTTATTACTCATAGTTCTTCTGATACTCTTGAATCTCGAATTCTCGATCACCACCTCACACCCTTGCACAATGGCAAAATCCCGAGGAAGAGGGTCCATACTTTCTTAAATATGGTATGTAATCTGGATGAATTTTCATCAGATGGATAATTTCTATCAGAAATGCACAACTAGAAGTTAAAAAGCAGAGTTCACTATTTTTTTAAATAAGAACTTGGACGAAAGGCAACGAGGGTCGGTTTACACATCAAGCCTCGGCTACACCGCGTACATGCTTTCCCAGTAGCCAGTAGTACTACCTAGCTTGACAAGTGCTTTATATGAGCACCTTTCGGTTCCTCAGTAAACAAAGGTTGCTTAACCAGGTGGTGATGAATCAATCGGCCGATCATGCCCACATGTGCACGAGTAGCTAGCATAACAACCAAGGCTAAGGTTTTTGTTTAAGATGGGATCCGCGAATCTGATTCTCCGTGTGTACCTTCATCGAAAATTATCAAAAGGGGCCAGCTAGGGCCTTTGTACACGGAAGAGGTTTACGTGGCCTGCAATTTAATTTTATCGCCGCGCGCCTCGTACGGCTGCATGTGAGGTTGGTGCGATTAGGGTAAGATTGTGTGACTTATATTAGCTGGGGTGTAAATATTGCTGGAAGGGCAAGCTTTTATCTTATGTTGATCGTTTGGTCCTAGTCAATTCTGTTCTGACAAGTTTACCTATGTTTATGCTTTCGTTTCTGGAAATTCCGAAGGGTGTAAGGAAGCGTTTGGATTTTTATAGGTCTCGCTTTTTTTGGCAAAGTGATGAAAATAAAAGAAAGTATAGATTAACAAAGTGGAATATAATTTGTAGGCCGAAAGATCAAGGAGGGCTAGGAATTGAGGTTCTAGAAATTAAGAATAAATGTTTATTAAGTAAGTGGCTTTTCAATTTATTATCTGAAGAAGGAGTGTGGCAAGAACTTCTTCATAATAAGTATTTAGGTCAAAAAACTTTGTCTGAAGTGCATGCAAAACCAACGGATTCTCCATTTTGGAAGGGCCTGATGCAGGTAAAGCATGAGTTCTTTGCTAGAGGGCATTTCGTGGTTGGGAATGGTTTAAGTACTAGGTTTTGGGAGGATAAATGGTTGGGAGATTCCCCTTTAGCACAACAATATCCATCTCTTTACAACATTATACAACAGAAAAATGATACCGTAGCACATGTGTTAACCCAAGTACCCCTAAATATCGGGTTTAAGCGAGTACTAACCGGTAATAGATGGAATGTTTGGCTAAACCTATGTCAAAGACTCATGATGGTTCAGTTATCAATGGATCATGATAAGTTTATGTGGAACTTGACATCATCTGGGGTATTTTCAGTAAAATCTATGTATGAAGACCTAATGAATGATCATACGGTGTTTCTGCGGAAATATCTTTGGCAATTAAAAATTTCACTGAAGATTAAGATTTTTATGTGGTTCCGCAATAATAGGATTCTTCTTACAAAAGACAATCTTATAAAGCGTAAATGGAAAGGGTGTACAAAATGTTTTTTCTGTGGGTTCCAGGAAACAATAGAGCATTTGTTTATATCCTGTCCTTTTGCTCGTCTTTTGTGGCGTATTATTCACTTCGCATATGACTTACGCCCTCCTGCTAATGTAACAGATATGTTTGGAAACTGGTAAATGGTTTTGATAAATCATCTAAATCTAGAGTTCGCATTGGTGTCTCAGCCTTATGTTGGTCTATCTGGAGATGTAGAAATGATATCATTTTTAACAGATCAAAAACTTTCAATCTTTTGCAGGTTTTACATATGGTGGCCTATTGGGTGCAGCTATGGGCACTCCTATCGCCGCAACACCAGCGGGATATTATGGCTACTGGGTGCAACCATCTCTTGATAGTCGCTGGGCACATCTTCAGCCAATCTGGTTGGCTACGTTTTAATAGACTGAAGAATGATGCTTAGTCTTTTGTTTCATATTTTTCGCTGGTTGATCTTTATCTCGACCTTATGTGATCGCTGAACTTGTAATACTTTGGGATTATGTGTTTTAATAAAAGGGCTGTGTGCATCAACCGATGCAGAGGCCGGGTTTTATTCCCCTTTTCGAAAAAAAATATTAGTTGAGGTGTACATCATGATTCTCTGGCAAATGTGGTCATTGCTAGAATTAAAGACGAAGCAAGAGCGTGGTGTTTAGCTGGGGTAAAAATTTTGAGCAATATAGTACCCGGAGAATAGACCTTTTATAAAGTCCTAGGGATTGTCCTAAGCATGATGTTGTTCCTAAAACCTCTTTTTAATTAATGAAAATAGCAAATCTCTTGGCTTGTTTCAAAAAAAGAAAAAGATTCTATGACTCTGGTAAGGGTGGTTTCGAGCCGCTGACATGTGTATGCCCTCACATAGCGGACTCACATGTCAGTGACCGAGAGCCATCCGGCTGCTTATGTTCCGTACCCTAACTAATCTCTCAAAAAAAAACTAATCTGCTGATGACGTGTCATCTAGTTGCTTGGGACGTACAGGATAGAAGATGCACCTTTGCTTTCACTGTTCACGTAGTAGTCTAGTGAATATTGTACGTCTAGCTGTTCCTTTGCGCACATGCATGCATGTGTCAGGCAGGAACTAGTTGAAACATCAGATGAGATTATGCCGGGCTGCGCCTACTAATCCTAATCCAGGTGCTCTGAATATAGTCCTGGACTCTTGGTATACATTAATCGTGCCCTGGGTTTTGGAACTAGTTGCAGAGTGAGACAATCACATTTTACACTCACTGACATGTGTAATGTATACACAGCTACCTAGCCTTTCACTGTGACAAGGCACCGCGCATGCAATAAGTTTCTGTACGGCCACAAAGCTGACACAGTTGCTAAGAGGAAGGGCAATATAGCCAGCTGTTGGCTATAAAACAAATGCCATGTCATCTATAGCCAACTTAGAGCAAACATGTATAATAGTGAGCTGCAAAAATATATTATTTTAGCATTACATGGCCACCTTTCACTATCGTAAAGTGTCTATGAGCACGTGCTAGAGCTGGCTTTGCATGAGAGCCCACCCTTCTCTCGTCTCTTCTCTCTTTTCCAACTAGGCAAGAAAATATTATTTTAATCCTTATAGCCAGCTGACTAGAACTTATTGTACTTGCTCTAAACGAGTTCAGTCTGTTAGACGCCTAGTGTTCTACTCCATCCATTTTAAAATATAAGATGTTTTAGTTTGTGAATGTACTGTATTTAGACACTATTTAGTGTGTAGATTCTGCGTGATTCTCTTCGAACTACACACTAGAAGGAGTCTAGATACATTATCTTCGTAAAGCTGAAACATCTTATATTATGAAATGGAGGGAGTACAACCGTCTTTTGCAGATTTCTAGAGTACGTTCATATCTAGTGATATTAATTAGCCTCTAAATTAATGATGCCATGTTACTGTTCCTTAAAATTAAATTTTGAAGTTTCTAATTATGAATGTTATAATATGTACTCTGTCCACAATAGCTAGAATTTTTAGAACCAAACCTGAAAAACACACATAAAAGGGATCCAATTTTGAATAGCTGATTGGGACTTGATAAAAGATGTTCGCCTTGGAAGTACAGTACGTCCATTGCGCACATGCATGCACGTGTCAGATTACGCCGGACTGCCTCTAATCCTTGTTAATCCTAAGCATAGTCCAGGACTCCAGGTGGTCCGAATATAGTACGCACGGTACTTCAATTATTCGTGCCCTGGTTTTTGGCTCGAGTTGCAGAGTGAGACAAGCACTGACATGTGTATGTACAAATGTACACACAGCTGCCTAGCCTTTCACCGTGACAGGTACCGCACGCAATAAGTTTCTGTACATACACAAAGCTGACATAGTTGATCACCTTGCGACCTAACCTAAACGAGTTCAGTCAGTTAGGCGCCTAGGGTTCTACAACCTTCTTTTGCAGATATTTCTTGGAGTATCTAGTGACACGAGCCTCTAAATGAAACTACCATGGTACCATTCCTCAAAATTATATTTTCGGATTTATAAAAAAATAAGAAAAACATGAATGTTATATGTACTATGTTCACAATCATCAGTACATTTTCAGAACCAAATTTGGGACACCCGGAGAGAAACGACAAATTAACTTGTGAATACGTGGTTTTGTTTTTTGTGACACTATTCATGTTGGATTTGTCATTTTTGTTTCTCTCTACATGCTTTTCAAATTTGCTACTTATAATTTCAAGGATTTTTTTTGAGGTATAATTTTAAGGATTTTATACACATATCTTGTGAACACTCACAATTATTTTGGATTTTTTTTAGAAATGTTCTCGGCGTGCCCTATCTACCCACCGGCTGCGTGCATGTTCTGAGTTCCGTGACTGGTCTGTGCAACGAACCTAATTAAGCAAGCGGTAGATGCCTGATACCAACCATCAAATAGTAGTGCAATCACTTTGTTTTAGATATGTCATGTATAACACGCATGCACGCATGCACGTATGGTTGATCTTTGTTGGGTGATGCCAGGTGTTAGCACAAACCTCTTCCTCACCTGGCTACATCTTATAAAATACGAAAAGAGAAAGGGAACTACCCTGATGATTAGGAGTAGCTGCCAGCCAGTTAAATTAAACAATGGCTATAGAAAAGCACACATGCACGTACACAACTACACATACTCACCTTGTCGTCAGGTGTCACCAAGGCTCGACCATGCCATCTAGTATTGTGTGGCAAGAGTCTCGATATACAGTATCACGCAGATATCATCATGCATATCAATCATCGGAGAAGGTGTTTTCGCAAAAAAAAAAAAAAAAAAAATCATCGGGGAAGGAACGGGACGGCGCCGATAGGAACATGCATGAATGGAACCTGCAGCCAGCTAGGCACCGTGTATATATATCTCGATCGTATGTACTACTACTACGTAGGAGTATTATTATTCCTTTGCGTCGGACGTACGGGTATGTACGTGGCTGTCTCTCTCCAATGGATGGACGGTTGTGTGCTGGAACGTGTTATACTAGTGAGATGCGATGTCTCTTGTAATTGGTACCTTGGAGTCTAGTGAAGAGAAAGGAACACGTACGTAGTACATTGGGAAGTTGGAGTAGTAGGAGCCGGCCATGTGGTCGAGTGAGTGTCATGCATTGCATCACCACATATCAAACATCCAATACTTGGTGAACTCCGATGGCTCCCAGCAACCAGCTAGCGTAAATGTGCCGTGTCTGTGCCTTCTCATATAGGGCCTAGGGCTCAGTCGACCGAGAACTAACTAGTTCTCAGTCGGCTGATGACATCAGCTATTTTTTTTTTTCGTGGACATCAGCGATTTGTTACAACTCGGCCAACTCCGTCTATTGTTCTTGTTGGACTGTGTTGTTTATGTATTGTTTTTGTCGGCCAACTCATTTCTCTGTTGCGTGACGGTCCTTCTCCCTCTATCGTCTTCCTCTCCTTCTCCAACTTTCAACACTCGTAAAAATCTTTCACCCTGCGCGTGTCAGAAAGCTACGGATATCCCCAAAGACAAAGTGTCCCATAAATGTGGTCCACAACAAACAATTTTCTCATTAAAAAATGAATTATTTTCTAGTGTTCATGTGAATTAAAATCTTGATATAAAAATGATTATTAGTACTTCCTCCGTCCAGAAATAAGTGACTTGGATTTTTCTAGATTTGCATGTATCTAGACATGTTTTAGTGTATAGATACGTCCGAATCTAGATAAATCTAACTCCCTTATTTCTGGACGGAGGGAGTACGATTTTATTTGCATAAAAATACACTATTATGAGATAGAGTTTCCCGCAAAAAAATTTAACGGTAAAATGCAAAAAATACACTTGTTTTATGTGTTTTTGAATATTTTCTTCCATCTAGACCCTCGACAGGGCCCTAGACCTGTCTAGGGCCCTCCACAGGGCCCTAGTTGCAACTAGACCCTCGACAGGGCCCTAGACAGGTCTAGGGCCCTCCACAGGGCCCTAGTTGCAACTAGACCCTCGACGGGGCCCTAGTTGCCATCAAGTTGCAACTGTGTAACTGGCCCTCGAAGGGGGCGACGGGGCTTGGTTACAATCAAGTTGCAACTGGCCCCTCGACGAGGCCCCAGTTGCAATCAAGTTGCGACTCGATCCTTGACAAGGCCCCAATTGCAATCAAGTTGCGACTAGACCCTGGACAGGGCCCCAGTTGTAATCAAGTTCTAACAGGCCCCTCGATGAGGCCCCAGTTGCAATCAAGTTGCAAACTAGACCCTCGACAGGGGCCTAGTTGCATTCAAGTTACAACTAGACCCTCGACGGGGCCCTAGTTGCAGTCAAGTTGCAACTGACCCCTCGACAGGGGCGTAGTTGCAATCAAGTTGCAACTGGCCCCTCAACGGGGCCCCAGTTGCAATCAAGTTGCGACTTGTCCCTTAATAGGGGCCCAGTTGCAGTCAAGTTGCAACTAGCCCTCGACGGGGGCTCAGTTACAAGCATGTTGCAATCAATTTGCAACTGACCCCTCGACGGGGCCCCAGTTGCAATCAAGTTGCAACTCGACCCTCGACGGGGCGCCAATTGCAATCAAGTTGCAACTAGCCCCTCGACAGGGTCCCAGTTGCAATCAAGTTGCAACTCGCCCCTCGATGGGAACCCAGTTGCAATCAAATTGCAACTGGACCCTCGATGGGGCCCTAGTTGGCATCAAGTTGCAACTGGACCCTCAACAGGGGCTCAGTTACAAGAAAGTTTCATCTAGCCTTCGATGAGGCCCTAGTTGCAATCAAGTTGCAACTAGCCCCCTCGACGAGGCCCTAGTTGCAACTAGCTCCCTCGACGAGGCCCAAGTTGCAAACTAGCCCCTCGATATGGGCATAGTTGCAATAATTGCAACTAGACCCTCGACGGGGCCCCAGTTGCAATCAAGTTGCAACTGGCCCCTCGAAAGGGGCCTTGTTGCAATCAAGTTGCAACTAGCCCCTAGACGGGGACCTAGTTGCAATCAAGTTGCAACTGGAACCTCGACGGGGTCCCAGTTGCAATCAAGTTGCAACTAGACCCTCGACGTGGCCTAGTTGCAATCAAGTTGCAACTGGCTCCTCGACGGGGGCTCAGTTACAAGGAAGTTTCAACTGGCCTTCGATGAGGCCCTAGTTGCAATCAAGTTGCAACTACCCCCCTCCCCCCCCCCTTGACGAGGGCCCAGTTGCAATCAAGTTACAAACTGGCCCTTTGACATGGGCACATTTGCAATCAAGTTGCAACTAGACCCTCAAAAGGGGCCTAGTTGCAATCAAGTTGCAACTGGCCCCTCGACAGGGGTCTAGTTGCTGTCAAGTTGCAATTGGCCCTCGATGGCGACTCAGTTACAAGCATGTTGCAATCAAGTTGCAACTGACCCCTCGACGGGACCCTAGTTGCAATCAAGTTGTAACTGACACCTCAACGGCCCCCTAGATGCAATCAAGTTGCAACTCGACCCTCGACTGGGGCCTAGTTGCAATCAAGTTGCAACTGGACCCTCTACAGGGCCCTAGTTGCAATCAAGTTTCAACTGGCCCCTCGACAGGGGCCCATATATAAACAAGTTGCAACTAGCCTTCGACGAGCCCTAGTTGCAACTGGCCCCTCGACGGGGCCCTAGTTGCAATCAAGTTGTAACTGGCTCCTCGACGGAGCCCCAGTTGCAATCAAGTTCCAACTAGAACCTCGACAGGGGCCTAGTTGCAATCAAGTTGCAACATGCCCTCGACAAGGTCCCAGTTGCAAGCTACTTGCGATTGGCTTCGTTAACGAAATTTCAAAAAAATAAAACAGAAGCTCAGTTGCAAGCAATTTGCGACTAGTTTCAGTCGAGGTCCGATTGCAAGCTAGTTGCGATGTATTTAATTCAACGCAAACACAAAAATCAAAACACAAAAGATCAGTTTCGAGCGAGTTGCAATTAGTCTCGTTCAAGTCCTAACATGCAAAAAATCCAGAAAAATAAAAAAAAGATCAGTTGCAAGTGAATTGTGATTAATCATAAACTAAATTTAAAATCATAAAAACCAAATATCAAAAATCATAAACAAAAAATTAAAAAGTTATAAACCCAAAATTCACAATAAATAAACCCAAAAATTTGGAATCATTAATCAAATTCAAAAAAAAACATGACCCGAAATTAAAAACAACAAGCCAAAACAAAAAAGGAACAATAAATGTTTTTTTTTTTTTTAAAATAAACATTGCTAAAAATAAAAAAGAGGAAAAAAACAAAATAAAAAAAAACTGCCCGCACAAACAGAGGACACACAACTGCACGAATCCTGAAGCAAAAGCATCCGACTGTACCACGGTGACTGAGGACTAGCGTGTTCTACCTCCCTTCCAAGAAAAAGAAGGGTATAATTTCCAAGAGAAAGAAAAGGAGTATCTAGCTTCAGTTCGTGGGGATTGCAACCCAAGTGCAGCAATTTCGAGATAAGAAGAAGAAGGTATGGAAGGAAAAACTTGTTCTTACTGCAATGTGGACCTGGGCCTGCTCTCCTTTTTTTACTTGTCATGGCCGATTCTAGGCGACAACAGAGGAAATTCCAGTCGGTGCTTTATTATGTGTAAGCTCGTACTACTGTATCATTACGTGCTCTCTGAGTTGGTATTTGGTAAAGCTACATTGGGCCATGAACCTAGCTACATTGCTACTACATTTTCAGATGCACCACTAAGGCTAAGCACTATACCGTAATGGCAATAAAAAATACAGACAGGATTTATGTTTACAAGTTCATCACTGAGATCTCTGTAGTTTCATGCCTCCCATGTATTCACATTTTAAAATATACGTGTGTATATTCAGAACTTTAGAAAAAATAAACTTCGACAAAAGAAAAGAAAGTAAAAAGTGTGATTCATGTTTTCATTTGTGCTGGGAAGCTATTTCGAAAAGCCGTGACAACGCACGGATATTCATCTAGTCAAGTAATAGAACACACGCGGACGGTCTTGATTACACCGATGGCGACACCCACTCGTTACCAGTGGACACGTTTTATCATAATTTCTTTGTCTACAATCATGCATGACTATACTACTATGATACTTACATCAAAATTATTCTAAACGCTATACTAGTAGTGTGCATCGACGCTCTAACCAAGTCACTTTCTAGAGTACAAAGGCTAATTAAACAAAAGAAAGCTTATTAATTAGCGTGCCATGGAATGAACATGGCACCTTCCTCTGATCGATGGAAGATAAAGCTACATGAAATTAAAGCCGCCCTCGGTGGAAACACATGTACTTGTAGTACAGCTTTGTCGTTTGCTTTGGTTTCCATGGATCGCTCGTCCCCTTGTCATCGTGGCACGGTCCATCCAGCGCTAGCTTCCAAACAAGGATGTCCCGGGAAGGAAGCCGTAGAGCAGCTACAAATTAATTGGAAAATTAGATCGAAGATTGATAGAGAACTTGATGTCCAATGATGTCGCATCATTGCATCTCATCGTTTTCAAACAAAGTAATATATCCATTTGCTGCAGAGATTCGACGAACAAAAAAGAAACCACCTGCTAATACACTAAAATTCCAACTATCTTAAACCGACCACTGAGATGTTGTACTGGCCCCAGATATTGGTTGTACATTTGCACTTGGCGCACCATGCTTGCTAATTGTTATGATACTTACATCAAAATTATTCTAAAGGCTATACTAGTAGTGTGTATCGACGCTCTAAACAAGTCACTTTCTAGAGTACAGGGGCTATTTAAACAAAAAAAACTTATTAATTAGCGTGTGATGGAATGAACATGGCACTTCTTGGTGGTTGCCCATGTGCACTCCTAGCAATGATGTGATGCTCTCTTCTCTGTAATTGTTCTTCGAATTTAGTGACGACAATGATCCCAAAATGTTGGGATGTATGAGCCGTATGGCTAGCCAGTAGTTGGGGTATTACAAGGGGCCGGCCAGTGGCTCGAGTGAGCGCCATGCACCATCACAATCCGCCGTACCTACGTGTCCATTTCTCTCTCTCTCATTTATTTGAAACATCCCTTTCTGAAATGGGAAATGATATTACTCCCCCGAGGATCGATCGAATTGATCCCCTATGTCGGAGCTCGCGGCGTCCACAGTTAAGCCGAAAAAAAACTTATCTAACCGCACATCGCGTGGCCTGTTGCTTCTCCTCCCGTCGCGCTGGAGCACAGCCGTGCCGAGCGCCCTTCTGCTAGAGCGCCGCCGTACCGGGCGCCCCTGCTGCTCCTCCCTCCCGGAGCGCTAGCTCGTCGGGAGCCACCGCCACTCCTCCCCAGAACACCGCCGCCCTCTCCACCAGCGACCGCCGCCGCGCCGAGCGCCCTTGCTGCTCCTCCCTCTTGGAGCGCTAGCTCGTCGGGAGCCGCCGCCACTCCTCCCCAGAGAGCCGCACGCCGCCCGTCGCTGCTGCCCGCGCCGCCCACGCATGCAGGTTGCGTCCCGCGCGCCGCCCGTTGCTGCAGCCCACGCCTGCATGTAGCGCCGTCACGTCCCCGAGCCGCTCCAGAGACATGGAGGCCACCCGCCATGGCCGCCGACCCACGGAGCCCCGCCTCCCTGGAAAGCTCGCCCCGCCGGGTGTGCGATCGCTGTTGTTGACGATGACGTCCGTCTCCCCCACGGTTTTGCTACATGGCGCCACCGACGTTTCTAAGTATGGTGTCAAGACTTGCTACATACGGTCTGTGATAGTGCTACAAGTGGACGTTGGGTTTGCTACTCGGGTGAAAGTCTCCGACGATGTCTCCGGCGAAGCCTTTTTTTTTGCTATAGATGCTGAACTTTTTTGCTACATCTCTTTTCTAGTTTTGCTACAATAGCGCAAAGTTTCTGCTACAATGTCTCCCGGCGAAAGTCTCTGGCGAGGTCCAACTTTTGCTACATTTGCTCAACTTTTTTGCTACAACTGTATCATGGTTCTGCTACAACAGGTTAAAATTTCTGCTACGATATCTCCGGCGAGGTTCTCCCGGCGAAAGTCTCCGGGGGCAAATTCGGTTTTGCTACATTAGAATAATTTTTTTTGCTACAAGTGTCCGGCGAGGTCTCCGGCGAAACTCCGGCAAGGCCTCCGGCGAGATTTGTCTTTTTTATTTTTGTCCCATGGGCGAACCATTTTTTGCTACATGTAGCAAAAGCGGGCTTTTTTGCAGCAAAAATAGGTGGCTTGTAGCAACAGCACGACCCCCCGCGCGCTAGCCGCTCCACCCGTCCTGCCGCTTCCATCCAACGTTGCTCCATAGGCGATGCTCCCGGAAGAGAACACGATACCGACACCACGGCACCGCCATCGCCCAACCCGAAGATCTTAGGGTTTCCCCCGGAGTAGCACGAGTGAGGTCGACACTAGTTGCCCGGCGATGCCTTCATCAAGATCACGGAGTGGTAGCACCGCCATCGCTCGCCAATCGGCACGGTTTTCACCGGCATCTAGGTCTTCCCGCCTCGCACCTGGGACTAGATGATGGATTGCGAGATCCGCCGAACTAGCCTCAGGCCGACCACCTTCGATGGAGAAGTAGGCTGCCTCCGCCATCTTACTTATGTCTCTGGACTGACCCCAATCTACATCGTGTCGTTGTTGGAGTTGTCGAGATGCGACGGGAAAGGGCAGCCCATCCGAACCCATAGGGGCCAGATCGGCGCGCCTTAGCCCTGCCTGCAGAAGATCGGCCAGAGATCGGCCGCCGCCAGCCCGCACAGCACGCCTTCCGCCGCGTCGCCGCCTCACCCACACGCCGGAGATCCGACGGCCACAACGCGGTGACGAAACAGCCCCGCCATGGTGCCAGACGACCGCATGCCCTAGCGCGTGGGATCCAGCCCGCATCTTCATCCAGACGCGCGAGAGGACGAAGGATCCCGCCGCCATCGACGCCGGCCAGGCTTTGCCCGGCCGCATGCCCCAGCGCGTGGGATCTAGCCCGCATCTTCACCCAGGCGCGCGAGAGGTTGAAGGATCCCCGCCGCCGACGACGCTAGCCAGGCTTTGCCCGGCCACGCCCTCTGGCAGTGGCGGAGGAGGGGGAGAGAGGTGGAGAGGGCTTGGGGCGGTGGGATTTAGGGTTCCCTCCGCCGCTGCCACACGGGGACGGGACGGGAGGAACGGGAGGGCCTCTTCTCACCCATATATATGTAGTTGAACGTTACTCACCTAGAACTAGAAGTAGATACGTACGTAGAAAGATGGTGTGTCCGTGTACGACGTACAAGGATTAGAAGCAGGAGCACAGCGGTTGCCTAGCTAGCTAGCTCACCATATATCTAGACCTAGACGTGGCCGGACCCCGGACGAAAACACTCTCGATGATCCATCGATCACGACGTATACGTGATACCATCATCCAACCATCCCTGCCCGGACCCTGGCCCGGACGTACTACGTGTTAGTTTGGCTTTGGCATATATATCACACATGTTTGTACAGTACATACATACATTTCTGAGGTGTGACTAATTAAGATCGAGTAGCTAGCGTGCCACGTCGAAGAATCTTGGTGGTCTTTCGCTTAATTTCAGGTCTCTCGTGATATATAGATCATCATCATGAGTTAAGAGCAGGATGGAACAGGGGTTGGCCGGACACGTACGCGACGTACATGTTGCCATCTCGGTGTCCGGACCCCGGCCGGAGGAAATCAAATCAGACAATGTACAGATGCCAATCAATTAGAGTTGTGAGAATGTGACCAGTAGTAGCTGCTGCCAAATACTAGTCGTTTGTGCTTGCTACGTGCCACCATTTGCACCTTGAGAAACGCACGATGGACGTACTAGCTAATAGGAGTTCGTAGTTTATGGAGGGGACCTTGTTAGCCGCCAGGCTAGCTGTTTCGTTGGATCTGTACGGCGTACAACGTACCTACATGCAGAGAGGTCGAAAGGTATTAATTAGTACTCCTTTGAAAATATAAGATATTTTAGCTTTGTTAAAAAGTATCTAGACCCCTCTAATGTGTAAGTTTATTTAGCTTTGAAGTAAACTTCACACTAAAAGAGAGTGGACAAAACTACTTCCACAGAGGTAAAGCATCTTATATTTTAAAAGGACAAGCCATCTGTGACCGTCGAGCTATATATTGAGTGACAGATCTAGGACAGCATCGGCGGTGGCCTGAAAAGGACGCACGCTGGCCGCCGGCTCCCATGAATCTCGATCGGGCATTCGGTAACTAACTAACTAATTAATCCAGGCAACGTACGTGGCTGCGCTGCTATGTATAGGTGGAAGAAGATGATGGAGCCGCTTCGATCTCCATTCATGCATGCATTTGTAAGTGTCAGTACTAGCTTCTCTGCAAGTTTATTTTTCTAAGATCAGTAGCGGTGTTCAGAGCAACTCCTTCCGTTTTAAAAAATAAGATCTTTTAGCTTTATAAAAGAGTTTATCTAGACTGTTCTAGTATCTAGATTCGGAGAACCTACACACTAAACGGACGGAATAGTTCTCAAGGATACGTGGATAACTAACTACTACTAGCACGGGCTGGCAAGGATAAGTGAATAACTAACTACTACTAGCACGAGCTGGCATGGCTTGGAAGCATAAGGACATCTCTAACGGGCCGACCAAAACGAACACGTCACCGTGTACCCTCGACGCCGAGCGTGATGCGCGGCAGCACGCACCGAGGGAAGCTCGCTGAAAGCGCGGTACGCAAAACAGTCCGACGAGCGCTTTTGAAGACCCGAAACCCCGCTCGCCCGGGAGGGACCCCGTCAGGGCGTCAGGGCGGCTATGAGCTGTTCTAGGTCGGCCTAACCGCCCCTAGGACCTCGTGGATTCGCAGCCTTGCGGTATGAAGAACTGCGGATGAACGAGAAGAAACATACAAGGGAGAGAGATAAAAGTAGATGAACACGGAAAAGTAGTAGATTTGTTTGTTCGATTGGTATTGGTTCAATCGGCCGTCACCCCTCATGTATATAAGGAGCGGCTGAACTTTCCATGCAGGAAATAAGGTTGGATCCACGTCCAAAACCCTAGTTGGGGTCCAACTCGAACAAGCAAACCCAAAATTTGCGTAATTGTTCGGTCAAAAACTTGTCAGTATCTTCAGGGCCACTTTAGAGATAGTAAACAAGCTCAGATCAAAATGTCGTAAAAAGAAACGTTGTGCGTATCAAAACAAGGAACAACTTTTATGTTGGCCACTTTTTATCTGATCTGATATTGATGGACTTTTTCCCTTATTTTCGTATCAAACTCAGATTTAGACCGAACGATTTTAGTTCTGTTCGGTCGTATTTTGCATCTGTAGGTCGTATACTTGCTCAACTGAAGATGGTTCCAAAATAATAGTTGTTCGTCTCGTAAAAACGAAGAACTTTCATGTTTTGCACTTCTTCATCCGAGTTGATCTTGGCTATCCTTTTCTAGTTGCACCAAATTAGATATATCTAGCTAGCGGGAGACCTTTCAACAAATATATCTACGCACTTGATCAGACATTGGCATCATCTCTGTCTGATAAAAAGCGTAAAACAGTACTTTGACTTCAAAATCTGCATACTATTTCGGATCGTGATGACTCAAAAATCTTGCTTGTTTGGATGAGGCACACAACTTTCATGTTCGACACTTTTTCATTCGAGCGCATCCTAAAGAAGTTATAGTGAAAGTCTCCATATATTACTGACATGGGCATAACCCTTCGGGTGCCTATTATTGGTATATATGGTGCAGCCCAACAGAAGTCTTATCCGAAGATTTGCCAAGATCCATGAAATCCACGACTGTTTGGCTGATACGAAGTATACAAGGACACAGACTCCTGGTGATACAAGGCAAGGGAAGTTCAAGACTAGACTAGATACAAACTCAAACTTGTAACTCAACTCGTATTGGTACCCTAGACCTAGCATGCTCATATATAAAGGCTAGGAGGGGCCAACGAGGAGGGAGGAACACAATACAATAGACGGTACACCCAACTTCAGATCTAGACAATAGACACCGAAAACTCCCAGACAAGTTGTAATAGTACGATTCCCAAATATTCAGGCGACTTTGACTCCATTGTTTTCCTGCCGACGAAATCCCCAGCGTTCGCTTTTCCGTGAAACCCTAAGTTCATCATCATGGGCATTTCCGAGGTTATCCCTCGTCAATTGGCGCCGCCTGTGGGAATTCTGAATGCTGGAACCATGGATTCGGCAGACCGCTCTCCGCCAACCTGCTACTACACCGACTCCGCCGTGCAGCCCGCTAAAATCTCCGGCTACGGCGATCCGTCAAAATCTTTGTTTGTAGCAACCCGCTATAAATCTTCAGAAGCGGCGACCCACTATAAATCATCATTCACGGCCGCACCCACTTCGTCCACGGTAACTACTAACAAAAGCTAAGTTCTCTTCTTCGAGTTGATTTCTTTCTTACTTTAATCGCACTCAACACACTCGAGGGATGCGCTCTTCGAGTAACCTAAGTGCCATCGACTTCATGCACTCGAGCACCTCATACGCAATTTCCCGAATAGTTGACTCTGCCTGAGCGTCGAATCCTTGAACTCTGACCCAGTTGCAGCCCAACTGACAGGTCAGCAAGGTACTGAGACTAAGGGCGTCAGGATAACATAAAGGTCTCGTGTTACAGTGCAGAAGTGTCGGGTCCGATGGCACCAGAAAATGTTATGACAAATTAAAACGCGATATTCTTTACATGCAAGTGCTTCATAATTTTCTATGTTTCTCGCAAGGATGTCGACTACATCGAGCTATTTTATCGGGTCCACCAACAAACTCAACTAACATCACACGCGTCAACTTACGCCAAGACCCGAGTCGAGAAATTCTTCGGATGAAGATCATCTTCGCGCACCCGCTATCAATAAAGCTAAGTTCTCTTAACCGAGTCTACGTTTCAATACTCTATTACACCCGATACTCGGGGACTCAGTTGAATAAATTATTACATGATCATACTCCGATACTCAGGGGCTTCGCTACTCAACGCAAATTCAAAAATCTTTGGCTCCGCCATGAAACACGTCAAAAACACGCTTTGACCCGAGTAGCTGATCCAGCCCAATGGGCATCAGGATAACAAAAAGGGCTCGCGAGGGGCGCAAACGCCATAGCCATCAGCAAAACTATATAAAGTTTCAAATATATCAAGTTCCAAATTCACACATCCGAAAGAAATTACAACAAGCTATATTTTCGGCTGATTTTACATAATCTACATGTCCTTTTCCAGGGTCCCTATTTTATCTACATGGAGAAATTCTCGGATGAAAAAGATCTCTGAGCCTATGCTCTAGTGCAAACACCCGAACATAGCCTCGGGGGCTACTCCCATCGGGAGGGCTGGCCACGCACCCGATAGAAAAAACAGAAATCCTCCAAACTAGAGTCGATGGAAGAATATCTACAATGAAGAAGCATAACTTTGAGTCTCCCCAGGTGTAGCCTCAAAGGTTACTCCCATCGGGATTACCCGATGAAAATGCTGACATCACATCAAGGACAAGACAACGTCATCCATTGCATCAGCCAAACAGGACATCAACAAGTTCATGCATCCGAAGAAATATTCAAGTTCACCTTCCAAGCATATTAAAAAGGACTTTGAGCCTATGCTTGGACACAAGCATCCAAACATAGCCTCGGGGGCTACTAACATGGGCATAACCCTTTGGGTGCCTATTATTGGTATATATGGTGTGGCCCAACGGAAGCCTTACCCGAAAATTTTCCAAGATCCATGAAGCCCACGACGGTTTGGCTAATACGAAGTATACAAGAACTCAGACTCCTGGTGATACAAGGCCAGGAAAGTCTAAGACTAGACTAGATACAAACTCAAACTTGTAACCCAACTCGTATTGGTACCCCAGACCTAGCCTCCTCATATATAAAGGCTAGGAGGGGCCAACGAGGAGGGAGGAACACCATACAATAAATGTTACACCCAACTTCAGATCTAAACAATAGACACCGAAAACTCCCAGACAACTTGTAATAGTGCGATTCCCAAATATTCATGCAACTTTAACTCCATTATTTTCCTGACATCCGACGAAATCCCCAGCGTTCTCTTTTCCGCGAAACCCTAAGTCCAATCATCATGGGCATTGCCGAGGTTATCCCTCGTCAATTAGTCTCTAAATCTTCTCTGAACACTAGCATAATCGGTTATTGTGCCTGATCATGGCTTGATTTGATATGGTGCCTCTTCCATGATGATTAATAATCTTACGAGTATATATTTCTGAGTGTGTGTCACCATTGATCAGCTATGAGCCCAAAAAGAGTGCCAACACATGCCCCCCTGTTTTCTGGCGGAGCTTGCGTGCCAGAAAATAACTCGCCCCACTTTTAGTATAAGGATGATATCAACACCCCATCGGCTACTTATTCTTAGGGCGATAAATCTATATCGGCCTTATGTGCTTCGAGAATAGCCACTCCATCTTGACAATTGATGGATATAAGGAATACCTTCATGAATAAATCGCACAATGATCCTCGACCTGTCTTCATCCAAGTGCTCCTTTAGTTTAATTTGCATGTAGTAAATGATACGTCCATTTTGCATCACTATTATATGTCATAATTCACTGTTATTCATTGATATATTTCATATTGAGAGGTGATACTTTTGTTATTTCATCTGTTTTTGCATGGTTGATAACTTTTGGAGCATGGACCGCTGCAGTCAGGATTCTGATGGAAAAGGTGATGTTTGAAGGCAAAATTCGCGAAGATCAGAAAATCCGGAAAAATATACGGAAAATCCTATTTTCTAGAAGACGAAGGAAGCCAGAAGGGGGGTGGAGATGGGCCACAGGGGGCCCACACCACCCCCTGGCGCGGGCATCTCTAGGTCGCGCCAGCAGGTAGTGTGGCCGCCCTGGCCCACTCCAGGCTCTCCCCTCTGGCGTATATCATCCTCCCGAAACCCTAAGACTCAGAGAGCGACCACAGAAAGATTCCGCCGCCTCTGTGGGGCAGAAAACATCGAGAGGGAAAGATCTCTCCGGCAGACAGATTTCTGTTGGGGAAATTCCTTTCCGGAGAGGGGAGATCGTCGCCATCAACACCACCATCAAGCTGGACTTCATCGGGATCATCATCATCATCACCACCACCATCATCACCATCAGGACCCTCATCACCATCTCCATATTGCTGTAACAATTTTGTTGAATTTTGCATAGTTCATCGGGGAAACTTTCCTGGTGTTGATTACTCTTTGTAGTTGATGCTATTGAGTGAACCATTGAATTATTGTTTATGTTCAGATTCTTATACATCATTATTCCATCTCTGATCATGATCCATATGATGTCTTGTGAGTAGTTCGTTTTGTTCTTGAGGACATGGGAGAAGTCATGTTGTTAGTAGTGGAATTGTGTTGAGAAAGATTCAATAGTTTGATATTTAAGTTGTGGTGTACTTCTTCTAGTGGTGTCATGTGAACGTCGACTACATGACACTTCACCTATATGGGCCTAGGGGAATTCCTTGTGTATTTTGCTACTAACCGTAGGGGTTGCCGGAGTGACAGAAACCTGAACCCCCGTTAGAAACCATTGCACAAGGGACGTAAGGGTCTTAGAGTTTAAAGATGTGGTTAGGTTTCTACCTTAATTACTTTCTTGTACTTACGGATGTTTGCAAGGGGTATAATCACAAGTATGTATTAGTCCTAGGAAGGTCGGTACATTAGCATAGGTTCACCCACACAACACTTAGCAAGCTAAAGAAGATTAATCAACTATATGAAGCGAAAGCACTTGACAGTCTTCCCATGTGTCCTTGAGAACGTTTGGTCATCTTAAGTAATACAACCGGCTTGTCCTTTGCTGCATAAAGGATTGGCCACTTGCTGCATTTATTCCTACTGTCTTTTATTTACTCGTACTTTGTTTACTTGCTTTATCAAAACCCCCTAAAACCCCCCTAAAATACTTTGTGTATTTGCTCAAAACCCCCTAAAAAAACCCTCAAAGTTTTATCCTCCTAGTGAGATTCATAAAGATCGGAATCAAATATACAACTTTTGGCCTCTTGATGGAGAGAGTACAGCTCAAGCTTGGGGGAGATTGAAGTTACTAATGATCAAATGTCCCATTCATGAGCTCCCCAACAATATTATTATCAATAACTTTTATGCAAGACTCCCTCTACATGACAAGGATTTATTGGATGCTTCTTGTGCTGGATCATTCACTCGCATGGAAGAAGAAGCTAAATGGGACCTTCTAGATCGTATTCAAGACAATGCTGAAGCTTGGGAGAATGACAAAGGTAGAAAGTCATGTATAAATTATGATTATGAATGCATTGAATCTTTTATGGGAACTAATGACTTTCAAAATATTAAAAATGCTTATGGTCTAGACTCTCAAGCTATTGCTTCTTATTTTAAGGCTTTTGCTTCCTACATTTAAGTGCCTAAAAAAAGTGGAATAAGTATCATGAACCTTATAAAGATATTGCTAAGAGTGTTCTTGCAAGAAATACTGAAGTTTATACTGCTAATCATGTTTTACCTAAACCTTATATTGAGAAAATGCCTTTCCCAATTAAGATTAAGGAACATTCTATGATAGCTAGTATGGTTAATGAAAGTACAAATAAAGCTGTTGAACCTGATAAACAAATGGTTGATGAACCTATAATAGCAAATGTGAAAGACTTTGTTACTGAATATGAAGAAGAGGGATACACTATCCTTTGTAAGGATACCTCTAATATTGTTTCACATAGTAGTGTTATGAGAGCTAGTATTCCTGTGTTTTCTGTTAGAATAAGCGATCATTGCTATGATGGCCCTTGTGATAGTTATATTGTTAAGTTTATGCACGATACTGAAAGTTATTATGAGAGAGGGAAAAGTGTTCTCATGTATCTCAATAATATCAAGTTTCCTTGTTATATGCTGAAAGTTCTTATGCTGCACTTATTTTGCCTTCTTATGCAAGTAGCCTCTGGTTTGAACAACTTGTTTGTTTACAAAATTCTCTTGCATAGGAAGTGGGTTAGACTTAAATGTGTGTGTGTTTTTGCTTCTTAATGCTCTGTTTCACTTCAATTCATATTCCTGAGTGAGCATCTTCAAAATTATCATGCCCATCTTAATGGCTATAAAGAAAGAGCTTTTGGGAGACAACCTAATTCATTTTTGCTTTTAGTTTGTTTTTATTTCTTTGAGTATTGGAAGTTATTACTTCGGTAATAACCGCTCCTTATCCATTTTGTTTGGTTTTTGTGTCAAGATCAACCTCCAATGAGAGAGAAGTAAGATTTGGGGAAGTTGTTGTCCCGAAACAGATTTTTGTGCTTCACCGTAAAAATTCGTGAGAGATCTCTGTATGTCGCATTGAGCTGTAATTGTTTGTGCTTCTGCCCGAGTCTGTTATTTAACTTTACTTAGTTTTGCACTTTTTGATTTGAGCAACAGAAGATTTTCGAAAAAAATTGATCTTTACCTGCTGGTCTGTTTTGACAGATTTTGCCACTCTTGCATTTGCTTCTTTATTCGATTTCCTTTTTGAATTCTTTTTGGGGTTTCGGAAGGAGTCGCTACAGTATTTTATGTTTTGATGGTTTTCAGTTGAAGTTGGACTCAAAAGGTTCGATCACTTCACTTATACTAATGTTGCTAATGAGAACTGTGTAAAGTTTTGTGTGAAAGAAATTTCCAGGAAGTGGAGATAATGGTGTAATAAGGAAGAAAAGGGTTTTATGACTCGAGTAATAAGTGTATGAAGATGAAGATATTGATGTTATTCAAGTGGTGACTCCGGAAGAATCCACTAAATACCAAATTCAGAGACCTGCAGAGTCCATCTTCAAATAGGTAACAGTTCTGGTAAGAAAAGTTCCGCGAAAATACTATCCAACTATATTTTTGCAGTTTTTAGTCAATAAGGAAAATTACGAAGCGAAAGAGGGACGGAAACGGAGCCAGGTGGCCCACACCACCCTGTGGCGTGGGCCCACCCCTGGGCGCGCCACCAGGTAGTGAGTCCACCCCGGACTCCGCCTCCGACTCGTTTTCTCTCAGTACCTTCCTTTTGATATGAAACTTCGCAATATATAACCCCCCGGATCCCCCGAGGTTTGTATATTGTATTTTCGTCGTGTTTTTGTTTCGATCTGTTTCTGCCAGGACATACTCTTTGAAGGTTTAGAAGCACAATGGTGTCCGCCAAGGATAAAGGGAAGGAGCCTATGGAGGAAGACCTCCAAGACCCAGGCAGGAGAAGAAGATCAAGAGTGAGGGTGAAGAGGAGGCAAAGCACACCAGCACTACCATTGCAAGCATTGGAGTGGTAGCAAACCCTGCCGGGACTATGTCAACTGGAGGGAAGCCTCCTCATCACCGCTCAGATCCGTGGTCACTTCCTCCATGGGCCAAGAATCCTTTCCATACCCTTATCCATGAGTATCAATACCAGAATATGCCCAAGGAGAAATTACCCTCCAATTGGGATTTGCCTCGTTCTAGCCATGCAGTAAAAGAAGACTTCAAGGAAGAAGAGTGGGGAAAGAATCACAAGAGCTGGAATTCGCAACCCAACATGATCATGAGCCGCATTGAGCAAAACTTGCAGCTTATTCGCAATCTCACCTTTGAGATTGAGGACTTGGGGAAATTGATCAAAGAGCTCATCAAGAGGATACCACCACCAACGAAGGAGTAATTCGTCATCAGGTTTGGCATCCCCTTAGTTTGTTCCAAGATTGGGGGAGTGCCGCGGTATCACCTCACTATCTTCTATCTTTTTACCTTTTTAGTAGAGTCATATCATGAATAGAGAAGTTATTGTGTAGGATGGTTTGCATTATGGAAGTGTCCCCTCTCTCGTTAGATATGTATCCCTTGGTGTGAGTTGTCGTTATGGAATATTAATGAGAAGTTCTATCGTTTACTCTTTTGCATAGCTTATATTAGTTTTCAATTCGTGGTTATATGATTGATCTTGTTGTTAGTATTGGTATCACTTTGGGATCATTGAGTTAATTTATTTGGTTTTTGCAAACCTGGCTTGGTCAGTAGCAAAACTATTTTTGAGAGTTGAATGAAAAAGATAAAAGTACTCTGAAGAAAAATAATTTCATCATCTTTCTTTCTTGATTTTCTCATAAGTCTAGTATTCTCTAGTTAAGATCTTTTGTGCTTCCAAGGAAGATTGCATGTTTGTTTTTATCACTTGTATGTTTGTTTGTTTCCTTCAACTCTTATACTTGCTACCCAACCTTGCTAGCCAAAAACCTGTAATGAGAGGGAATTCTTCTCGTGCATCCATTCCCTTAAACCCAAAACCCATGCCATTTGTGTCCACCATACCTACCTAGTAGCATTATTTCTATTCCAAGTAAATTCCTATTTTATCTACCTCTCAAATTAAACTTGTTATGTGAAAAATAGTGATTAAAGCTCTCACGAACTTGATGGCACACTTTACTTTCTTGCACTTAATAAACTTGAACCATCGTGCTCACGTATGTTGCGTATATGCTTGCGCTTTGTAAGTTCTGAATTAGCAGAACCATGCTGTCATGGGGAACGCTTTCAACATTGCACTGGTACTTTGTACCAAGTTGATATCATGTTCTTTTATCTATGGATGTCGTCGGTGTGAAATGAAAGTGGAGCTTGTAAGTCCATGGAGTTATGCATGTGTGTTAGAGAAACGCCTGGGCCACTGGTCTAATCCATGCTGACATGGTGGAAACCTGTAGCGTAACCATAACGAGTACCTATGAAGCATTCTTCTTATAAAAAAAGAGATAGAGATTAAAAAAATAGAAAAGAAAAAAAATATTATGAAAAGAGGAAAGAGAGAAAAAAGCACCATATTCCCATGGTAAATAAGAAGATTGCTGAGATGCTTGTTGTCTGCTTGCCTTGTCATTTTGATATGGAGATTCTTCCGTATCATCGGGCTAGGGGTACCCCGTTGGCGGTTCTCTATGATACACATATGCTTACGATGACAAGAACTTACCGGTGACTAAACTCGAGTAGCATGAGGAGCGGCCCTCGTATTCAAGGGACATGAGATTCTCAACTTACAACTTGTTAATGCATATCTTCATATTTGATTACTTTAACCTTAATCACCTAAAGATTCCTATAATAGGGGCAATGAGAGCTGAAAGCTAGTAAGTATCATAATTTTTGGGAGCTCTTTATGAGACTTGCAATCCCTGCTTCCCTCTGTGAAGGGCCTTTCTTTTACTTTGTAGTTGAGTCAGTAAACCTACTCCCTTCTATCTCGGCAATTATTTTGAGTTGTTGTGTTTCATTCATTCATATGATGATTTATTCAATCATGTTTCTTATGTTCCTTGTTTTGCACTTTGCTCTTATCTTGACGTTTACTACTTTGAAAGCTATCATTGAAAACCAGCTATTTGTGAACTCCAGCAAATTATTAACTATTCTTCGACCAAGAGCTCAGTTTGCCATTACCAATTATGATTCACTTTATGTATCTTTATTGTGTTTCCTTTACTCATTACAAGTTGAGTTATATAATAGTGAGTTGTCTTCTATTATGATCTATGTATTTGATGAATGTGATGCTTCTTGTTCGTATTCTTTTATCGACTCTTCACTCCATAAACCTAAGGCCATGTTTATTGACCTCAGTTTCGCTTGGGGACAAGCGAAGTCTAAGCTTGGGGGGAGTTGATACGTCCATTTTCCATCACTATTCTATGTCATAATTCACTATTATTCATTGATATATTTCGTATTGAGAGATGATACTTATGTTATTTCATCTGTTTTTGCATGGTTGATAACTTTTGGAGCATGGACCGCTGCAGTCAGGATTCTGATGGAAAATGTGTTGTTTGGAGGCAAAATTCGCGAAGATCAGAAAATCCGGCAAAATATACGGAAAATCCTATTTTTCCAGAAGACGAAGGAAGCCAGAAGGGGGGTTGGAGATGGGCCACGGGGGGGCCACACAACCCCCTAGCGCGGGCAGCCCTAGGCCGCGCCAGCATGTGGTGTGGCCGCCCTGGCCCACTCTAGGCTCTCCCCTCTAGCGTATATCATCCTCCCGAAAACCTAAGACTTGGGGAGCAACCACAGAAAGATTTCGCCGTCTCTGCGGGGCAGAAAACAACGAGAGAGAAAGATCTCTCCGGCAGACAGATTTCTGCCGGAGGAATTCCTTCCCGGAGAGGGGAGATCGTTGCCATCAACACCACCATCAAGCTGGACTTCATCGGGATCATCATCATTATCATCACCAACATCATCACCATCAGCACCCTCATCACCATCTCCATATTAATGTAACAATTGTGTTGAATCTTGCATAGTTCATAGGGGAAACTTTCCCGGTGTTGATTACTCTTTGTAGTTGATGCTATTGAGTGAACCATTGAATTATTGTTTATGTTCATATTGTTATACATCATTATTCCATCTCTGATCATGATCCATATGATTTCTTGTGAGTAGTTCGTTTGTTCCTGAGGACATGGGAGAAGTCATGTTGTTAGTAGTGGAATTGTGTTGAGAAAGATTCAATAGTTTGATATTTAAGTTGTGGTGTACTTCTTCTAGTGGTGTCATGTGAACGTCGACTACATGAAACTTCACCTATATGGGCCTAGGGGAATGCATTGTGTATTTGGCTACTAATCGTAGGGGTTGCCGGAGTGACAGAAACCTGAACCCCCGTTAGGAAACCATTGCACAAGGGACGTAAGGGTCTTAGAGTTTAAAGTTGTGGTTAGGTTTCTACCTTAATTACTTTCTTGTACTTACGGATGTTTGAAAGGGGTATAATCACAAGTATGTATTAGTCCTAGGAAGGTCGGTACATTAGCATAGGTTTACCCACACAACACTTAGCAAGATAAAGAAGATTAATCAACTATATGAAGCGAAAGCACTTGACAGTCTTCCCATGTGTCCTTGAGAACGTTTGGTCATCTTAAGTAATACAACCGGCTTGTCCTTTGCTGCATAAAGGATTGGCCACTTGCTGCATTTATTCCTACTGTCTTTTATTTACTCGTACTTTGTTTACTTGCTTTATCAAAAACCCCTAAAAATCTGTTTGCTAAGTATTTGTAGAGAATTCCTGATCCATACCACTAGCCAGCACCTTCTGCTCCTTGTTGGGTTCGACACTCTTACTTATCAAAAATACTGCGATACACCCCCTATACTTGTGGGTCATCAGTAAACAAGGGCTTTCTCTATTCTTCATCTTCACCTGCACTAGATCTTTTATTAGTGGCTGAAGCGGTAGTTTCTAATTTGGCCTTACCTATGTTGGCGAAAAAAATCATCGGCTCTTGTGGAATATGAAATATAACATGAATAACACGGTAGCCGAATGTTTATTTACCCAACTTATTTTCTCTTCAGTTACTCATGTCAAGATATATGAGCAATGGTAAATCAATCCAAGATGAAATTTACATATAGACATGTATCAAGATAAATAACAAGTGATTCGTCGAAACTCGTAGACCATGAACATTGTTGCACTACTCACAATGAATCACTAGAAGCCTCAATATGTGTAGCACCTATAGCAATAAAAAGTTCTAGCACGAATAGCAAAGCTTCACATTCGGCTATATGGTTTGTGCAAGATACTCTAAGCGGCACGAGGTTTCATAAAATAGTACCATAAGGAGCTAAATAAACAATACCAACGCATTAGTCATTGCTTTTAAAACTGAATAGTCAAAATATAATCTCCATGGTACTAGAGAGACAAGATTAATATCAATATCATGCTCAACATCTACACCCAATAATGAAATTAAAGACAATTTGGCCTTTCATAGATTTCAAAGATTTATAAGCCAAATTATCAACACAATGCTTGGAAACAGTTTTATTTTCGCATACCGAGAGACCAAATATTTCAGTTGCTGATTGCTGGAATTTTGGAGTGTGGTCTCTTCATTTAAAACACATTACATATCACCAAGCTGAGCAGGAAAGAATTGTGCTGATCTCCTTTCTCAACTCTTGTACCTTGGACCCTCTTGCTCAAGACAAAAGAGGCTGGAGGATGAACCCCTCTGAAAAAATTTCAGTAAGAAATCTATATATGCTTTGTAACTGGGGAGATGATGAATGTGGGGGTGTTAGTTCAATATGGAAATGCGCTGCTCCAAAAAAAGGGAAGATTTTTGCTTGGCTAATGTTGAAAGGGAGAATTAAATTGAGGACAGTTCTTCTAAAGCAAAATATTGTCAACAATGACCAATGCCCCTTTGGATGTCAGGAAAAGGAGACTGCTCGTCACTTTGTGTTTGAGTGCTGTCATACCAAGCTCATCTTGAACAAACTAGGAATTCAGATGGACATTTACGTGGAACTTCAGGATATTTTTGTCGAAGCAAAGAAAAGAATAGTTTGATCATCATCGCAATTTACTGGACTATTTGGCTTTCAAGGAATAGGATGGTCTTTGATGACATCGAGACTCCTATCGACATGGTCGCTAAACAATGTGCTGATTTGGTGAGGCTATGGATGCTTAGAGCTAGTAAGAAGGAGAAGGAAGCAGCGATGATCTGGATTACAGACTGGCTAATCTGATTGTTTCTACTCTCTTTTCACTTTTTTCTCTCCCTTGTTGTTTCTTCCATGTACATGTAAAACGTTGAGCTGCCTTAGCTCTTTCTTTTAATAAAATCTGAGGTAGGGGGAGACCCCCTTCCGACATTCTCAAAAAAAAAAATCAACACATAAGCATAAGCACAATTTCTAATGAATGCATATCTTGTCTCGGTCTTCAGTAGAACTAAGGACGATGTTAGAAAACCACATCGTCCATGATTGGATAATGATCTCAGGGCGATAGAATAAATACCAGCCATATATTTTTGCCCCAATGGACATGCATGATCCAACCACCAAAGTATGTATAGCTGAAGTAAACAAAACAACAAATCTGATTATGAACTTTAAATATTCAGCCTCTTGAATTAGCAACAAAATTGCAACTAATCATATGAATAATGATTTGGTAATACCCTTTCATGATGTATAGAATTATGATGCATCCATGGATCAAAATAAATCCATGGTGGGTAACCAATCATACCTAGGGATGAATTCCATGGCATAGGCATTAATGGTGAAGTATAATAATATGGATGATGTGCTGGCCAAAGCTTTGGATATTGATACTGAATTCTTTGGCCTGATTGCTTGTTGGCTTTATTCTTTTTGTTCCCCAATCTTGTTGTCCTTCTTATGATAGGATCTCACACATCTTTCTTGCCTTGAGGGATTACTTTGGGAACCCATGCCATGTTTATTTCCTTCAGCTCCTCGGCCCTAAGCCTATGTAGATTCTTCTCTTGCCAATTTGATAAGCTGAGTGGGCATCTCGGCTGTGGTTTTGTTTCACACAATGGCATGACTTTCTTAATCTTCGGCACCTTCAATTTTTCTTGTTTAGATTCGGAAATTGGGTCTTTGAAAGTTACTCGCTTCACTTCCTTACCCTTAGTAGCCATTGTCAATTTTGCTGGATTTTCATTATTAGGAGTCAAGTCTGAAACAACACACTTGAGTCCATCCCTTTTGATTCGATATACCTGCTTGACCACCTCTTTCTTGACCCATGAATTCTGGACCGATTCTTTTTTATTGATACGGCCTTTGACATGTGATTGTTGATCAAATGTTGGTATTCTTGGAGCTACATAATTTTGGTGAGATGGTCTATAATTAGATGGATAATGTGACCATGAATCATACCTTTCCCATGATGGATATGAATAAAAATTAGCATAGGGAGGTATCCATGACATTGGCATTGGTGGCCCAAAAGGAAGATATGAATTTGTTGCATTGAATTTCTCCTTTCGCCAATCCCCGTATTTAGACTTTTGCCTTGGGGGTGACCTTGATGCTTTTGAACTACTTGGTCGATAAGCACTTTTTGCTTCACTCTACTTTTAACGTTTTTTCCAACAACTGAGCGAAAGTTACTTTTGACTTCTTACCCTTGTACTTATTGCGGACTTTATCTTTCTCAGTTTTGCACGCATCAATCTTCAAGTTTTGTTGTTGCCCCCTAGTGCTTGATGTCTTTATTGTAGCTTCAATGGAACTCCCACCTTCAAGAACATTTGCAACATGATCTTCAACAATCTCTTTGCTTGAAAGCTTGATCTCATCATCTTATTTATGTACATGCTCATCATTACATGAATCAACTAGACGTACCTGATGCAATATCTTTTCGCCATCAAGACCAATCGAAATAGATTGGTCATCAGTTTGCGTTTCAACAAATTTCAATCGTCCTTTATTAACAGCCGATTGTATTATTTGATGAAACATGTTGCAATCCTCTATACTATGCTCGAACGAATCATGCAACTTGCAATACATTCGTCCTTGTAATGATGGCTCAGCATTGTGATCAAGAATTCTAATATAATCAGTTTTCAACAACATGTCAAATATATGATCACACATTCTCAAACTGTAGGTACACATTTTATCTTCTAACCAATCTTGTTGTGAAAACGGCTTTTGAATTGAGCAACCGAATGGTTCATATTTTATATCATCCAATTTGGCTATGTATTGTTTTTTGCACTTCTCTTCCATTGTCTTTGAATACACAGTTATACTAGCATCAGCTTTCTCAAGAGACAATAACCTTGGCTTTAGGTTTCTAAAACAAAAAAAGTTAAAGCACATATGTCTCACTTGAGATTGATGACCCACAAGTATAGGGGGTGTATCGCAGTATTTTGATAAGTAAGAGTGTTGAACCCAACGAGGAGCAGAAGGTGCTGGCTAGTGGTATGGATTAGGAATTCTCTACAAATACTTAGCAAACGGATTTTTAGGGGTTTTTGATAAAGCAAGTAAACAAAGTACGATTAAATAAAAGACAGTAGGAATAAATGCAGCAAGTGGTCCAATCCTTTATTTAGCAAAGGACAAGTCGGTTGTATTACTTAAGATGACCAAACGTTCTCGAGGACACATGGGAAGACTGTCAAGTGCTTTCGCTTCATATAGTTGATTAATCTTCTTTAGCTTGCTAAGTGTTGTGTGGGTGAACCTGTGCTAATGTACCGACCTTCCTAGGACTAATATATACTTGTGATTATACCCCTTGCAAACATCGGTAAGTACAAGAAAGTAATTAAGGTAGAAACCTAACCACAGCTTTAAACTCTAAGACCCTTACGTCCCTTGTGCAATGGTTTCCTAACGAGGGTTCAGGTTTCTGTCACTCCGGCAACCCCTACGATTAGTAGACAAATATACAATGCATTCCCCTAGGCCCATATAGGTGAAGTGTCATGTAGTCGACGTTCACATGACACCACTAGAAGAAGTACACCACAACTTAAATATCAAACTATTGAATCTTTCTCAACACAATTCCACTACTAACAACATGACTTCTCCCATGTCCTCAAGAACAAAACGAACTACTCACAAGACATCATATGGATCATGATCAGAGATGGAATAATGATGTATAACAATCTGAACATAAACAATAATTCAATGGTTCACTCAATAGCATCAACTACAAAGAGTAACCAACACCGGGAAAGTTTCCCCTATGAACTATGCAAGATTCAACACAATCGTTACAGCAATATGGAGATGGTGATGAGGGTGCTGATGGTGATGATGGTGGTGATGATGATGATGATCCCGATGAAGTCCAGCTTGATGGTGGTGTTGATGGCGATGATCTCCCCTCTCCGGGAAGGAATTCCCCCGGCAGAAATCTGTCTGTCGGAGAGATCTTTCTCTCTCGGTGTTTTCCGCCCCGTAGAGGCGGCGGAATCTTTCTGTGGTCGCTCTCCGAGTCTTAGGGTTTTGGGAGGATGATATACGCCAGAGGGGAGTGCCTGGAGTGGACCAGGGCGACCAGACCACCTGGTGGTGCGGCCTAGGCTAGCTCGCGCCAGGGGGTGGTGTGGGCCCCTTGTGGCCCATCTTCAGCCCCCCTTCTGGCTTCCTTCGTCTTCTGGAAAAATAGGATTTTATGTATATTTTCCCGAATTTTCTGATCTTCGCGAATTTTGCCTCCAAACAGCACCTTTTCCATCAGAATCCTGATTGCAGCGGTCCATGCTCCAAAAGTCATCAACCATGCAAAAACAGATGAAATAACATAAGTATCACCTCTCAATACGAAATATATCAATGAATAACAGTGAATTATGACATAGAATAGTGATGCAAAATGGACGTATCAGAGATCAAATGTTAGCCAAGTACGAAATAAACAAAGCTACCCATGTAGATATAAAATGCAAATGAAACGATAGAGAAAACTTTGGTTGTAATAATTTGTTACTATCGGTCTCCCTAATTGGGACAATGTTTTGACCGATATGTTCTGTGACAATTATATTTCTAACAAATGAATCATCTCTCTCGATTGGTCTTTCATAGCTTATGAGAATTTTGTTAGCACATGTATCGATAATAAAGTTTTGACCAAAACGGAATATAAGTAAATTATTTGCTAGATGTACCTCTTTGAAGACGTTGGAAGCGTATGATGGTTGCATGACCTGAACAATATCTTGCTCGGCCTCTAGATAATTCTCCAATGCCTTTTCTTCTTTCTTTTCTGAATTTCGTGCCTTTTCACTTTGATGCTCTTTGTCAACCGAACATTGTTTGGCTATATTTTCTAGTTCTTTATGATCATCAATTTCTTTGGCACGAAATTCATAGGGCAGCATGTAATCTCCCTTACATCCAGAAAAATCAAGCACGGCTGTTTTGCTAAGCTTGCCATGCTCTTGCTTAACAAAGCTTGATTCTTCTAATTCGATAGATTCAGCACATGTATTTTCTGATTCGGCTTTTTCAATGACCGAATTAACCATCCTAGACGAATCATTTGTACCTTCACGGATTTCATCAGATTGCAAAGCTTCTTCTTTTTGCCTTATCGTAGCAGAGGTTTCAACTTGATTGCTGCATGGAGGAAGGGATTTGACGTATTGAAGATCATTCGCGATCTTTGCAAGAAACTTTTGCATATCTTCCTCCTCACGCTTTTTCTGGAGCGCCTCGATTTCTTCTCTTCGCTTCTTTCTGAGTACTTCATAAGCTTGGCGATGTTCCTCAGGTAATTCCTCAAATGTCGGTGTAGTGAAGTCATCGATGTTACTCCCCGCTAGCTTTGGTTTTTCTTTGTTTGTACCAAGCATTATTTTCTCCTTAACCTCGTCCCAACTTGGATAGGCTTGCCCCCCGGCACTTTCAGTTTGTTTCGGCCATGGGTTGCCGAAATTCTGCAATTGCGCAAGCGGCATACCATATGCATCAACACTAGATGAATACACATGAGCTTTTGTTGAACTCCCACTTATTCGGCTGTAACCATTGTGAAGGTGTGTAGCGGAATCGTGAATATCTCTAGTTGCATATGGTGCTGAAAAGTTAGTAACATAAGGAGCAACATATGATGGCTGAGAATAATTGGCCAAATAGCTAGTAGTAGCTTGGCCAATTCCTCTGTCCATTGGCATGTGCGAAGGTGAATCAATATATTGCAAGTTATTTGCCGATAAATAAAAAGATGACACACTCTCGTGCATGTTATTGAAATTTCTAGCAACAGGTGTTTCATATTGACTGACCGAATTTATCATGGTGTTCATCGGCATATGGATTTCTGGGGTTGCGGATGCATGATAATTCGAGTTTACGTATCGCAAGTTGCTAAAACAAGATGAAGCTTGTAGATAATTTTGTATCGGCTGTTGCACATAGTTAGAACTAGGGCTAGCCGATACACCACGCATATCAAATGATCTAGCAACATGGATATTAGGGTTACTTGCATCTATATAATTGGATTGAGTATTCATACCGTGGTAGATTGCAGGCTCTTCATGACGCTCTCTTTGTAGCAAGAATGGGCTGGAGACCGTTCAAAGCTTCATCCCCAGCGGAGTCGCCAAAAAGTGTGTTTGCACCCGAACATGTCACCGTGTACCCTCGGCGCCGAGCGCGATGCACGGCAGCACGTGCCAAGGGAGGCTCGCTAGAAACGCAGTACGCAAGACAGTCCGACAAGCGCTTTTGAAGACCCGAAACCCCGCTCGCCCAGGAGGGAATCCCGTTAGGGCTTCGCGGCGGCTCTGAGCTGTCCTAGGTCGGCCTAACCACCCCTAGGACCTCATTGATTCGCAGCCCTCCAGTATGAAGAACTGCGGATGAACGAGAAGAAAGATACAAGGGAGATAGAAAAAATTATATGAACACGAATAAGTAGTAGATTTGTTTGTTCGATTGGTGTTGGTTCAATCGGCCGTCACCCCTCGTGTATATAAGGAGTGGCTGGACTTTCCGTGCAAGAAAAAATGTTGGATCCACGTCCAAAACCCTAGTTGGGGTCCAACTCGAACAAGCAAACCCGAAATTTGCGTAACTGTTCGGTCAAAAACTTGTCAGTATCTTCAGGACCAATTTTGAGATAGTAAATAAGATTAGATAAAAATATCGTAAAAAGAAAAGTTGTGCGCCTCGAAACAATGAACAACTTTGATGTTGGCAACTTTTTCATCTGATCTGATCTTAATGGACTTTTCCCTTATTTTTGTATCAAACTAGGATTTAGACCGAACGATTTTAGTTCTGTTCTGTCGTATTTTGAATTTGGAGGTCGTATACTTGATCAACTTAAGATGGTTCCAAAATAATAGTTGTTCGAATCGTAAAAGCAAAAAACTCTCATGTTTTGTACTTTTTCATCCGAGTTGATCTTGGCTATCTTTTTTCAGTTGCACCGAATTAGATATATCCAGCTCGCGGGAGACATTTCAACAAATACATCTATGCACTTGAAGACATTGGCATCATCTATGTCTCATAAAAAGTGTAAACAGTACTTTAGCTCCAAAATCTTCATACTATCTCGGATCGTGATGACTCAAAAATCAAAGTTGCTTGTTTTGATGAGGCACACAACTTTCATGTTCGGTACTTTTTCATTTGAGCTCATCCTAAAGAAGTTATAGTAGAAGTCTCCATATATTAGTCTCCAAATCTTCTCTGAACACTAACATAATCGACTATTGTGCCTGATCATGGATTGATTTGATATGGGCCGTGTTCCGGCTAGCCGCGCATAGCGGCACGACCCATTTGTCCACCCCTAGCAAACATGGTCACTGTTTTTTTTCAAATTCAAACAGAGAGAATTGAGGACAACATAAACATAAACAGAGACAATTGAGACAATTGAGGAACACATAAACATTGTTACATACCCGCAATGTTTTTTTTAAATTGTGGGTATGTAACTTTTACATGTTCATAATATTGAAACAAAATTGTACAAAGGATTCAAAATCCTCATCGCTCTATTGAGGACTTCTTTGAATATTGAAATTTAAACTAACTAATTTAAGTAGCAAATACATCACTAGATGAAATACCAATAGAGATCAGCAACTTAGGTAAATCTATGCTGCTCCGCTCATCTATTCTATCCTAATGACTACTCTTCTGTTTTCATGTCTTCAGGTTGCCATTCCTATCAAAAATATGACATCATGGAACAGAGACAAGCTTGGCAGGTTCTACGCCTAAGAATCCCTAAGCAAGAAATATTCTATCAAGGCCCACCGAGGCATGTAAACAAAGACTATCCACAAAAGGCCTTTTCTTTTTGGTGTGTAATATAACTGAAATGCGCACCTCACCATGGTTTACTTTGATGAATAATTTCTGCAAGTAAAGCTCATCACTATTACCCCCTAAGACTCCGGAAACCTAGGTCAAATAAATGCCATGGAGCAGGGACTGAACATCACGAGAGGCCCCAAGCGTGCATTTTATAGGCAACAGGGACTGAACGGGGGAGTGGCGTGGGATGACAAGCCTAGGGTCTCACGTTTTTCTTCAAGAAAATATCCTTCTCGGCCGAGATTTCGATGAAAAAGCTTTTTGATATTTCAGTTGTTTCTGACATAGATCACTTACAAACTGGGACAGTGCAAGAAAAAGCTTCTTCATAATTTTGTCTTCTTTTTATTGTTTTGTTATACTTGGTTTAGAGCATGTCCAATAGAGGAATTAAAATATGGCACCAAAAAGTGGGTTTTAGGGTACCAATTTTTCTTCTGTAGTAGCAGGTGATGGAAAATAAGTCACCCAAAATTTGGAGATCATGTGATGAGGCCTAAGATTGCTTAGGTTCATAACCTAGTCATGAGTCTTTGTGAGACAACCATGAATATGACCAAGTGTATGTACGCTTCCATAAGTCTTTGTATCATTCGAGATGAGAGGCCTGCAAGAAGCATGAAATTCATGCAGTCAGTACATCTTTATACCATCCGAGACGATACGCGTGCAATAAGCGTAGCATTCATGCAGTTAGTCAGTTCGTCGTCCGTGTAGCATTAACGAATAACCCACTCCATGCGGCTAGTTAGCCAAATCCAGTCATATGTCATCTAGATACACGCTCTACTATTACAGTGTAGACTACAGGCACTTGATACAATGTTTGACATACATTGTTGAGAGGCCTAGGAATGTTAATCATGTTTAAAATTTCGGTAATATATAAAATTCTAGTATAAATATTAAACATATATTTTAAAAAGTTTCTGGAGTAGGGGGACATTTCACAAATATCACATCCCTCATGATGGTACAACATAAACATTGTGGGTATGTAACTTTTACATGTTCATAATACTGAAATAAAATTGTACAAAGGTTTCAAAATCCTCATCGGTCTATTCAGGACTTCTTTGAATATTAAAATTCAAACTAACTAATTTAAGTAGCAAATACATCACTAGATAAAATACCACTAGAGCTCAGCAACTTAGGTAAATCTATGCTGCTCGGCTCATCTATTCTATCCTAAAGACTACTCTTCTATTTTCATGTCTTCATGTTGCCATATTCCTATCAAAAATATGACATCATGGAACAGAGACAAGCTTGACAGGTTCTATGCCTAAGAATCCCTAAGCAAGAAATATTCTATCAAGGCCCACCGAGGCATGTAAATAAAGACTATCCACAAAAGGCCTTTTGTTTTTTGTGTGTAATATAACTGAAATACGCACCCCACCATGGTTTACTTTGATGAATAATTTCAGCAAGTAAAACCTCATCACTATTATGCACAAAGACTCCGAAAACTCAGGTAAAATGAATGTCGCGAAGGAGGGACTGAACATCACGAGAGGCCTCGAGCGTGCATTTTATAGGCAACGGGGACAGAACGAGGGAGTGGCGTGGAATGACAAGTCTAGGGTCTCACTGTTTTCTTCAAGAAAAGATCCTTCTTGGCCGATATTTCGGTGAAAAAACTTTTTGATATTTCAGCTGTTTTAGACATAGCTCACCTACAAACTAGGCAGGGCAAGAAAAAGCTTCTTGATATTTTTGTCTTCTTTTTATTGTTTCGTTATACTTAGTTTAGAGCATGTCCAATGGAGGAATTAAAATAGGGCACCAAAAAGTGGGTTTAAGGTACTAATTTTTCTTCTGTAGTAGTAGATGATGGAAAATAAGTCACCCAAAATTTGGATATCATGTGATGAGGCCTAAGATTTCTTAGGTTCATAACCTAGTCATGAGTCTTTGTGAGACAACCATGAATTTGATCAAGTGTACGTATCGTTCCATAAGTCTTTGTATCATCCAAGATGAGAGGCCTGCAAGAAGCATGACATTCATGCAGTTAGTCCATCTTTATATTATCCGAGACGATATGCGTGCAATAAGTGTAGCATTCATGCAGTCAGCCAGTCCGTTGTATGTGTAGCATTACCGAATAACCCACTCCATGCAGCTAGTTAGCCAAATCATACACGCTCTACTATTACAGTGTAGACTACGGGCACTTGATACAATGTTCGACATATATTGTTGAGAACCCGAAGAATGCTAATCATGTTTAAGCTTTCGGTAATATTTAAAATTCTAGTATAAATAATAAACTTATCTTAAAAAAGTTTCTAGAGTAGGGGGCCATTTCGCAAATATCACATCCCTCATGATGATACAACATAAACATTGCGGGCATGTAACTTTTACATGTTCATAATATTGAAACAAAATTGTGCAAAGGTTTTTAAATCCTCATTAATCTACTGAAGACTTCTTCGAATATTGAAATTTAAACTAACTAATTAAAGTAGCAAATACATCACTAGATGAAATACCACTATAGCTCAGCAACTTAGGTAAATCTTTGTTGCTCGGCTCATCTATTCTATCCTAATGACTAATCTTCTGTTTTCATGTCTTGAGGTTGCCATATTCCTATCAAAAATATGACATCACGGAACAGGGACAAGCTTGACAGGTTCTGCGCCTAAGAATCTCTAAGCAAGAAATATTCTATCAAGGCCCACAGAGGCATGTAAACAAAGACTATCCACAAAAGGCATTTTCCCTTTTGTGTAATATAACTGAAATGCGCACCCCATCATGGTTTACTTTGATGAATAATTTCAGCAAGTAAAACCTCATCACTATTACCCCCTAAGACTCCGGAAACCAAGTCAAATGAATGCCGCGGAGGAGGGACTAAACATCACGTGAGGCCCCAGGCGGGCATTTTGTAGGCAACAGGGACAGACCAGGGGAGTGGCGTGGGATGACAAGCCTAGGGTCTTACTTTTTTTCTTCAAGAAAAGATCCTTCTCGGCCGAGCGATGAAAAAGCTTTTTGATATTTCAGTTGTTTCTGACATAGCTCACCTACAAAATGGGACAGGGCAAGAAAAAGCTTCTTGATAATTTTGTCTTCTTTTTATTGTTTTGTTATACTTGGTTTATAGCATGTCCAATAGAGGAATTAAAATAGGGCACCAAAAAGTGGGTTTTAGGGTACCAATATATCTTCTGTAGTAGCACATGATGGAAAATAAGTCACCCAAAATTTGGAGATCATGTGATGAGGCCTAAGATTGCTTAGGTTCATAACCTAGTCATGAGTCTTTGTGAGACAACCATGAATTTGACCAAGTGTACGTTCCATAAGCCTTTGTATCATCCGAGACGAGAGGCCTGCAAGAAGCATGGCATTCATGCAGTCAGTCCATCTTTATATCATCCGAGACGAGACGTGTGCAATAAGCATAGCATTCATGCAATGAGTCCATCGTCTGTGTAGCATTCACGAATAGCCCACTACATGCAGCTAGTTAGCCAAATCTTGTCATATGTCATCTAGATACACACTCTACTGTTGTAGACTACGACACTTGATACAATGTTCGAGATGCATTGTTGAGAGGCCTAAGAATGCTAACTTTCAGTAATGTTTAAAATTCTAGTATAAATATTAAACATATCTTTAAAAAAGTTTCTGGAGTAGGGGGCCATTGCCCCCTACCCCCACACCCATCCAGGAAAGATCTGCCACTTTTAACAAGGGGCGCTTGGTGTCATGTTGCCCTAAAGCTCCCAAAATCCGTGGACCGGCCGTGCTTCAACCACAACCACAACCCGACGATCAATGGTTTCACTGGTGGGTCAGCCTCTGCGTCGCAGTCACTTACCTGTGGCTCGTCAAGTGGAGCCACGTCGGCGTGTTGCCGAAGGCTCTCGAGGACATCGCCGAAATGCAGGATCTCCGTTTGTCATACAACACGCTCTCCGGCCCCATCCCGGCCAGCTTCATCGGCTCTAGAACAAGGGTTGGCCGGCCTAGATAGCCCGCGATGTACGTACGTGTTGCCATCCGTGTCCGGACCCCGGCCGGAGGAAATCAGACAATATACAGATGCTAATTCGAGCTGTAAGAGTGTGACTAATACTAGTAGTAGTAGTTGCCAAATAGTTGTTTGTGCTACGTGCCACCATTTGCAGCATGAGAAAGAAAGCACGACTAATGGTTCATTTTGAAAAAACAAAAAAGGTAAGAGGAGATGTCGCTTGAACCAAATCTATTACCTAATAGTAAAAGAAGTGTTTCTCACCCGTACCTATATTTTTTTTTGGACGGTTTTACCCTTTCACTCAAAAACCAAATAACCTACCGCTGCCACCGGTAAGTATGTACGTAAATGCTCCTCCCTTAATCCACCGGTCACCGCCCATCTCGATCGCAGGATGCGCCGCGTGCTGGCCGATCCGGCTGCTCGCATAATTATCTCCCACGATCTTAGGTCTGTTTCCATCCCCGTCTCTGTTCTGCCGTCGCCTTCTCCGACGAGCGATAGGGATAAGCCCGTAGGCCACCCTAGGCCCTAGATAAGCCATGCCTACGTTGTTCTAGCGATGGATAACCCTCGCGGGGGCGAGCACATGTACTCTGAATATCGGTAGATTTCTTGTTCATGCTTAGCCTGAATCACGCGTATAGCACATGTAGTCTGAATCGCCCCCATGCCTACAATCCAGCGTTCTCGTACTCCCTATACATCCGGATGTATCTAGCACTAAAACATGTCTAGATACATCCGAATCTAGACAAATCCAAGTCAATCAATTTGGATCGGAGGGAGTACGTCAAAGGTACGTTAAGAGTCCATTGCTACAATTATCTGTAGGAGTTTCGGTCGTAAAATTATTACTGAACTTACAGACTATGTATGAGATTACTGTGCAGGTTCTTTACGAATGGGTTTCACTTTAGGTTGCTCCTGCTGCCACACGGGTGGGGAAGGTGGGTTGGGATGACATTGTTGAGAGTGAGATTACGTTGAAGAGTTTATATCTTTTTTTCTACGAATTACCGCCGCAACACGTGTGGCGTTTGGAGAGAAATAAAAACAGTTTCTTTGAAGGCCCATAACGGAAGGAGGCCGACGACGTGTAGCGGCTCGAGTAACCGTGTAGGCCCATAACGGAAGGAGGCCGAAAACTCCCTTTGAAGCGGCCTGAGCCCAAAACGTCGAGCTAGGCCCAGAGCCCATCTGGATAGTTCACTCGCACGCTTCGAGTCACTGCGGCGGCTCTCGTGTCGTCTCCCTGCCCGGACCGGTCTGCGCTGCCTCCGTCCCCCAGCTCTAGGGTTTTACCTCTGGCCTCCCCCTCTCGCTCCCGGTCTCCACGCGTACCGAACCTTGTCGGCACTTCCCGGCCCCCATCCATCCGCCGGCCTGTTCTCCCGATCGATTCGGTGCGTTCCCGTCGCTGTGTGGGCGAAGTGCCCTACCGGAGCACCTCAGAGGGTGGTGCGGTTCGGGAATCGGAACGGGGAGACAGGATGAGGCCGGTGTTCTGCGGCAACTTCGACTTCGACGCGCGCCAGTCCGACCTCGAGCGCATCTTCTCCAAGTACGGCCCCATCCGCCGCATCGACATGAAGTCCGGTAAAGCACCGCCACAGCCTCCCCCTTTCTTCATTTACTTTCACTAGTACTTAGCTGCCCTCTGCTAGTGGCGGTTGAGCACATGTTCTGCGTGCTATGGAATTATTAAGGGCGGGGATGTAGCACGCTTGTCATAAATTGCTTTGTCTGTACCAACGCCCAGGCCCGTATCAGACACCTGGCTGTGGATATTCAGTAGATTGGAGTACTACTTTGAAGAACCGTGACAGAATCCGAGCTCACTTTGTACTCCAATGTGCCTATTGTAGGCTATGCTTTTATATACTTTGAAGACGAGCGTGACGGGGAGGACGCGATAAGGGAGCTCGACCAAGCCGATTTTGGCCACAGCAGGCGCAGGCTCTCCGTAGAATGGTCAAGGGTAAAGCCTCATCTCTGCATCTTAACGAGATACTTTGACTGTCTCCATATTTGCTACAGGCACATGAATGCACCTTCGCTAACTGCTGACATTCTTGCACCTTCGCTAACTGCTGACATTCTTATATCTAATCCATTCAGCAAGAGGAACCAGTTGCGAAGAACCGTGACAGGCCTACGGGGGACGCGAAGCCGACGAAGACCCTCTTTGTTATCAACTTCGACCCCATCCGCACCAAGATCCGGGACATCGAGAGGCACTTCGAACCGTACGGCAAGATCTCAAACATCCGTATCCGGAAGAACTTCGCTTTCGTGAGGTATGGCACGCTAGAGGAAGCCAGTGCAGCTGTCAAGAAGACCGATAAGAGGTATGTTTTTCCTTTTTGCTTCATATGTTGTCATTGGCCATCATCTAGCATGCAAAATGCTGCAAAAATCTGTATTACAACTGGCTTTAGAGTCAAATTTATTTCCCCACATTCACTTTGCTTCGGAGTCCTGAACATGGCACGGAAGCTATTGCTGCATTTAACAAGACACTGATCCTTCTATAATGTGCTGGGCCATAACATCTTGAGACAGCATACCGGATTGTTTCCTTTGTTGTTATGCTATTTGTCTGCTGTATTCCTATGTCCGATTATCTGTTACATTGCGCTGCTAGTGCTATGCCCAATGATTTCGAATGTAGTTGAATGTTCCTGGTTCTTAGAATAAGTACATTTGTGGCAAAATGAAAGCAACTGATAGGTACGCTGCAGTTTTTTATACCCTCAAATATTGTCTGCGTACTTGCTCCACATCATGTTCTGCTTTATACACTTTGCCAAGTAGATTTGAGAATTGAGAATCAGTAATTCTTTCTTGATTTAATCCTTGTTTTTTTTTGTGTTGGGGCAAGTTTTATGTTGCAGTCCTCACTTTTAGTCTGATGAATTGCACTGTCATATCATATGCATTGCTCCCTTGCACCAGACGTGAGTTTCTAGGATCTAAAGTTTCATTATGTTTGTTAGTTGCTGAAGCTTCTCTTATCGTTTCTTCTACTGCATTTTACCCTGAACAGGGATAACACCCTCATCATTTCTTATGTTGCATATCAGACATGAAATACGTTGAATAGACTAAAAGCGATTAGTTTTGGATAGTAACTTGTAGGTTGTTTTTTCCTATGCTGTATCATGTGATGCTATCATGCTTAAATTATGTGATTCTATGAATTCCATTTCTACACGCAAGTGTATACTCAGTGAATCAACATTGTTGTTACATCACATATCTCAATACTGAGTTATACTCCTTCCTGTTGCTGTGCAGCACGATATTGGACAGGGTGGTGACAGTTGAATATGCCTTCAGGGACGATGACAGTGACCGAGATGACAGATATGGAGCTTCCAAACGAGGCGATGACACATATGGCAGTCCCAAACGAGGTGATGACAGATACGGAGCTCCCAAACGAGGTGATGACAGATATGGCAGTCCCAGACGAGGTGATGACAGATATGGCAGCCCTAGAAGAGCTGATCAGGGTAGGCGGCGTGATGACCCTTACACGCGCTCCCCTAGCCCGAGGTACCGAAGGGATTACAGTCCAGATTACGATCGCCGTCCGCGTAACCCTGGATATGACCGTCGCGATGGAGCAACCTATGGTAGGAACAGAAGCCCTGTCTATGATCGTTACGACAGAGGCAGGAGCCCTGGCTATGGTCGTTACTAGGTAAGATTTCTCAAATAGCCAGAAAACATTTTTTTCCTTCTGTGTCTCCGTGTGTGGGTGTTATGTTCCTCTATTCCTATTGAACGTGCATTTGACACACTTCAGATGCTTGTGCAGCTGATTCATTTTTGAAGGATCTTGATGGGAATACTCTCCCTTTTTTGGCGTGCTGAAAGAGCGAGGGAAGCGCGATGCTACGATTCTGTAGTTTCCCATAAATACCTTGTGTATTTCAGATGATGAATAGTTACAGCCATGTACCAAGCTGTTTTGGGGTGATCATTGCTAGAGCTGGTATGATGGTAGCTGTATCAGGTTACTGCCTCGTACATGTACTACGGAATGTAAAAAGGGGAAGTACTCTGGTGGATGTTTTTGCATTTCCATTTGACAAACGTACTGTATGATTCTGGAGAACTAGTTTCTGACTTTCTCTTGTGATGATCCACGTCTGTCAGTTCATCATAAGATGTTGATACCCAAAGCATGTTTCAGCGGTAATGTTATTTTTGCTGTGTTTGTCCGATGTGATATGGTAAGAACTAGTAGCTGCGTGTCTTGCCCAAGCTGGAGATAAATTGATTTGCTTCGTTTTTTTTCCCCACTACTAGTTCTGTTAAGTTTTTCACGAAAATTCAAATTTGTATACATACAAATATGTGGGGAAAAGATTTCGCGTTCCAAAGGTTTAGTTGCCTCGGGGCCTTATCTTCGCCTGGGCTGCCGCTCACCGTCGTCATCCTTATCTTCGCCTGGGCTGCCGCTCACCGTCGTCATGCACTCGCCGGCGCGTTGTCCCGCCACCACCGTGTCCCCATCTCGCGCGCCGTTCGTCGTGATGGCGCAGCGCGGTAGCCCCGTCCGCCCCCGAGGCCGAGCAGCCGGACGACGCGCTATCCTCCGCACCGAGGCCGCCGTCTCGGGCATCTCCCAGAAGGCCGCCGCGGCCTCCAGCCTCTGGCGCCACGCCGTTCTCGAGGCCCTGGACTCCGCCTTTGCCTCCTGCAACTGGGAGTGCGCCGTCGAGGTTCCCTCCCAATCCCAGGCTCCCAATTCCCTCCTGCACACCACCTGTTCGATTGTTGCTCATCTCGTAAGAATGGCTCTCTCGTTGCGGAAGCAGCGCTGGTACGAACCCAAGTCCCAGACCTACGCGAGGCTACCGGTGATGCTGGGCAGGTGCTTGCAGCCTGGCCCGGCCACGGCGCTCTTCAAGACGATGCTCTCTGAGGAGCGGATCACGCCGACGGTTGACGTGTACACGGCGCTTGTCGGCGCGTACGGCTACAGCAGGATGCTGGACGAGGTGCTGGCCACCGTCGACCGGATGAAAGGCGCCGCCGCCAGCTGCAAGCCGGACGAGTACACCTTCTCCGTCCTCATCAACTGCTGCTGCAAGTCACGACGCTTCGATCTGGTCCCCGCCGTCCTCGACGAGATGGCGTACCTGGGGCTTGGATGCAATGTTGTGATCCACAACGGGATAATTGATGGGTACGGCAAGGCCGGGATGCTAGAGGAGATGGCGGACGTGCTGTCCAACATGCTCGAGGGTGGGGAGAATGTGCCTGACATATACACGATGAAATCGATCATCTGCGCCTATGGGACCCGGGGCAGTATGGAGGACCCGGGGCATGATGAGTTTCAGCTGATGGGTGTGGAGCCGGACACGCGGACTTTCAATGTCATGATCAAGTCTTACAGTAAGGCTAACATGCCTGACAAAATGATGTCGGTGCTGAAATACATGAAGCGGCGGTTCTTCTCTCCCTCTGCTGCCACATACAACATAATTATAGAATGTTTTGGAAGGGCGGGCAACATCGAGAAGATGGAGTACTATTTCAGGCTGATGAAGATTCAGGGTATCAAACCAACTCCGATCACCTACTGCTCGCTAGTTAATGGGTACAGCAAAGCTGGGCTTCTTGATATGGTTCCTGGGATTATCCGACAGACGGAGAATACCGATGTTGTCTTAGATACTCCATTTTCCAACTGTGTTATCAGTGCATATGCAAAGTTTGGAGATATCAAGATAATGGAGGAAATGCTGCAGCTTATGAAGGACACAAGAAATATAAGCCTGGCAAAGTAATTTATACCACCATGCTTCAGGCATATATTGCACATGGTATGGAGGAAGCTGCTAAACTGTTAGAGATGGAAGGGGACAGATTCAATAACAAGCTGCTGGTTTAGACTTTTAGCGAGCTCATATTTCCAGGGGACTGTATTTCGGCATTAAACTATTGACTATTCATGTTTATCCATGGTATTCACTGGTTATCTTGTTTTTGAATTAGGAGCCAGTTTCAGAGGTATATAACGAATAATGGACACCATCATTTTTCCCGGGATTGCAGCAGGAGGGTTTGCCTAATCCGGATTGGACAACGAACATGTAAGAAAGCCTGGCGGAGAATATGGTTAGGAGTCCACACACAAAATTTGACTACAGTGATCAAATTAACTCCAACCCCAGACTCAGCGTTCCAAGTTGGATTCCAATGACGAGGTAACTTGAAGTTCAGAACTTCTCTATCGGATGTATCTTTTGTCTACAATATTTTTTTTTGAGATTGTTTGGTCTACAACATTTAGCTTAACTAAATATATGCTCTAATTTATTTTCTTTCCGTATCCCCATAATAATTAATAAATTGGAATATGTAAACCAGTTATATGGCCTGTTCTGCTGCTGGAGAAGGGAGTCTCAATCAAAAGGACTAAATGTGCAAAGCCTTTTAGACTTCCGTCTGATCTGATTGCATGAGTACAACCCAGACGGAGGTAACTTACAGTATCAAATGGACTACGATATTTTCAAACCTGCTCTGCTCCCATTTAAGGAAAAAGAATTTCACATACAACAAAGAAAATCAGTGCACCATTTAGTCTTAATAGCAAGGTTACTGAAGCAAACAGTTGAAAAACGGAGCACATACGCCACACATATAACAAGAAACAATTCCATACCACTATAAGCAGTTCAAAAGAAATGAGAACCTTCATGTCGATAAATTTGGAACTCCACTCAGTACCTCTTCAAAGCGGGCCGATTTAGATTCTTTGCCAGCTCAGCCCGCAGCTCCTCCACGAAGTCATCCTTGTAGCCGTTGTGGAACTCCATGAGCATGAATTCCTTGAGGCTTGGGAGATTTGGCAGCCCAATGAACAACCCAGTGCTGGCTTCAGAAGTCCAGTCACGAAATTGCAGCAGCTCAAGCTTCGGTGTGGCTCCTTCTCCAAACTTGACCGATTGCAGGTTACCTAGGCGATCCAGCTCCAGCACCACAAGGTTCGGGAATGCGCCCTGACAAAAGTTGAAACCGACCTCGTTGCCCACGAATGATTCCTTCCACAGGCGTAGAGTGGCCAGGTTTGGTATCTTCCCAAGGAGTTGTATGGCAGCGTCGTGCTCCACTATCCTCGAGCTTCGTAGCCTCAGCTTCACGAGATTTGTCAGCCCCTGGATCCATTTGGGCAATTTTACGATGTTGCCATACAGCTTGAGGCTCTGGAGATTTGCCGGAGGTGAGGAAACACCATCTAAGCAGCCAGATAAACCAGGATATCCCAGTGATTGCACTAACAACGATTCCAAGCAGCTGAGATCAGCAACTGCTGAAAACAAATCTCGACTGTTTCTCTTGTTGACGCCAATAACTCCTAGCTTACGCAGCTGGTTAAGCTCTTTTATATCTCGCAGAACCGCTTTTGCCCGTCTGATGTTCACAATACCCAATTTTTGCAGGGCTTTCAGTCTGCGGATCCCTCTTGGCACTGCAATACCACGTGGACTTTGGCGCGTTGCTAGCAGAGGTAATATGTTGTAGCAGCACATGGTGCATACATCACGTCTGTTCACGTCGACATCCATATCCATCTTCTCTTTAAGAAACTGAGGTGCGCAACATGCCACACAAAATGCCATTGAAGAGCAAGTCATGACACATAGCCTGTTCCTCATTACATTGGGCAGATCGTTTTGACATGTTTCGATTTCAAGGTTGTCATCATCATTATCTTCGATGGCTCCAGCACAAATATTCTGTAGCTTACTAAGCTTGACGATGGTCTGTGGCAGCCCTATTATGCATGTGCCCGTGATATCTAGAGTTTGGAGTTGCCTCAGGTTACCCAACGAATCGGGTAGGTGATAGATACCCTTACATCCTCTTAGAGAGAGGTATCTTATGTGAAGAAGCTTCCCAATACACTCAAGGTGATGGTCAACTAGTCCTGACGTGCCTTCCAGGTCTAACACTCGCAACAACCTCATCTTGTCAGAAATGAAAAATGGCCTCCACTTCCCAAATACTGTTAATGATCGTATTCGGGACATGTCTACTATGCTCTCGAACTCAACTTGATCTCCCTCCCAGTTGCTGCTGATAGAGAGATGGCGTATTTTACCTTGGCTGTTTAAGCTGCAATCCTTCTCCAGCCTGAAAACAAGATTGCCCTCCGTCGACTTTGAGATGCCGATTTCACGGATCAGATCATGGACTTGGCAGGAGTCAATTCCTTTCCTACTATGGATTGACTGTTGATATGGTAGGATCATGCTCCTACTTATCAGTTCCATAAAGTAGTTTTGTCTGCTATTTCTTCTGCAGACTTCCCACGCCCCTCCCTTGAGTAGCCCTCTGCAGTCCAGCGACGCACCAAGCGTCTTCGGCTAGCCTTGTAGTCTTCAGGAAAGATGGCCATATACAAGAAACAAGACTTGAGATGATAGGGTAGACCATCATAGCTTTTATTAAGGACTGCTATTATGATCTCAAGCTCTGGATTCATCTCCAACTCAGCACTGATATGCTCATTCAATTTCCTCCACTCCAGCACCGTTTTCGGTTGGTTTGCCAAGAAGCCACCTATGGTGACAATGGCAAGGGGAAGTCCATCACACTTTTTTAAGATCATATTTGCTTGTTCAACCAGCTCAGGATATTGCTCCTCCAAATATACGGTCTCCTTAAATATCTGAAAACATATAATCAAGCTATTTAGTACTTCAGGATTTAAATTAAGTTTGGAATATTATGCAATTTACGATCATAAATTTTGATGTCTCAGGGTTGAATGAATGAATTAGAAGTTGAAGATGGTTGACCTGAGTACCACTATCAAATCCAGCATCTTGCTTTTTGTACTCCCTCCGACCTAAATTAGTTGACTCAGATTTATCAAGATACGGATGTATCTAATACTAAATCATGTCTAGATACAATCGAATCTAGACAAATCTAAGTCAACTAATTTGGGTCGGAGGGAGTAGTAAAATTTGATAGTTTTATTTAATATTTGAAGGACGGAAATTCAGAAACCTAATTGGCACCAATAATAAAATCTAATATTTTTTATCTTGCATGACATTAACGCGATATTGCATTTCTTTCCATGCCGTTCCAAGTTGACCAATTAGGTCAACCAAATGTGATGCATATAATAGTGCATCATGAGGAAGGATATCAGTAGTGTTGGAATGCCTCAATATGAACAATGATTGTGGAGCAATAACGGCATTTAGAGAGAAAGTGCATCATGTAGATGGAGGTATGAATATATACTGTGTTGATCTTTTTGATTCACATGATAACATACCAATTGATTGCACTTTGAGTAGCATGCCATGAGGCATGGTAATCACATATGTCCTACGTAGCCAGAATTACACCGGAATTTCTTTTTCCGAAGGTCAGCGTAAGTAGAATCAGTTTTGAATGTAAAAAATTAAAATCAAACAAATGGATATGGTAACACTCTGCCTGGTACCTTCTTGGTGAAGAGCATACGCGCGTGCTCGTCTTGTAGAACTTCAAGCTGGTATATTTTTTGTTGGTTTGCTGAACAATGTCTTGCAACAATCTCTTCCCTTGTGGTGACTATGATCCGGCTTGCATTCTCCATTTTAGGTAATTATGAGGTCCCATTCAACATTACATGAAATATCATCGAGAACAATCAAGCACCTCTTTGTATCTAAATGCCTGGCCAACTCCTCCGTCAGCTCTGCAAGATTCATCAAAGGTAATGCTCTCTTTGTGCTGCCCAACAATCCTGCCACATCCTTCTCAGAAGGCTCTGCATCTAGCTGCATAACTATGCTCCCTAGGATCTTCTCAAGTATGAATGGACGCATAACCGTGACACATGCACGCTTTTCAAATGTTCCACTTAGCTCTTGGCTCTGGTAGATATCTTTGATCAGAGTTGTTTTTCCAAGACCGCCCATCCCCCACACCGAGATGACCTGAAATGTTGGGCTAGCTTGATTTAACATTAGTTTGATGATGTCCGATTTTATGTTGTCTCGGCCAACGAGATGGGATTCCTCAAGAGCAGCCTTCATTGTTCTGATACGAGTTAGGCTGTTCCTGCCCGCAATGCTTCTTCTGTCCACATCCATAGGGTGATCCTGCAGTATCTCGCTGGTAGTGGCAGTGACTCCACTTCTGCTAGGACCTAGATTTGTTGAATCTGTTCCGTCTGGAGAATCCTGGACACAGGCAAGTAACATTTAGCAGCATTTTCAATCCTAGACATGTTCAGATGGCAAGGAGGTCTGTTTCATTCCCTTGCCTACCCAATTAAAATCATAGCTGTGTTGTTAAATATGGAAATATATAACGTAAATTCACATCTTAGTACTATATATGTCATTCTAATATACGTTTCTAGTTCCTGACAGTCTTGGCTTAACTCTGAAAGTAATTAAGCAGCTACAAGGATATTATTACCTTCTCATGGAAAGCATAAATATTCTGACGAGACGACAATTGCTTGAGTTCTGATACTATGCTCTCTGGCCCTGCACACAGGCTTGCGACTTCGATCTGCGATGTAGACAGCACGATTCGGCTACCTCTCTTGCTGTCTGGGAAGCATGCTTTGATGTCGTCCCATTCCTCAATGGTTGACAGGCCAGTAACCACAACCAGGTAGCTCTTTTCATCCACATATCCCTTGTACTCGTCGGCCAGATCTTGCCCCGTCTTCTTCTGCAGCAGAAGGTCAACCCCCACGGTTGTGCCAAACTGCTTGATTAAACTCTGGAGAAATTCATTAGGATCAAACGGATGGGTTACCCTGACCCATGCCCGGCATGGAAACTTCAGCTTTACATTTGGGCTTTCGTAGGCTGCCCGGATGGCGGACGTCTGCCCGACAGCTTCGCCTGCTCCCCACACCGAGATCACTCTGAGATCATCACCCTTCGTGTTGATCAGTTTGACAAGATCCACACTTGCTCTGTCCTGCTGCCTGGTCATGCTCCTCTCTTCGTTGATGCCAAACATGGTCGCGTCCGCGGCGCTGGTACCGCTGGTGATAGTCCTGGAGCCAGCCGTGCTGTTGATGAGCTGGTAGCGCACGTTTCGCTGGCTGACGTCCTCTACCTTGGCTCTGAGCTCCTTCATCTGCCTGGCCACGTGGCGCCGGGTCAGCACCGTGCGTGCGACACGCCACCAGGAGGTCCTCTCCAGACTGACTGCGAAGTCCTGGAGGCAGTCTTCGACGTCGTAGGCCACGTCCCGGACCTGCTTCACCCATACCTTGACAGTCCTGTGGTTGTCCCCCCGCTCGTCGTGGGCGGCCATCAGGAAAGCTTGCATCATCTCGAGTTCGTCCGTGATGAAGGCCTGGTCACGCTGGACTCCGAGCTGCAACGCAACCTCCTCCGCCAGAGTGGATCGGGCGTAGCTCAGCGCCCCACTCACCACGGACTTGCCGACGCTCAGCACCGTCGCCTCCATTGACTGATGGATAGAGGCAGTGCTGCTAGGCTAGCTATGGCAGGTCGTGGATCGATGTAGAGGAGCTGAATGAATAATGATGGTGGGTGGGTGGGTGGGCAGGGCAGCTACCATACCGATCTGGAGTTTCTTATTCTGAAAACATACTGCATTCTGCAAGTTGGAGTTTCTTATGCTGAAATGGGGACGACGACTCCAGGCTGTGTAACATGCTAATACGTCCTAACAGATCTATTTTAGTCAGGAAATATAGCGTGCCTAATCATCGGTTTGTCATTTCTTAGTTGAACGAGATATCTGGCTCAATTCCATACTGCCGACTTTAAATATTCCAAAAATACCACTCTTTAACACTTCAATACTTTAACGCTCTGATAAATGCCACCAAATATATATCGCTTTAACACTTCGATATTAATATATTCCCTTTGCCAAAAAAGAAATCACTTTAACACTATTTTGCACTGCTATTTTCAGTAAGCTGTTTTTTGCAGTAGCATATTTCAAATATATTAGTAACCCATATTTCTTAGTCGGCTGAGCTACAACAGTTATCTATCCCTGCACTTCAAAGTGAATTCCATGAAGGATTTGCACGCTCGACCCATATTTCTTGTAATGTGATGCTTTCTGCCTTTTTTTTATGTCGACACCTTCTGTATTTGAATGCTAGTTACATCCATGTTTCAGGCTGATTTGAGTGATTATTACGGAGCTGATATGGGTGCTGTTGTGGGTTACCGTCTCTTAAAGTAAAAAACTACTACGGTGGATTTTTTTGCTTTTCCATCTGACATACCTATTTTTTTTCGACGACAAACCTTTTACTTTGTGGAACTAGTTTCTGTTGTGATCAATGTCTGCCAGTTCATAGACCATAGTAAGATGTTGATATACCCAAATTATAAGTCAGTGTTAATTTTTTGCTTGCACATTTGTGGAAGATTTTCCGTTGCTGTCATGTTGTGTTTGTGGTGTGCCAGTCGCAAAAACAAGTTGATGTGCTGTGCCGAGGCCACCGTCTCGGGCACCGATGTTGTCTTAGATGCAACATTTTTCAACTGTGTTAACAGCGCATATGGCAAGTCTGGAGATATCAAAATAATGGAAGAAATGTTACAGCTTATGAAGTACAAGAAATGCATGCCTGGCAAAGTAATTTATGCCACCATGATCCAGGCATATATTGCACATGGGATGGATGAAGCTGCTAAGTTATTAGAAACAAAAGTGGAAAGGTTTGATTAGAAGTTGATGGTAAGTGTTTTGCTATATCTTAGCGAGCGTCATTTTCTTTATTGGTGAAGATTCAGGGTGTGAAACCCAACCCAATCACCTACTGCTCGCTAATTAATGGATACAGCAAAGCTGGGCTTCTTCATATGGTTCCAATAATTATTCGACAAACAGACAACACCGATGTTGTCTTCGATGCTCCATTTTCAACTGTGTTTAACAGCGCATATGCCAAGTCTGGAGATATCAAAATAATGGAAGAAATGTTCCAGCTTATGAGGAACAAGAAATGTATGCCTGGCAGCAAAGTAATAAACTCCACCATGATTCAGGCATATATTGCACATGGGATGGATGAAGCCGCTAAGTTATTAGAAACAGAAGTGGAAAGGTTTGATTAGAAGTTGATGGTAAGTTCTTTGCTATATCTTAGCAAGCGTCATTTTCCTTATTTATTTATGCCTACATTAAGCTACTGATTATCCTTGGTATTCACTAGTATCTTCTGATCTCGTACCAGGCACCAGTTTCTCAGTTTAATTAACAAATAACAGCACCCATCTTTTTTTGGAGGGTAGAACAGTAAGATTTGTCTAATAAAAATTTAGAGAAATATTATGTAAGAAGGACTGGAGAGAATATGGTTAGAATCCACAACAAAAGCTTGATCACAATGACCGAATTAACTCCATCAACATCGGAGTAAGCATTTCCAGACCCAGTTGGATGCCAATGACAAGGTAACTAAAACTTCAGAACTTTTTACTGAATGTATCTTTGGCTATACTATATTGAGCTTAACTTAAGTAGATGCTCTAACTTTTGTTCTTTCCGTATTCCAGCAATAATGAACAGTGTGGATTCGATAAACTGATTGTGACCTGTTGTGACATTGGAGCTGGGAGTCGACAAGAAAGAATATGTAAACCTAGTTCCCTTTGGTTCTACAAGAAAATTCACTACAGAAATTGAGTGAGGGACAGAACAATGCAAAGAAAGAAAGAACCATGTGAATTTCCATAGAATTTTTAGTGGCAATAAGTCAGAGTACAGAGCAAAGATTCTGGAAGAGAAGTTCAGTCTAACAATGGACACACCAGACAGATGATAAAAAACGACGATTAGAACTTGACACTTGAATCTGCAGCCTGAGTCAAACTGACTGCTCATACGCCCGATGGTGGGGGGACATTGTAAAAAATAGTCCATCATAATCGATGGACAGCTTGCTGCTAGGTGCTTGAATCCATCAGTTTGCTTGACAAGTCAAAGCACATCCTGGGAAGACAGGTATCCAAGACAAGCATTTTTGAGCTGCACACAGTGGTGTTGCTCTGCTAAAGCTAGGGTGGTTGCAGCTGTTTGCACGTCAATTTTCTGGCAGAGCTTCCCTTCACAGATGGCCTTCAGCCTGTCTATTCCATACCGATCTGCGGCAACCAGCAAGTGCTGCAATGCCGCGTTTTGATCAAGCTCAGAATTACTACTTGGCAGGGAATCTGTGTAGACAAAGTGAAGAAGCGCCTCGAAGATGGCAGGCTCCATGTCATGGATCATGATGTGTTTCGCTAGGGTGGCCTCCTTCATTTGGCCAAATAGCTCGGCCTTGAAGACGGAGGACCGTGCAGCTAACACGTATCTGTGTGCACTGAAGAGCTGGTCACCGACACTGAATGTCACATCCGAGCCTTCCCCATCCTTCAACATGTTTGCGAAGTGCGTGTGCAGATTCGACTCCGGGACTGGGACTTGGGCTGAGCTCACATCTTCAGTGCGAGGCTCTTTTATGATGGTCAAGGCACACCTGATTGTGAAGCAGTCGTCGTTGCGGGAGAGTAGTTCTTGCAGTTTGGACTTTTGAATAAACTTGTCCCAGCCCCAGTAACCACCTACCGGCTGAAAGGTATATGACACGCTCCGTAGGTTACTAACTTTTCCATCTTTCTCCAATAAACCAAATGTGTACTTCACCTTCACTTGTGTTGTGCCACTGCAGAAACACAAGAAGGCCGACATGTAGGCATCTTTGTGCTCTTCGTTCCACCCGTCGGGGTACATCCTGATGTTCCACCCGTAGCCGTCGACGGTGAATGTGCTCGAGCTAACGAACTTGCCGACACCCATACCCTCGAGCAGCGAGTACCTAATCACCTCGAAGTCGTGGGTTGTGGTGACGCACTCTGTCAGGCACCGTGATGAGGTCTTGGATGTGGGATTTTCGACTGAAGATGCTGAGTTCTTGCCCATGGTGTGCGAAGCAGAAGCTGAACCGCGACGTAGCCTATATCGGGGCTGCGGCGGCGTCCGATCAAGAAACTGAGAGCAATGCGAACCGCCAGGAGTGGCGGCAGGAACAAACGCTGACAAAGTTGAGTTCTTGCACCTGGTGTGGAAACAAACGCTGCAAAGTTGTTTGAGGGTTCGACGAGGAGGGGCCGGAGGCGATGGTGCTGGCGAGGCGGCGGAAGCGACCCCGCGATGAAGAAGACGTGCGGGGCTGACGGTCCTCCGATACTAGTTCTATCGCTCGGTGGGTTGAGTTTTCCTATATTGAGATCGATCGGTGTGCACAAGGAGACGTATAAGGATCCGGCTAGGGTCCTTTTGGTCTTGCAATTTTTTTTAGGTGTTTGATTGATTTAAGATACTCCCTCCGATCGGTTCGTCTCAAATCTATCGCTAGTCGTGAGTCACCCTCGATGGTTAATCCAGTATGGAAAACCTTGTGGAATTTAAACATCCCAAGCAAGGTGAAAATCTTTTGCTGGAATGCTTTACATGGATCACAAGTATTGTGTAGACCACTAGCACTCCCTATATAGAGTGGGGCGCAGGATGCCCAAGTGGCACAATTAGACACTTCCATGTGTTGGAAAAACCCTAGTCTCATTTAGTCTAGTTGCCGTACCGGACCTTGTAGACCACCGTCGGTACTCCTCCTCGTATGTGCGGATACTAGTAGAGGTGTTGTACGTTCAGCATTTTGACGATCGTGGGATCCGATCAAATCGTGAGACTGCACTGCTTTAACGCGTTTCATCGATAATCCACCCCTACGCGTCTAGTGGTAATCCTCGTGGCTAGATCTTGAAAGTTCCGCGTAGAAAAGTTTTTATTTTTCTCTACGCGCCCTTACAAGTGCTACAAAAGGTGCCGGATTTTTATATATGCGACTGGTGATGGTGCTACAAGTGTGCGTCAGGTTTCTACGTGCGTCCGGCGGCGATGCTACATGTTGTGTTGAATTTTGCTACAAAAGTTTTATTTTTTTGCTACAAAAGTAGTAAAAAATTTCTACGAGATCTCCGGCGAAGTCGAGTTTGCTACCTTAGCAAGGATTTTGCTACAACTATTTTGTGGTTTTTTTACAGTAGCGTAAAGTTTTTGTTACGATGTCGTCGACGAGAATCTCCCAACAAAACCCAACGGTAAGGATCAGACGAAGTCATGTTTGCTACATTAAGATAAGTTATTTTCTACCAAGTCTCCGACAAGGACAATATTTTTTGTTTTGTTTCAGGAGCGAACCTTTTTTGCTACAATGTACAAAATATAGCGAAAGCATGTAACAAAAGGGGGACATATATATATATATATATAGCAAAAGTGAGATTTAAGGGAGAAAAATAGGACACGTGGTTGGCTGGGATCTTGGGATAATTGGTTTTTATCCCCAGTAGTACCTCCCTTGTTGAAACCTGTCCACTAGTTTGTTGCAAATCCAAAAGAGTGTTGCAGCAAGCGTCTTATTAGCCACAAGGATGGCTCAAGATTTTAATACTCCCTTTGACCCATATTAGTTGAATTGAATTTGTCTAGATTCGGATGTATCTAGACATGTTTTAATATTAGATACATTCGAATCTAGAAAAATCTAAATCAACTAATATGGTTCGGAGGGACTATCAAACAATAGGACAGTTGTGTTTTTTTTCTTCCAGCGGTCCCGTGCGAACCTAGAAAATTTTCATCAGTCCATCCTGATCGGCTGCTTTCAAAGGATAACCATCAATCCATCCTCAAGACGTCAGGATAATATACATTATACAACAGCAATGAGAACGTTGCTCGATCTTGATTGCCGACCGGTTGAAATACAATTTGCAAAATATTCAGTGAATCTATGACCCTAGTATGTTCACGCATGCTGCACAGTTTCGGTAAAATTCTGTTGAGTGAAAGCCAGGAAAACCAACGAGCAAAAGGCAGCCGGTTTCAGTTGCAAACCTCAGGGCTGGATTTGCACTTTCAGAAAGAAGTTCAGAGTTCAGAACTTTCAGAAAGGATAACCCTGATCCTTGTGTAGACGGGGACCCTGACTCGCTGAGGCTGACCAGTCCAATGGTCAATCAACGGACGCGGAGCGCGGGCGTCGCACGGCGGACGACGTGGCGCCGACTCTCGGCGCAGGTGTCATATCCCAGGTCAAGGGTCCTACTCCTACCACGTCTGGCCTATCCCGCATCTTAGTCAGTACTAGTATTTATCAGTGCATACGCAAGCCTGGGAATATCAAAATAACGAAGGAAATGCTACAGGACTATAGAGGAAATGGAATGTAACCCTGGCACAACACATGTTACACCTCAACGATTCAGTAATATACTGGTGTTAGTTTTGGCCAGTGCTTTGCTATATCTTCATACGCTTTTATTCCTTGTTGACTGATGTCTGTATTAAACCAGTACTGATCATCCCGTGGTATTCAACGATCATCTTTGTTTTTGGAACAGAGACCAGTTCCGGAGGTTGATAACAAGTAGTACGTAAGTAATTGAGAATTTGAAATCCTGACCATTTAAGGGGATGGAGCAGTAAGATTAGTCTAATGCGAAGTTGGAGAAAGAACATGCAGAGAAGGAGCCTGCAGAGAATATGGTCAGATATCCTGTTGTGTCATCGGCGACAAGGAGCCTCAGGTGGTCTAAACGTGCAATGCCATCTAAACATACATCTGATCTGACTGCACAAGCACAAACCCACTGAGGTAATTTTGGACGTCTCAAAGTGGAAGGGACAACGGTACACCAAAGATTGTCAGTTTCAGAGCTCATGCCCGATATATATCCATATGAAAATAAGTAAAAACCTAGTTCCACTGGGTCTACAGGAAATTCACTGCCAAAACAAAGGAAGAAACAGAATAACCAAAAAACAAAGAACCATGTGATTCATTAAAATTCGGTACCAATAATTCAGAGAACAGAGCATTAAAATCTCAAAGGCAAGTTCAGTTTTGCAACGGATACACCAGAGACAAGACACATGATAAATATCGATAAACTACAAGTTGAACTCCATACTCGGAACTACATTTTGAGGCAGACTGCTCATACTCCTGATGATGGGGCGACCTTGTCTAAAATGTCCATCATAATTGATGGACAGCTTGTTGTGAGATGCTTGAATCCATCAGTCTCCTTGACAACTCGAAGCACAGCATCCTCGGAAGACAGGTATCCAAGGCAAGCATTTTTGAGCTGCACACAGTGGTGTTGGTCCGCTAAAGCAAGGGTGGTCGCAACTGTTTGCACGTCAATTTTCTGGCAGAGCTTCCCTTCACAAATAGCCTTTAGCCTGTCCAGTCCATACCGATCTGCGGCAACCAACAAGTGCTGCAATGCCGCAATTTGATCAACATTGCAACTGCTTGGCAGCGAATCTGTGTATATGAAGTGAAGAAGCCCCTCGAAGATGGCAGGTTCCATGCCATCGATCTTGATGCGTTTCATGGTGGTCTCCTTCATGTGACCAAAGAGCTCAGCCTTGAAGACCGGTGATCGTGCGGCTAACACACATCTGTGTGCACTGAAGAGCTGATCGTGGACACTGAATGTCACATCTCTGCCGACCCCGTCCTTCAGCATGCTTGCAAAGTGCGTGCGCAGATTGGACTCCACTAGTGGGACTGTGACGGTTCTAACATGTTCCGTGCGAGGCTCTTTTATGATGGTCACAGCACACCTGATTGTGAAGCAGTCGTCATTGCGGGACAGTAGTTCTTGCGGCTTGGACTTGGCAACAAACATGCCCCAGCCCCGATTCTGACCTACCAACTCAAAGGTATGTGTTGCCTCTTTTAGATGGCTAACTTCCCCATCTTTCTCCAGTAAACTGAATGTGTACTTGGCCTTCACGCCCGCTGGTCCACTACGGAAACACAAGTAGACCGACATGTAGCCAGCGTTATCCTCCTCGTTCCGTCCATCTGGGTACATCCTGATGTTCCAGCCGTAGCCGCCGACGCTGAATGTGCTCGAGCTGACGAACTCGCCGATACCCATGCCCTCGAGCTGCGAGTACCCAATCACCTCAAAGTTGTGGGCACCAGTGACGCACTCTGCAAGGCATCTCGACGAGGTCTCGGAAATGGACTTGTTATTGTTAACTGAAGAAGTTGAGATGTTGGCCATGGCGTGGAGAGGAATGGAAGGGAAGCTGTTGTTAAAATGACTTTACATTTACTAGTCTAGATCTTTCGGTAGCATCTGCTCTAGCACTAACTGTTGCATCTGAGAGAGAGAGAGATTCACCTGCGCCCTGACTCGACAAGCACGAGCCAGAGGGGATGTCGGAGCTAGTCCCGGAGCTGGAGCCGCCGTCATTTGCCATGGGAAAAGGGTCGACGGCGTGGGTGTGCAGCGGTGGCGGCGCTTCCCGTCGGCTCACGCTAAAACCATGGGTCGGTAGGGGTGTAGGTGGGGTGATTAGAGCAGCGGCGATCCTCGTGACCCATGTTGCCGGTCCCCCACCAACCATGATAAGGTTGGGCGCCCCCGATCAGGGCGCGGATAAGGAGCTCGTTCGGGCCGTTAGGCTCGAACGGGAGAGATCAAACTAACATTCTCCCCCTTGATCTCGACTTTACTTTTAACTTTGTACTTTACTCGTTTCATCACAGATCGATACATAGAGCATGTTTCATCGTCTCAGCTCAATTGCCGATAGAATCAGATAGACACTACATACTTTTCTATTCTAAAACAAATCCTTTTACTTTTAGGCCTCTGTAGTCCAGGAATCATAGGATTTCCAATAATCCCATACCGGCTATGTGTTCCTTGAACACATTTGATGGTAAGCCTTTCGTTAGCGGATCCGCAAGCATATCCTTTGTCCTTATATGCTCGAGTCTTATAGTTTGATCCTGGACTTTGTCCTTCACAACATAATATTTTATATCTATTGACTTTGTAGCATTACTCGACTTGTTGTTGTGAGTATAGAATACTGCGGGCTCGTTGTCACAGTACATCTTTAGTGGCTTGCTGATGCAGTCTACCACTCTCAAGTCGGGTAGAAATTTCTTTAACCATAACGCCTGTCCCATGGCCTCATAACACGCTATAAATTCTGCATACATCGTAGATGATGCAACTATCGACTGTTTGGCGCTTCTCCATGAAATAGCACCTCCTACGAGAGTAAAGACATATCCTGTCATGGACTTTCTGTCGTCTTTATCTCCCGCAAAATCCGCATCTGAGTACCCTTTTATCTCCAGGGAATCAAATCTTTTATATGTTAGCATGAGGCCTTTTGTGCCTTGCACATAACGCAAAGCTTTCTTTACCATCTTCCAGTGCTCTATGCCTGGATTCTCTTGATATCTGCCGAGTACCCCGGTGATAAAAGCTAAGTCAGGGCGAGTGCACACTTGTGCATACTGTAAGCTTCCAACAGCCGAAGCATATGGTACTGACTTCATTTGATCGATCTCATACTGGTTCTTTGGACATTGGGATTTCCCAAAACTATCGCCCTTGACTATGGGAGCAGGTGTTGCATTACTCGCATGCATATTGTATTTCTTTAGAATCTTTTCACAATATGCCTTTTGCGACAGTCCTAACACTCCATTCTTTCTATCTCGATGAATTTCTATGCCCAAAACATAAGAAGCTTCACCAAGGTCTTTCATGTCAAAATTTGAAGACAAGAACTTTTTTGTTTCTAGTAGTAGACTGACATCACTGCTAGCAAGTAAGATGTCATCCACATACAGAATTAGGAAAATATATTTCCCACTTTTAAACTTTGCATAAATGCAGTTGTCCTCAACATTCTCTTTGAATCCAAATCTTTTAATTGTATCATTGAACTTTAAATACCACTGTCTAGAGGCTTGCTTTAACCCATAAATGGATTTCTTTAGGCGGCATCCCATATGTTCCTTCCTCTCCATGAAAAAACCCTTGGGTTGTTTCATGTAAACATTTTCTTCTAAATCTCCATTTAGAAATGCCGTCTTAACATCCATTTGATGTAACTCTAGATCAAAATGTGCAACTAGTGCCATTATGATTCTGAAGGAATCCTTACATGAGACCGGAGAAAAAGTCTCATTGTAATCTACCCCTTCTCTTTGCGTAAAGCCTTTTGCCACAAGTCTAGCTTTGTACTTTTCTACATTCCCATTGGAGTCATACTTTGTCTTGTAGACCCATTTGCATCCTACTGTTTTGGCTCCTTTAGGAATTTCCTCTAAGTCCCAAACATTGTTGGAACTCATCGATTTCATTTCATCTTCCATTGCCTCCACCCACTTGGCTGAGTGAGGGCTTCTCATGGCTTCTTCATATGAGGTAGGATCGCCCTCCATATGAACTGTTTCTGTGTTGTAGACTTTGTAAATTTCTTTGGAAATGGCTGGTCTTCGTTCTCTTTTAGACCTTCTGAGTTCATCAGACTCTTGTTTATTTCTTGCCTCGGGTTCTGGCACATTGTCAATATGTGGCTGTTCTGGCTCCGTTTCGTGCTCAACAGTGGGTTCAGGTGGCTCCTAACGGACAGGTTCCGAACCTTCTCCCATTGTTGTCACGTGTGGAGTCACAACAGGTGCCGGCACCACAACCTTAGGGGTTGTAGATGGTGGCACAACAGGTAGCGAGAAAAATGGCTCCCGAGTCATCGGATTAGGTGCATGCACCCTCTTCTCCTCAAGATCAATTTCCCGAGCTACCGTGCTCCCCCTCATCAATTTGTCCTCCAAGAAGACTGCATGTCTCGTTTCTATAAACTTTGTGTATCTGTCAGGACAGTAGAAACGATAACCTTTTGATCTATTTGGATAGCCAATGAAGTGGCAAGATACTGTTTTGGGGTCTAACTTTGCAATGTTTGGATTGAAAACTTTTGCCTCAGCTGGGCTCCCCCAGACCCTCAAGTGATGCAGAGAGGGGACTCTGCCTGTCCACAATTCGTACGGTGTTTTGGGCATCGACTTACTTGGTACTCTGTTGAGAATGTGAATGGCGGTTTTAAGCGCCTCCATCCACAATCCCAATGGGAGGGTGGAATAGCTCATCATGCTGCACACCATATCCATAAGGGTACGGTTGCGCCTTTCAGCTACTCCATTTTGCTGAGGTTCGCCCGGCATAGAATACTGGGCGACTATTCCATTTTCTTGTAGGAACCTTGCAAAAGGTCCTGGTACTTGACCATATGGAGTATGCCGACCGTAGTACTTCCCCCCCCCCCCACGGTCAGACCGGACTATCTTAATTCTTTTATCATGCTGATTTTCAACTTCAGCTTTGAAAATTTTAAACTTATCCAATGCTTCAGATCTTTCTTTGATTGGATAAATGTAACCATACCGGGAGTGATCGTCCGTGAATGTTATGAATGAATCATAACCATCCACACTTTTCACCGGAAACGGTCCACAAATATCAGTGTGGAATATTTCTAGTGTAGCTATACTTCGGTTTGCACCCTTTTTAATCTTCTTTACATACTTTCCTTTGATGCAATCTATGCATTGCTCGATGTCTGAGAACTCTAATGGAGGAAGAATGTCATTTTTAACGAGGCTTTCTATCTTCCCCTCGAAATATGGCCTAATCTACAGTGCCACAACTTCGATGAGTCAAGAGTTCTCTTTCTTTTCTTTTGTTCTTTGTTCGACAAGGGAACTTGTTCGTTCACATCACACACAGAAAACACTTTCTCATGCAAGGATAATAAATAAAGCTTGTCATGTAGTGAAGCAACACACACACAAGTATCTTTCAACCAAATGACACATTTGCCATGTCCAAAATAACACTCATACATGTCTTTGTCCAGGCACGACACACTTATTAAGTTTCTATGGATGGAAGAAACAAATAAAACATCCTTAAGCAGAATAGTAGAGCCATCAGCTAGCTGCAGAGGAATGTCGCCAATAGCCTCCACTTCTGCTTGGACCCCATTAGCCACCTCAATGTGTCTTTCTCTTCTTGGCAAAGTCCTTGTCGAACGGAACCCCTGTAAAGAGTTGGCAACATGAACGGTTGCACCAGAGTCAATCCACCAAGTAGATTTAGAAAACTTTTTAGACAAGGATTCATTTACAAAAGATACTATGTTTTTACCTTTCTTTGCCATTATGGTCTTAAGCCATAAATGGCAATCCTTCTTGAAGTGACCAGGCTTTTTGCAATGGTGACAAAGGTCCTTGTTCCCAGGGAGAGACTGTTGATGCTGATGCTGGTGTTGTAGGGGGCCCTTGCCATGTGGCTTGGAAGGGGAGCCACCATGGTTGCTGTTGGTGAAGTGCCTCTTCCTGTTGTCCTTCATGTAGTTCAAGGAACCACCGTGAATGGACTTAAGCCTTTCTTCCTCTTGAGAACACATCCCTATGGTCTTTTCAATGTCCCATTTTTCAGGGGACATGTTGTAGTTGATCACGAAATTCTCGAACTGTTGGGGAAGAGAGGCCATGACAAGATGCACCGATAGAGCAGGCTTGAGCTCGAGGTCCGCATCCATGGGCTTTAACTTAGCCACCATGTTGGACATCCTCAAGATGTGCTCTCTAATGCCATGTGGCCCTCCCGTATACTTTTCTGTCACCAGCTGTTTTAGCAGCTGGGTCGCATACATCTTTGAAGAGCCAGTAAACTGGCTCTTTATCTTTGCAAGGTACTCACCAACCGAGGCACACTCTTCAATTGAGCCCACTATTGCGTTCTCAATCATGTTCTTAACAAAAGCCAAGCACTTCTTGTTTGCATTGACCCACTTTTGGTTATCTATTGAGTAGGCTAGCTCCAAAGGAGCATGGTCTCTCTTTCTCTTTTCCCATGCAGCACTTTCCTCAGCATCACCCCTCACTGGGTCCTCAGGCTTGACTGGTTGTTTAGTATCAACAACCCAGTCCACTTCTGCGCAGACAAAAGCCAAGTTAACCTTTTTCCTCCATTCTGAATAGTTATCCCCTCTGAGCAGTGGGATATCCTTCAGGCAGCTCATGAGGTTGAGACCTCCTGAAAACCACAAAAGATGTGAGATAACCAGAAACAACTGTATGCATTAATCCAACGTTGGTATAAATTAAGCATGCAATTGTTTGTGCCATTTAAAATTATATCACCGTTGGGTAAAGATAAAATTAAATGCACCTTTAATACATAATAAAGGGATCATGATCATGTTTATTAATAACGTTGGTCAATTAATAACATGAAGCATAATCAGCTTTAAAACATTTAATCACATCTTTTAAAACAAAATTTAATACACTTTATTGCATTCTAGCAAAAAAACAACTAGATTTTCATGCATTCTATCACTAATCACATCCATGCTATTTACAACGTTGGTCAGAAAAATAACATGAATATGACCAGAATATAACTTTAACATGCTCTCAAAAATTTAATATCACTTTTGTCTTTATTAAATTTTAAAAGAGCCCTTTTAACTATTTGCAGCGGAAGAATGAATTACAAATTCATTAATCTTTATATCTTTACAAAAATCTTTTACTGTCACTTTTGTATTTCTAGACAAAATTTCTTTGGATAATTTTATGTAGAAAAAACAGTGCAAAAAAATATCAAAAAAGCAGATAATTAAAAAAGTAAAATAGCTTCTGTAAAATAAAACAAAAAAAACTATGTTGTGCAGCGAAAAATGGCCCATGGCCTTATGTCTATTCACTACCTAGTGCGGAACAGAACTATCCCGCGGCCCGCCAGCAGCCCGACTCCACGGCCCGCGGCCTGGCAACCGCCCCAGCAGGCGACGCGCGGCACGATCCTTGCCGTTCGCCAGATCCGACGGCTGGGCGCGCCTTGCGCTGGGTAAAAACCAGCCCCCGACGGGGGGGGGGGGGGTGGTGGAAACCCTAGCCGCATTCTACTCGCCCACTCCCCCGCGACTCTGTCCCGCTCTCTGGCGGCGGCGCCGCTCTCTGCGAGCGAGGCGAGGCGGCCGCGCCGCCCGGCGCACCGCCGGCGGCGAGCCCCTCCCTCTCTCCAGAGGCGAGCCCGTCCCCCTTTCCTCTGTCCAGCTCCACCCCCAACCCCACCTTAACCCTAGCCCCCATTTCCCCCTGTCCCTCACGCGCGGCTCTCTGGCGGCGCTAGAGAGGCGAGGTGGCCGTCCGTCCGGCGACGGCGCCGGTGACGGTCCCCTCCCTTTCCTACGCCGCCACCCCCTTTCTCCTTCCCCTCTGTGCAGTACCCCCCCCACCCCACGAGCAACTAGGCAGAGAGGAGTGAGCATCGGCGGCGCCTCCCCTTGTCTCCTTGCCGACGCGTGCATCCACCCGAGGGTGGGTGCACCGCCGTCAAGTGGACGAGGTGGGGCAGATCCTTTCCCGGCGGTGGCCGGAGTGACTTTTCTTTCGATTTGGGTGGGGATTTGCGTGCGGGATCTCGGAGAAACTAGGGTTAGGGTTCACACTTTTTGATCTAGGCTTTGATTTGCTTTTTTCGGATTTTTCTTTCGATCTGGGGCTTGGGGAAGGGAGTAAACGGGGATTTCTTTCTCTGTTGGGGTGAAAAGGGGAGGAAAAAAACCAGGGGCTTTGCTTTTCTTTGCCCCGTTAGGGGTTTGTTCTTCTTCCCGACCTCGGCTTGCCGATGCGTCGGGATCGAGTGGAACGGCGCGGCCGCGTGGGCGGCGCACTTTGCCCTTTTAGGGTAAGCCTTGGGATTTCCTTTCTATTTGCCCTTTTAGGGTAAGCCGTAAGGGCAGGCGCACTTTAGATCTAGGTTTTGGCACTTTTGATTTCTTTTGCACCGAAAAAAACTAGTAACTAGTGGCTCTGATACCAATGTTAAAATGACTTTACATCTACTAGTCTAGATCTTTCGGTAGCATCTGCTCTAGCACTAACTGTTGCATCTGAGAGAGAGAGAGAGAGATTCACCTGCGCCCTGGCTCGACAAGCACGAGCCAGAGGGGATGCCGGAGCTAGTCCCGGAGCTGGAGCTGCCGTCATTTGCCATGGGAAAAGGGTCGACGGCGTGGGTGTGCGGTGGTGGCGGCGCTTCCCGTCGGCTCACGCTAAAACCCTAGATCGGTAGGGGTGTAGGTGGGGTGATTAGAGCAGCGGCGATCCTCGTGACCCGTGATGCCGGTCCCCCACCACTTTATATAGCGCGACGACAGGGGCCCACCAACCATGATAAGGTTGGGCGCCCCCGATCAGGGCGCGGATAAGGAGCTCGTTCGGGCCGTTGGGCTCGAACGGGAGAGATCAAACTAAGCTCTCAGTGGCTATGTCCGGCAAAGTCGTCTCTATAGGCGCATATATATATATATATATATACAACTTTTCATAGTATCGAGGTGAATGTGTGTGCGTAGGAAGACGTTTAGTCTTCAGTAAACATGGCATTAAGTTGAGCATGCATGCTTTCAACGGGGCTCAACAAGTACCCATGCGAAGACGGTCAGAGTTCCATGGATTAAATGACTCTGCATCATTTTCATATTCCCTTGCTGCATGCTTTGCATGCAACGGTGTCGCATCACAAACATTTAGGGGATGTACTTATATCGAAGGATATGGAAATGAAACGGCGCTTTGAATGCTACATCGATTCAAATTTTCCTAAAATTTGTCGCCAGCTGGTTAAAATCATGGTTTCCTTCGATACGATACAGATCCACCTAAACAACGATGGGCTAAAAATCATGTCACATACTCCATGAATACGCACACAACATCTCACCGCCTAGGGGCATGCTCGACAAAAACGCGATTTGAGCCATGATCCCCATTTGGTGAGTCAAAGAACAAAAGAGGATGTGCCAAACGGCTCGCGTGGAGAGCTCATACGACGCGCCACCATCCTGCCCTGCCAACCCGCCTGCACTGAGCAAGAGACCTCGGCTCGCCCGCTCGCTTGTCTCACCGCTCTCGAGCGCCGGGAACTAGTATAGATCTAGGTTTTGGGCTCTTGCTGGGGTGGATTCTGGCGAGGAAGATGACAGCCTCGAGTCGGATGAGAAACTAGGTTTTGAAATTGCAGAGGTCGTGCCCCCCCCAAATCTACTCTAGGGAAGGCGACCCTAGGCGGTTTCTTCTCCCCATAGTGGATCGAGGTCAAGAATAGCTCAAGGCCAGCGTCGATCGAAGAAGAAGATCCCCTTTGCTCCGGGAGGAAAGTGTTCACGTTTCTGCTCGTCGGGCTCGGAATCGGTCGTGTCCCTGTGCTCTCCGCTAGGAGTTCCCTCCGCTTCCCTCTTTGCCGAGTCGGAGCGAAGTCGTGTCATGGTGTTAGGAGGTGGAGCTTCTGGTTGGATCCGTGCAGATCCACCTAGCTTCTCCGGCGAAGTGCTCGCTAGAAGTGGTGCCACCTCCTGCATGCCTTATCCTAGCTCCGACTCACTCCCCCGAGAAGGTGGTGACACTAAGAGTGGGCCTCGTAAGTGTCCAAGTCGGCTCGTCCCATGTCCAATATGTGAAAGCTAACCCACCTCTGCCTGGTACCGCGACGGATGTGCATCTGGCCGAAGACACGATCTTCCATCTCCATAGGACGGACCAGCAATAGCGGCACCATCCAACAGTTCAAGTCCAACCCCGTCCCCAGATATATAACTAGCACTGGAAGCTAGTGGGAACCCTAACTCCCACTCTCTCCTTCCCGCATCCGCCTTAGATCTACTCAAACTAGCGCATTAAGATAGATCTATCCTCCCTTCCGTGATGGAGCGCGGCTTTGAATACATGAATCAAGGTGAAAATTGTAGAGTGGATCAGCATTCGGAGGCGGAATTTTGAGATTTGCTTGATAGACGCCGCCAGGGTCGACAGAGGGAGTGGTTCCCTGTAAGATCTCAAGAGGCCTTCCATCGATCTAGGGAAGCATAGAGCTTCCTCACCAGCCCGTCCAACCATTGTGTGGGACTTGAAGGAAGCCAACGTCGGCCGAGGAATAAATTCACCACGTGCAAGCCTAAAAGGCAACCATGTCTCTTGGCTCCGACGTCATCACCCCCTATCCCTTCAATAGGAGGATCTTTGCATGCAGAGGTGCTAGAACTGGAGCCGATGGAGATGAAACCCAAGATCACCTGCTACAATTTCTCCAGGGTGGGGCATTTCCAAGGTAGGCACTCTTTTTTTCCTTGTGTTTCTTTATATGACGCTTTACAACTATGGATACTTGTACTTGTTTTTGATTCATCTTGGCTCTTTTATAGCAAGGATTTTCTTATAGAAGAGGCATCATGTCTAGTTTAATATATTAATATATGTAAATGATCATGCAGCAAATGCATCCCTACGCCAATTCTGGCCATGAAAGTTGTCAGGATAAGAAGTTTATCATGGTGTTTCCCGAAGACTTTGAGACTATGGTGGTATGTTTAGCTTAACTATGATTTCTAGCCTTGCATGAATTTTGATTAGAACTAGCTAGGACGATATGAAAAGCTAACTATTGTTTTTTATAAAAAATCCTTATATCATCCCTTCCTACACAAAGACATGACTCCATGTGAACAGACACATCAATCACGAGGAACAATTTGAGGTAACCTTGGTGCAAGAGACAGTACCCAACAAGACCTACAAGGTTCTAGTCGTCAACAAGCTAAATCGAACTTACTTTACTGGACCTTCTTGGACAGAATGGGTAGAAAGGTACAAGATGGATGCCAGGATGAGGTTGAGGATCTACCTCGACAATACTCATGGTGTCTGATACATTGCAAACGTATCCATAATTTTTGATGTTCGATGCTTGGTTTTATCTATTTTCTTATGTTTTGTCCACACTTTGGAGTACTTTTCATATGATTTCTTGGACTAACCTATTAGCAAGAGCCACAGTGCCAGCTGCCTGTTTTCTGCTGTTTTTGGTTCCAAGAAAGTCAGAAAATGAATATTCTCGGAATTGGACGGGACAAAAGCCAAAGTCAGTTTTTCACCAAGGGACACCTAGAGCCAGAATACGAGACGGAGAGGGGCTGGGGCCCGGCCACACCACCTGTCCGCGCGGCCAGGCCTGGCCCGCGCCAGGGGGTGGTCTGGCCGCCCCAGGCACCCCCTCGGCCTCTCCTTCTGCCTATATATTGCCTCTAATACGGAAACCCTAAGTACCCAATCAAAAATCCACGAAAGAGTGTGTAGCCGCCGTCATCTCCATCCCTAGATTGGGAGGGATCTGAAGCTCTTCTCGGCACCCTGCCGGAGAGGGGAATTCACCCTGGAGGCCTTCTTCATCATCATGCAAGCCTCCGGTGTGATGTGTGAGTAGTTCATCTCTGGACTACGTGTCCATGTAGTAGCTAGATGGCTGGTTCTCCTCCTTTGTGCTATCATGTTTAGATCTTGTGAGCTCCGTTCATGATCAAGATCATCTATTTGTAATTCTGCATGTTGTGTTTGCGGGGATTCGATGGATATTGAGATGCTATTTCAGATTGATTATTGATTCTATCATGTCTTTGTTATTTGTGATCTTGCATGCTTTCCGTTGTTAGTAGCTATCTTGGCCAAGTAGATGCCAGCAACTCCAAGAGTTAGTATTTATGCTCGATAGTGGGTTCATGCCTCTGGTAATCTAGGGAAGTGACAGAAATCTCTAAGGTACTAGATGTGTTGTTGCTACTAGGGAGAAAACAACAATCCTTTGTTCATAGAACCATCGTATTGTTTACTTTACACGCAATTCATAATGCAATTATCCGTTGCTTGCAACTTAATACTGGAGGGGGTTCGGATGATAACCTGAAGGTGGATTATTAGTCATAGATGCAGTTGGATGGCGGTCTATGTATAATATTGTAATGCCCAATCGAATCTCAAAGGAGTCAAGATGAGTAGTTTATGCTTGTATGCTTTCTCGATGTTTGTCAATTGCCCCGCTGTAATTTGTTCACCCAACATGTCATCTATCTTAAGGAGAGCCACCCCTAGTGAACTATGGATCTCGGTCCTTTCTTTTACTATCAATCTACAATCAACTGTTTACTACTTTGTGTTTACTTTTTGCAAACTATTAGTTTCTTCCATTCGATACGTTTAATCCTTTGTTTTCAGCAAAACTGGTGAGATTGACAACCTCATCGCAAGTTAGGGACAGAGTTATGTGGTTGTGTTGTGCAGGTCTCCACGTTGCTGCTGGCACCGCTAGTGCGCCCTGCCAAAGTTCAAGTAGCTGCACCTTTGGGGTGTTTCCTTGCTCCTACTGGATTGATAACCTTGGTTTCATAACTGAGGGAAAACTTACTGCTGTACTCATCATACCTTCCTCTTGGGGTTCCCCAACGAGCTCGTTAATACACGAGTCAGCAAGTAATTTTTCTGGCACTGATACATTGCAAATGTATCTATAATTTTTGATGTTCCATGCTTGGTTTTATCTACTTTCTTATGTTTTGTCTACACTTTTGAGTATTTTTCATATGATTTCTTAGACTAACATGTTAACAAAATCCACAGTGTCAGCTGCCTATTTTCTACTGTTTTTGGTTCCAGGAAAGTCAGAAAATGAATATTCTCGCAATTGGATGGGACAAAAGCCAAAGTCTTTATTTTACCGGGGGACACCAGGAGCCAGAATACGAGACGGAGAGGGGTTGGGGCCCAGCCACACCACCTGGCCGCGCGGCCAGGCCTTGCCCCCACGCCAGGGGGTGGTCTGGCCGCCCCAGGCACCCCCTTGGCCTCTCCTTCCGCCTATATATTGCCTCTGATACGGAAACCCTAAGTATCCGATCAAAAATCCACGAAAGAGTTTGTAGCCGTCGTCATCTCCATCCCTAGATCAGGAGGGATCTGAAGCTCTTCCCGGCACCCTGCCGGAGAGGGGAATTCACCCTGGAGGCCTTCTTCATCATCATGCAAGCCTTCGGTGTGATGCGTGAGTAGTTCATCTCTGGACTACGGGTCCATGTAGTAGCTAGATGGCTGGTTCTCCTCCTTTGTGCTTTCATGTTTAGATCTTGTCAGCTCCGTTCATGATCAAGATCATCTATTTGTAATTCTGCATGTTGTGTTTGCGGGGATGCGATGGATATTGAGATGCTATTTCAGACTGATTATTGATTCTATCATGTCTTTGTTATTTGTGATCTTGCATGCTTTCCGTTGTTAGTAGCTATCTTGGCCAAGTAGATGCTAGCAACTCCAAGAGTTAGTATTTATGCTCGATAGTGGGTTCATGCCTCTGGTAATCTAGGGAAGTGACAGAAATCTCTAAGGTACTAGATGTGTTGTTGCAACTAGGGAGAAAACAACAATCCTTTGTTCATAGAACAATCATATTGTTTACTTTACCCGCAATTCGTAATGCAATTATCTGTTGCTTGCAACTTAATACTGGAGGGGGTTCGGATGATAACCTGAAGGTGAATTATTAGTCATAGATGCAGTTGGATGACGGTCTATGTATAATGTTGTAATTCCCAATCAAATCTCAAAGGAGTCAAGATGATTAGTATATGCGTGTATGCTTTCTCGATGTTTGTCAATTGCCCCGCTATAATTTGTTCACCCAGCATGTTATCTATCTTAAGGAGAGCCATCTCTAGTGAACTATGGACCCCGGTCCTTTCTTTTACAATCAATCTACAATCAAACAGTTTACTGCTTGTGTTTACTTTCTGCAAACTATTACTTCCTTCCATTCAATACGTTTAATCCTTTGTTTCCAGCAAAACCGGTGAGATTGACAACCTCATCGCGAGTTGGGGACAGAGTTCTGTGGTTGTGTTTTGCGGGTCTCCACGTTGCTACTAGCACCGGTAGTGCGCCCTACCAAAGCTCAGCTAGTTACACCTTTGGGGTGTTTCCTTGCTCCTACTGGATTGATAACCTTGGTTTCATAACTGAGGGAAAACTTACTGCTGTGCTCATCATACCTTCCTCTTGGGGTTCCCCAACGAGCTCGTTAATACACGAGTCAGCAAGTACTTTTTCTGGCACTGATACATTGCAAATGTATCTATAATTTTTGATGTTCCATGCTTGGTTTATCTACTTTCTTATGTTTTGTCCACACTTTGGAGTACTTTTCATATGATTTCTTAGACTAACCTATTAACAAAATCTACAGTGCCAGCTGCCTGTTTTCTGCTGTTTTTGGTTCCAGGAAAGTCAGAAAATGAATATTCTCGCAATTGGACGGGACAAAAGCCAAAGTCATTATTTTACCAGGGGACACCTGGAGCCAGAATACGAGACGGAGAGGGGATGGGGCCCGGCCACACCACCTGGCCGCGCAGCTAGGCCTGGCCCGCGCCAGGGGGTGGTCTGGCCGCTCCAGGCACCCCCTCGGCCTCTCCTTCCGCCTATATATTGCCTCTGATACGGAAACCCAAAGTACCCGATCAAAAATCCACGAAAGAGTGTGTAGCCGCCGTCATCTCCATCCCTAGATCAGGAGGGATCTGAAGCTCTTCCTGGCACCCTGTCGGAGAGGGGAATTCACCCTAGAGGCCTTCTTCATCATTATGCAAGCCTCCGGTGTGATGCGTGAGTAGTTCATCTCTGGACTACGGGTCCATGTAGTAGCTAGATGGCTGGTTCTCCTCCTTTGTGCTTTCATGTTTAGATCTTGTGAGCTCCGTTCATGATCAAGATCATCTATTTGTAATTCATACATGTTGTGTTTGCGGGGATCCGATGGATATTGAGATGCTATTTCAGATTGATTATTGATTCTATCATGTCTTTGTTATTTGAGATCTTGCATGCTTTCCGTTGTTAGTAGCTATCTTGGCCAAGTAGATGCTAGCAACTCCAAGCGTTAGTATTTATGCTCGATAGTGGGTTCATGCCTCTGGTAATCTGGGGAAGTGACAGAAATCTCTAAGGTACTAGATGTGTTGTTGCTACTAGGGAGAAAACAACAATCTTTTGTTCATAGAACAATCATATTGTTTACTTTACATGCAATTTGTAATGCAATTATCCGTTGCTTGCAACTTAATACTGGAGGGGGTTCGGATGCAATTATCCGTTGCTTGCAACTTAATACTTGATGCTTTATTTGGGTTGACTTGGCGCATGCTCACACCATGTTATGACTATCCCAAGTCACCATAGCCTTTATGATCCTTTAGTTTTCAACTTGTAGTATCACTTTATGCTTTGCTCAATGATGTTTTTCGCTCTGCATGATTATGGCCATTACTGCTCTCTTAGTTTGTCGCTCCCAGTCTTTTGCTAGCCTCCATAACCAAGTATGAGTTCCACTCATGTATCCAACTCCTAAAACCAAGTTATTCCAAAGATTCCACCATACCTACCTATTAGCATATGCTATTCCGAGTATATTCATGCTTTTATCTACCTTCCGAATTAAACTTGTTATGAGAAAACTAGTGATTAAAGCTCTCACGAACTTGATGGCACACTTTACTTTTCTTGCCCTTAATAAACTTGAACCATTGTGTCGTCTATGTTGTATATGCTTGCACTTATTTGTTGGGAATTAGCAGAACCATGTTGTCATGGGGAACACTTTCAACATTGCACTTGCACTTTGTACCTAGTTGATATTATGCTCTTTTGTCTATGGATGTCGTCGGTGTGAAATGAAAGGGGAGCTTATAAGTCCATGGAGTTATGTATATGTGTTAGAGAAACGCCTGGGCCACTGGTCTAATCCATGTTGTCATGGTAGCAACTTCCAGCGTAACCATAATGAGCTGTCTATGAAGCATTCTTCTTATAAAAAAAGAGTCGGATATTGAGAAAAAAGAGAAAAAAAGAGAGATTATGAAAAGAGGAAAGAAAGAAAAAAGCACCATATTCCCATGGTAAATAAGAAGATTGTTGAGATGCTCATTATCTGCTTGCCTTGTCATTTTGATATGGGTATTCTTTTGTATCATCGGGCAAGGGGTACCCCGTTGGCGGTTCCCTATGATACACATGTACTTACAATGACAAGAACTTACCGATGAGTAAACTTGAGTAGCATGAGGAGCGGCCCTCGTATTCAAGGGACATGATATTTCCAACTTATACTTCGTCAAGCATATAAACCATAGTTTGTTCACTTTAACCTTAATCACTTCAAGATGCTTGTGATAAGGGCAATGAGAGCTGAAAGCTATTAAGTACCATAATTTTTGGAAGCTCTTTATGAAACTTGAATCCCTACTTCCTTCTATGAAGGCCTTTCTTTTACTTATTTGTTGAGTCTCCACCTTCTACCTTTATGCACCTACTTTGAGAGCATAGTGGCCATTCTTAGTTCTATGTGCATTGTCCAAAGACTTGTTGATTGATGCATACCTTGATATTGCTTGTTTTATACTATTTGTCTCTAGTCACTCTTATAAACTTTGAGGGTGTCCTATGCATTTATGTTTGCTACTCTATGAGGGACAAGCTGAATGCCACTATGCTATGTTTTATTTATGCGAAACAAACAAACGTCTTGCAATGCATTGTTATTCATTAATATTTTGTTTGTGCCTTTTCATGTTGCAACTTAGTTTCTTTGCCTTATTGCTAGAACTTTGTCTTTCATGTTATGATTGAAGTACTATGATCCCAGCTATCAATGTTTTACAAATACTTTGATCAAGTTTATGATGGTGCATGTCACCTCAAAAATTATTCTTTATTTTTATCACTTACCTACTCGAGGACGAGCAGGAGTTAAGCTTGGGGATGTTGATACGTTGCAAACGTATCCATAATATTTGAAGTTCCATGCTTGGTTTTATCTACTTTCTTATGTTTTGTCCACACTTTGGAGTACTTTTCATATGATTTCTTGGACTAACCTATTAACAAGAGCCACAATACCAGCTGCCTATTTTCTGTTGTTTTTGGTTCTAAGAAAGTCAGAAAATGAATATTCTCGGAATTGGACGGGACAAAAGCCTAAGTCAGTTTTTCACTCAGGGACACCTGGAGCCAGAATACGAGACGGAGAGGGGCTGGGGCCCAGCCACACCACCTGGCCGCGCGGCCAGGCCTGGCCCGCGCCAGGGGGTGGTTGATGACCCACAAGTATAGGGGATGTATCACAGTATTTTCGAGGGAAGTGAAACCCAATTTATTGATTCGACACAAGGGGAGCCAAAGAATATTTATAGGCCTTAACAACTGAGTTGTCAATTCAGCTACACCTGGAAACAATCTTGCTCACAGCAGTTTATCAATAGCAACAGTTTTGCAGTAGGAATAGTAAAGTAACAGAAGTAGTAAAGTAAAGACAGTAGTAACAATAGAAGTAAACAGTAGGATTCGAGTTCGGTAGGCATAGGGATGGATGGACGGGCGTTGCATGGACAAGATAATTCACATGGCAATCAGAACATAGAGCAATTGCAGATAAATAAGATAAAGCATCCAAGTACCAGATAATCCTAGGCATCTGTCCCATATATAGTCATACATGCTCGCAATGAGAACTTGCACAACATCTTTTGTCCTGCCAGCCCGTTTGTAGCAGGGTCTCAAGGGAACTACTGGCAATTAAGGTGCTCCTTTTAATAGAGCACCGGAGCAAAGCATTAACACTCCATGAACACATGTGATCCTCACATCAAAGCCATTCCCTCCAGTTATCGTGATTTCTGTCACTTCGGGGCCTTTGGTTCCGGACAACAACGTGTGTATACAACTTGCAGGTAAGACCATTAACAATACTATCATAATGAATCAATAACATGTTCAGATCTGAAATCATGGCACTCGGGCCCTAGTGACAAGCATTAAGCATAACAAGTCGCAACAAAGTCAAAAAGCACTAATAGTAGATACTAGGCACCAAGCCCTAACAATCTAATGCCATTACATGAACGGTCCCATCCAATCCCTACCATCCCCATAGCCTACAACGGGGGATTACTCACTCATAGATGGGGGAAACATGGATGGTCGATGGAGAAGCGATGGTGATGATGATGGCGATGATCTCCTCCAATTCCCCGTCCCGGCAGGGTGCCAGAACGGAGTTTCTGGTGTTGTTTCGTGGAATCTGATGGTGGCGGCAGAGCGGAATTCCTTCTAGAAAAACGTTGAACCCCCTCAGAGTTTTTAGGTCAGAAGGCTTCTTATAGGCGAAGAGGGAGACCAAGGGGGTGCCTGGGGTGGCCAGACCACCCCCTAGTGTGGTCTGGGCTAGCCCACACGTGGCCAGGTGGTGTGGCCTGGGCCTAGCCCCCCTCCGTCTCGTATTCTGTCTCCAGGACTCTTCTGGTGAAATAGGATTTTTGGCATATTTTCTGGGATTTTTCCTGATAGTTGATTTTCTGCACAAAAACTAGACACCAAAGCAATTCTGCTAAAAACAGCGTCAGTCCGCGTTAGTTGCATCTGAATCGCACAAGTTTAAAGGAGAAACAATAGCAAAAATGTCTAGGAAAGTAGATACATTTTGGACGTATCAACTCCCCCCAAGCTTAGCTTATTGCTTGTCCTCAAGCAATTCAGTTGAAAACTGAGTGCGATAAAAGAAACTTTACGAACACATTTGCCTCATATGATGTATATATTCTCAGCATGAGATCAACTACTTAGACAATTCATAATAAAGAGTATGCAACTACGTTTACTTAATAGGCATTGCAAGCTATGAAGATATTCCAACCTAAAAATAATAAGAAGCATGAAGTATAAATATAAGCAACATTACAAAATGCTCATAACAAGGTATGATAGAGTGGTATCTCGCTTGCCTTTTTATTGTGAATGCCAAGGCACCTCTAAAGTTTAGGTGAAGACTAGAAGTAAAGATGTCAAAGATACAAGCATCAAAGTCATAACACAAATAATCAAGTAATGGGACAGGCACAAAAAATGACAACTATGCTCTCAAAGAAGTGCTCATAGAATAAGTGGAGACTCAACAAGGAAATGAAAAGGTTTTGAATAGTTTGAAAGGCTTCCAAATGCTGAAAGTATGGTACTCATTAGCTTCGAGCTCTCATTGCCCCTATCATAAGAATCTTTAATATGGTTAAGGTGAAAGTGAGGTCCAATCTGAGTTATATGCTTGACATACTATAAACTAGAAATCCCATGTCCCTTGAGTACGAGGGCCGCTCCTCATGCTACTCAACTTTAGTTACCTGTAAGTTCTTGTCATCGTAAATACATGCGTATCACAGAGAACCGCCAACGAGGTACCCCTTGCCCGATGATACGGAAGAATCCCCATATCAAAATGACAAGGCAAGCAGACAATGAGTATCTCAGCAATCTTCTTATTTACCATGGGAAAATGATGCTTTTTTTCTCTCTTTCCTCTTTTCTCAAATCTCTTTTTTTTCTTTTCTTTTTCTCAATGGCTATCTCTCTCTTTTTATAAGAAGAATGCTTCATAGATATCATTATGGTTACGCTGCAGGTTTCCACCATGATGGCATGGATTAGACCGGCGGCCCAGGCGTTTCTCTAACACACATACATAACTCCATGGACTTACAAGCTCCCCTTTTATTTCACACCAACGACATCCGCAAACAAAAGAGCATGGTATCAACTGGGTATATATTTACAGGTGTTGAAAGTGTTCCCCATGACAACACGGTTCTGCTAATCCCCAGCCTATAATTTGCAAGCATATAACTTTCATGGACAGTCACAATGGTTCAAGTTTATTAAGTGCAGAAAATAAAGTGTGCCATCAAGTTCGTGAGAGCTTTACTAACTAACTTTCTCATAATAAGCAAACATTTTATTCGGAAGAAAACAAGGCATATTGAATATGCACGGAAATAACAAATGATGCTAATAGGTAGGTATGGTGGACACTTTGGCAATATTTGGTTTTAGGGAGTTGGAAGCATGAGTAAAACATACTCAGTGAAACTGAAGGCTAGCAATAGTAAGGGAGCGACAAACGAGAGAGCAATAGCTCTCATAATCATGCTTGCAACAAAACAGGACTAATCATGGCATGAAAGTGATTCAAGACCCTCAAGGCGAAAAAATTCATCGAGGCTTAACTGGTTATTTCAGTCATATGCATGCGTGAGCATGTGCCAAGTCAATTCAGATGAAACATTCAGAGGAGGATACCACGGTGTCATAGCAAGTTATGAATAGAGTAATGCAGACAAACATTCATAAGACATGCTACAAACTATTAGCAAGCTAGAACTAATCATATGAAAGCAAGAACTACCAAGCATCCATAAATAACATACACCCTACATGAACAGACTAAACATGCCCACAATGATGAGTATATGTACAAAAATGAAAACAAATAGAGTTCATTACCAGCCTCTTACCACACCTCAAGTTGTCATTAATCCTCATTATTGCCCTTCACTTGTGTGGCTTGAATAAGAATATGAAACCAAATCCCACTGAGGACTGCTGAACCCTGCAACAAACTCACAAAGCCAAAGAAGAACAACAAATATTTTTGGAGTTTTCGATTTTTTTAAAGCAAGAACCAAAAAGGAAGAACAATCAAAGCAAAATCTATTTGGGTTTTTTGAATAGTTCAAACAAAACAAAAAGGAAAAAAGCAAACCAAGGCAAAAAGAGAGAAACAATAGAAATATTTTTGGTCTTTTTGTGTTTTAGAAAGCGAAAGCAAAGAAAGAACAAAAACTAAAAGGAGAATGAAACATGAATATACAAAGTACCGATGTAACATAATATGGAGATGAGTGCGATGTCGGCGTACCTCCCCCAAGGCTTAGGCTTTTGGCCTAAGTGGGTGTCAATCCCAAGCTGGCCAGGATGAAGTGTCACCGTGGTACGACGGGGAGGTACCCTCGTCCTGGTGCAAGCTCGAGTATGTCCCTCCGTAGTGCGCGGAGTAATCATAGGAGGGCACATCCTCCTGGTGATGCCCGTGGAAACCCAACAAGCGAAGCTGCTCGTCCACCCCCTCCTTGGAGCGTGACCACGGTCTCCTGTGAACACTAAACAAAGTAGATTGTGGCAAAGGGATCTCCCTCTCATCCCCATCAGTAAAGAACATCCTATATACTAGACCGTCCAAATTAGAATCAGCAGTGACAAAATGATGAGTTTTCATAGCAACAAGGTCAAGCCTTTGAGGTGCCAATATAGTATCATTGGGGTCCACTGCAAGCCCTAATGCATTGACCATACGTGAGGCAATGATGCCCCCATATATAGGCCCCCTAGTAGCTAGGCGGCGAGCAATAAGCGAGCCAAGGTTGTACCGAGTGTCATTGTTAAGCGTAGTAGCAAGGAAGGCTAAATGATAGTTTGAGATATTACTCGTATTCTCCCTACCAAGAACGCTAGTAGCAAGATAGTATGCAAAGTATCTAAGAGCAGGGAGTTGGATGTTTCTTATCTTTCCGCGCTGAGCCACGCAGTCATCATCATTGGTCACCCCTCGGTAAAGCTCCAGCAAATCAGCGGGTCGCCCTTGAATTTTCTTCACGGTCCCTGTCATGCTTACACCTACAACACTGCAAAATCTTTCCAATGACATGGTAAACGGCAGATTATAAATTTTGAAAGAGACAGTTGACTGATAGGGCGTGTTAGTAAACACGAAGCTCTCAACAAAGGTTTTGGTGAGCATAGCGTATTGCTCACTCTCATCTTGCATATATGAGGTCAAACCAACCCTCTGAATCAGTAGCAAGAAATCTTCAAGAATCCCTACAGCTTGTAAGAAAGTAAAACAAGGAAAAGTCGAGCATCCCCACCATCCCCTTTATTACCAATACGAGTTGCAATGAGATATTCGTTGTATGATGGCCTAAAAAGAGAGGTTGATCTTGAGGGCCTCGACCTCCTAGGTGCATCCCTCTCAAATATCTCTCGAAACGTATGGTTTTTCATGCTTGGTATTCTGAAATTTAAACACCTATTAAACAAGTGATTGCAAAGTGAATATAATGAAGGGTACTAGTCATAGGGACTTGTAAGAGGCCTAAACATGCATCAAAACTATATCTCTAAGCATCAAACAAGATTACAAGCTCTCATAACCTGTCACCTATAGCTGCAAAATACTCAAGATATAATCCACTAAACGCAAATCTACTTGGACAAGCGGAGGAGTCACATACCGGAGAACAAATGCTCCAAATTTCAGCAATAAAGATGGGCTGAGCAAGGAGATCGAAAAATCGAGAGCAAGTATAGAAATAACGCGATTTTGAGCAATGAACTGGAGCTTACTCGGGAGAGAGAATAAAGTGGCAAGTGAGAGAGTGAGTGGAGGGCCAGGGGTGGCCCACACCATGGCATGGCGCCACCCAGGGCAGGCCGCGCCACCAGGTGGTGTGTCTGCCTGGTGGGTCCCCCTGGTACCTTCCAGGCACTCCTCTGCCCCTTTTTTCACGTAAAAATTTAATATGAATTTTCTAGAATTTTTCGAGACACTTTATTTTGGGCATTTTTCAGGTATAGATGAATGATTTTCTGACAGAAAAAGATTTTTTTGGAAATGATGCAATGCAAAACAAAACAAAAGCTACAGAAGTTTTAAGACACTCTAAAATGCAAGCAACTAGCACAAGAAAGGTAAACTAAACGAAAGCTAAAACTAAAATGGATAGAATAGAAGTAAGCAGAGATAATCATGGTGAAAACATTGTTTTGTTCAGTGAAATCCTATTGTTAACAAGGTTGATCAGGTCTTGTTACCAAAACAATTTTATATGAAACAAAACTTTGTATTCCACTAATGATTATGTTACCTCAACTTTGATATCAATGGTCCCAATCATAATAGTTTCAAATTTTTCTCTTGGTATGGGACAATATATTTCTCCAACTTGAATGCCCTCAACATGTTCAATTGAATTCAAACCATAAGTCCTTTCAATCTTCTTGGGGAAATAGACAATATGTTCCTTGTCATTAACATTAAAGGTCACCTTTCCTTGATTACAATTAATAACAGCTCCTGCAGTATTAAGAAAAGGTCCCCCAAGAATAATAGACATATTATCATCTTCAGGCATTTCAAGCACAACAAAATCAGTTAATATCAAGCAATTATGAGCCACTTGAACAGGTACATCCTCACATATACCAACAGGAATAGTGGTAGATTTATCAGCCATTTGCAAAGATATATCAGTTGGTATTAATTTTTCCAGTTGAAGTCTCTTATAGAGAGAGAAAGGCATAACACTAACTCTAGCTCCCAAATCACACAAAGCAGTTCTAAAACAACTATTCTTGATAGAGCAAGGGATAGTTGGAATCCTTGGGTCTCCAAGTTTCTTTGGAACCTTACCATTAAAGGAATAATTAGCAAGTAAAGTAGAAATTTCTTCATTAGGGATCTTCCTTTTATTCGAGACAATATCCTTTATATACTTTGAGTAAGGAGGCAGTTTAATAGCATCAGTCAAAGGAATTTGTAGGAATAAAGGTTTCATCCACTCACAAAACTTATTATAGTGTTCATCTTCCTTTGACTTGTGTTTCTTATCAGGGAAAGGCATAGGTTTTTGGACCCAGGGCTCTCTTTCACTACCATGTTTCTTAGCAACAAAATCTTCTTTAGTGTATTTAGTATTCTTAGTGTGGTTTTCAGGTTCTTCTTCAACTTTTTCTTTACCAGGAACATCATTTTCTTCATTACCATTTTCAGTTTCAGCATCAGAAATAGATATACTATTAGGATCTATAGCAGGTTCAGAGGGTTCTACAACAGTTTTATGTTTCTTTTTCCTTTTCTTACGAGTAGAGCCACTGTTTTCAGCTTGTTGAGAATCCTGCTCAATTCTTTTGGGATGCCCCTCAGGATATAGAGGATCCTGGGTAGCAGCACCACATCTAGTTCTAATTTCATAAGCATGTTTTTCTTTAGCAGCATTAATTAGAAAGTCTTTTTGGACTTTAATGAGTTGATCTATTTGAGTTTGAACCATTTGAAAGTGTTTGACAATCATTTTAACATCATTAGAGGTTCTTTCCACAATATCTTTTAACTCAACAATAGCTCTAGAATTTTCCATTAGATGATTTTGTACCCTTTTATTAAAATTATCTTGCTTAATAATAAAGATATCGAATTCTTCTAAGCATTTATTAGGAGGTTTAGAGTAAGGGATATCACCTTCATCAAAGTGTTGGAGAGAGTTGTGGCGCCCTGCTAAAACCACTACTAGAAAATCACTGTGTTTTTGTGCATTGCATCATCATGACCGCATGCTCATGTCATCATGCCACATTGCATTTGAGCATCGTCATCATCTTGCATGAATTTGTCTAAAACTATTTTTGAAACGCCTAGTTTTGTTTTTCTAAATATTCCTGTCTTTATTCAAATTAAAACCCCGGGCCTCCGGAATATTTTGTTTCGTCTACCAACAGTTTTCAAAAGCCCCGTTTTAAATAATAAAATATTTATTTTATTTTTAGGGGGCAGCCAAACCGGGCCGATCCGACCCAGCCGGCCACCCCCAGTACAAAAAAACCAGAACCACCCAAACCCTTTTCTACCAAATACCCTACCCCTAATCCTACCCAGCCCCCCGCCACCTCACTCCATCCAATCGCCGCTTACCACCTCACCAATACCCCTATTTCTCCCGCCACCTGCCCATCCTTCCACACCACCAGGGCTCGCCCCCGTCCACTCCTACCCTGCCACCTCATCCCACCGACCCCACCTGGCCACCGGCCCACCCTCCCACACACACAACACGCACTCACACGCGCGCGCACCCCCTGATCCACCCCAGTGGACACACACCCCACCGACCGCTCGCCCAAACGCATCGCCCCCATCCCATCGAACCCCTCCCACCTACCGCTCCGGCCCCACCCCTGCGCTCGTCTCCCTCCCGCTCGTCCCCCACGCCCGCCTCTACTCTCCACCGCCGCCTTCCTTACTCCACGGCCGCCGCCGGCCCTAGCGGTTCTGCCCGGCCTCCCTCAACTTCGGCCAGGACCCGGCCCTCGCCGTCATCCGCGCCGCTGCCTTCCCCCTTACCTGCAGCGTCGCTCGGCCACATCTCCCGCAAGCTTGGTCGCCGCCGTCCTCTCCTCCGGTCGGCTCGCCTCCACCTTCCTTCTCCGGCCACCGCTCGGCCGCCCTCGCCCTCCGCCGGCCTCGTCCCTGATGGCGTCGCCCTTCTCTCCACCGGCATGCCGGAGTCGCCCCGGCAGCGCGGCCCCGAGCCCTTCTGTGGCCCCCTCCGCCAACCGCCACTCCGCCGCTGGCGCTCCCTCGTCTACGCCCGTCTTGAGCGCCGCCCCTCTCCTCTGCTCACCGAGCCGCCGCGCGGTCCCCTCACCGAGGCTGTCTGCCGCCCATCCCCTCGGCCTTCTTCCTGTAGCGGCGTCAGACGCTGCTCGTGCTCCTCCGCAGTACGCACAGGCTCCTTGTTGCATGTACTCTGCCGTCCCTGCTCGAGCTCTGTCCCAATTCGTTCTGGAGCCCGCGCCTCCTTGCGATGCTGCCGTCCACTGCTCGCGTCTCTGAGTTCGCGTCGTGTTGTCTCTTGGATCCCTATCGACGTGGTGTTTAGCTGGTGCAATCCTGAGGTTGTGGTGACGATGGTGTGTGTTGGAGTGAGGCAGTGTTGATCGCCCGAAGACCACGCGGCTCATTTACATCTCGACAAGATCTACCTCACGGACGACAAGACCCCGTTCCCGGAGGCGAAGCCCGATCCCGGTGATCCGAAGGCCACGCCAAGACCCGGATCCGAAGACCGCCAAGATCGCCACCAGAACGACAAGTAATTCACCGCAGAACACTGAGGTCGCCGACGCAGAACGCCAAGTTCTTCATCCCGAACGCCAAGACCGACCTGATACGCGGACCGGACAAGATCTCCATGACGACAAGATCGACACCGACCAGGGCGAGTCCGATGCGCCCCCGACGCCAAACCAAGTCCTTCTTCCCGGAACACCGAGCTCTCCTTCCATTGTCTGAAGACCGATTGCGATTCCTGTCGAACCCTGAACCCTGAGACCGAACCCCGAACCCCCGGAACCAAGATCTTCCGAACCCAGATGTGTGAACCTTTCCCGAGCCCCTATTTTATAAATGCTATATATAAAACTTGTTGCATATTAATTGTTCATCTCGCATGCATATCATGTGGGTTGGGGGCATTATGCCGGTTCACCTCATAATTAAATATGGAGTCTATTTGTGGGATATCTTTGTCTTGTTCCGGACTCCATTTAAATTGGTGTAGCGAACCGGTGCCGTGTTTTGTCTTGTCAATGCAACATTCAATTTGCGGGGTAGATAAATAACTCGAACCGTCTAATTAATTATCGGGACCCCGGTTCCGCATAATACTGCCTAATTGCACCGCATCTGCATCATATCATAATCATGCCGGATCTTCTGCCGTAGTATTAAATATTGTATCCGGTGTTTCTTCTAGTGTTTGCTTCTTCGTGGATTAGGCCGATGAGTGGATGCGAGTATCGACAAGTTCTCCGGCTATGGTCCGTCGGCAGTGTTTTCCCAGGCGAGCATTCTCCCCCTTTCTACCTATTTTTGCATTTATAGTCTTTACTTCCTCCTGTTGATCTATTGCTATCTGTGTCGCGATGCTTGAGTTTCCGTGCACCAGTTATATCCCGTGCAGCCTCTATATTGCCTTGGACACCTCCTATTACCTATGTTTGATAGATAGTTGGCCTTGCGAGTCGTAGTTGCTTGCTCCGGTGCGATCTCGTGTTGTCGAGTACCACAGTTGTTGGAATGCTGGCAGATGTTTATTGGTGGAGATGCTTAATTGGTGGAGATGATCATGACTTTAAATACAATTATTAAAATGCTAGATATAACTAATGCAGAGGCATAGGTGGGCAATAGATGTTATTTGGTTCTTCCACGCTCACTTGTGTCCCGTAGGACCCCGAGTACTTGATACATGTTCCTTGATTTTTCGCACTATCCACATCCGGGAGGCCGTGGACCCCCTGAGCCAGAGCTTGATTCATTTCTATTTCATGGGGCCACAAACTAGTTTGGGGTTTTATTACTATCCTATACTTATGCCATGCTTTACTGCTTTATTTACGACCGTGCGTGGAGCACCTGTACTGTTTAGGATCGTGACACGTTTTCGCTGTATCGACAAGCCCAGTCACATTTTTGGGTTCCCAGTCGTTTACAGTCGTCCACACAAACCCTGGGTCCGTTCCGGAGCCGGCCAACTTCGTTGCGGGTAGCTTAGTGGGGTGGCCCCCTGAAATATTTCTGAATCCTGTGATCGCTTTGTCGTGAATGCTTCGTTGGGTTTTGAGTTGGTTTTTTCGAGGTTGATCGAGTGTGTGTTGCTATTTATGCACCCCTGCAGGGTAAAACTTTCTGAAAGCCGTGTCCGCGGTTATGGACAACTTGGGGCACAGTATCTCGATCATAGACAAGCATAACTAAAGTAGTGCTATAAATTTGACTTAATATGTGACTAGTAATCAGCTCAAGTATAACGGAATGGATATTAAAAATGCCAACAGCTGGTGGATCTGGGTTGTTTTGTGACATGCTATATGCCTAGTAAGTATTGCAACTCCAATGGAATGTGATAAAAGTGCCAACAACTGCTGGGTTTTGGGATTCCTCAGGACAAAGATATCTGGCTAGTAAGTGTTCCAACTACAACGGAATGTTAACTAAAACTGCCCACTACTTATGCTAACAGGATGACCCATGCTATCTATATCTGATTAGTAATTGCTCCAACTATAACGGAATGAGTAAAATTGCCAACTGTGTGAGTTCCTTGGTCCGACTTCCTCGTTTGGGTCTCGAGGGGGAAATACCAGGATGGGTTTGTTTGGTGTTAGCTTCAGGTTGGATCCGAATAGGTCCTTCTTATCCCTCTCTGATAATCGCCAGTTGTATCGAGTCTCTATAGGTTGTTTAGTGCCGCTGCGCTGCCGCTTCAGCCCACCATACCTATGTAGGCGAGAGCCGCCGAATTCTAGCCTCGCCGTGTACTGGCCTCAGTACTAACGCTCCTCTTTTTCCTTTACCCTTTGTAGGCACCCCTTTTGTTTTAGCAGGTTTGAGATCGACGTCGTTAGCAGGGTTACCCTTCCGGCTTGGCCTGGGCAGGGTTATGGACGCCATTGGTTATTCTTCAGGGCTCTTAGCCCCATTTGCATCTTGTCCGTAGTCGGATGCTCTATCGTTTTCAAGGTGATTTGGATCTTTGTATTGTATATCTGTATTCTTGACTCGTTGAGTCGCTGTTGTATATATATATCTGTTCTGTGGGTCCCATCGAGGACTGTTGTGTAATGGTATTACTTCGTTTTCCACCCGCACGAAAGTGCCTGGTGGGCTTCCTTGAATCGTTTCTATGCGGGTTTGGCGGAAAGGGCTAAAACTTGCATAGGGCCGATTCGAGGGTGTTACAAGAGTGTACCTCAATAGTGGATGAGTGGGGAATTGGCTTGCATAATTCTTCTATAGGAGGTAAATTCTTGACATCTGCAGCTTTAATTCTCTTCTCCTTAAGACATTTCTTAGCTTCCTACATCGCTTCATCATTTAATTCAATAACTCCCCTCTTCTTTGATGTTGGAATATGCACCGGTATAGTAGGTTCAGGTATAATTACTTCAGGTATAGCTGGTTCAGGAGGATTCCAATCTTCATAATTCTTGCTTATTTTAGCCATTAATTCCCCAGCTTCATTGGGAGTCCTATTCCTGAAAACACAATCAGCACAACTGTCTAGGTATGTCCTAGATTCTTCAGTTAGTCCATTATAAAATATATCAAGAAGCTCATTCTTAGGTAATGGACTTCCAGCCCGTGCATGAATCAAAGCACAAAACCTTGCCCATGATTCAGGCAATATCTCTTTTTTCTCCATGTTTAAAATCAAAAAGTTCCTGCAAAATAGCATGTCTAGCACTAGGAGGAAAATATCTCTGTAGGAAAGTACTAATCAAGCAATCAGGGCTATCAATAGATCCAGGAGGTAAATTACTAAACAAGGTTTTAGCTTCTTCTTTCAGTGAAAAGGGGAAAATCTTAGCAACAAAGTAAGTACGCATCTTAATATCATCAGAAAAGAAGCCACTCATGGTAGAAAATTCATTCATATGTGCTACCGCACTTTCATTCTTAGTCCCACAAAAAGGTTCTTTCTCAACAATAGCTATGTAAGATAGATCAAGAGAGAAATCATAATCTTTATCTTTAATGTTTATGGGAGAAGCAGCAAACTTAGCAATAGGAGATAATTTGGGTCTAATAGTACGCCTCTCAAGGAGACTCTTAGCAGCGCTCCTATCATGAGTGTTTTTGTGTTCTTTAATAAATTCATCGGTCATCTCAACATAACCATCTTCAATATCATAACTCTCACTAGACTCAGGTGAACTAACAGGTGTTGTAGTGTCTTCATTAGGAGTTTCAGTATTTCCAGCTATAGTTCTATCAATCGTAGCATCTAGGAAATGACCTAATGAACCACTCTTATCAAGCACAGTAGAAGCAACATCATAAGCATCAGAAGTTTCAGATTCAGCAGTAGTAGCAGTGTGTGTAGCATGTGTATGTGGTGGTGTAACGAGCTTACTCATAACAAATTGTGAATCAAGAGCAACAGAGGTGTTCAGAACCGTACCTCTTCTTGTAGTGGATGGTAAAATAGGAACCTTGCCATCACGAGACTTACCCATGATGGATGGATAGCAACGAACAATAGAGAATCCAAGTGAACTTGATAAATAAAGCTATGCTCCCCGGCAACGGTGCTAGAAAATAGTCTTGATGACCCACAAGTATGGGGGGTGTATCGCAGTATTTTCGAGGGAAGTGAAACCCAATTTATTGATTCGACACAAGGGGAGCCAAAGAATATTTATAAGCCTTAACAACTGAGTTGTCAATTCAGCTGCACCTGGAAACAATCTTGCTCACAGTAGTTTATCAGTAGCAATATTTTTGCAGTAGGAATAGTAAAGTAACAACAGTAGTAAAGTAAGGACAGTACTAACAATAGCAGTAAACAGTAGGATTCGAGTGCGGTAGGCATAGGGATGGATGGACGGGCATTGCATGGACAAGATAATTCACATGGCAATCAGAACATAGAGCAATTGCAGATAAATAAGATAAAGCATCCAAGTACTAGATAATCCTAGGCATGTGTCCCATATATAGTCATACGTGCTCGCAATGAGAACTTGCACAACATCTTTTGCCGTGCCATCCCGTTTGCAGCGGGGCCTCAAGGGAACTACTGGCAATTAAGGTGCTCCTTTTAATAGAGCACCGAAGCAAAGCATTAACACTCCATGAACACATGTGATCCTCACATCAAAGCCATTCCCTCCGGTTATCCCGATTTTTGTCACTTCGGGGCCTTTCGTTCCGGACAACAACATGTGTATACAACTTGCAGGTAAGACCATTAACAATACTATCATAATGAATCAATAACATGTTCAGATCTGAAATCATGGCACTCGGGCCCTAGTGACAAGCATTAAGCATAACAAGTCGCAACAAAGTCAAAAAGCACTAATAGTAGATACTAGGCACCAAGCCCTAACAATCTAATGCCATTACACAAACAATATCATCCAATCCCTACCATCCCCATAGCCTACAGCGGGGGATTACTCACTCATAGATGGGGGAAACATGGATGCTCGATGGAGAAGCGATGGTGATGATGATGGCGATGATCTCCTACAATTCTCCGTCCCGGCAGGGTGCCAGAACGGAGTTAGTATTATGCTTGATAGTGGGTTCATGCCTCTGGTAATCTAGGGAAGTGACAGAAATCTCTAAGGTACTAGATGTGTTGTTGCTACTAGGGAGAAAACAACAATCCTTTGTTCATAGAACCATCGTATTATTTACTTTACACGCAATTCGTAATGCAATTATCCGTTGCTTGCAACTTAATACTGGAGGGGGTTCGGATGATAACCTGGAGGTGGATTATTAGTCATAGATGCAGTTGGATGGCGGTCTATGTATAATATTGTAATGCCCAATCGAATCTCAAAGGAGTCAAGATGAGTAGTTTATGCTTGTATGCTTTCTCGATGTTTGTCAATTGCCCCGCTGTAATTTGTTTACCCAACATGTCATCTATCTTAAGGAGAGCCACCCCTAGTGAACTATGGATCTCGGTCCTTTCTTTTACTATCAATCTACAATCAACTGTTTACTGCTTTGTGTTTACTTTTTGCAAACTATTAGTTTCTTCCATTCGATACGTTTAATCCTTTGTTTTCAGCAAAACTGGTGAGATTGACAACCTCATCGCAAGTTAGGGACAGAGTTATGTGGTTGTGTTGTGCAGGTCTCCACGTTGCTGCTGGCACCGCTAGTGCGCCCTGCCAAAGTTCAAGTAGCTGCACCTTTGGGGTGTTTCCTTGCTCCTACTGGATTGATAACCTTGGTTTCATAACTGAGGGAAAACTTACTGCTGTGCTCATCATACCTTCCTCTTGGGGTTCCCCAATGAGCTCATTAATACACGAGTCAGCAGTGTCATCTATTTCTCATACGAGATCCCCCACAACTCAGAATCTTATGACTTTGAAGATCATTCCCTTAATTAGTTGTAGAACTACTTAGCTAGATTCAATATTTCCCGTTTTGTATTATGTGGTTCTATCATTTGATGTTCTATATTGAATATTTGTTGCTGATATTGCTATTGATTATTGTTGTATCACGTAGTTCTGTTATATTGCTGCTATATTGAATATTTTCAGTATTTTTATTATTATTTTCGAATTAAAGTAGTGACATTCACATAAATACGAACACCACTATTAAGGTTATTACTTGTGGAGTTCATATAACAAGCCACTAGTGGGGAGATTACTGGTGGCGTTCTTGTAGCATGCCACTGTTGCAAATTTTAGTCGTGGCGTTCAGGCCGAACACCACCAGTAGCAGTTACCAGTGGTGCGCCGCTTCAACACCACCAACCCACTTTTCCAAACCATTAATGCTTTTCCTACTAGTGTTGGGGCGACGGATCACGTGATCATGAGCCTAGGGTCATCGCAGGAGGCGCATGGCAGCCGAAGCTTTCTCCGGTGACAACAACGCTGCATGCGGGAAAGCCATAGCCCTCGAGGGCGAATGAGATCGGAGATGCTGGCTCCACCATCCTCTTGGTTGGTGGAGATCTACCGGAAGAGGGTGGGATGCGAGGCCATTGGTTGAAACCATGGTGACTTCGGTCATGGCAGTGATAGCACCGTCTTGGCATCCTTACCTTGTTGAAGGCACCATTGTTGCTGCTCTCGTCTTCTCGCTCGGGCTGCTTCGGGCGAAACTTCAGATATATATGGGTTTCCCGGATCAAACAGTGGCAGCGCGCAACATCATTTTCACTCATGGGACATCGTCTTTGGAGCATCTGCTAGCCCTAGGTGGAGCAGCTTTGTCTTGCACGGAGTCTTCGGTGGAGATGTCAAGTCATGCCTAGTTAGAGGTGCTACACTCAGTCATGCCTAGTTCGGTAGGTGCTACACACAATAGATCTTTTAGAGATTTCAAGATGTGTCGGATGGTGGGACTCGGTGTCATGTTACCAAAGGGTCTCGGTGGCGACCGCGCATGCGTCACTAGTGGAAAACGGGCCTCCAGTCCCGGCCCGTAAGGGGCTTTAGTCCCGGTCCTGGTAACCGGGACTAGAGGGGCGGGACTAAAGGCCCACCCACTAGTCCCGGCCCTCTTACCAGCCGGGACCAATGGGCATACACGTGGCTGTCTCTGCGGGCGCTGGGTGCCCCCCCATTAGTCCCGGTTCCTATTACGAACCGGGACAAATGGTTCTCTGCCGCGGCAGAATTTTAGGCACTTTCTCTGCCGCGGCAGAGAATTCAATTTGTATCCTTTTTTTCATTTCAAAATAGTTTTCTACGCTACCACATACTGTACATGTTCGTGCATACATAAGATAACTTCTCTTAAGATCGAGCATACAAATATATACATGATAGTAACACATGGAGATCACAATTATCGGGACTGGAGCCCGTCTATTCAATTACATGGTCGGGGATCATCGGCGCCTATTCACACTAAATTCTCCGGCGTCATCTATCATCTTGTTCAACAAGAATCCTTCCAGTTCTTCAGCAATTGCTACTACGCGTTGCTGTGGTAGGAGCTGATCCCGCATTTTCTCGAACTATATAAGAAAAGGAGATCATGAATATCAATCATGATAACAAAAAGTGAAGGTAATAAAAATAATGTTATGAATGTATTGCTTACATCGACTCTATAATCATTCATCTCACTGGTAAACGTGCGAATGAACTCGCAAACGTAGAATCCACATAGATTCGTCTTCGGTGGCTGCCTCGCGCACTTTACGAGAATAGAATTCAATCAAAATAATAATCCAGCATCATAATTGTATTGAAACTAGAAGTAAAGAGATGAGTGTACTACTTACCGAGACCGGCTTAAACGTCAGCTTCTCACTAAAGTCACCCGTAACCGCACTCTTGAACTGGTTCCAAACCCTACCCGGTAAAGAAAATGAATGAGTTATTTATTACATGATATCTCAGGAAATCAACGAAAGAGACCGATGTAGCGCGAAAATTACCTCTGGAGCATGTCCTGCATGTCCCTAAACATTTCCAAGGGTCTCTTTAATGGGTCCATGACTTCAACTCTTCCCTTATCAAGTTGAATGTCCTTGAGAATCCAGTGGAAACTGTACACATTTATATATACATCAGTAACTCATCAATTACACTTAACATCGAGTAAGCAAAAGAGAATGTGTACAATAGAGTAAGACCCTCACGCGAAATTGTAAGGAAACAGTATGTGGTCATAGAAATTTTGCTCCGTTAGAAACCTTAGAAGGTTTTCCTACGTCTCCTCGGGTTTTGTCATTAGCGTCTTTTCATGTATTTTATCTGGGTCAATGAACCCAACACTAAAGATTGACCTTCTTTTACATTCCATGATCTTCATTCTGCATAATAATAGAGTACAAAAGGATATAATTAGGATAATTACATGCAATGAACTGAACAACTGAAAAAATGAACAACTTATATATAGACAATGAATTCAACAACTTACAGACAATAGCAACTCATGAGACTTTTGTCGAGGGCGTCGAAAGTGTATAATTGGAAGAGTTCTGGAAACTCAACATGGACCTCTTCTTCTCGGAAGTAGTAGTCATGTGGGACTTTTGCCACAATCATTATTCTCTCCTGATTTACGGCTTTCAAGTACCATTTATGTAAACTCCGCATTTGTGTTGGCAGTTGTTGGAACTGCTCAAAGCTGACCAGAGACTTCCCTGGGACATATGTACGGACTACCTGAGCCTTCGGTAACTTGTCGTCCTGGGAACCTAGCAATTCCTCAACAGTCACATTCATAGCGGACGCAAGCTTCTTAGATTCTTCCATATCCTATTGGGGAGTGTCATAGGATAACACCTGGAGGGGTGGGATCGATGTTTGGGCCTGTTCCCCGAGCTGGGGGACGTCCATTCTTTTCTCGATTGCACTTTGACCTAATGATTTGCTCCCGCTTGCACTTCTACTTGATTTGCTCTTCTTCACTACCTTCTGAAGTGTGCGTCGATAGTCATATGGCTTATGGTGTAATTCATATTGCGATTTTGTGTTCAGAAAAGAAAGTGCATACGCTTTTTGCTTCTCGGTGTATACCGGGGCGGGCTCGGGTTTCTTCTTTTGAAGCTGCGCAACACATTCGGCCTTTACGATCATGTCGGTTTCCTCGTCAGTACGATCGTAAGGTCTGATGGGAAGATTCTTATGAGGTACTCTTGGGAGGGGCGACATTTGTTGTTTTGGGCTCCTGCGTCGTTTAGTACTAATCGGAGGCTGCGGTGGAGATCGAGATGGACTCAAGCTGTGGTGGTCGTAGTCATGGGGTGGGCTTCTTGGAGGTGATGGAGGTGAAGGTGACATGCGACCACTCGGAGGCGGTGTTGGCTTTGGCGTCCAGCCTAGAAGCTTGATGTTGTTCTTGTCCCATAGAATGATACCACCCAGTACTTCTCCGAGTGTCCTCTCACCTTCAGGTCCAGGGATGTCAAGCTCCATTGAGTCCCACCCCATTGCATCCACAGCAACTTTAGCATAGCCAGCTGGAATCTCACGACCATACCAGTGTGCGCCAGGTGGACAAGGTAAAGCACATCTGACCGCCACCTTGATGGATAGGTTCTTCACCTTCTGATGGAGATCACAAGATGCATGCTCCTTGATTCCATCCACGGGGTAGCCGGGACCGCCATCTACCATATGTGCATCGTCAGAAGGGACCTCCGATTCAGCCACACTGCTTCTCCGTTGAGATGGGACGGCGGTAATATCGAGTACAGGATCTCGCAGGCGCGCTGCTCCTCGGAGTTCGTCAATCTGTTGCCGATGCATTCGAAGTGTTCCTAGCAACTCGGTGAACCTGTCTCCCTCCTCCTCCTACAGTTGCCTCTTTGCTCTCTCTCGGCTCCTATAAGTATCTCTGTCTTTGGGAAACCCCATCTCCCACGTATAACTAGGGCCAAGGCCTCGTACACGCCCTCCGTGTTCGTCATTACCGAGGACCTTTGTCAGCAAGTATTTCTCTCTATCAGGACGGAACTTTGTTGTCCCCGCTTTAATCTCCTTCACCACTTTCTGCCATGTATCCCAGGGTATCCTAATCCTGTCACTGCAAATAAGGTCCCCTGTACTTTCGTCATACTCACTCCCATGCCCAAGGAACCAATTCCTTGCCCTCAGATCCCATTCTTCGCGTATTGGTTCTGGAGTGATCCCTTTAGCAAGCAACTCATTCTCTTTAGCACCCCACTTTGGCATGGCAGCCGCGTAGCCCCTGGCCCCAGGTGATGGTGATATTTCTTCATCGCGGCATTTTTCTTGTTTTTTTTTGACATTTCCATAGCAGGTTGTGACTCCTTGTACTTCAAAAATGCATCCCAGTTAGCCTGCTGCTTTGTTAGATAGCATTCAAATTTAGGAGTCTTCTTCGTCTTCTGATACTTTTGCCATAATGCTTTCTTCCAGTTCTTGAATAGTTCGGCCATCTTCGTAAGAGTCCACTGCTTGACTTTCTTCCTCAATGCAGCTGTGTCGACATCATCCTCACATTCTGGCAGGGTGAAATGTGTCATGAGGTCATTCCAAAGACCCTCTTTGCACCTGTCGGCGACATACTCACCCTCTTTCGCCCCTTTGATCTTATTCCACTCTCGAACGGTGATCGGGATGCGATCCCTAACCATAACTCCGCATTGTTGTTTAAATACAGTTTTAGCCTTTTTGGGTTCCACCGGTTCACCCCGTGGTGATACCCGCGTAATTGTATAACGCGTAGATGCGTCCAACTTTTTGGCCGGGCCTTGTTTGGAATATTTTTTGCTCGATGTGGAGGCCTAAGAGAAGAAACATTCGTCAATTTATATATATATACAACTCAGTTAATGCATCTACTGATCACCAGACTTCATATATATACCTCGCTGTCGGCTTCTCCACCACCGGAGCCATCGGCTTCTCCTTGATCATTTCGGTCGACCTCCTCTCCCTCACCGGAGGGGTTCAGATAAATCGACGGAGATTCGGGTGGATCAACATGGGGGGTGTCGTTGATCATATCCTCGAGAATTTCTTCCTGTGCTAGGTCTCTCTGGATTGGATCCATAGTTTTCTACAAAATGCACACAATAACATGTTTCATTCAATATTGCTGCATAAAATAATACTAAACAATAATATGAACACGCAAGTTGCTACAATAATACTAAGTCCGGGGGCCCACGAGCACTACCACCCTAACCCTAAGTCCGGTGGCCTGTGAGCACCACCACCCTAACCCTAAGTCCGGCTGCCCGCGAGCACCACCACCCTAACCCTAAGTCCGGTGGCCCGCGAGCACCACCACCCTAACCCTAAGTCCGGCTGCCCGCGAGCACTACCACCCTAACCCTAAGTCCGGGGGCCCGCGAGCACTACCACCCTAACCCTAGGTCCGGTGGCCCGCGAGCACCACCACCCTAACCCTAAGTCCGGGGGCCCGCGAGCACTACCACCCTAACCCTAAGTCCGGTGGCCCATGAGCACCACCACCCTAACCCTAAGTCCGGCTGCCCGCGAGCACTATCACCCTAATTCATATATACAAATATTTCCTTTATACAAATAATTCCTATATACAAATATTTTCTATATACAAATATTTCCTAAATACAAATATATCCTATATACAAATAATTCCTATATACACTACTAATATACACTATTACTAATATACACTACTACTAATAATTCCTATATTACACTACTAATAATTCCTAATATACACTACTACTAATATACACTACTAATAATAATTCCTATATACACTACTAATATTACACTAGTAATATACACTACTAATAATATTACAATTCTAATATACACTATTAATAATAATTCCTATATACACTACTAATATACACTATTACTAATATACACTACTAATAATAATTCCTATATTACACTACTAATAATTCCTAATATACACTACTACTAATATACACTACTAATAATAATTCATATATACACTACTAATACTACACTACTAATATACACTACTAATATACACTACTACTAATATACACTAGTAATAATAATTCCTATATTACACTACTAATAATATTACATTTCTACAAAAAAAAGAGGAGCCGCCGGCGCGCCGGCTTGCCTGCTGCGCGCACGGTCCCTAGGCGGGTGGAGGCGCGCGCGGCCGCCGGCCTCCCAACGCGCCTACAGTAGCCGGACGGGGGAGCGAAGGGGAGGGGCGGCCTGGCTTGCTCGCCCACAGTGCCGGCGCCGCCGCGCCGTCGCGTAGCCGGACGGGGGAGCGAAGGGGAGGGGGCGCGGGGTACCTCTGGCCGGGGGCACGCGCGGCGGCTGGAGTGGCGGTGGCGGTTGGGGGCGGTGGCGGCGGCGGTTGGGGTGGTGGCGGCAGGAGAATCGGGCAGCCTGCCGACATCAGGTCATCCTCGCGCGTGGGGGTGCTCTGCGTGGGGAGAAGAAGGGGCGCGCCAAATATATAGGTAGGGGACCTTTAGTCCCGGTCCGTATAACGAACCAGGACTAAAGGTCCTCCCATTTAGTCCTGGTGCGTGCCACCCACCGGGACTAAAGGGTTTTCGGCACCGCCCAACGCGCGCGCGCCAACGCCACACCTTTAGTCCCAGTGTGTAGCACGCACCGGGACTAAAGGTCCCTTTTTCAAAATTTTCACCCCAGGGGCGCGCCTGTTTAAAAAAATTCAATTAGCATATTTTTTTAAACATTTGAATTTTACAGTTTTTGCATACTTATGAATTTGAGAAAAAATTCAACATGAAAAGTTCTTGAATTTGAATAAGTAATGCAAATCAATTTTCTGTTTTATAAAATAATTATTCTAACTAGTCAAACTATTAACCATTTTGCCATTTTCAATTTAAAAATGCACTAACTATTATATTTTGCATATTTTTGAATAAGTGATTTAAATCAATTTTGTGTTTTATAAAATAATTATTCTAACTAGTCAAACTATTAACCATTTTGCCATTTTCATGTGATTCCGACGCTCCGGTGGTCTTCCTCCGGCGAAACCCTAGACCGGGGCCCCGGATCGTCTACCCCGCCTTATTTTTTCTCGCCCGTTTTCTTCTCGCCCGTTCTCTTCCAGATCGTAGCCCCTTTAGGGTTTAGGGTTTAGATGGCCCGCGAGCACCACCACCCTAACCCTAAGTCCGGGGGCCCGCAAGCACTATCACCCTAACCCTAAGTCCGGTGGACCGCGAGCACCACCACCCTAACCCTAAGTCTGGCTGCGAGCGAGCACTACCACCCTAACCCTAAGTCTGGGGGCTCGCGAGCACTACCACCCTAACCCTAAGTTCGGTGGCCCGCGAGCACCACCACCTTAACCCTAAGTCCGGGGGCCCGCGAGCACTACCACCCTAACCCTAAGTCCGGTGGCCCACGAGCACCACCACCCTAACCCTAAGTCCGGTGGCCCGCGAGCACCACCACCCTAACCCTAAGTCCGGCTGCCCGCGAGCACTACCACCCTAACCCTAAGTCCGGTGGCCCGCGAGCACCACCACCCTAACCCTAAGTCTGGTGGCCCGCGAGCACCACCACCCTAACCCTAAGTCCGGCTGCCCGCGAGCACTACCACCCTAACCCTAAGTCCGGTGGCCCGCGAGCACCACACCCTAACCCTAAGTCCGGCTGCCCGCGAGGCTTCCACCCTAACTCTATCCCATGGCTTCCACCATACCTCTAACCCCAGGGAGGCAGAGATGGAGTCTTTCACGGGCTAGCAGGAAAATATTTTCCGAGGCAGAACTTCCGAAGATGCCATAGGGCGTGTGCACCAAGGGCATCTTCGAGAAGTTCCGCCACAGGAGATTTCCCAACCCTTTCCTCCATCCATGGGGATGAAACTCTACATCCATGTTGGCTTGTTGAGTTGCTTGCCATAGCGTATCGATGCTCTTTTTATAGGCACAGTGTCGCTTCTACTTTGTCTTCTTCCTCCGACAGGGCGTCGTGCGCTACCTGCTTTATCTCATCGAGCAGTGCGTCCACCCCCGCGTCCTTATCCTACCGACAGCTTTAGTCCCGGTTTGAGCCCCCACCCGGTACTAAAGGTTACCCACGCGTCCTTATCCCACCGACAGTTTTGTTAGATGACACAAAAACCACCTTTAGTCCCGGTTGCACCCACCAGCCGGTACTAAAGGTTAGCCACCCCCCAGATAAGCCCCTCCCAGATAAGCCTCCCCCAGATAAGGCCCCCATCTTTTGTCCCGGTTTGAGCCCCCACTGCGTTCCCGCGCTTTCCACTGGTTCCCACCTCTATCTTCCTGCCATTTTTTCAGTATATATATGTACGCTTGGCCTCCATTTACATATCACATCTAGACTCAGCATTCTCTTCCCATGGCTTCCATCGTATCTCTAACCACCCGGGAGGCGGAGGCGCTTTGCGCCTTGAACTACCCCTGCCCACCGGGCTACCGCGTCCCCAACGGCTGGATGCTGAGCGCCGGAGGCGTGCCGGTCCCTCCTGTCCCTCTAGGTGTGGAGCGCCAGATGGCCATCACGAACCACTACTATCTCGAGCTCACGCCAGAGCAGCGGAGGAATCCCAACTGGCATCCTGACTATTTCCCGACTTGGGAAGCCTTCTTCATCAATCGGCATGAGAGGGCGCTCGCCAGGCACGAGGAGGACGGCCCACCTCCTTCGAACTTCAACGAGGCCAACCGTCGGCTGTGGTGGCGCGGCCGGACTCTGCAGAGTGTCATGGCCTACAACACGACCGGCAATAACCCCCACCTACGGTACCCTAAAATCCATCCCACGCGTGCCCAACCTTCAAGGTTCGACTACGGCGACCCCGACGATGACAGCGACGACGGTGCCAGTGACTACGATGACTACAGTGGCTCGTATTACAGGGCTAGGCAGGAGCATGACTGAATCACTCCAACATTAGGCATGTTTCTTAATTTTTAGTTGTGCTATGTATCTTAATTTTCAGTTGTGCTATGTATCCTTAGTGTTTGTGGGTTCCTTCTCTTGTGATGGTTCCTTCTCTTTGGGTGATCACCTCCCGCGGCTCAGAACCCGGTCGTCAACGTCTAGTTTGATTGAGCAAGATGTATTACATGAAAGGGGACCTTTATGTCTCAAATAAAAGGTTTAATACATTACATAGATTTATGTCTCAAATAAAAGGTTTAATACATTATTACACATCACCAACATCTAGTGTTGTGGTTTTCTTCTGCACCGTAGCCATGGAGAATCTTCATCATTTAACAGGATGCTTCAGTTTTCACTTTGAAGGGCGGAATTTCATGAAACTTATTGTAATCTTCTGACATGTCTGTCTTGTCATCCACTCCCACGATGTTTCTTTTCCCTGAAAGAACTATGTGGCGCTTTGGCTCATCGTATTCTCTACTCTTTTGCTTATCTTTCCTTTTTCTCGGTTTGGTAGACATGTCCTTCACATAGAAAACCTGAGCCACATCGTTGGCTAGGACGAATGGTTCATCCATGTATGCAAGATTGTTGAGATCCACTGTTGTCATGCCGTACTTTTGGTCTACATGTACCCCGCCTCCCGTCAGCTTGACCCATTTGCACCAAAACAAAGGGACCTTAAAAGTAGGTCCATAGTCAAGTTCCCATATCTCCTCTATGTACCCATAATATGTGTCCTTCTGCCCATTGTCATCTGTTGCATCAAAGCGGACACCACTATTTTGGTTGGTGCTCTTTTTATCTTGGGCGATCATGTAAAATGTATTCCCATTTATCTCGTACCCTTGGAAAGTACATATAGTCGAAGATGGTAACCTGGCCAACGAGTACAACTCATCTCCAATAGTGGTTTTATTCATGAGATGTGTCTACAACCAATTGCCAAAATTCTTCTCGTGTTCCCCTTTAATCAAGGTTTCAGGCTTCCCCGGGTTTTCGAAGCATAGAATATTCTTGTGTTTCTCGATATACGGAGCCACCATGGTGGAATTGTGTAGAACTATGTAGTGTGCTTGAGTGAAAGAATGCCCGTCCCTACATACCATTGATTTCCTTCCTAGTGTGCCTTTTCTAGTCATCCTCCCCTCATATCGAGATTCAGGAACACCAATCGGCTTAAGGTCAGGAAGAAAGTCAACACAAAACTCAATGACCTCCTCTGTTCCATAGCCCTTGGAGATGCTTCCTTCTGGCCTAGCACGGTTATGAACATATTTCTTTAAGACTCCCATGAACCTCTCGAAGGGGAACATATTGTGTAGAAACACAGGACCGGGAATTCTAATCTCTTCGACTAGGTGAACTAGGAGGTGCGTCATAATATTGAAGAAGGATGGCAGGAACAACAACTCGAATCTGACCAGACATTGGACCACATCAATCTGTAACCCTGATAGACTTTCTCGATCGATTACCTTCTGAGAAATTGCATTGAGGAATGCACATACCTTCACAATGGCTAGTCGAACATTTTCGGGTAGAATTCCCCTCAATGCAACCGGAAGCAATTGCGTCATAAGCACATGGCAGTCATGAGACTTTAGGTTTTGAAATTTTTTCTCTTTCATATTTACTATTCCCTTTATATTCGACGAGAAGCCAGACGGGACCTTGATACTGAAAAGGACTTTAAAAAAGATTTCCTTCTCTTCTTTGGTAAGAGCGTAGCTGGCAAGCCCTTAAAACTACCATGGATGCTTGTCGTCTCGTCCTTTATGATGTTGCTAGTCCTCCTGTGCTGCCGGGGTATCTTTTGACTTCCCATACAAGCCCAGGAAGCCTAGAATATTCACGCAAAGATTCTTCGTCAGGTGCCTCACGTCGATTGCAGAGCGGACCTCATGCACTTTCCAATAGGGTAGCTCCCAAAATATAGATTTCTTCTTCCACATGGGTGATACATTGCAAATGTATCTATAATTTTTGATGTTCCATGCTTGGTTTTATCCACTTTCTTGTGTTTTGTTCCAACTTTGGAGTACTTTTATTATGATTTCTTGGACTAACCTATTAACAAGAGCCACAGTGCCAGCTGCCTGTTTTCTGTTGTTTTTGGTTCCAGGAAAGTCAGAAAATGAATATTCTCGAAATTGGACGGGACAAAAGCCAAAGTGCCTATTTTTCCGGAAGGGATCAAGTGCCAGAATACGAGACGGAGAAGGGCTAGGGGCCAGCCACACCACCTGGCCGTGCAGCCAGGCCTGGCCTGCGCCAGGGGGTGGTCTGGCCGACCCCAGCACCCCCTCGGCCTCTCCTTCCGCCTATAAGTTGCCCTCGGGACAAAAACCCTAGGTACCCGATCAAAAATCCTCGAAAGAGTCTGTAGCCGCCGTCATATCCATCCCTAGATCGAGAGGGATCTGAAGCTCTTCCCGGCACCCTGCCGGAGAGGGGAATTCACCCTGGAGGCCTTCTTCATCACCATGCAAGCCTCTGGTGTGATGCGTGAGTAGTTCATCCTTGGACTACGGATCCATGTAGTAGCTAGATGGCTGGTTTCTCCTCCTTCGTGCTTTCATGTTTAGATCTTCTGAGCTTCGTTCATGATCAAGATCATCTATTTGTAATCCATACATGTTGTGTTTGCAGGGATCCGATGGATATTGAGATGCTATTTCAGATTGATTATTGATTCTATCATGCCTTTGTTATTTGAGATCTTGCATGCTTTCCGTTGTTAGTAGCTATCTTGGCCAAGTAGATGCTAGCAACTCCAAGAGTTAGTATTTATGCTCGATAGTGGGTTCATGCCTCTGGTAATCTGGGGAAGTGACAGAAATCTCTAAGGTACTAGATGTGATGTTGCTACTAGGGAGAAAACAATGATCCTTTGTTCATAGAACAATTGTATTGTTTAGTTTACACGCAGTTCGTAAAGCAATAATCTGTTGCTTGCAACTTAATACCGGAGTGGGTTCGGATGATAACCTGAAGGTGGATTATTAGTCATAGATGCAGTTGGATGGCGGTCTATGTATTATGTTATAATGCCCAATCAAGTCTCAAAGGAGTCAAGATGATTAGTATATGCATGTATTGCTTTCTCGGTGTTTGTCAATTGCCCCGCTGTAATTTGTTCACCCAGCATGTTATCTATCTAAGGAGAGCCACCTCTAGTGAACTATGGATCCCGGTCCTTTACTTTACATACAATCAATAAAATGTTTCTACTTTGTGTTTTCTTTCTGCAAACTTTTACTTCTTTTCATTCGATACGTTTAATCCTTTGTTTTCCGCAAAACACGGTGAGATTGACAACCTCATCGCAAGTTGGGGACAAAGTTCTGTGGTTGTGTTGTGCAGGTCTCCACGCTGCTACTAGCACCGGTAGTGCGTCCTACCAAAGCTTAGCTAGTAACACCTTTGAGGTGTTTCCTTGCTCCTACTGGTTCGATTAAACCTTGGTTTCATAACTGAGGGAAACTTGTTGCTGTGCTCATCATACCTTCCTCTTGGGGTTCCCAACGAGCTCTACATCAACACCGCCATCAAGCATTTTTCTGGGCGTCGTGCATTGAGCCATCAATGGGTGCGTCTCCGGTAATGGGGTCTTTCAGAGCAGGTTGTCCTCTAGGACCCTTTCCAAAGATTACATCCAAATCCTTGACCATACCAAATACATCAGCACCACTACGGGGGACAGGCTTCGTCCGGGTTTCTGCCTTGCCATTGAAATGCTTGCCTTTCTTCTTTAAGGGATGACTGGGCGGAAGAAAACGACGATTGTACGGGTACACATTCTTTCTACATTTATCCAGATATATACTTTTAGTCTCATCTAAACAGTGCGTGCATGCATTGTATCCTTTGTTCGTCTGTCCTGAAATGTTACTAAGAGCAGGCCAATCATTGATGGTTACGAACAGCAACGCTTGTAGGTCAAATTCCTGCTGTTTGTGCTCATCCCACACACGTACACTTGGTTTGGCCCACAACTGTAGAAGTTCATCAACTAATGGCCTTAGGTACACATCAATGTCGTTGTCGGGTTGCTTCGGGCCTTGGATGAGCACTGGCATCATAATAAACTTCCGCTTCATGCACAACCAAGGAGGAAGGTTGTAGATATATAGAGTCACGGGCCAGGTGCTGTGACTGCAGTTCTGCTCTCCAAAAGGATTCATGCCATCGGTACTTAGACCAAACCATAAGTTCCTTGCGTCACCAGCAAAGTCCGGGAAGTCTCTCTCGATTTTTCTCCACTGCCGACCATCAGCAGGGTGCCTCAACATCCCGTCTTTCTTACGGTCTTCCATGTGCCATCGCAACAACTTGGCATACTCTTTATTTCTGAACAAACGTTTCAACCGTGGTATTATAGGAGCATACCACATCACCTTGGCAGGAACCCTCTTCCTAGGTGGCTCGCCCTCAACATCACCAGGGTCATCTTTTCTGATCTTATACCGCAATGCAGTGCATACCGGGCATTTATCCATATTCTCGTACTTCTCACCGCGGTAGAGGATGCAGTCATTAGGGCATGCATGTATCTTCTGCACGTCTAATCCTAGAGGGCAGACAAGTTTCTTTGCTTTGTACGTACTGGAGGGCAATTGGTTATTTCTTGGAAGCAGCTTCTTCATTATTACCAGCAACTTTTCAAATCCTGAGTCAGTCATACCGGTCTCTGCCTTCCACTTCAACAATTCCAGTGTGCTACCCAGCTTCTTCTGGCCATCTTCACAAGTTGGATACAGCAATGTGTTGTGGTCCTGTAACATCTGCTCGAACTGCAACCTCTCCTTTTTGGTGTCGCAGTCTCGCCTTGCATCACTAATGACTCGACCAAAATCATCAACGGGCTCATCTGGTTCCCGTTCTTCACCCCTTCTTCTTCATTATCTTCAACTGCGATATCATCGTATTCAGGGAACATAGATCGGTAGTTGTCATCATCGTTCTCTTCTTCATCGCCGTCTTCCATCATAACCCCTCTTTCTCCGTGCTTGGTCCAAACATTATAGCCGGACATGAAACCGGACCGAAGCAGGTGGCTCTGAATGACTATTGAGGAAGTGTGAGCCTGCTCATTCCGACATTCAACACATGGACAACACATAAAACCATCCCGCCGCTTGTTCGCCTCGGCCACAAAGCGAAAAGAACGCACGCCTTCTCTGTAGGCGTTAGAGCGTCGGTCACCGTACATCCATGGGTGGCTCATCTGCATCATACAACCATGCATATATATCAAACGCAATCACGATGCTTAAATTAGTACCACGCGGTCAAAACGAGAAAATAGTTGCTAACCTTTTAGGACACTTCAAAACAAAGAGGAGAAACCTTAAGTGTCGCTCTGACACCTCATATCATATTTTGTCTTGTGTGAACTCAAGTTTCATCGCTCTAATAGGCATTTCACCGAACACCTCTAGTGCATATGAAGAAAAAAAGTTAGCACAAAGTTATACCCACCTCTCACATAGGAAAAAACAGGAGAGAGTGGAGGGCTGGGTGCATATATATAGGGCTAGGCCATTAGTCCCGGTTTGAGATACAAACCGGGACTAAAGGTTCTGCCAGGAGCACGCGCGCCGGCCCAGACCCATTTGTCCCGGTTTGTATCTCAAACCGGGACTAATGGTTCCTTACGGACCGAGACAAAGTGCCTCGGCCTCCTCGGGCCGTCTGGTTCGGACCATTAGTCCCGGCCCCAGCCACGGCCGGGACTAGTGGCCCGAACCAAAGGCCCATTTTCTACTAGTGCGTGTTGATGGACACGCCCAGGGTGGTAGTATTTGTAGCATCCCAATGTTCTAAACCTTCTAATGCTACATGGTTTAATAAATATAATGCTACTTCCTACTTGTTATTATTGCGTCATCATTATATCGTGTTCATGTCACCATGCCACATTGCATTTGAGCATCATATAAAACCCTTTTCATTTGGTTATTTCTTCATAATGCATTGCTTTATTAATTGCATTTGCCTCTTGATATATTGTAGTTGGTTCTTGGTATATTGCTTGATGTCCAAGTTGAGTTAGGGGCATATCTTTTCATACTCCACCACCTTTCTTTGGCTCTATCTAAATTCCACCATCCTAATTATACATGAGTTGTTGCATTTCACTTTGCTATTTTAATCTAGCTCATATGTGTTGAGGTGGATCCACTTCTTTCTACATGCTTCCATATATGATACATGTGGTTTTCACAATATTAGATATGGGAAGCCACATGGCCACCTTTGCATGCTATGTGAGTGGAAATCATTCTAATCTTCATATGGGTTGTATTTGGAAATATGATCATGTTTGGATATATTTGTGGCTCTATTGTTCATTTAGTGGATTACACACACTAGCTTGGCCACCTTATATTCATCTATGATTCTTATTCATCTATTCCATATGGTAAGGCAAGCTCCATAATTCTTGTTTGTAAGACCCTTATTCAATTTTGAGGCATGTTAAATAAGTGACTGATGTCTACGCACTTCTATTCTTGTAGACAATTGTTGGGCCTCCAAGTGCAGAGGTTTGTAGAATAGCAACAAGTTTTCCGTTAAGTGGATTACCCAAGGTTTATCAAACTCAGGGAGGAAGTGGTCAAAGGTATCCCTCTCAAGCAACCCTGCAACCAAGATACAAGAAGTCTCTTGTGTCCCCAACACACCCAATACACTTGTTAGGTGTATAGGTGCACTAGTTTGGCGAAGAGATAGTGAAATACAAGTGGTATGGATAATTATAAGTGGTAACAGTGGCAGAAAATAGCTTGATGGCGTGGAAGATACTAAAGGCAAACTGAAATAAAGATGGCAGCAAGCAAACATGTAACATATCTAGTTGCAAATGGTATTTCAATGCTTAGAAACAAGGCCTATGGATCATACTTTCACTAGTGAACATTCTCATATAAATATCTTCTCTTCATGATACTACTCTGAACTACTCTCCGGTAGTGATGTTTCTTTCTCCTCCCTTGAACTCCGTATCTAAACCTTTGTAACTTTTTTTTTGCGAATATGACTTTAGCATTAAAAGACAGTGAATAGTACAAAATATCTCAACAAAAACAAAATTTACATCAAAATCCTTGAGATGCCCTTCATCTTCAATCTCTAGACCGTGTCGATGGCGCGCCACCGCTGCCGCTCCTCCCAGAGCCAGCATGACGTTGTTGGTTGCGGACAGGAAGTCGCCAAACGGGCCTAGAAGGCCACATCCATCCGAGAGACGAAGAAGAAGGATGAACCGCCTATGAAACTCCTTGACGATCCGAAGATCCCCACGGCTAGAAGAAGTCCTTGAAGACCAGACCACTCCGACAAGCTTCTCGACATACCACCGAGATGGGGCTGAAGGCGAGGAGACTTTATTGGAGAAGTCGCCGCCGCCACCACCTGAGCGCCGCCAAACCAAACCTTCACCCTAAAATTAGAAAAACAGAGCTCTCCCGCCGACGGGGCCAAGATCCACCCCTCCTCCATGGACCAAAGGCCACATATTTGGAGCACATCGACGGCGTCGACGGGAGGCGGCTGGGATCTGAAAGGGCCCCTTCCATCGCGTACGAGCAACTCAACAAGCTAATAGTTGATATCTAGACTTTTGTAACTAACACAACATGGTTCGATTCAAACAGATATGTACATGAAAAAATGCATATTGATGATTCAGTTCTTTTCCGACAATTGACATCTAGTTTCGCTATTTGTATCTTGTCAAATCTGTGTTCTTGTTTAAAGTGTTTTTGGACAAACTTCGTCATATTTCTCACACACGGTGACCATCGTTCCACAAGTGGCTTCATCTCGTTGTTTCGTACAACTCTCGTGTTATTAGTTTTTTATTTCGATCGTCATAAACAAATTGATCTATAGCTGTCAACATGTGCATGGGCTTGGTTCTCAACCTGTACGTGAGGTTGATTTCTCTATCCTCCCTTAAACTACTTGTTAATGTTTGTTTAGATGTGTTGACGGATGTTTACGTGACAGCCAAATCGACTGATGGCAACCAACCATTGGGCTCCGGTTCTTTTCCTCATGCAAGAGAACTGAATGGAACGTAGGCTACCAATTAACTTGCACAACATGAATTCTGGACTGTTTTCATCCCCGACCCCGAGAACTGAATTCTAATAGCTTAACAAGATCGTGCAACAGAAGAAAAAGGCGCCCAACTTCAACTCCAAGGATGTCTCGAAGAAAAAGAAGAAGCCTGTTGTTGGCGTGTAGACCATCCCGATGTCTAGTGCAGTCGTTGATCAGTTTGGTGTGTGGCACCGTGTGTGTGTGGGGTGTTGAGGTTGTAGCCTATGCCGCTCCGAAGCTCTTGTGTTTGCTTAGGCTTTCGGGACTGGCGTGCGTGTTGTTGTATCGGTTTTCGTCTGGTTTTTCGTAATTAACTGGGCAACTCTATTCTTCTTAATTAATGGAATATGCAATTCTTTTGCCTGTCGTTTCAAAAAAAAAAAAAGCTGAACAAGATTTTTTCACTTTCTTAGTGCTTTTTTTAGGAGCTTTCTAGTGCTTCTTTGTTTGAACAGAAATGCTTCAAACTTCCCGGACCCTGATGCACATTTTCCAGTTCCAGGCTTGTAAAAATCACGTTCACTGCAAACTACGCATCGCTGAACCCCAAAACAGACGCCAAGTCGCATTCAGATGGAACCACCGGGATTGGGATTGTGGGAGACTACACAGCCACGACCACGAACCGGCACAGCGTCGCGCTTTGACTGTGAACAAGGCTGACCAGTTCCCCGGACCAACCAACCAGCGCGCGCTCCGATCTCCACGGAGGAGGACGGCGACGATGGAGCCGGCTCGCCGGCGGACGGGGCGGACGGCGCACACCGCGGACGAGGCGGCCACGGTGCTGCGGAAGGCCTGGTGCCGGCTGCGGCTGTCGGCGCGCGACCCGGCGCGGGTGCCTGCCTGGGACGCCGTCGTGCTCACCGCCGCCAGCCCCGAGCAGGCCGCGCTCTACGACCGCCAGCTCGCCCGCGCGCGCCGCCTCGGCCGCTTCCCGGCCTCCACCGCCGCCCTCGCCGTCCCGGACCCCGACGCCGCCCGCATCGGCTCCGGCGCCGCCACGCTCCACGCCGTCACCTCCCTCGTCCGCCACCTCCTCTCCCAGGTCAGGCCCCACTCCCTACCACGCCCCCCCTGCCCCTCATCGACTCTATTACCCCATTTCTGCTTCCTTCACCTGTATGCCATCTGAATTTCGCAGGCTACCACGGAGGAGATCGCCGAATTCTTCCCCGACGCAAACGGTCCCTCTCTCGCCGACGTCCCGCTCGCCTCTGTAGTACGCTTCATGGCGACGAAGCACGTGCTGCTGCTCCACGCCGGCGGCGACAGCAAGCGGGTTCCGTGGGCGAACCCCATGGGGAAGGCCTTCCTGCCCGTGCCTTACTTGGCCGGGGACAACCCCGACGGGCCCGTCCCGCTGCTCTTCGACCACATCCTCGCCATCTCGGCCAGCGCAAGGCAAGCATTCAAGAACCAAGGTTGTGGCTTACAGACATTCACTACCAAAATTTGATCAACAAGGTTCTGTTTGATTGATATAGAATGATCAGGTGGGATCTTCATAATGACGGGTGACGTCCTCCCGTGCTTCGACGCCTCGGACCTACTACTCCCCGATGACGCTGCGTGCATTGTCACTACGCCGACGACGCGGGATGTGGCCTCTAATCATGGGGTGGTTGTGGCCTCCAAGGATGGAACTGAGGGGGGGAACTATTCTCTCTGTTTGGTTGATAATCTCCTGCAGAAGCCAACGATGAGCGAGCTGGTGGAGGGCCAGGCCTTTCCAGAAGATGGTAGACCTCTACTTGACACAGGGATAATAGCAGTGAGGGGTAAAGCATGGCAGGAGCTTGTTGCCCTTGCGTACTCATCTAGCCAGGCCATGATTCAGGAGATCATAACTAGCAGAAACGAGGCAAGCCATCGTTTCCGGCATTGATATGTGAGCTATAGCATATTGACATTTCACATGGATTCCTTTCGGATATCTTCCTAAAAATCAAATGTGTGCCGCGCATTCTCTGAAATCAATTTTTGGGTGCAGCACGACAGCCAACTTATGTGCATGCAACCTAGTTTTAGGATATTATGTTAGCGCGATCATTCTGCAAAAATACTTGATGCATTTGTGTACATTTTGTTGTCTTTGAAAATTACCAAATAAATTTTATGGTGGCCTTGTCTGATTTGCTCTTAAATCTGATATGCCCACAGCCAAGCAAAGTTCTGTTGTAGGAAGTGGACAAAAATATTGATCTAAATTGGCAATTTTCTGTCATAGATCAAATAATTTGCTCTTAAATCACTCTGTGTCGCATGTTGTAGACAGATATTTTCTTGCAAAAAAGGGGGGAAAGAAAGCAAACATTCGAAATCGAACTGTTGTAAACTATCATGCTTAATTTTAGACTGTAAATCTCAAACGAATGGCAGACATTTCCCCCCTAACTATGTTCCTTTTTTAGCTTTCATTATTTCTGCTCATACTTTTCAATCTACTGCAGTTGAGTTTATATGAAGATCTTGTGGCAGCATGGGTACCAACCAGGCATGAATGGTTGAGGAACCGTCCATTTGGCAGGCAACTGATTGCTGCTTTAGGAAGGCAAAAGATGTTCAGCTTCTGTTCATGTATGTTCCTGGTTATATACAGTTAACTAGTTTTCACTGCTTATTTGCTTTGTGGTAGTATATTATGTTGATTTTCTATCTCAAGTTTATGCTTAAAATTCTTGGATTATTCGACGAGCTAATGCGCAAATAGAATGCTAAGATTGGGATTATTTTCCTTTTCAGATGACTTCTCATTTTTGCACTTTGGTACATCTGCTGAGGTTCTTGATCATTTCGCACATTCATATTCAGCACTTGTAGGTCGAAGGCACATGTGTTGGTTACCAGAGACCACTGCTTGTGATATTGCTTCCACAGCAGTCATTTTGTCTAGCAAAATCTCTACTGGGGTCTCAGTTGGAGATGATTCATTGGTTTATGATTCATCACTGTCAGGCAGAGTAAGGATTGGTTCTCAGTCGATTGTGGTTGGGGTGAATATACATGAGTTAGTCGGAGATAGTCCTCTGGTTGTTAGTAGCAGCTGTTTCACATTACCTGATCGGCATTGCCTCTGGGAAGTGCCATTGATAAACTCTATGGGAAGAGTTATGGTCTACTGTGGTCTTCGCGACAACCCAAAAGTTTCTGTAAAGAGAGATGGGACATTCTGTGGAAAGCCATGGAGAAATGTCTTGGAAGATCGTAAAATCGAGGATATGGATATCTGGGACTCATCCAACCATGACAAGTGCTTGTGGAATGCTAGGATTTTTCCCATCATGTCTCCCCCTGAAATGCTAAATGTAGGCATGTGGCTCATGGGATCAGGACATGATGCAGATGGAAAAGTTAGTTCAATGTGGAGAAGATCACAGAGAGTCAGCTTGGAAGAGCTGCATCGTTCAATCGATTACCATCAGCTTTGCATGGATTCTAGCAAGCATCAAGCAGATATTGCAGCTGTCATAGCTAAAAGTTGCATGACTAATGGCTTACTCGGGCGTAACCTGTTTCAGCTATGTGAGGAAATGTTAGAAAATAATGATTCCGGTTTACAAGTCTGTAAAGAATTACTTACATTTTTTCCAAGTCACGGGGTTCAGTATTCTGGTGTTCTTCCTCAGAGCAGAGCATACCAGGTCAAAATGGACCTGATTAGAGCTTCTGGAGATCTTTCTACCGCATGTATGGTTGAGGAGAAAGTATGGGCTTCTGTTGCAAGTGAAACTGCATCGGCTATAAAATATGGGTCTCAAGGTACATACTGCACGGAATGGCAATCTCTAGAACCTTGTTTTTCAGAGGAATAGGTCCAGACCCCTGCTCATTCCATATAATTGAAATAGTACTTTAACATCTAGATTTCTCACTAGGACATTATATTTCTAATAAATTAAGTATAGGACATCTATTATTCTGTATGAGATCACGAGGAAGTCTTGATAGGCAAATGAGTTTATTGTTGTTTTCATACTACAAACACCACTATTATCCTGATCGACAAATGCACTTCTTTTATAGAACCATCCAGCACTGCAATGACTTCAAACAATGGAAACTTGCATCCTAGGAAGGCTATTGTAGAATTACCTGTCCGTGTGGACTTTGTCGGGGGTTGGAGTGATACACCTCCATGGAGCCTGGAGCGTCCGGGTTGTGTTCTGAACATGGCGATAAGCTTGGGAGGCAGCCTTCCTGTAGGTGCTACTATAGAGGCAACAGAAGACCACCATGGAGTTCTTATCGAGGACGATGCTGACAGAAAGGTTTATATTGACGATCTGTCAACTATTTCCCATCCATTCAAAGAAGACGATATATTCCGGCTAGTCAAGTCTGCCCTTATTGTTACCGGTATCCTCGGTCACAAATTACTCTCAAAATCAGGCTTAACGATCAGGACTTGGGCAAATGTTCCTCGCGGGAGCGGCCTTGGAACCTCTAGCATACTGGCAGCTGCTGTAGTCAAGGGTCTATTTCAACTCATGGAAGACGATGGGAGCGAGGATAATGTCGCCAGAGCTGTGCTGGTAGTGGAACAAATAATGGGCACAGGCGGTGGGTGGCAGGACCAAATCGGCGGCCTGTATCCTGGAATCAAGTGCACCCAGAGCTTTCCAGGACAGCCGTTGCGCTTGCAGGTTGATCCACTGTTGGCATCGCCTCAGTTGGTCCAGGAATTGGAACAACGTCTACTGGTTGTGTTCACTGGCCAGGCAAGTTGTTCTGCTCAAAGTTAAAAAACTATGTAGTGATTTATTCTCTTTTTTACTATGCACCGGTAATCAGTAAAGCATTCTAGATATGCATCATCCGTAGAGGAACACATATTCTTAAAGAGTTTCGTAAATCTAGATGCTGCACAATGGGGCTGTAGGTAAAGGTAAATGCGATTCTAGTTTGAAAGCACAAACAAAGAGTTACCTGATGTATTACTTCAAGCATTTGTTTCTGTGATGCTCATGTTACTAATTGACCATCATATAGTATTTGTTTTCTGCAACATTTTCGTAGATACTGTTTTGCATGCATGGCCAGAGTATTCGAATCACACGCTGAATGAAGGTGATTTTCTATGGTTGCAGGTGAGGCTGGCGCACCGGGTCCTGGAGAAGGTTGTCACGCGGTACCTGCGGCGCGACAGCATCCTGATATCTAGCATCAAGAGGCTCGCGGAGCTGGCCATGGCCGGGAGAGAAGCTCTGATGAACGGCGAGATCGACGAGCTGGGCGGCATCATGCTGGAGGCCTGGAGGCTGCACCAGGAGCTGGACCCGTTCTGCAGCAACAGGGCCGTGGACGCGCTGTTCGCGTTCGCCGACCCCTACTGCTGCGGGTACAAGCTGGTCGGGGCCGGCGGCGGCGGGTTCGCGTTGCTGCTGGCCAGGAGCGTGCGCTGCGCCGGTGAGCTCCGGCGGGCGCTCCGGGAGGAGTCCGCCGCGTTCGATGTCACGGTGTACGACTGGAACGTCGCCTTGCCACGGTGATCGAGGGACGCACGCACATGGATTGGCATCATTGTGAGAGATAGATATAGTACTACACGGGATGTAAAGAGAATTTCTGTCATTTTGTACTTTCTGCTTCACGCATTGCATACTGGACCAGGTGTAAAGTAAAGTACTCGTTTCAGTTTCAGGAGTATACGTTCGTTGTGAACGAACGAACACGGCAGATGATGTAATCTTCACATGGTAAAATTTTAATTTTATTTCTGAGCCAGTCTCTGGAGTTTTCCTTCCGGGCAACGGATCAAGCAATCAATGAGGACGAAATGAATGGCACGGAATGAATCCTGGCCGGTCCAGGGAATAAATTCCGTCTCGGCACCGACAGAGGCACAACTGGGGCAACCTGTTTTGTGTGAGTACCACCACCATGTGCGTGGAGCACAGGTGTCCCACTTTCCCCATCCCATGAGCTGTGTGACAGCCTAGCCTAATGAGACGATGAACAGATCACACTAGCGAATGATTACTTGCGCCTAGATTTGCGTACGAAATGCACAATTAAATGATGAACCGTATCCAATTTTTTTACATCAATTGCCTTGAATAGAGGATGTACTAAGATGGGACAGAGAGAGATGTAGTAATAGTGTGAGTGAGACGATTCAGGAATTGGGGATCCGAGGAAGTGCATGCTCATCCATCCATCAAAATGTGCTAGCAGTAATCCACATCGATTAACAATCCAAATATAAATCACAAGACCGTGTGCCTCAAAAATGAAATGAAATGAATGGGGAAGGAGGAGAGGAAGAAGGCTAGAAGAGTAAGTAAGCAAGAAGGTCCCGAATCTACAGGAATACAAGTACAGACAGAGCAGCCGCGGCAGCGAGCACCACGGATCCGGCGACCCGGGGCAAGGAGGCGGCGGCGGCGGAGTCATCGTCGTCGCTGTCCGAGAGCGAGGGGAGGGCCTCGGTGGGCGCGGCGGCGGGCGGGAGCGCCTGCAGCGCCTTGAGCGCGGCCTGGTCGTCGGCGGAGGGGGCGAGGAACTTGCCGTCGGCGGTGGGCACGTCGACGGACAGCTTCTGGCCCTTGCGGCAGTGGCCCGGTTTGGAGCTGGTGAAGTAGACCCGGCCCGGCGCGGTGAGGTTGAAGACAGAGTTGCCGTCGTCGAGGCTGAGGATGGGGTCGGCGACGTCGCAGGCCGCGAAGGCCTTGGCGGTGACCTGGACCGCGTCGTCCTGGCTAGGCGGGTAGAGGAAGAAGAGCGCGTCGCCGAGCTTGAAGGGGCGGGACTTGCCCCACCGCACGTACACGTCGGGCTTGGTGGACGGCGGCGCCGCCCACGCGTCCAGCTCCCCCACCTTGTACATCGCCGCGCCGCACGCGTCGGCCAGCAGCAGGAGCGCTGCCGCCACCAGAGTCGCCAGTGTCGACGGCCTCGCCATCGTCCCCTCTGTGTGTCTGTGTCTGCTCGCTCCGAAGCTCAGCTCTCTCAGTCTCAGCTGATTCTTTGCTTGTACTGACTGCTGCTACCAGCTGGTGGTAGTACTACTAGCAAGCCTGTGGGTTTCTTTGCATGTGGTCGGAGACGGACTGTGGCAGAGCGGTGCAGAGGAGTGTGCTCATTTATTTATGAGGGAGGAGCGGCGGTGCGGCGGAGGCAACGGGTGGATGGATCCGGTCGGGTTTGACCTTCGTGAGCGTCGGCCGGTGATGTGAACCGTGTGTGCGGGTGAGAACGGTCGGATTAGGGGCTTAAGCGCGTGGGCCGGGGTATCGCTAATCACATACTCCAGACGGGCGTGCGCTGGTGCTCACCGGAGGGCGGCGAGGGCGAGGGTGCAGCACATGGGCGTGATCTGGATCCAGAAATGGCGACTGGGAGCTTTTTGTTTTCTTCTCTGGATTTTCTGGAGTGATTCGCGACAGTGTTGGTGGGTTAGTTACGGGGAGTGCGCAAGATTTGGCACTACTCGTCCATTCGTGCTTCTCTCCAGCTTGCTCGCGGAGACCGGAGAGGTCGCCGCATCTCTGAATGGTCGAACTGGGAAGACGGACGAGTAACTTCCAGGGACAAGATTGAATTACAGTGGAAATCTTCCTCTCTCCTATCTTTCGATCCATCTGGAAAACCAGGAACAGACCATGCAGTTATCGAATTAGTTAATTATAAACTAGTTCGTGACATTTATCATAGTGTGAATATTGTCTTGAAGTCTAATTGGCAGCGTGTATTTGCCTTTGCAGGTTTTTTCCATCGTGTTGTGCATGTACCAGTCACATGAGCGTTTGGTGCTTTAGAAAAATACATGTGTCGATTCAAAATATAAGATGTTTTAGCTTTGTAAATGGAGTGTATCTAGATCCCTTTCAGTGTGTAGGTTCATCTAGATTTGGAGTGAACCTACACAATAAAAAGATCTAGATATACTCGTTTCGCAAAGCTAAAACAGTTTATATTCTGAAACTGAGGACGTCGGTTCTGATTCTTTTGACTTTAGAAGTCGTTTTTCTGCGCCGGGTGGCGGCATCCGCTCCTCCTCCTTCCTCGATATCCATGCCTCTCACCTCTACACTGCCAGGTTGTCTTTGCTCCGTTCTCTGGTTCGAGCTTACTTACGTAGCAGGTGCACTTTTTAAGGCGGGCTACGGGTGGGGTTGTTTTGGGAGCGATCGTGCCTACTTGGTGTGCCTAACCGGTGTTTCCAGAGCTGTGTAGGTACATGAACGCCCTTCCTCCTCGATGCTTACTCACTTTCCTTTAGCCGGCCGACCAAGCATATGCGAATGCGAGGGAGCAGAGTAGGACAAGGGCAGTAGCGCAAGGTCTACAAACGTAACTATCCGCGCACGTGCTAAACAACACACCGGCCAGTTTGTGAGGTGTTGTCCAATATTGGCAACAACATACCCATCGTGTTCGGCAAGCAAATCCCTGCGTACATATGTTGTGTCGTTCTCTTTTGCATCACGAAGTAGCTTTCCAGAAAAAATAAAGCCCAATAAAAGACGCGTCGACTTATCCTTCGTTTGCTTTATGTTTAGTATTGTCCCCCAATAAACGACACATCAGTCGACTGCACACACGTGTAATAGCGCAGCACGCCATGTGTCCTCCCACACACCACACTGCCCCAATCATGCTAGGCCCAAGGGTCCCGGCGAACCAAAACCATGAATCTGATACCGAACGATCACCCTCGTCGTAGAATCTAAATGCTATAAGCAAAGGATGGCGCAGCGGAGGGCGCTTGGTCCATCTAGTAAATGTATATCTCTTGTGACTTTGTGCAACCATAATACATGTTCATTGTACTAGAAACTGTTATAAATGCGGCAAGAAAATAATAAAAAATGAAAACAAGAAGATGCAGGGGACACCGAATTTTAACGTGAAAAAACCTCTCCAACAAAGAGAGAAAAACCATAGCGCTAGTCAGCGAAACTTTACTATACGGGGAGTGTTTACACAACGCCAGGATTTCACAGATACAACTTATCCCGGCCGGCGGTTTACAAGAGGTATATATAACAGTGTTAATGAATTTGGATCATACTTCAACAAACTTCACCTTGAGCCAAATTTCTTCTTGTAGAATCAACAACAACCATCTCCCTGAACAAACAAATAAAATACCTTCGGTGCCACTAACCACTTGGGCTAATCAGTTAAACCAACTAAGTTATAGCATAACTCAAACTTAGTAACAAGAACATGTTTAGTCATCATATCAGCAGGATTATCATGAGTATTGATCTTGTATACCTTTAGTTTATCTTGAGTAAGAATGTCTATTTGACATCAATGTATTTTGTTCTCTCATGGAACATCTAATATTTTATAAGGTATATGACGCTTTGACTGTCACAAAACAAAGTAATGCAAGAATCATCTCCACAAAGTTCAGTAAACAAACCTTTTAATCAAACATATTCTTAGCAAGCTTCAGCAATAGCCATGTATTCGGCTTCAATGGTAGATTGGGCAACAACTGCCTGTAACGTAGCCTTCCAGCTAACAACACAACCACCAATATTAAACACATAATCTGCGAGGGATTTTATCTTATACAAATCGGCAGAAAAAAATCTGAATCTACATAGCCAATGAGTTCCTCACTAGTCCTGCCAAACTTCAAACAAGCATTAAAGTGCTATGAAGATAACTGAAACCGACTAAACAACGTTCCAATGTTATTTACTCGGATTAGTCTTGTGTCTATTGATCAAACTCATAGCATATGATAAATCAGGACGAGAACAAACCATGGCATACATCAAAGAACCAACATCACTAGAATATGGCACCTTTGACATGTACTCAAACTCTACATCAGTAGTAGGACATTGCGAAACTAACAATTTAAAATGAGGAGAAATATGAGTATAAACTGACTTGGCACCATGCATATTGAAATGATGAAGAACTTTTTCAATGTAACTTTGCTGACTAAGAAATAACAAATTAGATTTTGTATCTCGAGTATTCTCCATACCTATGATTTTCTTATCAGCACCAAGATCCTTCATCTCAAACTTACTACTTATGTGTGCCTTTAAAGTAGTGATTTCTCTCATGCTCTTGGCAGCAACTAACATATCATTAACATATAGCAACAAGGATATAGGTGATCTATCAACAAATTTAATGTAAGCACAACTATCATATTGAGACCTCTCAAAACCATGTGAGATCATTAAAGAATCAAACCTTTTATGCCACCGTCTTAGAGATTACTTTAAGCCATAAAGTGACTTTTTAACTTGCACATAAAATCCTCTTTACCATGAACTATGAAACCTTCTGGTTGGTCCATGTATATTTCCTCCTCAAACTCTCCATGCAGAAAAGAAATTTTTACATCTAACTGCTCAAGCTTAAGATCAAGCATAGCCACAATACTAAAACATTATGAATGGAACTATGTTTTACAACTGGGAGAATACATCATTATAATGAATACCTGCAATCTGGCTAAACCCTTTTGATACTAACCTTGCCATATACCTTGAACTCTCTTTAGGAGACAAACCTTCATTTATCTTGAAGATCCACTTGTAGCGGACCCCCTTCTTTTGTTCAGGCAAGCACACAACGTCCAATGTGCCATTCTTCTCAAGCGATTGCATAGCTTCTTGCATACCAGAAACCCACTTATCGCTATCAATAGACGCAATGACTTCATTATATGTATAAGGTTCAAAATTATTCTCTACCTATTTAGACAACTCAAAGCATAATGAAAAAGTTTACACTCTTCAATTAAATGAGGACGAGGTCCTTTCTGTAGGTGTACAAGATTACACTCTTGAATCAGCAGCAATGGACTCATCTGACTGCTGCAAAACAGTAAGTGAGTACTAAAAAACATAATAATCAATGTTTTTCTCATGTGTATATTCAACAAAAACATCATTATCAATAGTTTCAACAGTTTTCTACAGGTGCTCCACCTGCACACTAACTTTCTCCTCTCAAACAACAACATGAGATGGATCTGATGGCAAGATGTCATGATACATAATGGATTCATTGGAAACAACATTCCTACTCAACAAAAACCTTTTAGTTTTAGGATTATTTTATAATTTATATGCTTTAACTCCTAAACCATAAACAAGAAATATGCACTTAACATCCCTTAGCTCAAGTTTTCCATTACCAGCGTGAGCATATGCAGTTCAAACAAAAACTCTCAACTATGAATAATCAATAGGCGAACCTAATCATATATCAATAGGAGTTTTCTCCTCAAGTGGAATAGAAGATGACTTGTTGATGAGGTAGCACGCCAGGACCCTTTCCAAAGATTACTTGTATGTCCTTAACCATACCAAATACATCATCACTAGTAGGGAGGTCAGACTTCTTTCGATTATCTGCCTCACCTTTGAAATGCTTGCCTTTCTTTCTTAAAGGATGATTGGTCGGAAGAAATCAACGATTCCCTGGGTACACAACCTTCTTACATTTATGCAAATATGTAGCTTCCATCTCATATAAACAGTGCATGCATACCTTGTATCCCTTGTTTGTCTATCCTCAAAGGTTACTAAGAGCAGGCCAATCATTGATGGTTACGAAAAGCAACAATTGTAGGTCAAATGGCTCCTATTTGTGCTCATCCCACACACGTACACCTAGTTTTCCCCACAACTGTAAGAGTTCTTCAACTAATAGCCTTAGGTACACATCAATGTCGTTGCCGGGTTGCTTCAGACCTTGGATGAGCATTGGCATCATAATGAACTTATGCTTCATGCACAACCAAGGAGGAAGGTTGAGATACATAGGGTCACATGCTAGGTGATGTGGTTGTAGCTCTGCTCCCCAAAAGTATTCATGCCATCTGTACTAAGACCAAACCATAAGTTCCTTGCGTCACCTATAAAGTCCGGGAAGTCTCTCTCGATTTTTCTCCACTACGACCCATCGGCGGGGTGTCTCAACTCCCCGTCTTTCTTACGGTCTTCTTTGTGCCATCACAACAACCTAACATGCTCTTTGTTTCTAAACAGACGTTTCAACCGTGGTATTATAGGAGCATACCACATAACCTTAGCAGGAACCCTCTTTCTGGGAGGCTCGTCATCGCCCTCAACATCACCAGGGCCATCTCATCTGATCTTATACCGTAGTGCAGTACATACTAGGAATTTATCTAAATTCTCGTACTCCTCACCATGGTAGAGGATGGAGTTATTAATGCATGCATGTATCTTCTGCACATCTAATCCTAGAGGGTAGAGAGTCTTCTTTACTTCGTACGTACTCTTGGGCAATTTGTTATCTTTTGGAAGCTTCGGCTTCATTATTTTCAGTAACTTCTCAAATCCCTTGTCAGATAAACTAGTCTATGCCTTCTATTTCAGCAATTCCAGTGTGGTATTGAGCTTTGTGCTTCCATCTTCGCAATTTGGGTATAACAATTTTTTGTGATCCTCTAACATGCCCTCCAACTTCAAATTTTCCTTTTCTATTTCACAGTCTCGCTTGGCATCAGAAATGACCCAACCAAGATCATCAGCGGGCTCATCTGATGCCCGTTCTTCACCTTCTTCTTCTTCATTTTCTTTCATGGCAGTATCACCGTACTTAGGGAACATATGATAGTCATCATCATCCTCTTCTTCTTTATTATCTTCCATCATAACCCATCTTTCTCCGTGCTTGGTCCAGCAATTATAGCTGGGCATTAAACCTCTCCAAACTAGGTGGCCGCGTAGGATTTTCGAGGAATAGTACTCCTTGACGTTCTGACATTGCACACATGGACAATGCATAAAACCATTCTCTTTGTTTTTCTTAGCCACATCGATAAATTTATCCATGCCTTTAATGTACTCGGATTCACGTCGGTCACCGTACATCCATCCCCGCCGGTTCATCTGCATCATATAATTAATTTTATCAAAAACCATTAAAGGACATCATGAATAGTGAAATGACCACTTTACATCGACACATGCATTGTACCAATGACAGATGAAAGGATAAGGTTGCTCACCTCGATTGAGGATGAAAAAAAAGAGGAGAAAGCTTAAGTATGGCTCCGGCACCTCATATCATTTTTGTTTTGTGTAAAATCAAGCGGTAGTATTCTCTCAGGTATTTCATCGAACACCTCATGTGCATAGAAAAAACTAGCACACACATCTCACACCTTCCACACCAAGAAAAAATAGAGGAAGGGAGGGTTGGCTGGGAGGTGTATTTATAGGTGGACTATGTGGCGCCGTGCGGTGACCTAGCATACCACTGTGTGATGTAGTACACTATAGTATTTGACATAACACCAACGAAACACCGTTCACTAGTATTACATCCCTCAGAGTGGTACAACAGAAACCCAGCATGTCCAAGACATGACTATAGATTACAACTCGACTCTTTACAAAAGATCTAGAGGACACTCAAGGTTAAAGAGAGAGAAAGAACTACTTACAAAGAAGAACCAAAAATAATAACTTAGAACTATCTAGTAACTACGACTAGCATCTAAACTAATTGGTTTGTAATTGCTGCTATTGAAACGCTCTACAGAAGTAGGTTTTATGGGTAGAGAATATACTCCTACCTAAACTGACAGTTTATCTTCACTTCAGCTGATGTATATGTTGACTTCATTAACTTAATTGAAGAACTTGAGTTGTCGATGATGGTTTCTTGAGCAGAAATTGATGTTGACGTCGTCTTCAATGGCTTAGAATCTAGCAAGGGTTAAGAAGGTACGGTTGAGTACGAGCGTACTCAGCAAGTTCACTAAAAAGGAGTGTATGATGCACTATCTCTACAGCCACAGACCATAGGTCATAGGCAATGCAGGTTTTCGTAAACATTTCTTCAAAGATTGCTTTTATTCTGAAAACTATGTCCGGCAGCCTTCACAGGTTGACCATAACTTCATGGAGTTCCTTTCCTGCCACGTTCGTAGCTCCTTCCCGGAAAAGGGAGTAACATGTCACAATTCTTACACTCTACAGAGGTGTGTTGCTTTACCCATGAGAGATCAACTCCTTGTTGCACAAGCGGACGATCTTTCCCGTCCACAGTTCCTTGATGTGGGGCCCAGTAGGTGATCCAAGCCAATCACTTCCCTCTTCGCGACCCCATATGTCTGCATGATCCTTCGAGGCTGACTACACCTCCGTTAAGCCTCCAACTAGGGCAAGCTATAACCCTGGTGAGTTCTCGAAGACTATGAGTTGGTGATGCCCCTGGCAAGCTCCATAAAAGGCCCGACTATACCTCCGGCAGCCACTCATAAATAATCTAGACACCAAAATCGTGGGGCCTAAGGGTGCCCATCCATATGTTGGATCCATACCAGGAATCCCAACGTCACGATAAGTCATGTTGCCTGCATATGCGAGGAAGAAGATACAACTGACTTCTCTGTCTCATTTCAAATCTCATGGTTAACGCGTACTATACGGCGCTAGAATCACTGGCGACATTGGTTGTTAAGTCCTAGATATTATGTTCCTTTACCACCGGAACTGTATCAAAAGATTATTACCTCTTGGTAAATAATCCATAATCATGTTATTGTGAAAATAGTGTTTTCTGACCTTTTTGAAATGCAGGTGATGACAACATTTGAGTTACAAGCATTTGATAGTAAATGATCAAAGGACATGAGCAAGTTGTGAACTTTCCTTTTGTGATTGCAAGATTATGCACTCACGGTCTTCAAGACAATAGAAAATCCAAATTCTGTGAACAACATCATTGGTCCGGTAAGGACTAATGTTTAAAGAAGCAGAATGCAGTTATGCATAAGTAATGTAATGCAGTTTGGAAAACCCTGAAGTAATACCCCAATATGGTCAATGAGTTAATTTTAAGTGATTTCCTTATGATTTAATTGGTCTATAGGTTTACTTTTACAAATTAATATACATATACAAGGAACTTAAGACTACATGTATGATATAAAGTAAATACAACAACACATGGTTAGAGTTCTTGGATATTATGTATTTATTAAGGAAGTCCATGTTTTAGGTTGATGAGATTGTTGTTTGAAGTGGTAAAACGAATAACTTATGAAGAAAAGGTTTCTTTGATAAGGTTTAACCAATCTTTATGGTTAGTAAAATGTGATCGACGTTAGTTGCGTTTGTTCGATAAGTTTGGATTTGAGATGCCTTGTGACTTAATTTGGAATAGACAAAAGTTAACTATAAAACAGAATTAGATCTAGGGTGTGATGTGTTTAAAAATATTAATAAACTTTAAATCTTATAACAAGCATTTTTGAAGGTGTAATATCATTTACTTTTAGTTTAAGTGAGTTTTCTAAATGTTAATAGTTTACTTTTAATTAGTATTATAGACTTAAGTTATGGTTTTTAGAAATAGTATTTCAATGTACAAGATTTATGGTTGTATATAAAATTATCATTATTTCTTATTTAAGAAAGGTATTTAGAGAATTTATAAAATAGGTATTTATATAATAGATAAGGATTTATTATTTCAATAAACCTTAAAATGTGTCAGAAAAATATAATTAGTATTTTTCTAGTAAAACATACTTACTTATGATCTTAGAAGTGAATTTTATTTGATTTTAGGTGTTATCCTTATTTTTACAAAATCCATAAAGGATTATATATTTTTAAGGATAATAGCATGCTGCCCAGGGGGATAGATGTCTCCCCATGGGTAACCGCAAGATCTGGTCATTGGGATATATGCCTAACCTGATTAGCTTTGCAATACAAGATGATGCATGACTAATTTGCATGTAATAAACCTGACCTCTGGCACACTATGTTAGTGACATAATAGAGACAAATGAGTGTGGACAAACTGCCTACTGCCTCCACACTTTTTACTACATTGACGCTTAGCGATAGCTTTCTCATCATGTCGCATGTACAAACCCTCCAGGAAATAGTCATGGCTATGGTCAATGTGCTTTTACCCTCTGCGATACCAATACACAGGTATGCCAGCACCGTGTGACAACTAAAAGCAAGTAACAAAATAGTTGTCTCGTAAACTGTAGTCGCACGCACTAGCTACATGCAGTTACTCTCATGAATCTTGTAGCAACATGACCAAATCAAGCTCACTTATCACTTATTTTACCTCGACATTCGTCGGATGTACAATGATTTTTACCAAATCAGCAGGGCTAAGTAGTATAAATGATATGTTAGATATGACGTGACTACTCCCTCCGTTTCAAAATATAAGATGTTTTAGCTTTGTGAAGCTAATGAATCTAGATCACTTTTAATGTGTAGGTTCACTCCGAACTTCTCTGAACCGACATAGTAAAAAGAGTCTATATATATTAGCTTCACAAAGCTAAAATATATTATATTTTAAAACGGAGAGAGTATATGTTATCTTGTGGACGCATGGCAGTGCAAGCAAGACCGACACTATCTCTAATTGCTGATTAAGTAGGCTCAACATGCATGCACTATCACCATGCATAGATCACGGAGAGCGAGGGAAGTGCTAATGAGCACGAGGATGTGACTCTAATAATCATAATATGGAGGTACAGTGCTTGTTATGTAAGGTTCACTAGTTGAAGCGGCCTAAACACGTCTAAACTTGTTAGTGTTTGCATGCAGTATTTCGTCCCATCTACCATCACGAGGCGAAAGACGCCAACGGTCAAAATCCGCTCATATCCCGCTAGAGTACAAGCTATTTTTGTAAACCACAAAGGGTTTGTCTTGTAGTGCTTTCTTGGCACCTAAGACAAATGATTTGCATCAGGTCCATTCTCGCATCTCTATGCAAATCGTGTGGTGGCTGCATGGGGGGCAGCTATCCCCCGTGGCAGCAAATCCACTCTCTATTTTTAAATATTTGCTTTAAGCTTTATTTGTAAACAATTAAGTTAGTATTTTTATAAAATAGTAGACTCATTTTCATATGTAAAAATGATTTTTATTTAATTTTAAGTTTTTGTTTTATTTTATGAAATTTCTTTTAGGTCCTAATGGTATTAATATTTAGTTATATTTTATTTAAGTCAAACAAGTCATGTTAGATTTTCTTAGGTATAAATCATTTTTGTGAACATTTTTATAAACAGTATATATTTAGTATCTTTATAATGACTAGTATTATTTTTTAAGAGTTTTAAAACATGAAGTTATTTAGTTTTTCAACTCTTTAACTAAAATTCCTTTAAAGAAATAATACTTTACTTTTATCACACTTGATTTACATTTCCAAACTTGCAAACTAGTATTTTCTATAATAATACTTCCCTTTAGGATCTTAAAATGAATTTTATTCAATTTTAAGTGTTTTGTATTTTTTTTATAAAATTCCAAAAGGAGCATCTATAATAACCATTTCAAAAATTAATTACCAAAAATTCTCTCTATTATTAATTTTGAATAAAGAATAAACTGAGGAGTTCATTTGTATTTTATTTATATTTTTAGGATTTTTCTTTATTTTATTTCCTAGAACCTTTTAAGTTATAAGCGTATTTTGGTATTTTAATAAATCATCTAAGCTTTTCTCTTTTAAATCTGGACCAAGCCCATTTGGCTGGTCCAGCCCTGACCCGGCCCACCTGGGCTGGTCAACCCACTTGTAATGAGTGGTTCTAGCCCGAATCGGCCTAGTGCACTCGTTCACCTCTCTCTCTCGCTTGTTCTCCCTTCTCTTTTGACCCTACGGTGGCGTTAGGCTGTCGACACCGTCGCCGTTCGATTCACGCCGCCCTGGGCCTCCCTGGCCGTCACCGGGGTGTATGGTGAGGTAGTCGACGTTGATCCATCGTCTAGTCCTGTTCGATTGCCTCTAGATTCTTCTCTCGGTCAGGCTAGCTCTACCCCAAACTCTAGGGTTGGTGGTCGTTGGCGAGGTACTGCTCCTCCGCTCCCGTGGTGAAGTTATGTGCTAATGGTGGTGTTATGGTGCTGTTCGACCACTGGTATGGTGGTAGCCGCCGCCATGGCCTGGCGCGGGTTGCAGCGCCTTTCGGCTGCTCCCCGTGCTGCCGTGCGCTCGTCGGCCCCTCTACCTCCTCTTCTAATCTACAGCGAGGACCACTGGCAAGTGCTCTATTTCTTTCCCTCTTGCTCTCTATACTTTGCCTTGCTCGATAGCCTCTGTGTGCTTCTAGTGAGCAATCCCTAATTGGAGTTCATGGTTTGATTAGGGTTCATCCCTCTAATTTGATGATGATGACTTTATTAGAAATGATTATAGAGGCTAAACTGTCCTAGATGTTTGTCCACTTATTCTAGTGATGTGGATTTCACTATTGTCTCATGATCTTGTTATTGACAATGGTATTATGAGTAATTGTTCACTTTATTATTATGCACTAGTTTGTGTTGATATTCAGATTGGAGTTAATATGATACTCCTATGATTCTCTCATTGTGTATATGCAATCATGATTATGATTCCTGAGTGTCCATTTCAGGAAAATGATTAGTTAGCTAACTACAAGTTTACTGGTGAAATCTAATTATAGCATTTGCTTGGTTTCAGGAGTGATACTTGTGACACTTTCTTTAGAATGGTACACAAGTGTCCATACTACTATTGGGCTAAATTCTACCTATGTCCAAGTGTGGCTTGGCTAAATGAATTGAAATCTTCTACTGGATTTATTATCCTAAGATGCTACAAGTTTATTTGCCTATGATGCTGGTCTAAGGCATAGCTAAGTAAAACTAAGTTTGTTACTAGCTGTCCCTCAAAGATGTTTTCTGATGCATGGTATCAGCTAATGATTCTTGAATTCTTTAAGAAAATGATTGGCATCCTCACTATTAAATATAGATCCTTAAGATCATTAGATTTCAGAGGTGTTACTCCTTAAGAGATGTGCCCAGAAATCTTGTTCTAAGGCTGCTATTATATTGGAATGTGGGGATTTAAGTTTATATCCAAGATCTATGATGCATAGGCTGAGATCCTGGCTTTGTTTGTAAATATTGGTCATTGGCTTTCATCTAAATATTTTTGGGATGGATACACCCCACATGGGTGATTTCTGAGAAATGAAGTATAAAACAACACATGACTTTTTTTTATCTAAATGAGATAGTTAGATCATGTGAGGGTTTTATATTACTCACCGCAACAGTTGTGTTGTTGGTGTTGTTGCTGGTTGATCTTACTGGCTTGATCTTGGTGGCTTGATCTCTCTCTGGAGCTTGTTTTGCATCCCTTGGTATTGGTCCTGATCCTCCTAGATCCTGTGATCTGATACAGTCCTTACTATCCTCCTACACCACCTCCACCTTATGTCACCATCCTGAGAGTGATTTGGTGGTTTGTTGTGTGTATTGGCTGGTGGATTTGTTGGGGATTTGAAAAGATAAGTGGTGTTCTTGGCTGTGTGCTTGAACATGTGGTGATGGAGTGAGATAACCAACAGTTGTGCTATGACAGAGTGTTCCCTTTTGACTGCTTGGACTGCTGCTGCTATGTCGACAACACATAGCATGCAGTTAGGAGTTGTAAAGACTTTGTAATATACATATATATTGTTTTGTAATAAAGAATCCTTTTAATTATTTCATTTTTATAATTCATGTTTCTATTTATTTGTTTCTAGTACTTTATTCTCATTATCCTATTGTAAAAGAACAATAATACTATATGTGTATATGTAATAATAAAGATTACCCTTCCCATTACTAAGTCTTATATATTATTCATTTTATTTATTCGTGGTAATATTTATATAACATTAATGAATTCAATAACTCATTGCTTTAACTATAATCTCATTCAAATTTCTTTTGATTTTCAATTTGATCATTTGTAATTTCGAATGGGAAATGATTCCCCTCAAACACAAGGATACAGTAGAGGTCATGTCAGAATCTATCCCACTCGCCCAGATGTTTCCATCAAAACAAGAGAGATCCTGATCCCTTAGCTTCTTTAGTTCGTGCAAAAATTATCCAGATTTTCTATGCATGAATACAATGCACACACCTTATCTCAGCTTATATCTAGCCTCTAATGCTGGGATGTTACAGACCCTCCCCCTTAAAATCAACTTCGTCCTTGAAGTTCGTACTCTCTTACGTTTCGTAATGTGGTATTGCCTTGTATTGATCACACCATCTCTCAAATTCCATTGTGATCCCAATTGGAAATAATTGTGGTCTCCTATATCCAGGCCTGTTTCCTTGAATAATGTTCTTACTTGGCAACTTTGAACTCTCATTCTAATTTATCCTATGAGTTCAGTTATGATAATCCCTTGGATTATGTTCTTACAGTTCTATTTAGAACTGGTTTAAGACACATTTTGTCCCTTCCTATATAATGTTCCTACTACGATACACTAGACTTTTTTAGTAGACTCTCGTCCTTCTCAAGGACAACTTACCAGCCGTTTTCCTCTTACAACTAGTCCACTAGATTTAATATATTATATCTTCTTCGATCATTCATCCAGACATACTCTTGGAAATGATTTATAATGATGACTTCTTATAACCTTATAAGAATAAGGCTTGATCTCCTCATAGTTTAGTACTTCTCCTCAACCCTTAGTCAAAAAGTTAGACAACAACACTTTAGTGTTTATTGTTTACTCTCCCCTTTGGGGTTTTCTAATGGTCTCTAATCTACAAGTATAATACCCATTGGTTAAAGTATTAGTCTCTGCCCAACTTAGATCTTACCTATATAAGGTCTCTCGAAAGAATTCATGGTACATCCACATAGTAGTGGATCTCCGTAATGAATCTTCCAACTTCATCTATCTTACTTTTAACCTTTTGGACATTATCGCTTTGATAGGCCGGATTTCGCGAAGCGTCTCGAAAGCCATTTTGCTTAAATTCTATACTCCTTAAGTCTATCTTAACTTAGGCCAAGTTTTATACTCTCTATACTATACGAATATAACCTTCTTCACTACACTGCTAGGATACCAGCTACGGATACCAGCTGCGGATCCTCCTTGGTGTATGAATTACCCTATAGGTTCTAGATTTACTACTGCTATTCTCTCTAAATTGTCAGAGCTTGAATACCAGCTACGGTTTCCAAACTTCTCCTTTGCATTGATTTTTTGATACTTCCATGAACTTGGGAACGACTACATTATTAACTCTTGAGCAACATCACCTATCTTGAGTGAACTCTGGTTCATTCCTTCATGTTGCTCCACACCTTTTGTGTACTAGTATTCCTTGTTACTTAACTACTAATAAGTTGGAGTTAATCCCTCCTTCAGGATAGCTTTGATACACCTTTTATGTAGCTTCCTTCCTCTTGCAAGACTTCATCTTGGTCTTTGGAACTCGTCACTCCCTTACACGAGTTCCCTTTCCTATCTAGGTCTATAACATCAAGTAATAACTTGATGATGCACATGCATTTGCACACCAAGCCAAACTTCATGCACAGATCTAGGCAATCAAGAAGATCCAAGAAAAACCAAGAAATACTCAAACATATACCATGTATTAAACATATGTCTTCGAGATTTACAACTCCCAACCACAGCAAGACACTCCCGCTGTACACTTCCTCCTTATATTACAAGGGATTTCTTGCTTATGTGAGCATACTCTCACTTATTTCAGCAAGCCTCACACGTACTACAATACACATTACCCAATATGTACATTATTCAAGCACGCTACTACCTAGATTACGTCCATTCTTACTTTCTTCACTCACTTCTGGGCTTCCAGATTTTTTATCCATGATGACCCGAAGTTCGACGACTGCCTTCTAGTGTATCAGAACATCCAGTAGGATCGTAACCTTGAGTAGAAGTACCAAGAGTGAGATTATACATTGAAAAATGACTATCAAACTCATTTCCTTCTTTAGTATTCTTCTGTCCTCCTCTGTGCGCATCCTCAAAGTTAGAGGCATTCTTAGCTTTTTCCACAATGTAGTCATACATATTGGTGTAGTAACTACCAGGACACTCTTCTAGCTCAATGGGAATAGTATTACCCCCATATGGTCCATATAATTCTATAGGATTATAATTGGTTTCTACTCCATTACCCGATTCATGAAGTGTAGCTCGTCCCATGACTTCATCATAGGACTGGCCTTCCCATCCGGTAGAATCTCCAATGACATTATTGGGGTTGGGTGCATTCCATATCCTCTGTTCCTCCTTGTATTTGGTCCATGGGTCTGCTGGTTGCTGAGGTTCGACTGGATAATAGGCATAAACTTTAGATTGTGGGTCATTAAACTCTGTTTCTTCAAACACCTCACCAGAAAAGATTGGTGTAACATCCCAAAACTTCTATCCAAGGTTATCAAGATCAAATCAATCAAATTTGGGGTTAACAAAAACTTTTTCAAAGTTAAAATGAAAGCATTCATATATGTGCGCATTTAATTTAGGAGTTGTTTGAATTGCCATGATTGAGTGATCCAATGCTTGTAAAATGTTTCTTAGGTGATTTAAACATCATCTACATCATTCCCAAACTTTTCCTAAAGAAAATCAAATCAAAAAGAATTAAAAAGAGGGAATGGTCATTTTGGCAAATTTAACTCTCATGCCTACGTTGGCTATTCCTAGTACTCAAATTTTAACAGAAACAATTCTTGGTCTTTGCACCCCTTGCTAGTACACATAATGAGGTACCAAGGCCCACCTTTTGATTTGCTAAAAACATTCTGTAAACTAATTTAAATGGCAGTTTAAAATTGAATCTAATGCATATGCATAGATCACCCCTATTTCAAAACCCATCTTTTTGAGCTCCACTTTCAAAACCCTTGCAACCAGAGACTACCTAGCATTAGTGGAGAACACCCAAAAATTTTGAACTCCAATTCAAAAAGAATTTTCATGCGGCCATTTTATCAAACACATGGCAGGCAGAATAAAAGACAACTAGCTAGCTCACTATTTCTACAGGGTTTTGCCATCCATTTGACCACAAAACACTCCCTCTATCTCCACTTGATCAAACCATGCCATTACCACCCCATCCCCTACACCCTAGTGGCAAGGCACAGCCATGCCGAGCCATGCCTCGCCGGCCAACCTTGCTCTCACCCCAGCAGACCACCTCCCCCTCTCTCTCCATGTCTAGGAGGTAGCCAGGAGCTTACCGCCACCCCCTGTCCCTTGCCCGAGCCCAGGAGTGCAATGGACCACCGAGCACAAACCGCGCCCAGTGCCACCGCACCATGCCGACCGCACGCCAGAGCGCCGCACCCGGCACGCGTGCACAAGCCGCCGCTCGACCGCAGCCCGCGCCTACCGCTCTGCCACGACACAAGGAACACGACGGACACGCCCGTTCGCCGCCCAACGCACCACAGCCACCGCTCGCCGTGGACACCACCGCCTCTGTCGCGCAGAGCGCTACCTCGCCCCGACCGCGTGCCACCGCCCCTACGACCGCATTTAAGTTCTAGAGCACCGCCAGGGAACCTCCCATCGATCGCCACCCCTAGCCATGCCTCTACCTCGCCGTAGCCATGTCGCCACCGTCGATCGCCCATCCCGCTCGGTCTCACCGTCGAGCCTATAAAAGGAGCCCTCCCCAGCCTCTCTTCTCCACACCATTCCACTCCCCTCACATCTCTGAACCTCACCCACCTCTAGCTGGAGCAAGTGGAGCAGCAGCTCGCCGGAATTGGAGCCGGAGAAGCCACGGCAGGAGGAGAAGGGCTCTGTTGATTTCGACCGCCCCAAGCTCCACCGCGACCACGCCTCGCCTCGCTGTTGTCTTCCACGTCGTTTGCCCGCCTTGCCAACCGCGCTGGAGCCCTGGTACGCCCCCAGCAGACCCCCACCGAGCCGCTAGGGTTCGAGCTCGCCGGCGACCTATTCGTCGTCGACGACGACCCTCAGCCGTAGATCTAGCTTCTAATCGCACGGCCCACAGCGCGCGTACCGTTTCGCGTTTTAAGTGCCGCTGACACGCGGGACCCCCTGTCAGTTGAGCTCCGCGCCGTAGAGCGCCACTGGGCCGGCCCATTCCTTTTCCCGCGCTAGCCCACCGATTCAAATCTGGATTTTTCTTTTTTCGTTAAATCTAGTTTCTATCCAGTATTTCAAAAATCAATTATGTGAGTTTTACAAATCCAAATTGCATGAAACCAATTTTTTCTAAAAGGTATTAAGATGATCTATCCAAGCCCGTTGGATTTAATTCAATTAGAGTTATAGATCTCTCCTATAAAAATAAGAAGACATAAGCTTTTGCAACTTGCAACATTTTTATAAAATCAACCAAGTTAGCTTTTGAGTTGATTCCAACTCTCAAAAATCACATTTCACCATATCTATCCAAATATGTAATAATATTAAGGTTTACAGGCAGTGACTTTGGACTAGTACAAAAATAATGCTATATAGGCATTTCTAGTCACTTTAAATCATTAAATAATGAACTTAAACCAAAGTAATATTGATCCAACCCTTAAATCTCATTACCACATGTTAGAATATGTGGTGAGGACATGTCTCCACATGAGCCCATATTCTGGTGGTGAATATTAAAGTTTAGTTAATTTTTCAATGAGCAGAAATTACTTTTCTAAAATAAAAAGGATGAAACTATTGAATTAAACTTGTGATGTTTGTGATGATAATAGATCATCAAATATGTGTTTTAGAATACTACTTAGCCTAGTTAAGTATGGTTTGGTGATTGTGCACTCCCTATGTATTTATAGACGATAGTACCGACCAAGCTCTCGAGGAGGAGGAGTTCTACCAATAAGAAGAAGAAGAAAACTTCAACCACTGCACCAACCAAGGCAAGCCACCATTAACAATGCTAGCTACTATTAGCAAGATAGCACTATCCAAGATTAACCCTTGCAAGTTAGCACTTGCAAGTGTAGTACTTAGCAAACTAGAATAAAACTAGATGGTTTAGCAAAGATGCCTTAAGCATGCTTTGATCACACCCCCTTATTTAACTAATAGTACCCCAATTCCTAGTTACAAGTTTTACCCTTCTTAGGTTATACAAAGTTCTTTACTTGTTTTGAAGGTAGCATAAAAAGTATAAAACTTGACCTATTTAGAAACCTTTAGATGTCATTCTATGGCATGAGATTGAACCCATCTTTACCACCTTAGTGAACACTCTTAACTTAGTAGTTTAGAGTAGATCAAAAACTTGAGTCACTTTGGATGGGAACACTTGGTGAAAATGAATTATGAAAACCTTGGAATGATGAGTCATTCTATTGAGATGTTTTGACATGTGTTGAGAAACACAATTGGTTGATGATGATGAAAATGTTGAGGCCTGAGCCTTAACCCTTTTATAAAACTGATGGTTGGATTCGGATGCGATACCATTCCAAATTTACCGTACAACCACATTACCTGAATTAGGTAAGGCGTAGCTGGAAATTTATATGCATTAGTATTAGTTCCCTCACGGGAGATGTTTGAGCTGAGGCTACCTCTCAATGTTGTCCACCTATGCAGTGCCCAAGATGACTGATGGTCATGGTTGGGAGGCCATGCTCATAGGAGAGGTGCTTATACCAGGGTTTGTAAAGGGAAGGTTATGTTTGATTATCTGCATACTAAGTATGATGATTCAGGGTTATCCCTGACAGATGTATCGAATCTTGTTGTGAAAGTGTACCACCTTTGCAGAGTGTCAAACTATTCGAATAGCCGTGTCCGCGGATATGGACAGTTGGAATGGCCATACTGTTTCGTTGTCAGATGTTTTCTAAAGACTTTGAAAAGAATGATGAATATTGACTTGACCACAACAGGGTTGTGTTTATGAAAATAGTTTCCCCAACTTAAGTGATTTTAGAGTTTTATCTTATCTTTCTTTGCTTCAGAACTCAGTTTAGGTTTCACACTTAACTTGTTAGTTAAGCATAGAGTTAGCATTTTAACTTAGATTCTCAATACTTGTTAGTGGTAGTTTGCGAGTACTTAAAGAGTACTCATGGCTTTTATCCCTGGCTATTACCATGGCCATACTATGAAGGAGATTATCAAGATGATGGTCGGCAGGACGGTTATGATAACTAGGACTATCTGCCTTCGTCAGCATTGCCTGTGCCCCTGAAGATGGACCCCACCGCTACGCCTATCTTTTATTTCCGCTGCTTGTTGGTTTAAGACTAGATCATGAGATCCTTATTTGTGTCAGACCTTATGTATGGTTTTAATGGATGTTGTACCATGATATCCAATCCGTCATGTCTCGCAAAAATGGTAATCCTGGGATTGCGAGGTATGGCATAACGGGCATCTGGGATTAAAAATACGGGTGTTGACAAGTTGGTATCAGAGCCATCCTGACCATAGGAGACCTTAGTTATAATGGACGTCAAACAAAAACTTAGTTTCAAAACCAAAGTGAGTATTTCCGAAAAACTATCTCCTCTCTTACCCTTGTGGATTCTTTATCAAAAACTTCATGATCCTCAAAAACTCTTACCCTACTACTTAAAATTTGACACACTTGATCACCTCACTAACTTCCTCATCCTTAATTCTTGTAGATGGAGACCCAGTTCAGCAAGTTTTACCAGTTGGGCAATGGAGGTCAGCTGATCTTCGAGAGGGATCTGGATTCACTGTCAGAGTTACTGGGACGCCCGCACCCGGAGTTTCTTGGAGCTCAACTTCCAGGACCCCCAGGAGGAGACCTACAGTGGCTAGTCACCGTAGATCTTAGAGGAAGCATCGAAGCACCAACTTCTGGAAGAATTCAGTTCTCCGTGAGAGAGAACAACTGGCTAGATGGATTAGCCAGGGCAATGCATGAAGCTCTCGCACGTCTATGTGCCTTCAGCATCAACAAGACCCAAGGAACCCGTTTTGCTCACTATGCAAGACGTGACTTCATGGGACTGCCAATGGAAATGCTGGGCCACCCCGAGTTGAGGCGTCAAGTGGAGAACCTTGACTTCTTGCTTCATGAAAGACAGCAGGAACTGGAAAATGCCAGAGAGTTAGCCAACCAGAACCGTGCCATTGCCGACCAGAAGGCCCAGACTTTCACACTGCTTGTCCAAGACCGTCAGTATCTTCGCCGCCAGCGTGCCAAGAAGGATCGCACCATCGCCCGTCTTTGCAAGAAGGTGGCTGACCTCGAGAAGACCGTCAAGGAGCAAGAAGCTCAGCTTGCAGCAAAAGTAGAAGAATATGAGGGTGAAGACATCCGGGGAGACATGGATTCTTACCTCAGCAACGATGATGATTTTTTGGAGGAGGATGTCGTGGACTTCTACACTGATGATGAGGACTCCGACTTCATCGACGATGAGTAGATGCACTAGGGCACTGTCGTAGCATGAGATGTATCGATCTCAGTGTATCTTAGCTTGCAGAATGGTTCTTCAAACCATCTGTTTTCCCTTTGATTGTTGTGGTGTGTGTTGTATCGTGTGCTTGCTTGCATGAATGAAAATGAAGTTAGTTGAAAAACCGGAGTCTAACTCAAAGTTTTAGCTTTGAAAACCCAAAACCATGAACCTTAGAAATTTCCCTCTTACCCCTATATCTCAATCTTCAGATGACTCGTGGAAACAAAGGAGGGAGCAGCTCATCGCAGGACCCAATGCTGCAGATATTGCAGAATCTCATCGCAGACCGTGAAGCAAGCAGGGCAGAACGCCAAGGCAACTTAGCAACACTTCAACAGATAGCCCAGATGGCTCTCAACAACCAAGGACATGGAAATTAGGACCACCATGGATCCAAACTCAAAAAATTTCAGAACACCAATCCCCCAATCTTCAACCAATCTGAGAACCCACTAGATGCTAATGACTGGTTGCAGACCATGGAGAACAACCTCGAAGTTGCAGGAGTGGATGAAAATGAGAAAGTGCTCTTCGCCACCCACTATCTGGCGGGAGATGCCAGAGCCTGGTGGAATAGGATCTGCAATATGAACCATGGTCAAGTGATGACCTGGGAAGCATTCAAAGTCAAGTTCAGCCGCACCCACGTGCCGCAAGGTCTATTCAACCGGATGAGAGATGAGTTCCGCAAATTGAAGCAAGGAAGAATGACTGTGGTGGAGTACCGTGACAAATTCCTGTCACTTGCCAGATATGCACCAGACGAGATCAATACGGAGGCCAAGAAGAAGGAGAGATTCTTGAACGGACTGCATGATGAGATGTAGACTGTCCTCGTCAATATCCGTTTCTAGGATCTCGAAGAGCTAGTCGACTCTGCCATCCAGATGGAAGGGAAGATTAACCAGGCAAACGACAACCACAAGCGTCGTATGATGCAGCAGTCTGGATCCAACAGTCACCAGAAGTACCGTCCCAACTCTTCACCAGGATATGCACCAAGGAACAACCGACCCCCAAATTCTCGCCCAAGCTACCCCAACCGTAGCGGAGGCAATGTGAAGTCCGGAGGAAACAATCATAACTCCGGTAATGCCAACAATTTCAACCGTGCACCTCCCAAGAACAACAACAACACTGCACCTAGAACTGGCAGCAATGCTGTGCCTGTCGCAGTCAAGGACAAGTCCCAGATCACTTGTTTCGAGTGTGGAGTGAAGGGTCACTACTCCAATGAGTGTCCCAAGAAGACTGCCGCCAATCCCAATGTGAATGCCCCAGCTCAGCAGCAGCGTCGTGTTCAGCCAGGAAGGACATTTGCTCCAGGGAACCCTCACAACCGCAATGGCCGTCTCTTCCACATGAATGCAGAAGAAGCCCAGGAAGCGCCAGATGTAGTGCTGGGTATGTTTTCTGTCAACTCAATTTTAGCAAGAGTATTGTTTGATTCGGGAGCATCGCATTCATTTATCACCGAAGAATTTGCATGCACTAGTAAGATTCATCCAACCAACCTGAAGCATGTCATGATAGTTCAAATCCTCGGTTCAACAACCAAAGCTAGAAAAATTTGCAAAGCTGTACCTATTAGAATACATGGGATAGATTTTTATGCCAACCTAATTGTACTTGGAACCAAAGGTTTGGAAGTAGTACTAGGTATGGACTGGATGTCAAGGCATAAAGGATTGATAGACTGTGCTAAGAAAGCCATCACCATGACCAGTAGTTCTGGAGTCACAGTAGAGCATATCTCTGAAACCTTACCCCGTCAATTCAAGTGCAACCAGAGTGTAGCCTTGCCCACCATAGACCAAGTAAGAGTAGTCTCTGAATACCCCGACGTATTCCCAGATGAATTGCCAGGTATGCCCCCAGATAGGGATATTGAGTTCATTATCTAACTAATCCCCAGAACCGAACCTATAGCCCAGAGACCCTATAACATGAACCCATCAGAGTTAGTGGAACTGAAGAAGCAATTGGATGCTATGCTAGCCAAAGGTTTGATTCAACCAAGCGCATTGCCATGGAGATCACCAGTATTATTCATTGACAAGAAAGATGGAGGAAACCGTCTGTGTACAGACTACAGAAAATTGAATGATATCACCATCAAGAACAAGTACCCTTTGCCAAAGATAGAGGATCTATTTGATCAGTTGACTGGAACTCAGGTATTCTCAAAGATTGATCTTAGGACTGGTTATCACCAACTTAAGATTCGTGCAACGGATATTCCGAAGACCGCCATTACTACTCCCTATGGTTTATACGAGTATACGGTTATGTCTTTTGGATTAACCAATGCCCCTGCTTATTTCATGAATGTCATGAATAAGATCTTTATGAATTTCCTAGATAAGTTTGTAGTTGTGTTTATCGACGACATCCTTATCTACTCCAAGTCAGAAGAAGAGCATGAGCAACATCTGAGAATCATCCTAGAAACCCTGAGAGAGCATCAGTTATATGCCAAGTTCAGCAAGTGTGAATTTTGGCTGAAAGAGGTAGGATTCCTAGGACATATTGTGTCTGCCGGAGGAGTCTCTGTTGATCACACAAAGATCAAGGATGTTGAAGAATGGAAAGCCCCAACCACTCAAACCCAAGTCCGTGCTTTTCTCGGATTAGCGAGATATTACCGAAAGTTCGTAGAAGGATTCTCGAGCATAGCCCGACCAATGACCCAATTGTTGAAGAAGGACAAGAAGTTTGAATGGACAGATAAATGTGAGGCCAGTTTCCAGGAGCTGAGAAGAGATTGATATCAGCCCCAATTTTGGTCATGCCAGACATCAAGAAGCCATTTGATGTGTATTGTGATGCATCCAAGATTGGTCTAGGATGTGTATTGATGCAAGAAGGCAAAGTCATCGCGTATCTGTCTCGACAACTGAAGCAGCATGAGCAGAACTATCCGACCCATGATCTTGAACTAGCAGCTGTAGTCCTAGCACTGAAGACATGGCGTCATTATTTGATGAGAAATCGATGTGAGATTTACTCAGATCATAAGAGCTTGAAGTATATCTTCACTCAGAAGGAGCTGAATATGAGGCAAAGAAGATGGATAGAGTTAATCAAGGATTATGACCTTGACCTTCACTATCACCTCGGCAAAGCCAATGTGGTAGCGGATGCTCTTAGCAGATTGCCATGTAGACTTAACACCATGATCAAGGAGAAGCAACCCAGTTTGTATGAAGAGCTAGAGCAGTTCAGGACTGAATTAGTTAGCAAAGGATTCTTAGCTAGCATTGAACTTCAACCCAGTTTGATTAGCCAAATCAAGGAAGCCCAGAAGGGGAATGAAAGTATCGACGGAATCAAACGTCTATTGGTATAGGAAAGGTACCTGGATTCACCAAAGACGAAGAAGGGGTACTGTGGTACAAAGGATGTATCTGTGTTCCAGCAGATTCGGAGCTGAAGGAAGTTATCATGAAGGAGGCTCATGATACTCTTTATTCTATCCACCCCGGAGGAACAAAGATGTATCAGGATTTGAAAGAACAATTTTGGTGGCAAGTGCGACATTGCCAAGTGCGACATCTGCCAAAGAGTCAAAGCAGAGCACCAGAGACCTGCAGGACTGTTGCAGCCACTACAGATTCCGGAATGGAAATGGGATTCCGTCGGAATGGATTTTATCACTGGTTTACCTACTTCTAGTAGGGGAAATGACTCAATCTGGGTCATAGTTGATAGACTGTCCAAGGTAGCCCACTTTATCCCTGTCAAGACAACATACCAGAGTGAAAAGTTAGCAGAGCTGTACATTGCTAGGATTGTTAGTCTGCATGGAACCCCCAAGACCATCGTATCAGATCGAGGAACCCAATTTACCTCAAGATTTTGGCAGAAAGTTCAGGAAGGTTTAGGAAACAAGTTGAACTTCAGTACCGCATATCACCCGCAAACAGATGGACAGACTGAGAGAGTCAACCAAATCCTAGAGGATATGCTTAGAGCTTGTGTGTTGGAATATGGATCAAAATGGGAAGACTGCCTGCCTTTCGCAGAATTCTCATACAACAACAGTTATCAAGCTAGTTTGTAGATGGCACCATTTGAATTCCTTTACAGAAGAAAGTGTCATACCCCTTTGAATTGGTCCCAAGTAGGAGAGAGTCAGATCTTCGGACCCGACATTCTTCGAGAAGCAGAAGAGAAGGTTCACAAAGTCCGTGAGCATCTCAAGACCGCCCAATCCAGACAAAAGAGCTATGCTGACAAAAGAAGAAGAGACCTGACTTTCCATGTCGGAGATTTTGTATATCTCAAGGTTTCACCCTTGAAAGGAACTCAACGCTTTAGTCTGAAAGGAAAGTTAGCCCCCAAATATATCGGACCTTTCAAGATTCTGAACCGCCGAGGAGAAGTATCGTATCAGCTGGAACTACCTGAAGAGATGTCAGCCATCCACAATGTGTTCCATATCTCGTTACTTCGCAAATGTCTGGAAGTGCCCGGGAAGACAGAAGTTTTCAAGAACATCGATCATAGAGCTGTGGAAATCAACAATGACCTGACCTATCGAGAAGTACCCATCCGTATCTTAGAAGAAGCCTACAGAACCACCAGGACCAGGAGTATCAAGTTTCTCAAGATTCAGTGGAGCAACCATACCGAGGAGGAAGCTACTTGGGAGCGAGAAGATTACATTAAGACAGAGTTCCCAGATCTCTTTAGTTCCTAGTTTTCTTTGTAAATCTCGAGACGAGATTTTGTTTAAGGGGGGAAGGTTTGTAACATCCCAAAACTTTAATCCAAGCTTATCAAGATCAAATCAATCAAATTTGGGGTTAACAAAAACTTTTTCAAAGTTAAAATGAAAGCATTCATATATGTGCGCATTTAATTTAGGAGTTGTTTGAATTGCCATGATTGAGTGATCCAATGCTTGTAAAATGTTTCTTAGGTGATTTAAACATCATCTACATCATTCCCAAACTTTTCCTAAAGAAAATCAAATCAAAAAGAATTAAAAAGAGGGAATGGTCATTTTGGCAAATTTAACTCTCATGCCTACGTTGGCTATTCCTAGTACTCAAATTTTAATAGAAACAATTCTTGATCTTTGCACCCCTTGCTAGTACACATAATGAGGTACCAAGGCCCACCTTTTGATTTGCTAAAAACATTCTGTAAACTAATTTAAATGGCAGTTTAAAATTGAATCTAATGCATATGCATAGATCACCCCTATTTCAAAACCCATCTTTTTGAGCTCCACTTTCAAAACCCTTGCAACCAGAGACTACCTAGCATTAGTGGAGAACACCCAAAAATTTTGAACTCCAATTCAAAAAGAATTTTCATGCGGCCATTTTATCAAACACATGGCAGGCAGAATAAAAGACAACTAGCTAGCTCACTATTTCTACAGGGTTTTGCCATCCATTTGACCACAAAACACTCCCTCTATCTCCACTTGATCAAACCATGCCATTACCACCCCATCCCCTACACCCTAGTGGCAAGGCACAGCCATGCCGAGCCATGCCTCGCCGGCCAACCTTGCTCTCACCCCAGCAGACCACCTCCCCCTCTCTCTCCATGTCTAGGAGGTAGCCAGGAGCTTACCGCCACCCCCTGTCCCTTGCCCGAGCCCAGGAGTGCAATGGACCACCGAGCACAAACCGCGCCCAGTGCCACCGCACCATGCCGACCGCACGCCAGAGCGCCGCACCCGGCACGCGTGCACAAGCCGCCGCTCGACCGCAGCCCGCGCCTACCGCTCTGCCACGACACAAGGAACACGACGGACACGCCCGTTCGCCGCCCAACGCACCACAGCCACCGCTCGCCGTGGACACCACCGCCTCTGTCGCGCAGAGCGCTACCTCGCCCCGACCGCGTGCCACCGCCCCTACGACCGCATTTAAGTTCTAGAGCACCGCCAGGGAACCTCCCATCGATCGCCACCCCTAGCCATGCCTCTACCTCGCCGTAGCCATGTCGCCACCGTCGATCGCCCATCCCGCTCGGTCTCACCGTCGAGCCTATAAAAGGAGCCCTCCCCAGCCTCTCTTCTCCACACCATTCCACTCCCCTCACATCTCTGAACCTCACCCACCTCTAGCTGGAGCAAGTGGAGCAGCAGCTCGCCGGAATTGGAGCCGGAGAAGCCACGGCAGGAGGAGAAGGGCTCTGTTGATTTCGACCGCCCCAAGCTCCACCGCGACCACGCCTCGCCTCGCTGTTGTCTTCCACGTCGTTTGCCCGCCTTGCCAACCGCGCTGGAGCCCTGGTACGCCCCCAGCAGACCCCCACCGAGCCGCTAGGGTTCGAGCTCGCCGGCGACCTATTCGTCGTCGACGACGACCCTCAGCCGTAGATCTAGCTTCTAATCGCACGGCCCACAGCGCGCGTACCGTTTCGCGTTTTAAGTGCCGCTGACACGCGGGACCCCCTGTCAGTTGAGCTCCGCGCCGTAGAGCGCCACTGGGCCGGCCCATTCCTTTTCCCGCGCTAGCCCACCGATTCAAATCTGGATTTTTCTTTTTTCGTTAAATCTAGTTTCTATCCAGTATTTCAAAAATCAATTATGTGAGTTTTACAAATCCAAATTGCATGAAACCAATTTTTTCTAAAAGGTATTAAGATGATCTATCCAAGCCCGTTGGATTTAATTCAATTAGAGTTATAGATCTCTCCTATAAAAATAAGAAGACATAAGCTTTTGCAACTTGCAACATTTTTATAAAATCAACCAAGTTAGCTTTTGAGTTGATTCCAACTCTCAAAAATCACATTTCACCATATCTATCCAAATATGTAATAATATTAAGGTTTACAGGCAGTGACTTTGGACTAGTACAAAAATAATGCTATATAGGCATTTCTAGTCACTTTAAATCATTAAATAATGAACTTAAACCAAAGTAATATTGATCCAACCCTTAAATCTCATTACCACATGTTAGAATATGTGGTGAGGACATGTCTCCACATGAGCCCATATTCTGGTGGTGAATATTAAAGTTTAGTTAATTTTTCAATGAGCAGAAATTACTTTTCTAAAATAAAAAGGATGAAACTATTGAATTAAACTTGTGATGTTTGTGATGATAATAGATCATCAAATATGTGTTTTAGAATACTACTTAGCCTAGTTAAGTATGGTTTGGTGATTGTGCACTCCCTATGTATTTATAGACGATAGTACCGACCAAGCTCTCGAGGAGGAGGAGTTCTACCAATAAGAAGAAGAAGAAAACTTCAACCACTGCACCAACCAAGGCAAGCCACCATTAACAATGCTAGCTACTATTAGCAAGATAGCACTATCCAAGATTAACCCTTGCAAGTTAGCACTTGCAAGTGTAGTACTTAGCAAACTAGAATAAAACTAGATGGTTTAGCAAAGATGCCTTAAGCATGCTTTGATCACACCCCCTTATTTAACTAATAGTACCCCAATTCCTAGTTACAAGTTTTACCCTTCTTAGGTTATACAAAGTTCTTTACTTGTTTTGAAGGTAGCATAAAAAGTATAAAACTTGACCTATTTAGAAACCTTTAGATGTCATTCTATGGCATGAGATTGAACCCATCTTTACCACCTTAGTGAACACTCTTAACTTAGTAGTTTAGAGTAGATCAAAAACTTGAGTCACTTTGGATGGGAACACTTGGTGAAAATGAATTATGAAAACCTTGGAATGATGAGTCATTCTATTGAGATGTTTTGACATGTGTTGAGAAACACAATTGGTTGATGATGATGAAAATGTTGAGGCCTGAGCCTTAACCCTTTTATAAAACTGATGGTTGGATTCGGATGCGATACCATTCCAAATTTACCGTACAACCACATTACCTGAATTGGGTAAGGCGTAGCTAGAAATTTATATGCATTAGTATTAGTTCCCTCACGGGAGAGGTTTGAGCTGAGGCTACCTCTCAATGTTGTCCACCTATGCAGTGCCCAAGATGACTGATGGTCATGGTTGGGAGGCCATGCTCATAGGAGAGGTGCTTATACTAGGGTGTGTAAAGGGAAGGTTATGTTTGATTATCTGCATACTAAGTATGATGATTCAGGGTTATCCCTGACAGATGTATCGAATCTTGTGGTGAAAGTGTACCACCTCTACAGAGTGTCAAACTATTCGAATAGCCGCGTCCGTGGATATGGACAGTTGGAATGGCCATACTGTTTCGTTGTCAGATGATTTCAAAAGACTTTGAAAAGAATGATGAATATTGACTTGACCACAACAGGGTTGTGTTTATGAAAATAGTTTCCCCAACTTAAGTGATTTTAGAGTTTTATCTTATCTTTCTTTGCTTCAGAACTCAGTTTAGGTTTCACACTTAACTTGTTAGTTAAGCATAGAGTTAGCATTTTAACTTAGATTCTTAATACTTGTTAGTGGTAGTTTGCGAGTACTTAAAGAGTACTCATGGCTTTTATCCCTGGCTATTACCATGGCCAGACTATGAAGGAGATTATCAAGATGATGGTCAACATGACGGCTATGATAACTAGGACTATCTGCCTTTGTCAGCATTGCCTGTGCCCCTGAAGATGGACCCCACCGCTATGCTTATCTTTTATTTCCGCTGCTTGTTGTTTTAAGACTGGATCATGAGATCCTTATTTGTGTAAGACCTTATGTATGGTTTCAATGGATGTTGTACCGTGATATCCAATCCGTTATGTCTCGCAAAAATGGTAATCTTGGGATTGCGAGGTATGGCATAACGGGCATCTGGGATTAAAAATCCGGGTGTTGACAAGTTGGTATCAGAGCCATCCTGACCATAGGTGACCCTAGTTATAATGGACGTCAAACAAAAACTTAGTTTCAAAACCAAAGTGAGTATTTCCGAAAAACTATCTCCTCTCTTACCCTTGTGGATTCTTTATCAAAAACTTCATGATCCTCAAAAACTCTTACCCTACTACTTAAAATTTGACACACTTGATCACCTCACTAACTTCCTCATCCTTAATTCTTGTAGATGGAGACCCAGTTCAGCAAGTTTTACCAGTTGGGCAATGGAGGTCAGCTGATCTTCGATAGGGATATGGATTCACTGTCAGAGTTACTGGGACGCCGCACCCGGAGTTTCTTGGAGCTCAACTTCCAGGACCCCCAGGAGGAGACCTACAGTGGCTAGTCACCGTAGATCTTAGAGGAAGCATCGAAGCACCAACTTCTGGAAGAATTTAGTTCTCCGTGAGAGAGATCAACTGGCTAGATGGATTAGCCAGGGCAATGCATGAAGCTCTCGCACGTCTATGTGCCCTCAGCATCAACAAGGCCCAAGGAACCCGTTTTGCTCACTATGCAAGACGTGACTTCATGGGACTGCCAATGGAAATGCCGGGCCACCCCAAGTTGAGGCGTCAAGTGGAGAACCTTGACTTCTCGCTTCACGACAGACAGCAGGAACTAGACAATGCCAGAGAGTTAGCCAACCAGAACCGTGCCATTGCCGACCAGAAGGCCCAGACTTTCACACTGCTTGTCCAAGACCGTCAGTATCTTCGCCGCCAGTATGCCAAGAAGGATCGCACCATCGCCCGTCTTTGCAAGAAGGTGTCCGACCTCGAGAAGACCGTCAAGGAGCAAGAAGCTCAGCTTGCAGCAAAAGAAGAAGAAGATGAGGGTGAAGACATCCGGGGAGACATGGATTCTTACCTCAGCAACGATGATGATTTTCTGGAGGAGGATGCCGTGGACTTCTACACTGATGATGAGGACTCCGACTTCATCGACGATGAGTAGATGCACTAGGGCACTGTCGTAGCATGAGATGTATCGATCTCAGTGTATCTTAGCTTGCAGAATGGTTCTTCAAACCATCTGTTTTCCCTTTGATTGTTGTGGTGTGTGTTGTATCGTGTGCTTGCTTGCATGAATGAAAATGAAGTTAGTTGAAAAACCGGAGTCTAACTCAAAGTTTTAGCTTTGAAAACCCAAAACCATGAACCTTAGAATTTTCCCTCTTACCCCTATATCTCAATCTTCAGATGACACGTGGAAACAAAGGAGGGAGCAGCTCATCGCAGGACCCAATGCTACAGATATTGCAGAATCTCATCGTAGACCGTGAAGCAAGAAGGGCAGAACGCCAAGCCAACTTAGCAACACTTCAACAGATAGCCTAGATGGCTCTCAACAACCAAGGACATGGAAATCAGGACCACCATGGATCCAAACTCAAAAAATTCCAGAACACCAATCCCCCAATCTTCAACCAATCTGAGAACCCACTAGATGCTGATGACTGGTTGCAGACCATGGAGAACAACCTCGAAGTTGCAGGAGTGGATGAAAATGAGAAAGTGCTCTTCGCCACCCACTATCTGGCGGGAGATGCCAGAGCTTGGTGGAATAGGATCTACAATATGAACCATGGTCAAGTGATGACCTGGGAAGCATTCAAAGTCAAGTTCAGCCGCACCCACGTGCCGCAAGGTCTAGTCAACCGGATGAGAGATGAGTTCCGCAAATTGAAGCAAGGAAGAATGACTGTGGTGGAGTACCGTGACAAATTCCTGTCACTTGCCAGATATGCACCGGACGAGATCAATACGGAGGCCAAGAAGAAGGAGAGATTCTTGAACGGACTGCATGATGAGATGCAGACTGTCCTTGTCAATATCCGTTTCTAGGATCTCGAAGAGCTAGTCGACTCTGCCATCCAGATGGAAGGTAAGATTAACCAGGCAAACGACACCCGCAAGCGTCGTATGATGCAGCAGTCTGGATCCAACAGTCACCAGAAGTACCATCCCAACCCTTCACCAGGATATGCACCAAGGAACAACCGACCCCCAAATTCTCGCCCAAACTACCCCAACCGTAGCGGAGGCAATGTGAAGTCCGGAGGAAACAATCACAACTCCGGTAATGCCAACCATTTCAACCGTGCACCTCCCAAGAACAACAACAACAACACTGCACCTAGAACTGGCAGCAATGCTGTGCCTGTCGCAGTCAAGGACAAGTCCCAGATCACTTGTTTCGAGTGTGGAGTGAAGGGTCACTACTCCAATGAGTTTCCCAAGAAGACTGCCGCCAATCCCAATGTGAATGCCCCAGCTCAGCAGCAGTGTCGTGTTTAGCCAGGAAGGAGATTTGCCCTAGGGAACCCTCAAAACCGCAATGACCGTCTCTTCCACATGAATGCAGAAGAAGCCTAGGAAGCGCCAGATGTAGTGATGGGTATGTTTTGTGTCAACTCAGTTTTAGCAAGAGTATTGTTTGATTCGGGAGCATCGCATTCATTTGTCACCGAAGAATTTGCATGCACTAGTAAGATTCGTCCAACCAACCTGAAGCATGTCATGATAGTTCAAATCCCCGGCTATTGTCCCTGGCTATTATCATGGCCAGACTATGAAGGAGATTATCAAGATGATGGTCAGCAGGACGGCTATGATAACTAGGACTATCTGCCTTCATCAGCATTGCCTGTGCCCATGAAGATGGACCCCACCGCTACACTTATCTTTTATTTCCGCTGCTTGTTGTTTCAAGACTGGATCATGAGATCCTTATTTGTGTAAGTCCTTATGTATGGTTGTAATGGATGATGTACTGTGATATCCAATCTGTTATGTCTCGCAAAAATGGTAATCCTGGGATTGCGAGGTATGGCATAACGGGCATCTGGGATTAAAAATCCGGGTGTTGACAATTGGCTTTGAGTGTTTTGCTTCTCTAACAAACTTCTTTCTACATGCCTTTGCCTTTGCAGGATTAGTGAAATCCTCAATGATAGTGTCCTACTCTTGAACTAGCACTTGATGAGTGTTATGGAACATGTCCAGTAAAGACTTATACGATCCATATACTCTATTGCCAGAGTAGGTTTTGTCCTTACCAGAGCAGAATGATCTAACTCTGGATCAGAACTAGAAGTTTCATGAGGTATAGCAGTATAGGTAGTACCTTCCAGTGCCTTGGAATTATGTTCCCTTATCTTGGTTATGGCTGCTACTACTGCAATCTGATAGGCCATTGCCATACATCTTGCTTCTCCCGATAGCATTTCTCCACGCACTCCCAACTTCTTGGGTAACATGATCAGGATACGGTACTTGGCCAATATCCGTCCATCATAGAAACTGTAAACCTTGACCAGAAGTCGAGACTCACAATCCAGACTCCATAAAAGTTGTCTTAGAGTGATTGTCCAAGCATCTTTGTAATCATCTAAGGTCTTGTTCAAAACATGAACATTCCGAGGTGGATACCTAGGTGCCATTCTTGTACTGCAGATAAGAAATTATCATCAGTCATCTTGAGTTAAAACTCATGGTACTCATTGAATATTGCATAATAAAGAGTCATCGCACTAGCAACATCACGAGATTATTCTCAATTGAATATCCATCATATATGTAGAGAACTCTTTATGGTTGCTAATATCTTTCCTACGGGTTCTACCCATTTACTAGGTTTACCAACCTAAGGTCAAAACATATGCTCTGATACCAGCTGCGATGACCCAACATACCACTTCATGATGTATTACACTATAGTCTTTGACATAACACCAATGAAACACCGTTCACTAGTATTACATCCCCCAGAGTGGTACAACAGAAACACAACAGGTCCAAGACATGACTATAGATTACAAATCGACTCTTTACAAAAGATCCAGAGGACACTCAAGGTTAAAGAGAGAGAAAGTACTACTTACAAAGAAGAACCAAAAATAATAACTCAGAACTATCTAGTAACTAAGACTAGCATCTAAACTAATTGGCTTGTAATTGCTACTATTGCAACGCTCTACAGAAGTAGGTTTTATGGCTAGAGAATATACTCCTATCTAAACTGACACTTTATCTTCACTTCAGCTGATGTATATGTTGACTTCATTAACTTCATTGAAGAACTTGAGTTGTCGATGATGGTTTCTTGAGAAGAAATTGATGTTGACATCGTCTTCAATGGCTTAGAATCTAGCAAGGGTTAAGAAGGTACGGTTGAGTACGAGCGTACTCAGCAAGTTCACTAAAAAGGAGTGTATGATGCACTATCTCTACAGCCACAGACCATAGGTCATATGCAATGCAGGTTTTCATAAACATTTCTTCAAAGATTGCTTTTATTCTGAAAACTATGTCCGACAGCCTTCATAGGTTAACCAGAACTTCATGGAGTTCCTTTCCTGCCGCGTTCGTAGATCCTTCCCGGAACAAGGAGTAAGATGTCACAATTCTTACACCCTGCAGAGGTGCGTTGCTTTACCCATGAGAGATCAACTCCTTGTTGCACAAGCGGACGATCTTTCCCATCCACAATTCCTTGATGTGGGGCCCAGTAGGTGATCCAAGCCAATCACTTCCCTCTCCGCGACCCCATATGTCTGCATGATCCTTCGAGGCTGAATACACATCCGTTAAGCCTCCAACTAGGGCAAGCTATAACCCTGGTGAGTTCCCGAAGACTATGAGTTGGTGATGCCCTGGCAAGCTCCATAAAAGGCCCGACTATACCTCTGGCAGCCAGTCATAAATAATCTAGACACCAAAATCGTGGGGCTTAAGGGTGCCCACCCATATGTTGGATCCATACTAGGAATCCCAATGTCACGATAAGTCATATTGCCTCCATATGTAAGGAAGAAGATACATCTGACTTCTCCGTCCCATTTCAAATATCATGGTTAACGCGTACTATACGGCGCTAGAATCACTAGCGACATTGCTTGTTAAGTCCTAGATATTATGTTCCTTTACCACCAGAACTGTATCAAAAGATTATTACCTCTTGGTAAATAATCCATAATCATGTTATTGTGAAAATAGTGTTTTCTGACCTTATTGAAATGCAGGTGATGATAACATTTGATTTACAAGCATTTGATAGTAAATAATCAAAGGACATGAGCAAGTTGTGAACTTTCCTTTTGTGATTGCAAGATTATGCACTCACGGTCTTCAAGACAATAGAAGATCCAAATTCTATGAACAACATCATTGGTCCGGTAAGGACTAATGTTTAAAGAAGCAGAATGCAGTTATGCATAAGTAATGTAATGCAGTTTGGAAAACACCGAAGTAATACCCCAATATGGTGAAGGAGTTAATTTTAAGTGATTTCCTTATGATTTAATTGGTCTATAGGTTTACTTTTACAAATTAATATACATATACAAGGAACTTAAGACTACATGTATGATATAAAGTAAATACAACAACACATGGTTAGAGTTCTTGGATATTATGTATTTATTAAGGAAGTCCATGTTTTAGGTTGATGAGATTGTTGTTTGAAGTGGCAAAACAAATAACTTTTGAAGAAAAGGTTTCTTTGACAAGGTTTAACCAATCTTTATGGTTAGTAAAATGTGATCGACGTCAGTTGCGTTTGTTCGATAAGTTTGGATTTGAGATGCCTTGTGACTTAATTTGGAATAGACAAAAGTTAACTATAAAACAGAATTAGATCTAGGGTGTGATGTGTTTAAAAGTATTAATAAACTTTAAATCTTATAACAAACATTTTTGAAGGTGTAGGATCATTTACTTTTAGTTTAAGTGAGTTTTCTAAATGTTAATAGTTTACTTTTAATTAGTATTATAGACTTAAGTTATGGTTTTTAGAAATACTATTTCAATGTACAAGATATATGGTTCTATATAAAATTATGATTATTTCTTATTTAAGAAAGGTTTTTAGAGAAGTTATAAAATAGGTATTTATATAATAGATAAGGATTTATTATTTTAATAAACCTAAAAAAAATGTGTCGGAATAATATAATTAGTATTTTCCTAGTAAAACATAGTTACTTAGGATCTTAGAAGTGAATTTTATTTGATTTTAGGTGTTATCCTTATTTTTACAAAATTCCATAAAGGATTATATATTTTTAAATATTTGCTTTAAGCTTTATTTGTAAACAATTAAGTTAGTATTTTTATAAAATAGTAGACTCATTTTCATATGTAAAAATGATTTTTATTTAATTTTAAGTCTTTGTTTTATTTTATGAAATTTCTTTTAGGTCCTAATGGTATTGATATTTATTAATATTTTATTTAACTCAAACAAGTCATGTTATATTTTATTAGGTATAAATCATTTTTGTGAACATTTTCATAAATAGTATACTTAGTATGTTTATAATGACTAGTATTATTTATAAGAGTTTTAAAAAATGAAGTTATTTATATTTTAACTCTTTAACTAAAATTCCTTTAAAGAAATAATACTTTACTTTTATCACACTTGATTTACATTTCCAAACTTACAAACTAGTATTTTCTATAATAATACTTCCCTTTAGGATCTTAAAATGAATTTTATTCAATTTTAAGTGTTATGTATTTTTTTATAAAATTCCAAAAGGAGCATATATAATAACCATTTCAAAAATTAATTACCTAAAATTATCTCTATTATTAATTTTGAATAAAGAATAACCTGAGGAGTTCATTTATATTTTTAGGATTTTTGTTCATTTTATTTCCTAGAACCTTTTAAGTTATAAGGGTGTTTTGGTCTTTTAATAAATCATCTAAGCTTTTCTCTTTTAAATCTAGACCAAGCACATTTGGCTGGTCTAGCCGTGGCCCGACCCACCTAGGCTGGACAACCCACTTGTAACGAGTGGTTCTAGCCCGAATCGGCCAAGTGCACTCGTTCACCTCTCTCTCTCTTGCTTGTTCTCCCTTCTCTTTTGACCCCGCAGTGGCGTTGGGTTGCCGACACCGTCGTCGTTCGATTCACGCTGCCCTGGGCCTCCCGGCCGTCGCCGGGGTGTATGGTGAGGTAGTCGATGTCGCTCCGTTGTCTAGTCCTGTTTGATTTGCCTCTAGATTCTTCTCTCGGTCAGGCTAGCTCCACCCCAAACCCTAGGGTTGGTGGTCGTCGGTGAGGTACTGCTCCTCTGCTCCCATGGTGAAGTGTTGTGCTAATGGTGGTGTTGTGGTGCTGTTCGACCACTAGTATGGTGGTAGCCGCCGCCATGGCCTGGCACGGGTTGCAGCGCCTTTCAGGTGCTCCCCGTGCCGCCGTGCACTCGTCGGCCCCTCTACTTCCTCTTCTAATCTAAAGTGAGGACCACTGGCAAGTGCTCTCTTTCTCCCCCTCTTGCTCTCTATACTTTGCCTTGCTCGATAGCCTCTGTGTGCTTCTGGTGAGCAATCCCTAATTGGGGTTCATGGTTTGATTAGGGTTTATGCCTCTAATTTGATGATGATGACTTTATTAGAAATGATTATAGCGGTTAAACTATCCTAGATGTTTGTGCACTTATTCTAGTGATGTGGATTTCACTATTGTCTCATGATCTTGTTACTGACAATGGTATTGTGAGTAATTGTTCACTTTATTATTATGCACTAGTTTGTGTTGATATTTCAGATTAGAGTTAATATGATACTTCTATGATTCTCTCATTGTGTATATGCAATCATGATTATGATTCCTGAGTGTACATTCCAGGAAAATGATTAGTTAGCTAACTACAAGTTTACTACTGAAATCTAAGTAAAGCATTTGCTTGGTTTCAGGAGTGATACTTGTGACACTTTCTTTAGAATGTACACAAGTGTCCATACTAGTATTGGGCTAAATTCTACCTATGTCCAAGTGTGGCTTGGCTAAATGAATTGAAATCTTCTACTGGATTTATTATCCTAAGATGCTACAAGTTTATTAGCCTATGATGCTGGTTTGAGGCATAGCTAAGTAAAACTAAGTTTGTTACTAGCTGTCCATCATAGATGTTTTCTGATGCCTGGTATTAGCTAATGATTCTTGAATTCTTTAAGAAAATGATTGGCATCCTCACTATTAAATATAGATCCTTAAGATCATTAGATTTCAGAGGTGTTACTCCTTAAGAGATGTGCCCATAAATCTTGTTCCAAGGCTGCTGTTATATTGGAATGTGGGGATTTAAGTTTATATCCAAGATCTATGATGCATAGGCTGAGATCCTGGCTTTGTTTATAAATATTGGTCATTGGCTTTCATCTAAATATTACTGGGATGGATACACCCCACATGTGTGATTTCTGAGAAATGAAGTATAAAACAACACATGACTTTTTTTATCTAAATGAGATAGTTAGATCATGTGAGGGTTTTATATTACTCACCGCAACAGTTGTGTTCTTCGTGTTGTTGCTAGTTGATCTTACTGGCTTGATCTTGGTGGCTTGATCACTCTCTGGAGCTTGTTTTGCATCCCTTGGTATTGGTCCTGATCCTCCTAGATCCTGTGATCTGATACAGTCCTTACTATCCTCCTACACCACCTTCACGTTATGTCACCATCCTGAGAGTGATTTGGTGGTTTGTTGTGTGTATTGGCTGGTGGATTTGTTGGGGATTTGACAAGATAAGTGGTGTTCTTGGCTGTGTGCTTGAACATGTGGTGATGGAGTGAGATAATCAGCAGCTGTGCTACGGTAGAGTGTTCCCTTTTGACTGCTTGGACTGTTGCTGCTATGTCGACAACACATAGCATGTAGTTAGCAGAGTAAGTTGCTTTCCTGTTTGGCCTTTTTGGATTAGATCAAGTGAATTGATTTTCACTTCTAAACTTTTTACTAGTTACCAGCATGGTGAAACTTGCCCCTTTTCTTGTGTTGATGATGTTGATCTGAAGCTTATTTGCTTAAAAGAGAAGATATTATACATTGGTGAAATTGGCCCCTTTAAATTACTCAATGATGTAACTAGGAACAGTGCACTTCACTGTTCTCCACTGAGAGTAAAACTAACAATTGAACATATTGTTTCTCTTTTAGTTTTTTTGTAGGGACCAAGATTTGGATATACAAGATTTAGTATAGGAGTAAATGAGTAGTCTATGGTTTTTTTATATTGTAATTTTTTTCATATTCTTTTGTAAAGAATCTTGTAAAGACCTTGTAATATATATATATATTGTTTTGTAATAAAGAATCCTTGTAATTATTTCATTTTTATAATTCCTGGTTCTATTTATTTGTTTCTAGTACTTTATTTTCATTTTTGTATTGTAAAAGAACAAGAATACTATATGTGTACATATAATAATAAAGATTACGCTTCCCATTACTAAGTCTTATATATTATTCATTTTATTTATTCGTGGTAATATTTATATAACATTAATGAATTCAATAACTCATTTCTTTAACTATAATCTCATTCAAATTTCTTTTGATTTTCAATTTGATCATTTGTAATTTTGAATAGGAAATGATTCCCCTCAAACACAAGGATACAGTAGAGGTCATGGCAGAATCTATCTGACTCGCCCAGATGTTTCCATCAAAACAAGAGAGATCCCGATCCCTTAGCTTCTTTAGTTCGTGCAAAAATTATCCAGATTTTCTATGCATGAATACAATGCACACACCTTATCTCAGCTTATATCTAGCCTCTAATGCTGGGATGTTACAGACTCTCTCCCTTAAAATCAACTTCGTCCCTGAAGTTCGTACTCTCTTACAATTCGTAATGTGGTATTGCCTTGTATTGATCACACCATCTCTCAAATTCCATTGTGATGCCAATTGGAAATAATTGTGGTCTCCTATATCCAGGTCTGTTTCCTTGAATAATGTTCTTACTTGGCAACTTTGAACTCTCATTCTAATTTATCCTATGAGTTCCGTTATGATAATCCCTTGGATTATGTTCTTACAGTTCTATTTAGAACTGGTTTAAGACACATTTTTTCCCTTCCTATATAATCTTCCTACTACGATACACTAGACTTTTTTAGTAGACTCTCGTCCTTCTCAAGGACAACTTACCAGCCGTTTTCCTCTTACAACTAGTCCACTAGATTTAATATATTATATCTTCTTCGATCATTCATCTAGACATACTCTTGGAAATAATTTATAATGATGACTTCTTATAACCTTATAAGACTAAGGCTTGATCTCCTCATAGTTTAGTACTTCTCCTCAACCCTTAGTCAAAAAGTTAGACAACAACACTTTAGTGTTTATTGTTTACTCTCCCCCTTGGGGTTTTCTAATGGTCTCTAATCTACAAGTATAATACCCATTGGTTAAAGTATTAGTCTCTGTCCAACTTACATCTTACCTATATAAGGTCTCTCGAAAGAATTCATGGTACACCCACATGGTAGTGGATCTCCGTAATGAATCTTCCAACTTCATCTATCGTACTTTTAACCTTTTGGACATTATCGCTTTGATAGGCCAGATTTCGCGAAGCGTCTCGAAAGCCATTTCGCTTAAATTCTATACTCCTTAAGTCTATCTTAACTTAGGCCAAGTTTTATACTCTCTATACTATACGAAGATAACCTTCTTCAATACACTGCTAGGATACCGGCTACGGATACCAGCTACGGATCCGCCTTGGTGTATGAATTACCCTATAGGTTCTGGATTTAGTACTGCTATTCTCTCTAAATTGTCAGAGCTTGAATACCAGCTACGGTTTCCAAACTTCTCCTTTGCACTGATTTTTTGATACTTCCATGAACTTGGGAACGACTACATTATTAACTCTTGAGCAACATCACCTATCTTGAGTGAACCCTGGTTCATTTCTTCATGTTGCTCCACACCTTTTCTGTACTAGTATTCCTTGTTACTTAACTACTAATAAGTTGGAGTTAATCCCTCCTTCAGGATAGCTTTGATACACCTTTTATGTAGCTTCCTTCCTCTTGCAAGACTTCATCTTGGTCTTTGGAACTCGTCACTCCCTTACACGAATTCCCTTTCCTATCTAGGTCTATAACATCAAGTAATAACTTGATGATGCACATGCATTTGCACACCAAGCCAAACTTCATGCACAGATCTAGGCAATCAAGAAGATCCAAGAAAAACCAAGAAATACTCAAACATATACCATGTATTAAACATATGTCTTCGAGATTTACAACTCCCAACCACAACAAGACACTCCCGCTGTACACTTCCTCCTTATATTACAAGGGATTTCTTGCTTATGTGAGCATACTCTCACTTATTTCAGCAAGCCTCACAAGTACTACAATTTGCATTACCCAATATGTACATTATTCAAGCATGCTACTACCTAGATTACGTCCATTCTTACTTTCTTCACTCACTTCTGGGCTTCCAGATTTTCCGTCCATGATGATCCGAAGTTCGACGACTGCCTTCTGGTGTATCAGAACATCCAGTAGGTGCGTAACCTTGAGTAGAAGTACCAAGAGTGAGATTATACATTGAAAAATGACTATCAAACTCATTTCCTTCTTTAGTATTCTTCTGTCCTCCTGCGTGCGCATCCTCAAAGTAAGAGGCATTCTTTGCTTTTTCCACAATGCAGTCATACATATTGGTGTAGTAACTACCAGGACACTCTTCTAGCTCAATGGGAATACTATTACCCCCATATGGTCCATATGATTCTATAGGATTATAATTGGTTTCTACTCCCTTACCTGATTCATGAAGTGTAGCTCGTCCCATGACTTCATCATAGGACTGGCCTTCCTATCCGGTAGAATCTCCAATGACATTATTGGGGTTGGGTGCATTCCATATCCTCTATTCCTACTTGTATTTGGTCCATGGGTCTGCTGGTTGCTGAGGTTTTCGACTGGGTAATAGGCATATACTTTAGATTGTGGGTCATTAAACTCTGTTTCTTCAAACACCTCTCTAGAAAAGATTGGCTTTGAGTGTTTTGCTTCTCTAACAAACTTCTTTCTACGTGCCTTTGCCTTTGCAGGATCAGTGAAATCCTCAATGACAGTGTCCAACTCTTGAACTAGCACTTGATGAGTGTTATGGAACGTGTCTAGTAAAGACTTATACGATCCATATACTCTATTGCCAGAGTAGGTTTTGTCCTTACCAGAGCAGAATGATCTAACTCTGGATCAGAACTAGGAGTTTCATGAGGTATAACAGTATAGGTAGTACCTTCCAGTGCCTTGGAATTATGTTCCCGTATCTTGGTTATGGCTGTTACTACTGCAATCTGATAGGCCATTGCAATACATCTTGCTTCTCTAGATAGCATTTCTCCACGCACTCCCAACTTCTTGGGTAACATGATCAGGATACGGTACTTGGCCAATATCCGTCCATCATAGAAACTATAAACCTTGACCAGAAGTCGAGACTCACAATCCAGACTCCATAAAAGTTGTCTTAGAGTGATTGTCCAGGCATCTTTGTAATCATCTAAGGTCTTGTTCAAAACTTGAACATTCCGAGGTGGATACCTAGGTGCCATTCTTGTACTGTAGATAAGAAATTATCATCAGTCATCTTGAGTTAAAACTCATGGTACTCGTTGAATATTGCATAATAAAGATTCATCGCACTAGCAACATCACGAGATTATTCTCAATTGAATATCCATCATATTTCTAGAGAACTCTTTATGGTTGCTAATATCTTTCCTACAGGTTCTACCCATTTACTAGGTTTACCAACCTAAGGTCAAAGCATATGCTCTGATACTAGCTGCGATGACTCAGCATACCACTTCATGATGTAGTACACTATAGTCTTTGACATAACACCAATGAAACACCGTTCACTAGTATTACATCCCTTAGAGTGGTACAACAAAAACACAACAGGTCCAAGACATGACTATAGATTACAAATCGACACTTTACAAAAGATCCGAAGGACACTCAAGGTTAAAGAGAGAGAAAGAACTACTTACAAAGAAGAACCAAAAATAATAACTCAGAACTATCTAGTAACTAAGACTAGCATCTAAACTAATTGGCTTGTAATTGCTACTATTGCAACGCTCTACAGAAGTAGGTTTTATGGCTAGAGAATATACTCCTATCTAAACTGACACTTTATCTTCACTTCAGCTGATGTATATGTTGACTTCATTAACTTCATTAAAGAACTTGAGTTGTCGATGATGGTTTCTTGAGAAGAAATAGATGTTGACATCGTCTTCAATGGCTTAGAATCTAGCAAGGGTTAAGAAGGTACGGTTGAGTAGAAGCGTACTCAGCAAGTTCACTAAAAAGGAGTGTATGATGCACTATCTCTACAGCCACAGACCATAGGCATAGGTAATGCAGGTTTTCGTAAACATTTCTTCAAAGATTGCTTTTATTCTGAAAACTATGTCCGACAGCCTTAACAGGTTGACCAGAACTTCATGGAGTTCCTTTCCTGCCGTGTTCGTAGCTCCTTCCCAGAACAGGGAGTGACATGTCACAATTCTTACACTCTGCAGAGGTGTGTTGCTTTACCCATGAGAGATCAACTCCTTGTTGCACAACCGGGCGATCTTTCCTGTCCACAATTCCTTGATGAGGGGCCTAGTAGGTGATCCAAGCCAATCACTGCCCTCTTCGCGACCCCATATGTCTGCACGATCCTCCGAGGTTGACTACACCTCCGTTAAGCCTCCAACTAGGGCAAGCTATAACCCTGGTGAGTTCCCGAAGACTCTATGAGTTGGTGATGCCCCTAGCAAGCTCCATAAAAGGCCTGACTATACCTCCAGCAGCCACTCATAAATAATCTAGACACCAAAATTATGGGGCTTAAGGGTGCCCACCCATATGTTGGATCCATACCAGGAGTCCCAATATCACGATAAGTCATATTGCCTCCATATGAAAGGAAGAAGATACAGCTGACTTCTCCAACCCATTTCAAATCTCATGGTTAACGCGTACTATACAGCGCTAGAATCACTGGTGACATTGGTTGTTAAGTCCTAGATATTATGTTCCTTTACCATCGGAACTGTATCAAAAGATTATTTCCTCTTGGTAAATAATCCATAATCATGTTATTGTGAAAATAGTGTTTTCTGGCCTTTTGGAAATGCAGGTGATGACAACATTTGAGTTACAAGCATTTGATAGTAAATAATCAAAGGACATGAGCAAGTTGTAAACTTGCCATTTGTGATTGCAAGATTATGCACTCACGGTCTTCAAGACAATAGAAGATCCAAATTCTGTGAACAACATCATTGGTTCGGTAAGGACTAATGTTTAAAGAAGTAGAATGCAGTTATGCATAAGTAATGTAATGTAGTTTGGAAAACCCTGAAGTAATACCCCAATATGGTCAATGAGTTAATTTTAAGTGATTTCCTTATGATTTAATTGGTCTATAGGTTTACTTTTACAAATTAATATACATATACAAGGAACTTAAGATTACATGTATGATATAAAGTAAATACAACAACACATGGTTAGAGTTCTTGGATATTATGTATTTATTAAGGAAGTCCATGTTTTAGGTTGATGAGATTGTTGTTTGAAGTGGCAAAACGAATAACTTTTGAAGAAAAGGTTTCTTTGATAAGGTTTAACCAATCTTTATGGTTAGTAAAATGTGATCGACGTTAGTTGCGTTTGTTCGATAAGTTTGGATTTGAGATGCCTTGTGACTTAATTTGGAATAGACAAAAGTTAACTATAAAACATAATTAGATCTAGGGTGTGATGTGTTTAAAAGTATTAATAAACTTTAAATCTTATAACAAGCATTTTTGAAGGTGTAGGATCATTTACTTTTAGTTTAAGTGAGTTTTCTAAATGTAAATAGTTTACTTTTAATTAGTATTATAGACTTAAGTTATGGTTTTTAGAAATAGTATTTCAATGTACAAGATATATGGTTCTATAGAAAATTATGATTATTTCTTATTTAAGAAAGGTTTTTAGAGAATTTATAAAATAGATAAGGATTTATTATTTTAATAAACCTAAAAATGTGTCGGAATAATATAATTAGTATTTTCCTAGTAAAACATAGTTACTTAAGATCTTAGAAGTGAATATTTTTTTTGATTTTAGGTGTTATCCTTATTTTTACAAAATTCCATAAAGGATTATATATTTTTAAATATTTGCTTTAAGTTTTATTTGTAAACAATTAAGTTAGTATTTTTATAAAATAGTAGACTCATTTTCATATGTAAAAATGATTTTTATTTAATTTTAAGTCTTTGTTTTATTTTATGAAATTTCTTTTAGGTCCTAATGGTATTAATATTTTATTTAAGTCAAACAAGTCATGTTATATTTTCTTAGGTATAAATCATTTTTGTGAACATTTTCATAAATAGTATACTTAGTATCTTTATAATGACTAGTATTATTTTTTAAGAGTTTTAAAAAATGAAGTTATTTAGTTTTTTAACTCTTTAACTAAAATTCCTTTAAAGAAATAATACTTTACTTTTATCACAGTTGATTTACATTTCCAAACTTATAAACTAGTATTTTCTATAATAACACTTCCCTTTAGGATCTTAAAATGAATTTTATTCAATTTTAAGTGTTGTGTATTTTTTTATAAAATTCCAAAAGGAGCATATATAATAACCATTTCAAAAATTAATTACCTAAAATTCTCTCTATTATTAATTTTGAATAAAGAATAAACTAATGAGTTCATTTGTATTTTATTTATATTTTTTGGATTTTTCTTCATTTTATTTCCTAGAACCTTTTAAGTTATAAGGGTATTTTGGTCTTTTAATAAATCATCTAAGCTTTTCTCTTTTAAATCTGGACCAAGCCCATTTGGCTGGTCCAGCCCTGACCCGGCCCACCTAGGCGAGTCAACCCACTTGTAACGAGTGGTTCTAGCCCGAATCGGCCAAGTGCACTCGTTCACCTCTCTCTCTCTCTCTCGCTTGTTCTCCCTTCTCTTTTGACCCCGCGGTGGCGTTCGGCTGCCGACACCATCGTCATTCGATTCACACTGCCCTGGGCCTCCTGGACGTCGCCGGGGTGTATGGTGAGGTAGTCGATGTCGCTCCGTTGTCTAGTCCTGTTCGATTTGCCTCTAGATTCTTCTGTTGGTCAGGCTAGCTCCACCCCGAACCCTAGGGTTGGTGGTCGTCGGCGAGGTACTGCTCCTCCGCTCCCGTGGTGAAGTGCTGTGCTAATAGTGGTGTTGTGGTGTTGTTCGACCAATGGTATGGTGGTAGCCGCCGCCATGGCCTGGCACGGGTTGCAGCGCCTTTCGGGTGCTCCCCGTGCCGCCGTGCGCTCATCGGCCCCTCTACCTCCTCTTCTAACCTACAACGAGGACCACTAGCAAGTGCTCTCTTTCTCCCCCTCTGGTTCTCTATACTCTGCCTTGCTCGATAGCCTCTGTGTGCTTCTAGTGAGCAATCCCTAATTAGGGTTCATGGTTTGATTAGGGTTCATCCCTCTAATTTGATGATGATGACTTTATTAGAAATGATTGTAGCGGTTAAACTGTCCTGGATGTTTGTCCACTTATTCTAGTGATGTGGATTTCACTATTGTCTCATGATCTTGTTACTGACAATGGTACTGTGAGTAATTGTTCACTTTATTATTATGCACTAGTTTGTGTTGATATTTCATATTAGAGTTAATATGATACTCCTATGATTCTCTCATTGTGTATATGCAATCATGATTATGATTCCTGAGTGTCCATTCCAGGAAAATGATTAGTTAGCTAACTACAAGTTTACTGGTGAAATCTAAGTAAAGCATTTGCTTGGTTTCAGGAGTGATACTTGTGACACTTTCTTTAGAATGTACACAAGTGTCCATACTAGTATTGGGCTAAATTCTACCTATGTCCAAGTGTGGCTTGGCTAAATGAATTGAAATCTTCTACTGGATTTATTATCCTAAGATGCTACAAGTTTATTAGCCTATGATGCTGGTTTGAGGCATAGCTAAGTAAAACTAAGTTTGTTACTAGCTGTCCATCATAGATGTTTTCTGATGCCTGGTATTAGCTAATGATTCTTGAATTCTTTAAGAAAATGATTGGCATCCTCACTATTAAATATAGATCCTTAAGATCATTAGATTTCAGAGGTGTTACTCCTTAAGAGATGTGCCTAGAAATCTTGTTCTAAGGCTGCTGTTATATTGGAATGTGGGGATTTAAGTTTATATCCAAGATCTATGATGCATAGGTTGAGATCCTGGCTTTGTTTATAAATATTGGCCATTGGCTTTCATCTAAGTATTTCTGGAATGGATACACCCCACTTGGGTGATTTCGGAGGAATGAAGTATAAAACAACACATGACTTTTTTTATCTAAATGAGATAGTTAGATCATGTGAGGGTTTTATATTACTAACCGCAACAGTTGTGTTGTTGGTGTTGTTGCTGGTTGATCTTATTGGCTTGATCTTGGTGGCTTGATCACTCTCTGGAGCTTGTTTTGCATCCCTTGGTATTGGTTCTGATCCTCCTAGCTCCTGTGATCTGATAGAGTCCTTACTATCCTCCTACACCACCTCCACCTTATGTCACCATCCTGATGTGATTTGGTGGTTTGTTGTGTGTATTGGCTGGTGGATTTGTTGGGGATTTGACAAGATAAGTGGTGTTCTTGGCTGTGTGCTTGAACATGTGGTGATGGAGTGAGATAACCAGCAGCTGTGCTACGGCAGAGTGTTCCCTTTTGACTACTTGGTGTGCTACTGCTATGTCGACAACACATAGCATGCAGTTAGCAGAGTAAGATGCTTTACTGTTTGGCCTATTTGGATCAGATCAAGTTAATTGATTTTCACTTCTAATTTTTTTACTAGTTACCAGCATGGTGAAACTTGCCCCTTTTCTTGTGTTGATGATGTTGATCTGAAGCTTATTTGCTTAAAAGAGCAGATATTATACATTGGTGAAATTGGCCCCTTTAATTTACTCAATGATGTAACTAGGAACAGTGCACTTCACTGTTCTCCACTGAGAGTAAAACTAACAATTGAACATATTGTTTCTCTTTTAGTTTTTTTGTAGGAACCAAGATCTGGATATACAAGATTTAGTATAGGAGTAAATTAGTAGTCTAGGGTTTTTTTATATTGTAATCTTTTTCATATAATTTTGTAAAGAATCTTGTAAAGACTTTGTAATATACATATATATTGTTTTGTAATAAAGAATCCTTTTAATTATTTCATTTCTATAATTCTTGTTTCTATTTATTTGTTTTTAGTACTTTATTTTCATTATTCTATTGTAAAAGAACAACAATACTATATGTGTATATGTAATAATAAAGATCACCCTTCCCATTACTAAGTCTTATATATTATTCATTTTATTTATTCGTGGTAATATTTATATAACATTAATGAATTCAATAACTCATTTCTTTAACTATAATCTCATTCAAATTTCTTTTGATTTTCAATTTGATCATTTGTAATTTCGAATAGGAAATGATTCCCCTCAAACACAAGGATAAAGTAGAGGTCATGTCAGAATCTGTCTCACTCGCCCAGATGTTTCCATCAGAACAAGAGAGATCCCGATCCCTTAGCTTCTTTAGTTCGCGCAAATATTATCCAGATTTTCTATGCATGAATGCAATGCACACACCTTATCTCAGCTTATATCTAGGCTCTAATGCTGGGATGTTACACGCCATGTGTCAGACGCAATCCTTTACGAACCGAGATTTATGACCCCGGCTCCTGTGCGACGCTCGGGCCGCTCGAACCGGGACGAATGTGAGCATTAGTCCTGGTTCGTGGTGGAATCGGGACAAAAGCTCTGGGCCGCTCTAAACGAAAGGTAGTTTTCTACTAGTGGTTGTTTAGGCTAATCAAGTTCCTCAAGATAGCATGTTGAATTCCTATGCTTTTACTTTCCTATCTTTCAAACGACTGCTAAAGGAATATTCCTATATTCTACTGTCCGTAGTTTTTCACTTGCATTCCTATGCAGTTACTATTCCTATTTCTATTCATGCATCTTGAGTTCCTACGAATCAAACAGGGCATAAAATTTTCCCACGCTCATTTTTGATGATCATGTTATATATGATCACACAAGTGTTCATGATATACCAAAGGATCTTTTGATCCCAAAACCTAGCATGTTCTCTCACAATAGCAAATTGGGGTTGCAAAATCCCAAATGCTCTCTCTTCATCTTTCCGAGCAACCATTTGTGCATTATGGAAACCAAGTTTTTTCTTGCCTGACGGTTTGGGTCCCGGCTTCACAAATATTTAACATCTTGGGTAGATGTCGTCGGCAAGTTAGTAGCCAATAGTTGTGTGCGATTGTTTGCCACAAACACCACCGTTGGACCTTCACCCAATGCAATCCTTGTCATGAGCGGTGACCGTCGAAGAACATTGATATCATTGCAAGAACCAGGCATTTCGAAGAAATCACACCAAATCCAAGTCTCATAATACGTCATGGCTTCAAGGATCCTTTTGTGGCCTTTGAACTGTCCATGTCATGCACAGGACAATTCTGTCAACTCCAATGCATTTAATCAATTGAGCCATGCATACCTAAAAACCCCCAATCTTTGTTGAACTCCAAAAGCCTTGCCGTGTCTTGAGCATTGGGGGATATCAAGGTTATGTTTTCTTTCTCTTCAAGGTCTCATTCTTCATCGAAAGAATCATAGGATGAACTCATATACAAAATACGAAGTTAATCTAAATTACTTTAACTAGCAACAACACTCACAAAATAAAATTGGCGAGTCAGCGGCAATACATACCTTGCAACAATTTCACCAAACATCTTGCATACGCCGACTTGCTTGACTGCTTCTGGGCGCTGCCGTACCGAATTGACGCTCACGATGGCGGCAGTGGACGGAGGGAGCACGGCGGTGGAACGGGGTTCGATTTAACGCGCATGTGGCTTCCTGATGGCCATGCGAACGAGGGCGATGGCAAGAAGTTGGGAAGCGGCGACGGTAGGATGTCAGGTAGCGGCGGCGACGGGTATTCGGCAGGGCTATGTCGCCGGAGGTGGTTGGGGAGAAATGGAGGGGGCGACGACACGAGCGCACGAAGGATTCAGATGGGCTGTTGGTGGTTCACGTGCGAGCTTGCTTTTTTTAGCGCGGTATAGCCGGCGCTGCAAATTTGCAGGGTCGATGCTGCAATTTGCTTTTTTGACCGCGCACGATTATATAGCGTCTATGTTGGAGATGCTCTTTAGAAGCATTAGTCGAAGAAATACCAAAATAATGCTCATTATTTGATTGTTATTTACTGATTATAGTAAGTTCTATACTGCTAAATACGGGGTATTATGATTTTCTTTCTGCCTATATATCCACTTTATACCTTCCTTATACCTTTGCACTAATTTTCATGGACTGTTTCGGAGGACTTGCTTTGCTTTGTCGGTCCTGTGTTATATCCAAGGAAATTTCCGTTCCGTCACGTCTCCGTAGACGAGCAAACCGAAGGAGAGAGCAGCGAGCACCAGCACGGACCCAGCGCCGGTGGCGACATCCCGTGGCGCGGCGGCGGAGTCATCATCATCACCGGACGCCAACGTCGGCAGAGGCTCGGTAGGCGGCGCCGGAGCCGCCGCCTTCGCTAAGGCCGCCAGCGCTACAAGGTCGTCTGCCGTCGGCGGCAGGTATGTCCCGTTGGCCGTGGGCACGTCGAGCGACAGCCTCTGCCCCCTCCGGCAGTGGCCCGGCACGGTGCTCGTGTAGTACGCCCGCCCCGGCGCGGTGAGGTTGAAGACGGAGTTGCCGTCGGCGAGCCTGCGCAGCGGCGCCGACACGTTGCAGCTGGCGATGGCCAGCGCCGTCACCTCCACCGCGTCGTCGTGGTCCGGCGGGTACAGGAACATGAGGGAGTCGCCGAGTTTGAGGTGGATGGAGGTGGTCCAGCGCTGGTACACGTCGGGCTTGGATGCCGGCGGGACCGCCCACGCGTCCAGGCCGCCCACCTTGTGCGTCTGGGCGCCGCAGCCGTGGGCCAGCAGCAGCAGCACTGCCACCAATGCCGCCAGCGCATACGTTCTAGTCATGACCTCTGAGAGTCTCAGCTCGATCAGCTGCCTAATTCTTTTCCTGCGCCGACTTCGGCAAGATGCCGCGGCAGCGCCAGTGCGCAGTGCATTTATGATGACCGTGAAAATCCCGTGTCGGCGGAGTGAGACGTCGGCAGGCAGGAAGAGGGGTGAAGCGTGTGGTCCATCGCGTGATTAACGTCCGGCTAATCGCGTTTAAGCTTGTCATTTTGGGATACCAGATTGAAGTAGAGAGCGCTAGCTGCTGGTGCTTATCAAGTTGGCATCAGTGGCATCTATAGATCACATGGGAGCACATGGATCCAGAGTTGTGAGCTTTTGTTCTCTTCTCCTGGATTTCCAGGTGGCGGCATTGGCGGTTTGTAATGGAAAGACGTGGGTTGCTTGTTCGTGTCAATCAGGTCCGGTTCCGTTGCTGTCTCGCCAAATCTGTATGTTCCCACACGGCATTGCTTGCTTGGCTGCATTCCATTCCAGATCGTACCGCACTTTTGTGCTAGTGTGTATATATATATAGGCGAACCATATACTTTTCTCTCTTGGATCCAACAATGGTCTTACCTTCTACTAGAAGAGCATAGAGACACTATGGTTACTGGATGCTGCTCAGGATTTCTTTTTCCAGGCTACCGGCTGGTGGCATTCTAGTAGAATTTGTGATGGATAGATGCCTTATTGATGGTCCTTTTTTTATTTTGGTTGATACATGTCTTAACCTTTTTTTGGAACTATGTTTGTAAGACTTAATACCTTTTGAACTTCGCAATAAAAGGTTGTGTGCGATGCAGAGGCCGGGGCTTTTCTCCCCGTTTCGAAAAAAAATATAATTTTCTCTTGGCGCCCAAATTGATCTCCATGTTTTAGTTAAGATATATGCCCTTGGATTGTCTTCAATTGGATGGGGGAATCCAATTGACGTCCTCGCTTCAACTAACTTCAAATACTTATGACCGATTTAGTCAAAAGTCGATACTTTGTAAATCTGATCAAGTGGTCTTCTGAGGACCCGAAACACCACAAACCCATGAAGGACCCTATTGAAAATATGCCTTAGAGCCAATAATAAATGAGTTATTATTCTTATTTCCGCTATTATGGTTAAATTTATATTCGGTGCTATAATTATGTATTAGTTTTTGCACATGAGATTCATGCCTCCTTTGATTCAAAGGATTGTCTCAGGAATCTTGTAGGATTTAGGTCCCGTGGAATTTTTTCTTTGGATTGCGTTTGATTTAGAGGATTGTTACTTGCAGGAACTGTTCCCGTAGGAACTTCCTAGTGTAATTTCACAGGAAATTTAGCATGAGCTCTGACCTCATGGAAAAATTCCTAGTGGGAAGGAAACGCGTGGGCACCTCTCTCGTAGCAAAACTGACCGCTTCATGTGGTTTTCCTTCGGTTCGATCAAACATCCATTTGTAAAACTTCCTACGCCCACAGGATTCCACCGGACACAGCAAGACGTTCCTATACATTTCCTATCCCTGTATGATTCCTACACTGAGAATCAAAGAAGGCCTCAGAGGCAAATCTAATAAAATGTGTGGAATTATAAACACAAAACATCTCTAGTCGAGCCTCTAGAGACTAGCTCATTTATTAATGATAGTCATGTTTTTCGGACTATGGCCATTTAGTAAGTTGTTACTAGGATGATAATAATACTGTTAGGTATAACAATGTTATTGGATACTCTGTTTGTATACCATGAAACACTTCGTCAACATGTTGTCAATATTTCCTCAATGTATTTCCATTTACCTGTTTCTTTCCAACATGAGAATAAATATCATACACATGGTTACTGGATGGTGTGCACAAATGCAGAAAAAGTTATGTCCGTAAATAGGTAACGACAAAAGTGGATTTTGCGCATATCGAAAAGTATACCTATGTTTTAGATATGTCAAGACCGGGAATTACTACTCCAACGATGGAGAGATATATGCATTCTGAGCCCTCTCGATATTATGATCTGCGTTATCGTATGGCTGGACACGTGACTATATGTTCGTCACAGAGACATCGATAAAAAAGACTACATGCCGAGTAACAATGATAACATAACATTTTTGCCTTAGGTAATGTAAACACTACTAGGAAAATAGCTATAGATAGACGTGCTATCCTGTGGCGCATATCTAGAATAATGTGCCATAGAAAATATTCAGTGGCACATGTAATAATATGTGCCATAGAAACCTGCCCTATTCAGTGACGCATAGGCAGAACCATGCGCCATAGAATTGAGGTGGGACCCACCACCGGGGTCGGGCGGCCAACTTTCTTTGGCGGATATGTACAAATGCAAAGTGGAGGCGGGCCCCACCACATAATTCTTTTGACCAACATTCTGTGGCGCATAAGGTGATATGCGTCATAGAAATGTTTGTTTTCCGTGACGCATATCTCCATATGCGCCACAGAAAGTTAACACGGGTCCCATCACGGAAAGTGCGACCCTTATTCTATGGCGCATATGACTATATGCACTACAGAAATTTGAACTTCTGTGGCGCATATCTGCAATATGCGCCACATAATAGTGCGTTCAAATCTATGTACAAAAAGGTGGTACCTCACCCCTCTCTATCCACCACCCATTTCACATTTCTTCTTCCCCTCCACACCCAGCTCGTCTTCCTCCTCCCTCCCACCCCATTTTTTTCATAGTTTCTCAATTTGTTTTGTAATTAAACCTACTTTTAGTTCATACATTGGTAAGGGGAAGCCTCTCTCCAACTTGTAGATCTAAAACACATTTACTTTTCTCCACCACATCTCTATTTGTTCACTAATTTCCTCTCCACCAACTTGTAGATCTATTTGTCCACACTCTCACATCACGATCTTGTCTCCCTATTATTGAATCTACTAGGTGAGTACTTGGCCATGAATATGCATGTTTTTAGGTGAAGCTTGTCGCGTGGGCGGTGTGCATGATGCATGGCGAGACGATGTTTATACATGAAGCTTGTGTGGTGCATGAATGTTTGCATGGGAGGAAGTTTTTTTGTTTGCTTGTTGCCCCGGTGTGGTGCATGGATGTTTGCCAAAATGTTGATTCATTTCCATTTAGACAAATTTTTGCACTACCCATATGTCCTACTTTTGGGGAAGGTCATGCCGAATTTTTCCGACTACCATGCATGTGTGTGTGCATATGGTGTGGTTCTAGCCTAGCTACTCTCTGTTTTGACCACTCAGGCAACCATGGTCATCACAATGAGCGAAGGTTGATATGCTAGGTATAAGAAATACACGAAGGAGGACATGATTTGGAACAACAAGACCATGATAAGGTGTCCATGTAGAACATGCAAACTCCACCGCTGGATTGACCCTGATTCTGGATAATTAGAGGGTCACCTGCTCAGGCGCGGTTTCATGCGCGACCTCAATGAGGTGCCAACAGGACATGGTGATCACGAAGAGGTGGGTGAGCGAGAAGACCAAGAGTCTCCCGGGCATGATCATCATGACGAAGGAGATGCCGGCGGGCATGATCATCATGAAAAAGGAGATGCCAACGGGCATGATCATCATGAAGAAGGAGATGTCCACGGACATGACCATCATGAAGAAGGATGCCGACGGGCATGATCATCATGAAGAAGGAGAAGACGCGAACACCCAAACGGTGCTAACTTCGGCCTGGCAGGACCCTCATGTTCAAGAACTGCTCCTCAAGGAGACGAGCAATGCCAAAGCTGCAGCCAGAGAGAAAGCCAAGCTGGCGCAAATGGAGATAGAAGAGATGACTCCATTGTATCCTGGGTGTCGTCCCGAGGATACATGATTGAGTGTACCGCTCAAGGCTCTGGAGATGAAGGCCGAACACAAATGGACCTATGTGAGCTTCAACGCAAACATGGAATACTGGCATGGCCGACTTCCTAAGGGGAATACATTGCCAACAAGTATCGAGGAGGCCAAGAAAATCATGTGCCCTCTTGACCTACCACACATTAAATACCACGCCTGCATCAATGATTGTGCACTTTATCAGAACGAGTACGCGGAGAGAACCACATGTCCGATGTGCGGACAAGGATGGTACAAGAGAGGGAACAAGAAAGTTCCTCGAAAAGTGGAATGGTACTTTCCTATCACCTCCGTCTACAGCGATATTTCGTAGATCATAAGGAAGCAAAGCTCATGCAATGGCACGCGGAAAGGGAGAAAGCTGAAGATCATCTGGAGAAGGGAAAGATCCTGACACACCCTACAGACACTAGCAAGTGGAATGCATTGGACATCGATTTCGAAAAGTTCAGGGGTGATGCAAGGAATGTCAGGCTGGGTATGAGCACCGATGGACTCAATCCTTTTGGCAACCAGAGTAGCACGCATAGCACCTATCCCGTGTTTGTATGCCGTAATACCTCCCCTGTGGTTATGCACGAAGCAAAGGTACGTACACATGAGCATTCTTATTCAGGGGCCGAAAAACCAGGTATTGATATGCATCTGTATCTCGGGCTGTTGAGAGAGGAGTTAGCCATGTTGTGGGAGACGCTAGCTCGTACATGGGACACCTATACTAAAGAATATTTCCCTCTGAGAGCCGTGTTGCTCACGACGGTGCATGACTACCCTGGTTACGCATATGTATCGGCCTAGGTGAACCACATACACAATGCATGTGTGAAGTGCACGAATGAGACCCTACATGTTGTAACTACCTCGGTGAATTACGCTCTTAGTTACATGCCTGGATGAACGAATGTGGTTAAAATAGTACGGTGGGGCCCAGGGCCACTCACGGTAGACCTTTCGGCCATCCTAACCACTTTCAGATCATCGGGACAAGAACGAGCGGCGTAATCGGCAGGCGAAGGGATCAACTACATACACAAATGAGTATGTATGCAAGCCACATACAACAGTCCTCAGAGCCATTCCATCTAAAAGAAATAGAAATATTGCAACGCCATACTGCAAGATTCAAATATCCTAGATAGAGATAATAATTTAGGATAGCTCCTCATACAACAAACATCAGAGTATCAGGCGGAAGCGGAAAACAAGATCCGAGTACGGATAAGAAGCAAATCGGCATAAGATGCCACATAAATAAACACATCCCGCCCATAGATCTCACGGATCCCCGTTCCCGGAATCTCTACAGCGAGTGATCGTTGCCAACATCATCTGTCTCCTCCACCCAGTATCCATCTTGTGAATACACCTGTTCATCTGAATCAAACAATTTATCGTGTGAGACCCTAGGGGTACTCAGGAAGTCTTTATGCCACTAAGGGGACACAAACCTGGGGGTGACGCAATTGCAGCAAAAGATAATATCTAACAATTCTATAGATACTCGCTAACCATCTGCCTAACCAATGATAGATGGATGTCCGTGAATTAAGAACAACAGTTATAACAGTATAATTAACAGATCCATCCTCCTCCTCGCTTACCAACGAGGAAGCGGACGAACAACCCCCATCATTCGTTGGCAGTTTTATTAATCATTCCATGAGTATTGCACTATTTACTAGTCAAGTACTTAGTCAAATTAAAAGCGGTACTTTAGTTATACTTGTCTATGATCAAGAAACTGTGCTCCAAGTCGTCCGTAACCGCGGACACGGCTTTCAGAAAGATTTACCCTGCAGGGGTGCACGAATAGCAACACACACTCGATCAACCTCGGAAAAACCAAATCAAAACCCAACGAGGCATTCACGACAAAGCGATCATAGGATTCAGAAATATTTCAGGGGGCCACCCCATTAAGCTACCCGCAACGAAGTTGGCCGGCTCCGAGACAGACCCAAGGTTTGTGTGGACGGCGGTAAATGACTGGGAACCCGAAAATGTGACTGGGCTTGTCGATACAGCGAAAACGTGTCACGATCCAAAACAGTACAGGTGCTCCTCGCACAATCTTAAATAAATCAGTAACATGGCATAAGTACCGGATAGTAATAAAGCCCCAAACTAATTGTGGCCCCAAGAAATAAGAATGAATCAAGCTCTGGCTCAGGGGGGTCCATAAGGCCTCCCGGATGTGGATAGTGCGAATAGTTAAGGAACAGGAATCAAGTACTCGGGGTCCTACGGGACACAAGTGAGCATGAAAAACCAAATAGCAAATATTGCTCACCGGTGCCTCTTTCATTAGTTATCCCATTACTACTCAGGTTAAGTTGTTTAGGTACCTTGTTATCCATCAGACACTCACATACCCTACACATGCTTTTCCACGACGCACATGGCTCAAACAACTCCTGTAGTAATGGCTCATGGGATGGAGGAACAAGCTTTGGTGGGGTTTAAAAGTAAAGGCTATGCGGTACTTGGGATTCAATTTAATGCTATCGCGACTCAATGATGCAAGAATAAGATAGAGGCAATAGGTACTATATGTATGCAAGCATGTGGTAGTGCTTGCCTAGCAGCTCAGTTGAAGCGAGAGATGAATCGGGGTAGAACTCCTGTGATTCCTAGTAATTCTCCTGCTGGGCGTCTATTCGAAGAAGAACCAAACAAACAAGGGCCAATCATAAATAAAGTGCACAAGCATATGAATTAAAATGCGACAAGCATGCCATGATGAATGATGCACAATTTACATGGCATTAAAGTAGCATGGCATGGTGAGGTGCGAGGTACAAGAATAAAGCATTTTATTATTTATTATTCAAATTTTATTGCCATAAACAGTTCAGATTTTTAATAATGACATGATGCATGCTTCAATTCAGAACAAGGACTGCATAGATAGAACGGGCTCGTCGCCCTGATCGATTTAGACATATTATTTGTCAAATTTGGAGTTGTAGAATTAAAGTTATTAATTTCTTAAGAAAAGGGCATTTTATTGTAATTTTAATCATCTCGAAAATTTAAAGTGGTCAAACATTATTTTGAATGGCATATTTGAAATCCACATATTTTTCTGATTCCAAAACATATATCATTTGTATTATTTGGATTTATAATTTTAAAGTTATTTAAAATCTGATTTGAATTTGAATTTAAACAATTTTTAGAAATGTTTATTTTAAAACAGAAAAATAGAAAGCGTTTTATACTCAGACAGACCCAACCCCAGACGCTGATGGGTGGGCCAACTGCTGGCTGGGACGCAGCGCGCGGAAAAACCTTTTTACACCGCGGGTTGGCCTAGCCGCTGCGATTAACAGGTGGGTCAGCGGCTGACGGGTGGGGTGTGCTGGAGTGCGGGTTGAGGGCTGCGAAAATACGGGTGCGTTTTTGTAAAAAGCTCACAGAGGCTGACAGGTGGGGCTCGGTGTACCGCAGGTTGACCCGGCAAAAATCGCGAGGGGGGGGGGTAAGTGCAAGGTGGTGACAGCTACTGTTTTTCTTCCCCTTTTCTCTGACGGCTGCGCGTGCAGACAGCGGCAGCACGCGGTGCAGGGATCGAACCCGCGACCTCGTGCCTGTGTGCGGCGGCGGCTACCACTGTGCTGGCTTGGGCTTGCTGCGAGGAACGCGCTAGGTGGCTAGATCTACCTAAGCGACGCCACGGTCTGGAAACGAACGCGGACGCCGGCGCGCAGAGAGCATTCGAGGGAACGTCTGGCGCGGATAGGACACGACGGCGACGGCGAGGATGTCTGGGAGGTACAGGGGCTCACCGCGGGCTCGATGGAGGGCTCGGATCGGGGTGGGGCGCAGCAGATCGACGACGAGGCTGGCAGCCGGAGATCTAGGGTTTCGTCGGGGCGACGCTGGTCCTGGCGATCCGGGTGCTCCTCCTCCTCGTTGGCATGTACTGGGCGAAGAAGGGGGTGCTCCTCGATCTCCTCGACCACCTCCACGTCAACCACACCCGCAGGAACGAGGGGGTGGTGGCGCTACTGGCGGTGACCGGCGAGAGAGGGGTTGGCGTCGGTTAAGAAGAAGGAGGGGAGAGGCAGGGGCTGTGGGGTGGATCTGGCGAAGCCAGGAGACGCGAGGAGAGGGACAAGGCGAGGGTGAGGGACAGGGGAGAGGCCTGTGGGGCTCGGGGTAGATAAAGTGGCTTCGGCCACTTTTTCCTTTCTCCTCCTCGCACATGCTCGAGTTGGGGCTCGACCTGGGGTAGATAGGGCATGTCAGGTGGGCTAGGAAGAGGACGGCGTGGTGGTGCAGCTGGGGCTAGCATGGCATAGAGGAAGGGAGAGAAAAGAGAGAGGGGGGCTCGGGTTAGCTAGGTAGGAGGGAGTAGAGGTAGATGGGGTAGTTAGGTTTAGCTAGAGAGGGGTGGCTCGGTTAGGGTTTTGTTAGGGTTGGTGTTAGCTAGAAAGAGAGAGAGAGAAGGAGGTTAGGTAGGGGTAGGGGTTAGGGTTTAAAGTAGAACTAGGGTTAGAGGGAATAGAGAGAAAACTAGGTTAGGGTTTAATTAGGTGTTTAGGTTTTAAAACATATTTATAAGATCAAACCAAGATGAAAGGCGAGGCTTTGATTTAGCATGAGATGAGGTGGAGGTGAACCCAAGAAAAGAGAGAGAAGGAGGTTTATGGAAAAAAGGTCTCATTTGCATCATGCATGGAGGAAAAAGAAATGGTGTTGATAAGAACATGGGGATGGTGGAGATGGATGGAGATGATCCCACAAAGAAAAGAACCACTAAAACCAAGAGAAAACAAATGGGCTAAAGGTGGTGGTACTTCTTGCATGGCCCATGCAAAATAATTAATGCCATGTTTTATTCTTGTGAAAACAATAATATTATAACATGGCATGATCCCATGCATTACCAACATGTGGAAATAAAGGCCAAGCAAAAGAAAAAGGGATTGGATCCACACTACACCACATGAGCTAAAATAAGTGGCAAGAATAAAATAAAAGCCCATGGGTAATTAGGGTGGTGGAATTATAAGGTGGTGAAAAGAAAGGTGATGGAGTTGATAAAAGATATGCCCCCAACTCAATTTGGGCATTAAACAATATATCAATAGCCAAAAACAATATCAAGAGGAAAATACAATTAATAATGCATATGAGAGAAGAACCAAAGAAAAAGGGTTTTATATGATGCTCAAATGCAAGGTGGCATGATGACATGAGCATGATATAATTATGATGCAACAATTATATATAGGAAGTAGCCATTATATTACTAGACCAAGTAGTATTACAATTGTTAGACAATTGGGATGCTACACATGTCCAGCTACCAAGGGATCCCAGGTCTTCGAAAACCGTGTTCCATGGTACTCGAAAGTGGCTCCGCATGGACAACCCATGGAGAAAACGTGGTGACCTGTTCAATGGTAAATACAAGCTCAAAAGAGCCCTGCATCCAAGGAGCAGCAAAGAAATCGAGGAGCTTTTGAATAATTGGGTAGAGTGCCCTATGCTGGGAAAGAAGGGACCGAGGACAAAGCCTCTACTGGGTGAATGGAAAGGAAGGTTTGTTTTCTGGGACCTGTCGTACTAGAAGGTCCTCCGCACGGCCCATAGCCTCGATGTAATGCACATCACGAAGAAAGTTACTGAGAGTCTGCTTGGCACTCCACTCAACATGCCGGAAAGGACCAAGGATGGGCCAAAATCAATAAATGACCTTAAATTTCTTGGCATCAAGAAAGATCTTCGGTACCTTGATAGTGATGATGATGATGATCAGATAGAAGGGACTCAAGGTCGCTGCAAAAGGGTTAAGAAGAATGAGGTGGTGCTACGTGCTGCCTGCTTCACTCTGAGTTAGGAGGAGCTCGAGCAATTTTTCAGGTGCCTCCTAGGAGTGAAAGTTCCTCACTATTACTCGGGGAAGATAAGTAGATATCTGGACATAGTGAAGAAGAGGTTCAGCGGTATGAAGTCTCAGTATTGTCATGTGCTGATGACGCGGATACTTCTCGTTGCGATCCGCGGGATAATGGACGTGAAGGAGATATGCCCTAGAGGCAAATAAGAAATAGGTTTTCATTGTCATTTCTCAATTAGTTTATAATAGTTTCATATTGTGCTATAACTGCGCCAAGTAGAAACATTGGTACAGGTGTGGTATGAAACAACAAAGTCCCTAGTAGCCTCTATTCATACTAGTTCGTTGGTCACGAAGATGATCTGGGTTTCAAGATCATGGGCATTTATGCCGACTGACAACGAGATCATATCATTGGAGAATGATGTGATTGGACATTCCTCGAAGGATTGCAACACGATCAAGTCATATAGTTCATTGTTGCAACAGCTATACCTAGAATCCTACTCCTTAGACCGTGAGCTCATATTACTCACTGTTTCCCTAGGCTGGTTAGACTGCATCAATCGTCATCTGGTAATACGGTGACCATAAAGGTGTACGTTGGGTATTCCGAAGGAACAGTAGATGACATGTGACTGCAAGACCGGGATTTGTTCACCCACATGACGGGTAAAGATACATACGGCCGACTTGGTGAGATTACATCCATAAATGTTGCAACATGTGACTAGGTCACGGGGATGTAATATCACGATAACAAGAAAACAGAACTTGTTGTGAACGAGATTGAACAAGGTATGGGATACCAATGATCGGATCTCGGACAAGTTGTATCGAGAAACAAAAGGAAGAGGATGCTACATTTAGACGGTTCAAACGACATTGTCATCAGGAATGCATAGGGGTCACATGGACATCCCTGGTCCCTCTATTGATCATTGATACAGATCATGTCTAGAGCATTCCCGAGCCGTGAGAGGATACACTTGAGGGTACGATGAGAGCGATCATTCGTAAGACGGAATCACAGTAGAGAAAGGGAGAAAGCTGGAATCGTTCCGCGAAGAGATCCGAAGTTGTTCGTAGAAAGAATAAAGGACCAGAATCATTCCGAGAAAGATCCGAAGTCATTCGGAGGAAATCGAAAGGGAACCGAAAGGTGTTTCGGGTGAAGATGGATTTTGTAATATGTAATTACACATTAATTAGTGTAATTAATATTAAATATAATATTAAAATCTAATTTGAAGGGTTATTCTACTAATGGGCCAAACTTCCTAGTGAATAAAGGCCCTTGAGGGAAAACTGAAGGGGGAAGGGCCAAAGGCCAAAGGGGCCAAGGCCCAGGCACCTCAAGGGTGCCCACCCGGCCAGCCTAGGGCTGTGCGTGGGGTGGGGCTCACCCCTGGTCGGCGGCCCATGAAGGCCCATGCGCCTCCCTCCTCTCCCTTGTTTTGTCTCACATGGGAAACCCAAAGGGGAGGGCACACCCCCTCCCCCTATATAAAGGGGTGCCCATGGGTGGGATAAAACACACCAAGATTTGGAAAGTCCTTTGGTTGACTTCCTCCTTCCCTCTCTCTCTATCCCTTGTGACCATGGCCCCAACTCTGGGCTATGCGATCAAGGCACACCTGTAGTACGCCGTTGCGCTGCAGGGATTCCTAGCCGGATATCAACTTTCGCACTCCCGGCGGGATCGGGGAGCCGGAGGTCTCATCGTGCACCGGATGTGTACGAAGACACGAGGCGCAACACTTGGGGCGCTTAAATGTCGTGAGCCGGAGCTGCTGCACGATGAAGATGAAGAAGGAGCAAGGGGTGACCTGCGAGGAGCTTCACGACCTTGAGGTCGGCTACGAGTACGACTATATCAACCACGTTTCCGCGGAACGTTAACCACGTACGGTCTACAAGGGTATGTATTCTCTACGCATTGGTCGTTACTGATTTACTACATAGATAGATCCTAGGCAAGTTTCTGGGGTTCAATGTAGGAAATTTTTTGTTTTCCGCACCGATCCCCAATAGTGGTATCAGAGCCGATCTATCCATAGGAGTGTTGTACGGCTAGTAAGCACAAGTTTTGTGCGGGCATTGATCCCTTAGTTGTTACCCTCTAACGTGTACTTGTTTATATCGCGGTATTGTTTGATGAAGCGGCCCGGACCGACCTTACGCGTATTCGTACGCGAGACTAGTTCCACGCTCAACATACGGCATGTACCGTATAAGTGGCTAGCGGGTGTCTGTCTCTCATTCAATAGTTGATATAGCATTTACAACGGAGGGCCCCGAAAGGGGTGTAATAGAGACAACTGTCGGATCCATGTTGTGGTTGGAAAGTTTGTAGTTTAGAAACGGTTCTAATACGAAAGCCCTAACAACCACGTAAAACTTGCAATAGCTAAAGTAGAGGCGTCTAACTTTATTTTGCAGGGGGGCATGTGATTATGATATGGCATTGGTCGATACGAAGGTAAAGTAGTTTACTTTTCTATTACTAGGTAGTATAGTAATAGTCATCGTTCCGATGGACGACCTGGTGGAGGCGTCGTGGACTTGGCGTCAAACCAAGGGCACGATGGAGATCATGCCGGAGCGCTCGATGGAGATCAAGGTGCAAGAAAGACCATATCATATCACATTATACATATGATGTTGATACCAGTTTTTACATCTTATTGTGTGCTAGTATTTAGATACTCAACGGTAGCAAATAAGATAATCCCTATTTAATTCCAATGTTTCGTGTTCCCCTTGTGTGTGGACCACCAAGAACGTTTTTCGGTATGAGGCCGGCCGTGATGATCGGGGGTCAGACATATCTACGTTCGCATGCAGTGGGTGTAAGCCATGTTGCTCAACTAATACACACAAGTTAGATTTGGCGAGCCTAGCATGTACAGCATGGCCTCGGAACACAAGAGATTGAAAGATCGAGCATGAGTCACATGGATGATGTGATTGGCATTAGTGAATGTCTACCTTTGATACTGCACTGATGGCCGTGATGATCGGGGGAGGTGCAGAGGATAGGGATCATGTGATCACTAAAATCGTCGAGGGGATGACCATTTTAGTGGAGACCAATTATAAATTGATCTCTTATTATAAACTTAGTCTAGATGTCTGTTTGCAAATATCTTAGGAGACCTTGGCCTATCCCATTGAGGTCCTTTGTGACCATGGGAATATATTGCGTGATTTGATACTTAGCAAAAGGGTCGAACTTTATAGATTAATACCCACGCTTGAGGGATATCCTCGTAAAAGGTGATCTTCTCTTCTTGACATACTAACCATTAGGAGATAATCCGACGACTCCATAATGTTTGGAAAAACACTTAGCGATCTTGCATTAGAGTTAAGAACTCTTAGAAGGGCTTGATTGCAAATGGAGTCTTGGATGAAAAGGTATATGTAAGATATACAAATTATAAATGTGGTTTTTACAAAACTTGTTGCAGTTTGCAAAGTATTTGATACTTGTCCCGTTTTGTGAAAACATGATGATCTGCTAGATTTGAGGCAACGAGACTGATGACGGCAAACAGTTGATGGCCGACATCACCTCTTTCCTCAAAGTTTATCATTTGGATTAGTGGACTTGAATATACTTTCTAATCCTAGTTTGTGTGTCTTGCTTTTGGCGAGACGATTATTCATATGAACAAGATACAAGCAAGTTTGTACTATTCTTATGAACAATACCTTATGGTCACATTATGATTACAAATAAGTTATTCTCATCACTATGTTAATGATAATAGTTTAAAAGTTTATAAAGGATTAGAATACTAAATGATATCCAAAGCTTAATAATGAAAAGACACTACAGTTTAAGTCATTTTGGTTATTGCATGTTCTTTATGAAAGATCGGGGTCCTAGATGGTTAATCTAGAGACTTTGCAAAACCATGCCTCTCGGGCAGAATGACTAAAACTCCGCATTCTGGTAAAACGGTGATATGCGAAGAAATGTTGAATCTTATACATAGTGATGTATCGTATTTTCGGCAAGTAGTGGAAATCATTAGTGGACTTAAGTGAATAAGTGTATTTTCTTAATGAAACATGAAGTTTGAAATGATTTGAATTGTTCAAATGAGTTCATAACTAAATGGGATATTGAATTAACTAAATTAACAAGTCTCTTTGATTTGATCGACACGACTGAAGTATTCAAGTTAAAGTTTAGCATAAAGGGAACTTGTGAAATATGTTTCACAAATTATGATAATTGGACGAATTCAAACTATGTTGAAATGTCTAAACATCATAATCATTATGTATTAGATACATATGGTATAATATTATCTCTTATCGGGGTTATAATTGTTGTTTAGAGTTAGAGATCAAAATAATCAAACACTCATTTGAAATACAAGGGAACATCTAAAGATTCGTGGAAACAACACCATAAGTGTTATGGCATGTTCGAGTTTCTGGAGATTTCGACAAGTCGAAATCGTGGCAAATAAACAAGTCTTTGTAGAGCATTCTTAGGAAGCTATGAATACATCTTCCACAAGGGGAAAACTGTTGTTGTCCAAAATCAACGTGTCTTAATGAAGATACAAGTGGAAGAAAGTAAAAGATCAAAACCAGGTTTTTGACCTTGCCTCCGAATTGTTGAGTGGCGCAGCGGAATTTGTTTCGTGAATCCAAACTCTACAAATAGAGGAGAAACTATTGATAATGATCATAAAGTTTCAAGTAAATACTTTTACTAAAAGAAAGTAGGATTCAACTATATACTCTACAAGTTTGTGGAATTATATTTTTGATTCACTTGTCATGTTTTGAACAAGACATACCTACGAAATACAAAGAAGCGTGATGGACCTAAGTACGAACAATGAATGGTCATTGAAATCTCGTTAGTGGAATTCTCGATTTGATGATGATCAAAGCATTTTGGAATATCCAAGATTATTGAGAGGACCTAGATTTGAGTGGGAGCAAATCACCTTGGCTAATTCATAATATGTTGCTGACATATTTTGAGTGGGAGCTAAGTGAAATCCCTGGATCTCAAACATGAATGCCATATTTGAGTGGGAGCGTGAAATCATTCTAGGATATGTGAACAACATATATGAATGATGTGATTGGTATTAATAATATTTAAGTTAGGATGAAATTGAAGTTATTAAACAATAAGATCTATCAAGATAGATTGGTGAGTTTAATAAACACTGAATGTCGAATGCTTCCTGGACTTGATTCTGAAAGATGTTCAGAATGTCCTAAGACAAGATTCTGAAGTAGCTCAGAATGGAACAATGTAAGAAAGAAGTTCTTACTATATGAAGCATTGAGATAGTATTGCAACTATGGTTGAAAGAAAGAGATGTGTTGCATCTCCTATGGCTCAGTCATAGGTTCTTCCATATAACCATGTTATATACTCGACGTAATGTGACCCAAAGTTCTGGTTGGTAGGACAAAGTCTTAACTGTAAGAACATGTCTTTAAGTGATTCCTAAGTTAATCACTGAACCAGAATTAAGTTTGTACTTAAGTAGCAAAAAGCAATGTAAGTGGCATGGTTTCATTTCATGCACTAGGATCTACATAGATATAGAAGTATAAAGGCTACATCTGATGTGATGTATAATGTTGTGGAGGGGCTAGTTCGCTTTTAACGTAGAATGATGTGTCCCAGGGCCCAGTGCCCATGAGAAAGCCCTCGAGGTTGATCTAACGTCACTGTAAGCTCCTGGAATCCGGCCTCGTTCTGCTGCCATGACTATAGTACATACACAAAGGATAGCAAAGTGTGTTTCGAAGTTTAGATGACAACGGTGAAAACGACCGTCCTCATAAACACTAGAAACAAAAGTCTCACCTTGTTGCCAAACAAATACTTCGACCCATTATACGATAATGGTGTGAATGTCGGAAGACATCAACGATTTGCAAAAGACATAATGATCTGGTAAAACAGAACATGGACATGATGTTTCCCATGAGCATGCAAGCTAGGTTATTTGTACTCTAGTGCAAGTGGGAGACTGAAGGAGATATGCCCTAGAGGCAAATAAGAAATAGGTTTTTATTGTCATATCTAAATTAGTTTATAATAGTTTCATATTGTGCTATAACTGTGCCAAGTAGAAACATTGGTATATGTGTGGTATGAAACAACAAAGTCCCTAGTAGCCTCTATTCATAATAGTTCGTTGGTCACGAAGATGATCTGGGTTTCAAGATCATGGGCATTTATGCCGAGTGACAACGAGATCATATCACTGGAGAATGATGTGATTGGACATTCCTCGAAGGATTGCAACACGATCAAGTCATATAGTTCATTGTTGCAACAACTATACCTAGACTCCTTCTCCTTAGACCGTGAGCTCATATTACTCACTGTTTCCCTAGGCTGCTTAGACTGCATCAACCATCATCTGGTAATACGGTGGACATAAAGGTGTACGCTGGGTATTCCGAAGGAACAGTAGATGACATGTGACTGCAAGACCGGGATTTGTTCACCCACATGATGGGTAAAGATACATATGGACGACTTGGTGAGATTACATCCATAAATGTTGCAACATGTGACTAGGTCACGGGGATGTAATATCACGGTAACAAGAGAATAGAACTTGTTGTGAACGAGATTGAACAAGGTATGGGATACCAACGATCGGATCTCGGACAAGTTGTATCGACAAACAAAAGGAAGAGGATGCTACATTTATACGGTTCAAACGACATTGTCATCAGGAATGCATAGGGGTCACATGGACATCCTTGGTCCCTCTATTGATCATTGATACAAATCATGTCTAGAGCATTCCGAGTCGTGAGAGGATACACTTAAGGGTGCGATGAGAGCGATCATTCGTAAGACGGAATCACAGTAGAGAAAGAGAGAAAGCCGGAATCGTTCCGCGGAGAGATCCGAAGTTGTTCGGAGAAAGAATAAAGGACCGGAATTATTCTGGGAAAGATCCGAAGTCGTTCGGAGGAAATCAAAAGGGAACCGAAAGGTATTTCGAGTCAAGACGGATTTTGTAATATGTATTTACATATTAATTAGTGTAGTTAATATTAAATATAATATTAAAATCTAATTTGAAGGGTTATTCTACTAATGGGCCAAACTTCCTAGTGAATAAAGGCCCATGAGGGAAAACCGAAGGGGGGAAGGGCTAAAGGCCAAAGGCCAAAGGGGCCAAGCCCCAGGTGTCTCAAGGGGGCCCACCCGGCCAGCCTAGGGCTGTGCGGGGGATAGGGCCCACCCCTGGCCGGCGGCCCATGAAGGCCCATGCGCCTCCCCCTCTCCCTTGTTTAGTCCCACATGGGAAACCCAAAGGGGAGGGCACACCCCTCCCCCTACATAAAGAGGTGCCCATGGGTGGGATAAAACACACCAAGATTTGGAGAAGTCCTTTGGTTGACTTCCTCCTTCCCTCTCTCTCTCTATGCCTTGTAACCATGGCCCCAAGTCTAGGCTATGCGATCAAGGCACACCTGCAGTACGCTGTTGCGCTACAGGGATTCCTAGCCGAATATCAACTTCCTCACTCCCGGCGGGATCGGGGAGCCGGAGGTCTCATCGTGCACCGCATGTGTATGAAGACTCAAGGCGCAACACTTGGGGCGCTTAAATGTCATGAGCCGGAGCTGCTGCACGATGAAGATGAAGAAGGAGCGAGGGGTGACCTGCGAGGAGCTTCGCGACCTTGAGGTCGGCTACGAGTACGACTACATCAACCACGTTCCCCGCAGAACGTTAACCGCATACGGTCTACAAGGGTATGTATTCTCTACGCATTGGCCGTTACTGCATTACTACATAGATATATCCTAGGCAAGGTTCTGGGGTTCAACGTAGGACTTTAGGGTCGGCATGTCGGCATTGAGGGTCGGCATTGAGGGTCGATGCACTGACTTTAACAGGGCACACTGAGTCCCTCTATAGCACATTGAATTGGTCGGCCCTTGGGTGGAAGAGCACAAAAGCCGAGCAGGAGTACGTCGACCAGGGCCGGCTGAGGAAGAATGGAGACATAATCAGAGAGCACAACTCTAGCTTCATGGGTTGGTTCAAGAAAAGGCTACTGGACAATCCCCACGGACACCAAGGATGCCTATTTAACTTAAATTGTTGTGTTTCTAGATCAACATTCATATAATCTGAACCTGGTCCTCTCTGGAGCTTTTTTTGTATGGACTATTTATGATGTGAAATGGTACTGCTGTGAAATGGTACTATGTATGCTGTGAAATGGTACTATGTATGATTCAATATATGGATGGGATCGATGGGGCTGTTTTGTCTTGCAGGGATTTCTTCAATTGAGTTGCCCGTTTCTCCCAAAGTGTCGATTCACTTCCGTTTCGGTTGAGAAATGGGCACTCCTAGGTCAAAAAATTAGCAAAGGCCATGCCGAATTTTTTGGTCGAGATTTGTGCTAACTTTTTGCGTCTTTTTTATAAAGTGCAAAATGTTGCGCAACGATGAGGCCGACCCTTCTAAGCACATGAGCATTGAAGAACAAGCTAGATAGGCCAACAAGTCATTCTGGCGGATGTCCCAACAGCAGGAGGAGGAGGAGGAGGAGATGAGGATGACACCACCACCAAAGGAGGAGGCGACCGCTGCCAGAGCTGCTAGGGGCAATGAGGGAGATGCTGATTATGATGGGGCAAAGACGACTATGATGAAACTAGTGAAGGTGGCGAGGAGGATGATACCATTGACAACGGCGCCTGCAACGATGGCGGCGAGCGCATAGATGGCGGTAGCGACAACCCGGCTTCTATGCAGAAGAAGAAGAAGAAGAAGAAGAAGAAGAAGAAGAAGAAGAAGAAGGAAAGGAAGGATCGGAAGCCGCAAGTGCTCGCCATCGTCTATGATGAATTCACTAAAGTCACAGAAAGTGGCCAACCCATGGCGCATGCGACATTTGCCAAAGGGTACGACATGCAACTCGGGTGCATCATCCGAGAAAGCATGTCGATCAACACGAAGTTCATCATATGTGCTGCCAATGCGGCTTTGGTCGATAACCTCCTTAAGAAGCTTCACAAGCGATACACATTCCCATAGCAGTTCAGAACCTGGAGAGAAAGAACCCGGTGAACAAACTAGCCCTCAAGAAGATGAATAACGCCTTGAGGAGCTGGAAGACCTAGATAAAGAAGAGCACTCACAAAGGTGAAAGCTGGGAGGTTATTAGTAAGAAAAATCTAATGTTGTATGAAGAAGAGTTTAAGATATTCAAGGTGGATATAGCAACCGCTAACGCTAAAAAATGGACTAACTGGGGAAGGAGTATGCAGGAATAGAACATAGGTAACCACCAGCTTGAAAGTGGCAGTTACAGAGGGAAACAAACCATTTGGGACAAGGAGGACGACAAGCTTGAACTCCTGGGTAAAGACAACCCGTGGCTCAAAATCACGGACTTGCATCTTAGGAACTTTGTCCGGGCCCGCTACTACATGGACCCAATTATAGGGGAATTCGTCACCGATGATCCGGAGGTGAAGGACTTCGAGAAGGAGCTGGTAAGGAATTTACCACCGATCTCAAGTCTATTGTGTTCTAATTAAATTAATGAAGCCAAGAATCTAAATGGGTTCACCTTTCCTTATCTCTGCAGGAGAAGGAACTGAACGCTCCTGCCGAAGAGTCGTCCCAGGATTCGACGGAGCCATGGGACATGGTTTTCAATAGGGTGACGAACATTTGCAAGAAGAGGGACAAGGGGTTGCCGCCGTCCTCAGCTGGCCGTGTGTCCAGCTTCGGTACGAGCATGAAGCTTAAGGATTTCTACAAATAGGATGCCAAGAAAAGAAGGGCAAGGAAGAACTAGTCGGTGGCTAAGGATAAAGCCTCTATTGAAGAGTTGAAGATGAAGGTGCAAACATTAGGGGAAAAGGAAGTGGACAAGAAAACAGTGGACAAGTTAGTGGAAGAGAAGCGCCACGCGATGATCCCCCTGGGTTTTTTGAGGGGCTAACTGCTTGCAATGCGGGAGGTCGACAGGGGCTGATACAGCTGCCTAGCTTAAGCGGCAGCAGCTCGAGCATCAATGTTAACGTGTCGCCGGACCTGGTGACCCTGCCGGTCATCAATGTCGGGATGCAACCGCTCGTTTTGGTCGCATTGATGCCCCCTCCCGCCAAAGATACCAAGGCGTAGCCAACGGCGGTGGTGCTTCATAAGGCACCCGAGCGGGCAAATGCAGATGATAGGCCAGCCGCCATACATTAGCTGAGCACAATGCCATAACCAAGGGAACTAATTAGTTAGTGCACGTCATCTCCTTTATGCCTTTGATGGCTGCCATCTCATTCCCAACATGTTTTGACTCAGGACGCTTAATGGCCCAAAGTATATCGAGCTCGTTGGGGAACCCCAAGAGGAAGGTATGATGAGCACAGCAGCAAGTTTTCCCTCAGTTATAAAATCAAGGTTATCAATCCAGTAGGAGCAAGGAAACACCTCAAAGGTGTTGCTAGCTGAGCTTTGGCAGGGCGCACTACCGGTGCTAGTAGCAACGTGGAATCCTGCAAAACACAACCACGGAACTTTGCCCCCAACTTGCGATGAGGTTGTCAATCTCACCGGTTTTGCTGAAAACAAAGGATTAAACGTATCGAGTGGAAGAAAGTAATAGTTTGCAGAAATTAAACAGAAAGCAGTAAACAGTTGATTGAAGATTGATGATAAAAGAAAGGACCGGGGTCCATAGTTCACTAGTGGTGGCTCTCCTTAAGATAAATGACATGTTGGGTGAACAAATTACAGCAGGGCAATTGAGAAACATCGAGAAAGCAATATGCATATACTAATCATCTTGACTCCTTTGAGACTTGATTGGGCATTACAACATTATACGTAGACTGCCATCCAACTGCATCTATGACTAATAATCCACCTTCAGGTTATCATCCGAACCCCCTCCAGTATTAAGTTGCAAGCAACAGATAATTACATTACACATTGCATGTAAACTAAACAATACGATTGTTCTATGAACAAAGGATTGTTGTTTTCTCCCTAGTAGCAACCACATCTAGTACCTTAGAGATTTCTGTCACTTCCCCAGATTACTAGAGGCATGAACCCACTATCGAGCATACATACTAACTCTTGGAGTTGCTAGCATCTACTTGGCCAAGATAGCTACTAACAACGGAAAGCATGCAAGATCACAAATAACAAAGACATGATAGAATCAATAATCAATCTGAAATAGCATCTCAATATCCATCGGATCCCAGCAAACATAACATGTAGGATTACAAATAGATGATCTTGATCATGAACGGAGCTCACAAGATCTAAACATGATAGCACAAAGGAGAAGAACCAGCCATCTAGCTACTACATGGACCCGTAGTCCAAGGATGAACTACTCACACACACCACACCGGAGGCTTGCATGGTGATGAAGAAGGCTTCCAGGGTGCATTCCCTTCTCCGGCAGGGTGCCGGGAAGAGCTTCAGATCCCTCCAGATCTAGGGATGGAGATGACGGCGGCTACAGACTCTTTCGTGGAATTTTGGTCGGGTACTTAGGGTTTCTGTATCAGAGGCATATTATAGGGGATAGGGGAGGTCGAGGGGGGTGCCTAGGGCGGCCAGACCACCCCCTGGCGCGGGCCAGGCTTGGCCGCACGGCCAGGTGGTGTGGCGACCCCTGGCCTCTCTCCGTCTCGTATTCTGGCTCTGTGTCCTCCTCGGTGAAAAACTGACTTTCGCTTTTGTCCCGTCCAATTCCGAGAATATTCATTTTCTGACTTTGTGGAACCAAAAACAGTAGAAAACATGCAGCTAGCACTGTGGCTCTTGTTAATAGGTTAGTCCAATAAAGTGTATAAAAAGTACTCCAAAGTTGTAACAAAACATAAGAAAGTAGATAAAACCAAGCATGGAACATCAAAAATTATGGATACAATAGCAACGTATCAACGCTGCTTGCATACTCCTTCTTAAAGTTGTTGGCGACGAGTTGAAGGATATTGCCAAGGGCACTCTCATACAACCAGCGAGCCGCATGATGCACAACAATCCAATGGATGATGACGTGATGAGTTCAGGTTGGCTCGGGTGTTGCCAGGGTGCGCCGACATGGACCCCCCTTTCAACCTTAGGGAGCCGACGAACACAAGACCCTCGTAGAATTCCATAACTGGCCCTTGACATGGCCAAAGACCCGGATTCTTCTTGCGGGAGGAGGGGAACCGGTGCCACCTCGATCGTCCGGCCACCACCTCGGAAGCTAGTCGTCATCACCACCACCAGTCATCACCAACAACTCTCGGGAGTGTGTATACCGCCCCAAGGCGAAGACGTTGCACCACAATCGCCATCGCCCCGCCACCACCACCACATGATGGCAACCACGAAGATGATGATGAATTGGTCGATGTCGATGGCTTCATCAACACCGGCGCCGACAAAGGATTGTATATGCCTTGTGTGGATGAAGAACAATTCACCGCTCATGAAAATCAAGCTGGTCGTCCCAGTACATGCACACAACGACTAGTCTTCCATGGTTTTGCTCAAGAGAGGCCTCTTGCCGCCAATCCACAGGGAGAAACCGGGATTGGTTTTCAGCCCTAACACACTCCAAAAGGCGACCGATGAGTAGATGTTCGTCGAGGACCCTATTGCGAAGAAGCCTAGGAAGAGAACTAAGAATAAGAATAAGGCTGCAAGCCAGCCTCCTTCGAAGAGGATCCAGGATCAAGGCGGCATCGTACTAGCCAACCAGGATGGCTTGCCCCGAGTGCATGTAGCTGGTAAATCGATATTGACTCCGGAGCTACTTCGCGCCGCATGTGGATCCATGTTAACTTTGCATGAGGATATCAAGACACTAGAGGGCCTCCTTCTTAAAGACAAAGATCCAAGTTACTCGGTTTTCATGGCCAAGGTGCCATCGGATGTGGGCTTCGTCCATGAAGACCCCGCGGATCTATTCTTCATAGCGTACGAGGACGTCTTCAAGCTGTTTCTCTTGAAACGACTGGACTATAACTTGGTCTGCCTATACGCGCTCAATCTGGCGATGAAGATCAAGAATGAGAGTACCCCACAAGTAGTGATAGTGGATCCCTACTAAATGCAGGACAACCAGTTGGTCGAAGGTTCAGAGACACGGACCAAGGCGACGAGATACCTCGAGAAATTCATGGTGGACAACAAGAGGAAGGACACACTTCTTTTGCCTTTCTTTCCCGAGTAAGTACACACTCGCTCGCCTCCCGTAACTTATGCCTTTCTTATAGATTTCTTTCTTTGCTCTTTTTCCAAGATCCCATTCCAACTATGTTGCGTAGAGACAAATACTGCACACTCATCATCATTGCCTCGAGGTATTCTCTAGCCATGTATTTCAACTCGGGGAGTTTGAGGAAGAACAAATAGTACACCAAAATAAGGGGTGTTCTTAATGAGGCTATCGAGGGCTACGCCAAAAAGGTTGCCCATTCGCTAATAAGGGGGATTGTATCAGGGATGGCAAACATATGTTCAAGCACGTGCTCGAGTTCCCCTGCGTCAAGCAACCGACTACTGGTAGCGCCAAGGAGGCCTTCTACATCCTCCATCACCTTAAAGGCTGTGTTTGGGATTGCCAGAACCTAACACTACCATCTAGTCTCCGAGGATGGGCCGAAAGGATGGCGCGAATCGACGATGATGATCTTAGAGAAGACTTCCATCGCATTCAGATGAAGTTGTCAGAAATCATTCTTGAAGATGTCAACACAAGGGGGCTACAACATTTCAGAGGGTTGACTAAGAGGGAGATCAAAGAACGCCTCCATAAGCAGGATGTCACCAGGACGTGGACTACGAAAGAGGGCTATCTACCATTACCGAAGCCGAGCGAGAAGAAGTCTTTGATGTCTACGCACTTCTATTCTTGTAGACAGTTGTTGGGCCTCCAAGTGCAGAGGTTTGTAGAACAGCAGCAAGTTTTCCCTTAAGTGGATCACCCAAGGTTTATCGAACTTAGGGAGGAAGTGGTCAAAGGTATTCCCTCTCAAGCAACCCTGCAATCAAGATACAAGAAGTCTCTTGTGTCCCCAACACACCCAATACACTTGTCAGGTGTATAGGTGCACTAGTTCGGCTAAGAAATAGTGAAATACAAGTGGTACGGATAATTATAAGTGGTAACGGTGATAGAAAATAGTTTGATGGCGTGGAAGAGACTAAAGACAAACTGAAATAAAGATAGAAGCAAGCAAACATGTAACAGATCTAATAGCAAACGGTGTTTCAGTGCTAAGAAACAAGACCTAGGGATCATACTTTCACTAGTGAACACTCTCATATAAATATATTCTTCTTCATGATACTACTCTTAACTACTCTCCGGTTGAACACTCTAATCAATGGTAGGGCTATAACAGCACTCCTCAAAGTAAGCCTTTCCCATCTAGAAAACCCCACCCTATCACCTTGAGTACTAGATAAGTCCAACAAACACCACAATTTTATAAAGACATCCAACTCCAAATATAACTCATAACAAGTATTTGTAATCTCTAGCCTAAGTGCCACCATGGTGAGCATGCTGTCACTTTCACACACATGGGGAGAGCGGAGATCTATTAAAGCACTTGAGTAGCAAGGTGGATCTATAGATTACAAAGCTCATGACCACAACAAGATTTCCTGGAACCAATTCCGAGAATATTAATTTTCTGACTTTCCTGGAACCAAAAACAGCAGAAAACAGGCAACTGCCACTGTGGCTCTTGTTAATAGGTTAGTCCAAGAAATTATGAAAAGTACTCCAAAGTGTGGACAAAACATAAGAAAATAGATAAAACCAAGCATGGAACATCAAAAATTATAGATACATTTGCAATGTATCAGTCTTCATGATCAATGTGTGCCTAGCATGATCGAGTCTGTGTATATTCTCGATGGACGCGTGTAGTGTGTGTCATTACTATCTTCATGAGTTTGTGTATTGATGGACATGTATAGTGTCCTAAACTTAACTTTCCTAGCTTGAAACGGTTGTTGTTGTTGTTGGACTTATTACTTCTATGATGATCATGATGCTATCTTTTAGGTTTATGAATGCTTTGCTTCAATTTTTGTGAACATATGTGCATGTGAATCCTTTAATTCGTTGGATTGCATGATTTACTAATATGCCTTTGTCTATAGAGATGGCGAAGTGGTATGTGGTGTACAAGGGTTGGGTTCTAGGAGTCTACGAGGAGTGGGAGGACTATCAGAAACAAGTGAATAAGTTCAGCGGCAATAACTACAAAGGATGCGCGACTAGAGAGGAGACGGTAGCCAAGTGGAGGAACCACCTATGGAAGAAGAACTGGATGAAGATATTGGTTAGGCTCCTGCTCTTGCTCACCGTCATCACAACTATATTCTATTTGATCCTAGTGTACGTGGTGACCACTTCATATGTAATGTGAGATGCATGATATGAACTTAGTTGTATTCAGCACTTGTGTAAAAATTCGGCACTTGACACTATATATGTATCTCGATCGGACTTTAAGTGAGATGACATTCTACTTGTGTTTGTATTATATGCCGGTTTTCATATACTATGTGCAATGTACCATTTCTACTGATCTGTATAAATCCTATATAAATACATGATTCTGTACCAGGACTGTATTTTGATTCGAATACCTGTAATACAACCTATGGCGCATATGTTAATATTTCCGTGGTGCATGGAATTTCTGTGGCACATTTCCTGATATGCGCCACTGAAATGAATTATGTGGCGCATATCAAAAATGCGCCACCGAAATCTATGAATTCTGTGGCGCATATTGATATGCGCCACAGAAATATAATTTAGTGGCGACGTAGCAGTGACGCATATCAAAAAATGCACCACCGAAATCTATGAATTCTGTGGCGCATATTGATATGCGCCACTGAAATTTAATTTAGTGGCGACGTAGCAGTGGCGTATTCTATATGTGCCACAGAATGCCAAACCACATGCGCCACTGATGAGCCTTTTCTAGTGAAGTAATGAGAAATGTAATAAGTTAATAAATGTGGTTCACACGATCAAGATCTTTGTAGATGCATGGGAATTGTTATGGCTATCAAGAGACCGATGTCAGCTATTTTATCGGAAGGTGTTCCAGATATGTCCATCTATGCTAAACCCTGTGGGCCACACACTTAACAGTACAATGTCATTTAGGAATATTTTTATTTCTGAAGTTATGACGAAATGAATTCTGAGAATGTCTTTCGATTAATCTCAGAATTGTTTTATTAGGTCTAAAATTATTTTGTAGGTTTCCGGACCGATGACAGAAATATCCAGAATGGTACCGGACATATATGGAAGGTATCAAAAGGTTATAGAGGGTTCCAGAAGTGTCTGAAATATTTTAGAATATCTAATTAGGTCTGGAAACATCTCGAACCTGTGGGGGGATCTTGACTTGATGGCCAAGGTAGCCTCATGGTCGACTAACTTAGTGAAGGGGGCAACCCTAGTCCAACTCTTATTGACCCTCCCCTTCCTTAGCCGATTTCGAAAGGAGGGTGGAGTCCGAATTAGACTACACCAAGGCTATTGCTAGCTGTAGGGGCTGGCTTCCACCTATTTAAAGGGGTGCACAATGGACTGCACGCGCAAGCACCCAAGGCCTCATGTCCAAATCCTAGTCACTGCCTCTCTAATACGCCATCACCTCCCACGCTACCCCCTAGCCAGTGGCAGCTCTCTCTCTCTCTCTTGAAACACCGCCAGTTCTCTACCTCCATCTAGATCCAATCCAGATGGCGATCTCGGAGTCTTCGGGTCTTCATTGACATCTTCTTCACAATGTTAGTTCGCATGATGCAAGACGACACAATAATACTTCCCAAACATGTGGATACCTTGGATGTGCCGTACACTTAGATGCTTGTTCGGCTGGAGCTATAGCTAATCGACTAGCTGCAGAAATACATGAATGACGACCTTGAGAACGTCATCAAGTCTCCGCTACGTGCCACGCGTCTAGGGTATTGATCTCGTTGATTGTAACTCCATGTTGATCTTGGTTATCACGTAGGTATTTTTCTACGGAGCGCATGCCCAATAGTGGTATCTAAAGGGGTTCATATCAGAAAACAAAAAAAATTCCTAGCTATCGCAAGTCCAATGCCACTATCTATCTATGAGTTAACGCAGTAACGGGGATAGAGATTTCGGTGACATACCCTTGTAGACCAAAAGCGTTACGTCCGTGAAAACGTTGGTGATGTAGTCGTACTCATAGCTGACCTCGAGGTCGTGTTGCTCCTCGCACGTCACCTTCTAGTCCTTCACGATAGCTCTAGCGGCACTAGTGGTAGCGCCTCCATGGTTTCGCACATATACGGTGTCCGATGATGACTCCCGTTCTTCTTGATCCAGCCAGGATGTGGATGTAGACCCTCTGAAACTGGGATCTAGTAGCGCAATAGCGTGCCTGGACAGTGTCATCTCCCATATGCATAGTTCTTCTTGGAACCGCACTCGCGGGATTCAATGGAGAGAGAGGGGGAAATTACCCTTTAATTGTTGATTCTAATCCTCTCTTATTCCCATCTATATATAGGAGGAGGAGAGACTCCAACCTTGTCAGCCTAGCAATGTGGGACTAAAGGAGGAGGGGCAGCCAAGGAAGCGTCGGCCGGCCGGGTGGGCCCTGATGACCCACAAGTATAGGGGGTGTATCGTAGTATTTTGATAAGTAAGAGTGTCGAACCCAACAAGGAGCGGAAGGCGTTGACAAGTGGTATGGATCAGGAATTCTCTGTAAATACTCAGCAAACGGATTTTTAGGGGTTTTTGATAATGCAGATAAATAAAGTACGAGTAAATAAAAGACAATAATATAAATGCAGCAAGTGGTCTAATCCTTTCTTTATCAAAGGACAACCCGGTTGTATTACCTAAGATGACCAAACTTTCTCGAGGACACATGGGAATATCGTCAAGTGCTTTCGCTTCATATAGTTGATTAATCTTTTTTAGTTAGATAAGTGTTGTGTGGGTGAACCTGTGCTAATGTACTGACATTCCTAGGACTAATACATACTTGTGATTATACCCCTTGCAAGCATCCGCAACTAAAAGAGAGTAATTAGGATAAAAACCTAACCACAGCCTTAAACTTTGAGATCATACACTCCCTTGTGCAAAGGTTTCCTAACACGGGTTTAGGTTTCTTTCACTCCAGCAACCCCTACATTAGTAGCCAAATACACAATGCATTCCCCTAGGCCCGTAAAGGTGAAGTATCATGTATTCGATGTTCACATGACACCATTAGAAGAAAAACACCACAACTTAATTATCAAACCATTGAATCTTACTCAACACAATTCCACTACTAACAACATGACTTCTCCCATGTCCCCAAGAACTAAACGAACTACTCACAAGACATCATATGGATCAATATCAGAGATGAAATAATGATATGTAACAATCTAAACATGAACGATAATTCAATGGTTCCACTCAATAGTATCAACTACAACAAGTAATCAACACTGGGAAAGTTTCCTCTAAGAACTATGCAAGATTCAACCCAATTGTTACAGCGGTATGGAGTGCTGATGATGGTGCTGATGGAGATGATGGTGGTGATGATGATGATGATGATCCCGATGAAGTCCAGCTCGATGACGGTGTTGATGGCGACGATCTCCCCTCTCTGGGGAGGAATTTCCCTGGCAGATTTTTGCCTATCGGAGAGCTCTTTCTCTCTCTGTAATTTTTCGCCCCACAGAGGCGACGGAACCTTTCTGTAGCCGCCTCCCGAGTCTTAGGGTTTTGGGAGGATAATATACGCCAAAGAGCAGAGCCAGAGGTGGGCCAGGGTGGCCACACCACCTGGTGGCGCGGCCTAGGGTGGCCCGCGCCAGGGGGTGGTGTGGGCCCCCTGTGGCCCATCTCCGCTCTCCCTTCTAGCTTCTTTCGTCTTCTGAAAAAATAGGATTTTCCGTATATTTTCTGGGATTTTCTGATCTTCGCGAATTTTGCCTCCAAACAGTGTCTTTTCCGTCAGAATCCTGGCTTCAGTGGTCCATCCTCCAAAAGTCATCAACCATGCAAAAATAGATGAAATGACATAAGTATCATCTTTTAATATGAAATATATCAATGAATAACAGTAAATTATGATATAGAATAGTGATGCAAAATGGACGTATCAAGCCCCACCCATCCCACACGCACGCGGCCCGAGACGACGGTGGTGGGTGGACAGGGTGGTCCCACCCGCCCGCCCCACCCGGTGGGAGCCCTAGGCACGGCGACTGTTGCCATTTTGGTGGCCTCCCTCTTGGGCTCTTTTCCCTTTGCGGAAATTTTCCTAATAGGTAAGGCTACCCATTAAAAATTAATTTTAAATATTATTTTATTATTAATCATAATAATTAATATTAAAACATTTTCTCATGATCAAAAACTCCTTTTTGATCACTCCGAATGACTTCGGACTTTACGCGAAACGCTTCTGGTTTTCTCTCTTCTTTCCAACGATAATCCCAACGCTTTCATAATGATCTCAGAACATCGTAAGACCTATAAGTGTGTTACCCTATGATTCGGGAATGTCACAGACATGATCGAGAACTCTCTCATATCAATGACCAATAGCGGGACCGAGATGCTCATAATGATCCCCATGCATTCCACGATTGCTTTGTCATTTGAACCACAAACTTTGTGTCTAATTAATTTTATTTCTTCGATATATGACTTGTCCAGGATTTGATCTTTGGTATCATACCAATCTCGTTATCCACAAGTCTACTTAACTCATTATCGTGATATCGTATCTCCATGACCTAGTCATTCCCTGCATCTTATTGGATACAATCTCACTGAGTGCGCCCAGTGTATCTTCCCTTCATGCGGGTGAACAAATTCCGATCTCAATGCATACGTCTAACGTGTTCCTATGGAATACCCAACATGTACCTTTATGATCACCCTGTTACGTGTGATGGTTGATACAGTTAAAGCAACCATGGCAGACAACGATTAAATATGATCTCACGGTTTGAGGAGAAGGTCACATTGTGTCTAACTATTGCAACAATAAACCATGCGACTTCGATCATGCTACAATACTTATTCGGGTAATGTCCATCACATCATTCTCTAACGGTATGAGTTCATTGTCAACTAGTATAAATTCTCCATGATTGGTAAACCTTGATCATTGGTTGTCCAACGAACTAGTTGTAGGCTACTTGGGGCAGAGGTGTTTTTATATGCCACGCCTGTATCAATGTTTCCACTTTATACAGTTATAGCACGGTACAAAACTGTTATGAACTAATTGAGATATTATAATAAGCCTTTTTATTATTTGCCTATATGGCATATCTCCTTCACTATCAAAGTGATGTTATCAAACCTACTTAGGGACCAGATATTTAGGGGCTACCAAACCTACAATGTAAATGGATGATTATAAAGGTAGGTTTCGTATTTGTCATAAAACATGTTGTGAGGTCTATCTAAATATGATTTAGCCTTCTCTTCATGCGACAGATATCTCTAGGACCCTCGAGTGATCAGATCCAGAAATGCATCGTCGCGCTACTTAAGGTTAATACTTAACCTAGTAAGGGATTTCAAATCACAAGATCGAAAAAGAGTGGTCAGTTGGAGCTTGGATAAATATTCGAGACAATATGAATATGGCATGTACATAATGTTGTGATGGTTCGTCTGATATGATCTTTGTGCACTATTAGGAGTTCACATATCATGGCAGACGTTGCTACCAACTATTCGCCGAGTAGAAATACTCGTGTCATGCATATACATGCGCCAATCTACAGGCTCACACACCTAAAGGCTGGAAGCCAATTTTGGATTAGATCTGAATTAAACCAGGCTAAGGGTACTAACGTGCCTCTAATCAAGGTGCCAAATAGGGTTAGGAACAAGGATTAAGGTTGATCAGCCAATCACAACTACCACACCTCTCACACCTTAGTTGCACGCACATACACGCACATACCTAGCAATCTAGCATGTAAAGTTTCCACCCCGCACGCATGGATACCTTGGAGGTGCACGTAAGGAGTTGTTCATGGGACGAGGCAGAGAGGATGAGGAAGTAGTACAACTACACTCAGTAGTGGACCCAAGATTACTTCGAAACCCGGGAAAACTGCAAATATGAAGGCCAAACATACAACTTTTGGTCAACTATCAATCAAAATAGCTTGTGCCGCCGACCGGAAGCCCAGGAAAGCGCTCGGGCTGGAGGGGTGCTGCGTCCGCCAGTGACTACACTAACCGATACGCTTCATCAAGTTCCATAACTACACGTCTAGTGGTAATCCTGTGATCTACAACCGCAACAGTCCGGGTTTACATAGCAGAATTTGCGCTAGCTAGTGTAGCCTACTTTTATCCATACTTGATGACATTCAGGTTAACAACACGACCCTTATAATAAGATGGATTTTCAAGCTTCTTATCAAATATGGGGGTTTGTCAAACTCTTCTGAAAAGGATATTTGTAGGCTCAAGAATTGTCACATGTTCATTATAAACCAGGAGAACCTCATTTCTGGCTGGTCTAATGGCGACAAAAAAACATAGGATAAGACTGATGAGCTAAGACCATAATTTCGTAAGGCATGTTTCGAAGGTTGTGTTGGAGCGCTTACAAACATGGCCTAGTATAGGGTCGATTTTTGACACTTAGCTACACAATTGACCGTGTACCTACAACATAGGGCTTAGGGTGTGATGGGATTTAATTTAGCTTCATTTTGGCAGTTATTTTCCTCCACCAGTAACAAAGCTTTTACCTTCCATCATTAACCATGGCTGAGGCATACATATTTGATGTTTTGTTGCTGAAAATGGAGGGTAGGCTCGAGCCTATTGAATCCAACCTTATAAACTTGCTCCTCTTACCAAGGACAACCTTGTAAAGCGTAACTGGCATGGGAGCACAAAGTGTGTCTTTTATCATTATGAAAAACAATTAAATACTTGTTCTTTCCATGTAAGTTTGCATGTTTTGTATGGCGAGCCCTTCAAGTAGTTTCTAACTTATATCTGACATGTAGTATTGCAAATGTTTTTGACAACTGACTACGTGGTATTGGCCACAGGTTAAAATTCTTTATTAGGGTGGAAACTATTGCCCTAATATGGTTGCTTTGGCTATGTAGAAATGACATGGTTTTAATGATAATTTTTTTCTCCTATGCAGGTTACCTAACGGTGTAATCATTTGCTCCCATCATGATCGTCCGTACAACACGTGGAAAATCGAGATTTGTTTAGGGCTATGTCTACAAAGTTGGAGGGAGAAATTGTTGCTCTACAATAATATTTATGATCTACATATTGGCTCTACAGTATCATAGGCGATTTACTAGTTCTACATGTTTCTTGTACTTTGCCTTGTTCCTTTCTTGAATTGTTGCAGTAGTGTGTATCCTAATCATGCAAAGGGTTGGCGTAAGCTTCTTTAAATTATATCCACACAATACTGTTAAGTGATAAAACGCCCTTCATTGAAAGAATCTTTGCTTCCAAATTTTTTGCTTACATAATTGTGTATATAACCTAATAGAAGGGAGAAATTATAGATCATGGATTCGCTAATAACCTGCATGATCAAGCTCATTATATCCAATACTTTCGAAATTACAAGATACCCTGGAAAATCCGAAATCACACGCAAGTCTATATAGGGTGAAGCACACAAGCAAGGCTCATTTTTATCCACAACAGACTTTCACAAAACACTTTCTTGTTCCATCTTTGATCGGAACCAATATGCATCCTTCTATCCTTGCAACAGGGCAAAATTAATTGATTGTAGATCGCCATGGCCCATTAGAATCAGTTGATAACTACTCACTTCGTCTGAAAATAAGTGTACATCTAGGAAATGCTAGATAAATTAGTTCTCTACCTTATTTTACAAGGCTCTACCAATATGAATAAAAGAGAAGAATTTTTTTCCGAAATGGAGCATAGCTCCAGCCTTTGCATCAAAGTGATGCACACAGCCTGATATTATTGCAAAAAATTCTCCAAAGGTATCAAAGTGCCCAAATTATTACATCAATGAAAGGAAAAAAGCTAGGTTGAGACAACTACCAACCAACTATAAATGAAAAGCAACACTGTGGCACCATCCAGTAGCCTGGTAAAAATAGTCCTGCGTAACCGTAAGGAGTCTGGTGCAGTCAGTCGCCGTTGGCTCCTGCTGATCCTCTGGGAGCAAAAGGGGCCATTGGTCCAACCAGTGCGCAACTAACCGGATAACCTGCAAAAATTTAGTTTCATTTTTGTTAAAGATAATATTATTACGACTTGTCCAAATGGACCAACATAAAGCTAAAACTCCGACACGAATTCTAGCTTTAGTTTTACTATCCACCCCATTCAACCAATTACTAAACATATTAGTGATGCTAATTGGTGGTGTTATGTTGAAAGCAATGAAAACCATTCGCCCTAGAATTTTAGCAAAGGGGCATGAGATAAAAAAAAGGTGTTCTATGGTTTTCGACGAATCACAAAAAGAACACTTCTGACATCCATGCCAATTCCTCTTCGCAAGATTATCCTTAGTTAAAAAACCTTTTAATTTTTAACGGAATTTTAAGTTTCCAAAGATATTTTTTCAGAAATCTAGTATGACCATTCATTAGCTCAAGATACATAGATTTAACAGAGAAAATTCCTGAATCGTTTAGTTTCCAAACAAAAACATCTGAATCAGCAGACAAATTAACCTCCATCAACTTCTCACACAAATGCAACCAATCAGTCCACTTATTACCAGTCAAAACCCTTCTAAATACAATATTCAGTGGTGATTGACTCAAAACATCTGTTACAAGAACATATTTTTGTTGAACAATGTTATATAAAGATGGATTTTGATTTGCTAACGAGCTATCCCCTAGCCAAACATCTTCCCAAAACTGTACAGCCCGTCCATCCCAAATTTTGAAAAAACCTCGTGTAAATAAATCATGCTTCACTGATACGTCATAAACGTATCTATAATTTTTGATGTTTCATGCTTGTTTTATATCTACTTTCTTATGTTTTGTCCACACTTTGGAGTATTTTTACATATTTTCTGGAACAAACCTATTAACAAGATGCCACAGTGCCAATTTCCTGTTTTCTGCTATTTTTGGTTTCAAAAAAGCTAGTAAGGAAATATTCTTGGAATTGGACCAGACAAAAGTCAAAGTCAATATTTTACCCGAACCAACACGGAGTCCGGAGGGGAGACGAAGCGGCGCACCAGGGCGGCCACACCTGGTGGCAGTGCGGCCTGGGGGGCACGCACCAGGGGTGTGGGCCCCCTGGTGCTCCACCGACCTAGCCCTTCCGCTTATAAAGACCCCTCGGGACGAAAACCGTAAGTACCCGATCAAAATTCCACGAAAGAGTCTATAACTGTCGTCATCTCAATCCCTAGATCGGGAGGAATTTGAAGCTCTTCTCGGCACCCTGCAGAAGGGGAGAGTTCACCCTGGAGGCCTTCTTCATCACCATACCTGCCTCCGGTGTGATGTGTTAGTAGTTCATCCCTAGACTACGGGTCCATGTAGTAACTAGATGGTTGGTTCTCCTCCTTTGTGTTACCATGTTTAGATCTTGTGAGCTCCGTTCATGTTCAAGATCATCTATTTGTAATCCTACATGTTGTGTTTGCGGGGATCTGATGGATATTGAGATGCTATTTCAGATTGATTATTGATTCTATCATGTCTTTGTTATTTGTGATCTTGCATGCTTTCGGTTGTTAGTAACTATCTTGGCCAAGTAGATGCTAGAAACTCCAATAGGGAGTATTTATGCTCGATAGTGGGTTCATGCCTCTAGTAATCTGGGGAAGTGACAGAAATCTCTAAGGTACTAGATGTGTTGTTGCTACTAGGGAGAAAACAACAATCATTTGTCCATAGGGCAATCGTATTGTTTACTTTACAGACTTTGCTTAATGCAATTATCTGTTGCTTGCAACTTAATACTGGAGGGGGTTCGGATGATAACCTGAAGGTGGATTATTAGTCATAGATGCAGTTGGATTATGGTCAATGTATAATGTTGTAATGCCCAATCAAATCTCATAAGATTCAAGATGATTAGTATATGCATGTATGCTTTCATGGTCTCTGTCAATTGCCCTGCTATAATTTGTTCACCCAACATGACATCTATCTTAAGGAGAATCACCACTAGTGAACTATGGACCCTGGTCTATTCTTTTACCATCAATTTACAATCTATTTACTGTTTACTATTTACTTTCTGCAAGCAATTACTATCTTCCACACAATACGTTTAATCCTTTGTTTCAGCAAAACCGGTGAGATTGACAACCTCACTGTAAGTTGGGGCAAACTTATGTGGTTGTGTTGTGCAGGATTCCAAGTTGGAGACAACAACTTGGGGTTGTTTCCTTGCTCCTACTGGTTCGATAACCTTGGTTTCATAACTGAGGGAAAACTTGTTGTTGTGCTCATCATACCTTCCTCTTGGGGTTCCCAACGAGCTCATCGTATTTTGAGCCATCATTCACTTTCATAAGACCTTTCCAAAAATTGTGAATCCGTAGGCTTGGCTACAACATGTGATAAAGTTGTGTTCTTTAGATGTTTATTTTGAATCAACTCTTGCCACATCCCTTTTTCACTATGTAATTTGTAAAGCCATTTACTTAACAAACACTTATTTTTCAGGTCTAGTACTTCAATTCCTAAACCCCCTTGATCCTTAGGACGGTATATTATATTCCATCAAGTCAGCCTATATTTATTCTTCTTCTTCTCATCGCTTTGCCAAAAGAACCGCGATCTATAAAAATCTAAACACTTTCATACCCCCCATGGGTATCTCTAAAAAAGACAACATGAACATTGGCAAACTTGTCAAAACCGAATTTATAAGAACCAATCGATATCCATATGAAAGTAACTTTCTGATGGCTCAAAATATATCAAGCTCATTGGGGAACCCCAAGAGGAAGGTATGATGAGCACAATAGCAAGTTTTCCCTCAGTTATGAAACCAAGGTTATTGAACTAGTAGGAGCAAGGAAATACCTCCAAGGTGTTGTTTCCAACTTGGAATCCTACACAACACAACCACATAACTTTGCCCCCAACTTACAGTGAGGTTGTCAACCTCACCGGTTTTGCTGAAAACAAAGGATTAACCGTATGGTGTGGAAGATAGTAATTGCTTGCAGAAAGTAAACAGTAAATAGTAAATTGTAGATTGATGGTAAAAGAATGGACCGGGGTCCATAGTTCACTAGAGGCGATTCTCCTTAAGATAGATGATATGTTGGGTGAACAAATTACAACGGGGCAATTGACAGACACGGAGAAAGAATGCATGCATATACTAATCATCTTGACTCCTATGAGATTTGATTGGGCATTACAATATTATACATAGACCGTAATCCAACTGCATCTATGACTAATAATCCACCTTCAGGTTATCATCCGAACCCCCTCTAGTATTAAGTTGCAAGCAATAGATAATTGTATTAAGCAAAGTGTGTAAAGTAAACAATATGATTGCCCCATGGACAAAGGATTGTCGTTTTCTCCCTAGTAGCAACATCACCTCTAGTACCTTAGAGATTTCTATCACTTCCCCAGATTACTAGAGGCATGATCCCACTATCGAGCATAAATACTCCCTATTGGAGTTGCTAGCATCTACTTGGCCAAGATAGGTACTAACAACCGAAAGCATGCAAGATCACAAATAACAAAGACATGATAGAATCAATAATCAATCTAAAATAGCATCTCAATATCCATCGGATCCCCGCAAACACAACATGTAGGATTACAAATAGATGATGTTGATCATGAACGAAGCTCACAAGATCTAAACATGGTAACACAAATGAGGAGAACCAACCATCTAGCTACTATATGGACTCGTATTCTAGGGATGAACTACTCACGCATCACACTGGAGGCAGGCATGGTGATGAAGAAGGCCTCCAGGGTGATCTCTCCCCTTCAGCAGGGTGCCGGGAAGAGCTTTAGATACCTCCCGATCTAGGGATGGAGATGATGGTGGCTATAGACTCTTTCGTGGAATTTTGATCGGGTGCTTAGGGTTTTTGTCCTGGGAGGCTTTTATAGGCGGAAGGGCAAGGTCGGTGGAGTACCAGGGGCCCCACACCAGGTGGCGGCGCGCCTAGGGCTGGCCACGCCACCCTAGGGTGTGGCCACCCCTCTTTGGCTCCCCTCCGGACTCCGTGTTTCTTCGGGTAAAATATTGCCTTTGGCTTTTGTCCGGTCCAATTCCGAGAATATTTTCTTACTAGCTTTTCTGAAACCAAAAACAGCAGAAAATAGGCAACTAGCACTGTGGCATCTTGTTAATAGGTTAGTTCCAGAAAATGTGTAAAAATACTCCAAAGTGTGGACAAAACATAAGAAAGTAGATATAAAACAAGCATGGAACATCAAAAATATAGATACGTTTACAATATATCACTTTCCTTGCCAACAACTCAGTTTAGACATAAACCTACTTTCAATTGGATTCCATTTAGAATTTCTTAGCTTTCTATGGTGAATAGGAATTCCCAAGTACTTAAAAGGCAAAGACCCCGCCTCACAACCAAAAATTTCCTTATATTGTTGTTCCAAATCTTTTGCCTTTCCAAAATTGAAGATTTCACTTTTATGGAAGTTAATTTTGAGCCCAGAAAGTTCTTCAAACATACATAAAATGAGTTTCATGTTTATTGCCTTATCAAGGTCATTTTCCATAAATAAAATTGTATCATCCGCGTATTGAAGAATCGAGACCCCCCTCCACCAAATGAGGTATGAGTCCCCCCACCTGGCCGTCTTCTTTTGCTCTAGAGATAATGATAGCGAGCATATCCGCAATAATATTGAAAAGCATAGGAGATAATGTGTCCCCTTGACGGAGGCCTTTTTTAGTTTGAAAATAATGACCAATGTCATTGTTAATTCTCACGCCAACACTACCGCCTTGAACAAACATTTTAACCCACTCACACCAAACTGGATCAAAACCTTTCATCCTAAGCGTCTGCTGCAAAAATGGCCAATTTACTTCGTCGTATGCTTTTTAAAAATCAATTTTGAGTAACACCTCATCAAGTTTTTTCCTGTGCAACCCGTGGATTTTTTCATGCAAGATCACCACCCCTTCAAGAATGTATCTCCCAGGAATAAACGTTGATTGTGTTGGACGGATTATTTTTTGGGCCAAGTTTGTGATACGATTAGTAGCCACTTTTGTAAAAAAAATTGAAGCTCACATTAAGCGAACAAATTGGTCGATATAGCTGAATTTGGACTGCTTTTTGTTTTTTTGGCAGCAAGGTTATTACCCCGAAATTTAACTTATATAAAGGGAGTTGACCATCATAAAGCGATCTAAACATAGACATTAAGTCATCTTTAATGACGGTCCAAAAATGTTGATAGAATTCCGCCGGAAAACCATCATGTCTCGGCGCCTTATTATGTTTCCTTTGAAAAATAGCTTCATAAACTTCTTCCTCAGAGAATTCCGCAATTAAAAGAGCATTCTCTTCTGCGGACAATTGAGGGATATCATCAACCTGCTCTTTCAACATAGAGACTGATGAAAGTTTAGGCTCCCCAAAAAGTTTTTTGTAATATTTCGTAATATAAATCTTAAGATTATCTTCACCTACAATAGTACCTTCCTCTTGTTCTAGTTGAAAAAAATTATTTTTCCTATGTTTTCCATTTGCTATTAAGTGGAAGTACTTAGTGTTGTCTCCCCCTTCCTGAATGTGTTTTACTTTTGCTCTTTGTGCCCATTTAATTTCCTCCTCTCTCCTTAGCTTACAAACATTTTCGTTAGCATCATGAAGTTGTTGTTTCTCAGCTGGTATTAGGGGGACAACCTCCGCTTTTACATCCAGCTGATCTATAATCGCCAATAGATGCTCCTTTTCTTTCCTATATTTCCCACTTTGATTTTTGGCCCATCCACGAAGAAAGCGACGCAAGTGTCGTATTTTGTTTTGCCAAATCTGAATGGGAGTGCCGTGCTTAAGAACATTGTTCCATTCTTTGATTACCATTTTGTGGAAACCCTCAAATTTCAATCATGATAGTTCAAAAGAAAATTTTGCATTATTACCAATATGGGCATGGTGACCTGAGTCAATTAGAAGCGGTGTGTGATCCGACCCAGCACGAGTCAGTGCTCTAACCGTAACAAGAGGAAATTCTTGCTCCCATTCGACACTTACCAAAATTCTATCTAACTTTGGTGGATGATATGGAGGAGAAGAATAGAGATTGGAGGATGAGGTTGGCGCATGATTACAAGAAGCTAATTACATTTATTTAGTGCCTTGATAATGTAGATGTACACTCTTTTTAAAATAAATTTTAAGTGCTAGATATACTTATTTAGGGAAGGAGGGGTACTCCATTAACACGAACAAGTACAGAATCCAAACGTATACTACACTTCAGTTTCGATTGGAAGCTAGTGCTGGCCCGGCGTCAACCTGCGTAATTACAGATTTGCACAGATCCAGAAAACTTTATCTGTTCTAATTAATTATCAATCTTGGGAGCAGCTCTTCTTTGGATTCTGACAAAGGCCACAGACTTTAGAGTACGATAAATTTTGAACATACGTCTTGAGACTAGAGGAACCTAAAAAAAAAACCTCTATTCACAGTTATCTCGTATTCTGGGTTTAATCACAGTCAAGCTTTGTGAACTTTGATCATATATTTAGGAACAAAATTCAACATTAACAATGTAAAACTATTGTATTAGAATTGTCTTAAACCATAATTTTATATTATATGCATTGGTAATCATGGATGTTGATATTTTTTTCTTATATTGTTAATCAAACTTTACAAAGTTTGATTTTGACTAAACTCAGAACGCGAGATAACCGTGAACAGAATCAGTACCTTGTTAACTAGTAGCAAGTGCGTTCCCAGCATTCCAATCGAAAGATGCTTTAGAGTCAATCCAACTAACAAGTAGCCTATATACACATACAACCGGCACCATCCTAGCCACAACTAGCAAGAGAAAACCTCTGGAAAAAGATACAAACTGCAGGGAAGAAAAACAAAGAAGCCATCTGGCTAGCAAGTGAGAGAGAGAGGGAGGGGTTGAGTGTCGAGCATGGAGTTCGCCACCGGGGCGATGAGCTCTCTCCTCCCCAAGCTGGGGGAGCTGCTCCTTGAGGAGAAGGACTTGCAGAAGGGTTTGAAGAAGGGGATCAAGGACCTCAGGGACGAGCTCTTGATCATTGAAGCTGCACTTCTCAAGGTGTCCGATGTGCCGCTGGACCAACTTGATCCACTTGTCAAGATTTGGGCGAGCGATGTCAGGGAGCTATCATATGCTATTGAGGACAGCCTTGACTCCTTCATGGTGCGTGTGGAGGGTCTTGAGCCGACCAAGCCACGATCCTTCTTTGGGTTCATCAAGAACACTTGCAAGAAGGTCCGCAAGCTGAAGATTCATCGTGAAATAGCCAGTGACATCAAAGACGTCAAGATCCAAGTTAGAGAGGTGAAGGAGCGGTATGACAGGTACAAATCTGTTACTGGGAATACAAGCGCCGCAATAAAGGTTGACCCCCGTCTCTTTGCTCTGTACAACAAAGTATCTAACCTTGTTGGTATTGACAAGGCAATCGATGAGCTAACCAAGGTGTTGTCCAAGAGCGATGATCTGTCCCAGCATAAGCTCAAGGCTGTCTCTGTCGTCGGATTTGGAGGATTGGGCAAGACAACTCTTGTGAAAGCAGTATATGACAATCTAAGGAAAACATTTGATTGTGGAGGTTTTGTTTAAGTGGGAAGGAATCCTGACAAGAAGAAAATTCTTAGGGACATCCTCCATGATCTTGACAAGAAAAAGTATTTGTACATCACTGAATCAAAAATGGATGAAAAACAACTTATCGACGAGCTGCGGGAATTCCTTGCGGATCAGAGGTACGCATTTCTCCCACCGTATACTAGTCAACACTTTGATTGTGTAAACTATGCTAGATTTGTTGTTTTAGATATTCGGTGCCATACTATGGAAAAACCTTATCACTTCAGCATAATACGACAAATGATAATCGAGAGTAGTTTTTTCTAGAAAAATATGGACAAAGAGCACCTATCCATTTAAAAAACCTACATATTTAAACATTAAAAAGTTGATTGTATTTTCAAATCTCAGAAAATCAGAATTCATTTTACATTTTATAGATGTGCACTATGTATAGTATAATTTTGTTAACATATAATTTTCATGCGTGAGCTAAACCAAAAACTATATCTGCATATATAAAAACGGATCACCTATCTTCTATATACTGTAGATCTACAAGTTTTTCCATCTAGCTTAACAATTAATGGATTTCTAGTAATAACTTACGGACACACGTACAACACTTTGAGATGTATATATGGAACATATCTTATATGGTTTGTAACCCGCAAATGGGATACCTTGGGCACATTACTAATTTTTTTTCCTGTGGCTTGGCAACACGATAGCGGCTCAGGTGGCCGTGATGGCATAGTCGTCAGAGAGCAAGAATTTTTTTTATTGGAATTTATTCATATTTTTTGGGTAAAAGTATACCATTATTTTTTTCGTGAAAATTAATTCATGGTATTTCCTTTTCTAACTACTTATTTATATATATTTATACATAGAATGACATCAAAGTTGCTCACTAGAGAGAGTGTGAATTCTAAAGATAATAATCTGGAACATAAGTACTATTGCACATTTCCATAGAGATAGTGGAAATATAGTTTATTTTTAGTCACTTAGGTTAAAATATAGTTTAGTTTTAGTCACTTAAGTTAAAATATATTGGTAAACTCATTGAACATATTCTTAACTTCCGTTAAGGGAAGCCGTGTTTATACAATAATATATATTGATTAGTTATTTCTTTCATCCTACGAGTTAACATGCTTGCTTTTTAATGAAAACTATACAATTTATGGTGTTTTTACTAATTCAAGTCTTCTCATAAACATAGGTACCTAATTGTTATTGATGACATTCGGGAAGCATCAACATGGGAAATAATTAAGTGTGCATTTGTGGGAAGTAACTCTGGAAATAGAGTAATCGCAACTACTCGTATCCATGATGTTTCCAAAAGGATTGGTGATGTTCATAATATGAAACCACTTTCTGATGATAGCTCCAAAAGGCTGTTCCATAGCAGAATATTTGGTGGTGAAGATACCAGTCTGTGTGATTACTCGGACGAACTATCCGATAAAATTGTTAGGAAATGTGGTGGTGTGCCATTGTCCATCATTACTTTAGCTAGCTTGCTTGTTAGTAAACCAAGGGAAGAGTGGTGTAAGGTGTTCGACTCAATTGGTTTTGGTGATGAAGACAATGAAGCTATCCAGAACACAAGAAAAATATTGTCTTTTAGCTATTATGATCTACCTTTCCATCTGAAGACTTGTTTATTGCACCTATGTGTATACCCGGAAGATTACTGGATTAGCAAAAACTCAGTTGAGGGTGCTCGACATCTATTTCGATGAGATTATTGACGAGAGCATGCACAAGGATTTGGTGAAGTCTGTGCACAGCCTGCGCAGAATCCAGACTGTCCATATCACGTCGGTACCGGACGAGCCATTTCACGCTAGCTGATGGTAGTGGCTGGGAAGATTGGGCGCCTCCATTGGAGCTCCGTCAGTTCTCGCTGATGGGCGTTTCTCTACCCAGGCGTCCATCGTTCATGGATCCTTCTTGTGTCCCGCGCCTCTCGTACCTGTATTTGTCGGTGCACGTTCTCGAAGCAGTGGATCTGCAAATCCTCGGGAGGCTGCCGTCGCTTCGCTTCTTCTGCCTGGTTAGCGTCGACAGCGTACCGCACACTGTTGGTGCCCATGAGTTCCAGAACTTGACATATCTCGAGACCAATACTGAAATTGTGTGCGGAGAAGGTGCGCTACCGATGCTGGAAGTATTGGACTGCTACGCCAGCGTGGGGAAGGATGTCGGCTTGGCGGGGAATATGCCTTTGCTCGAGAAAATCACTTACGCTCTTGACTGCGACGGCCTCACCAGTGAGGAGCTGGAGACGGTGGAGACAGCGATTCGGCAAGCTGCTGAAACCCACCCCAACAGTCCCACACTACAGATAACAAGATACAACAATGAGGTACTCCATACAACAATGGAGTACTACATACTTACGTACATGCGTAGAGTGTGTGTTTCATGTATTCCCTTTCCCATTAATCCTGCGTCTTACCACAGATCGAATGATATTTCTGCCTAATTAAATGCTTCGTCTCTCTTTCAGTCCGATGACTATGAAGACTGATCCGAGGAGGTTTCCTCTGCAGATGAACAACAAGAGGTGCGTGCATGCATACTTACCAAGTGAACATTTAACAAAATCAAACTGTTGATTTCAAATTGTTTGTAATTTTCTACTAGAGCTTTATAATATTCCTATATATCAATAGTACTGCATCAAGTTCAAACCTAGCTACTTCTTTGTTCCGTATTATAGTACGTTTTGGCAAACCAAAAGAACGGAGGAGTATTTGTCATTGCTAAATTATACCCATCTCTAAAGGTTCCGTGGTTTATATGCAGACAACAATACATGTCCATTACAAATTTGAGGCTTGCTCCAGCCCCTTCGTCCGACATGTGTGGTTCTTTGCGTGTTCGTTCACAAACAGCCGGACACATCCCTGACACGTTGCCGGACTGTCCGTCGTGTCAGCATGCCACCGTGTCACCGCGCCACCGTCAAACCTGCCGGCAGACACCTACAAAGTCATGCTGAGCCTCGTGCTGGCCAACACCACCTCGGAGTGCCTCGTGGCCAGCCAACACCGCCACTGCACGCCGGACACAATCGCCACCGCCATCAGCCACCGTGTGTTATGTTAATTGCCTGAATTTGGGAAGAGGGGGTTGTATTGGAGCAAATGACCTGTAAATTTTCTGCCACATGCTTTTGAAAGGTTGGTAGCCGGTTGACATTAGCATTTGTTGGGCTTGATTGCCCATGGATGCAGAAAAAATTGATAATTCTCATTCGATTGATAATTAGGCTAAGCTCATTTAGGTCCTAAGCCATTGGGCATGCATCGTGATTTGGTTGTAATTGAGATCATTTTTTAGTTACAAATAGGGTTGCACTCGAATATTTTCGGTTGCAAGTGAGGCTGCAACGAAAAAAATTCAGATGCATTTGGGGTTGTAAGTGAGTTTCATGTGAGGTTGCAACTAAGATTGAAAGACAACAACTGATTATGAATCAAGCTAATTCCCAGTCGATATAGAATTAGATGTTAGATGCCCACATGTGATTTCAGATTTTCTCTAAATCTCACATCTAATATGTGTAGAAGCTCATATATGATGCAGTCCAGGTTGGTGGCAGCTCATGTGTGAGTGGCAAGAGGAGTGGGAGGTAAGTTTAGACCCATACCGAAAGTTGGAGGAGATTTGCACCACCTTATAAAATGGGGTGTCTCACTACTTGATAAGTGAGTGAGACATTCGCCCGCCCGTCACCCAAGACGAGCTTATATTTTTGTAGTTTTCCTTAGCGGATCTATATAAGTGTTTGTGCGTCTGTTGGGGTTTTCCTGAGCGGGTATATATAAGAGCTTATGTGTATTCCACCACGCGACACACCAGAACCCTAGATTGGTTTTGCCTCCTCTTTTCTTGCGCCACCACGATAGTCTATTCCATTCCAAGCACTGGCATGCACCGGCGACTAGGAGAGAAGATCTCCGGAACCACTCATCCTTGTGATCCTGTACGGGAGAGGGTGAATAAGAAGCGTTTCACGCGACTGCTCAAATTCGTCATCACGATGCGTCTTCCTGATCGTCAGGGAGGACCACGTGCGCGTCGTTTTCAACGATATCTTCGAACAATCTTTGCAACCTCTTCACCAATGGCTTCTTCGTCTACATACGATCAGTGTGTGCACTTTGGCCTGATCTGTTCTTTTATTACGGATGTTGTAGAGTTTGCACTACTACTTTCCGTGTTGATTATATGGTAGAGTTTACACGATCGTAGTTGTTGTAGTCATAGTTTATATTTTAGAATTAATTATGAAAATCGGTTTAATAATTTAACAATCCAAAAATCTTATTATAGGCAATTTCCTGAGTTAAACATGGGACACTTGGCCGACGCACTAAAGTCAGATACATTTTGAAGGAAATATACTTGAAAGGCAATAATAAAGTGGTTATTTTCGTATTCCATGTTTATGACAAATATTTATTTCTCATTCTATAATTGTGTTAATTAAAAATGTTAATAGATGTGTGTTTAATAAACAAATAAAAAGTTCCTATTTATGCCTCTCATATAAATGAGCTCGTTGATTAATAAGATGATCAAGGTTTCCACATCATGGATATTGGATGTTGTTAATAACGAGATCATAACATTCGTTGAATGATGTGATGAACATACACCCAAAGTATAGTAATACGATCAAAATCATTATATTTATATTGTTATAGCATCATGCGAAGTAACCCTAATCCTTAGACCGTGAGATCATGTTAATTAATTGCTAACACCGGAAGAGTACTTTGATAACATCAAACATTACACCGTAACAGGATGACTATAAAGTTGGGTTTGGTTACTCTGAAAGTATTATGTTGAGGCTCATGGATCAAGAGTAGGTTTTTCCATCCCGATGACGGAGATATACTCAGGGTCCTCTTGGTGATATCACATTGACGTAGCTTTCAAGCAAGTGATAAGATCAATACGGATGATATATCACAGGAATGAGAAAAGAGAATTTGCCGGTAACGAGATTAAACTAGGTATGGGGATACTGATGATCGAATCTCGGATATGTAATATATCACGATACAAAGGAATTTAGTTACAACGTCAAATGTTCTAACGATCACTAGAGTCATCGTTAAATGTGTGGGAATCAGTACGGATCTCCAGGCCCCACTACTGATTATTGATCGGAGAGGGGTCTTGATCATGTCTGCATTATTCGAGAACCGTAGGGTGACACAGTTAAGGTATATCGACACCAAATGGAGCAAATATAATACTAGAGAAAGAATTTAGAAGCGCTAGGATTATTTCGATGGACACCAGAATTATTTTGGGTCAAATTGTTGAAAATGGTTTCAAATATGATATCAAAATATTGTAAGTGTTTTTATGCAGATGTTTGTTAATTAAAGTAATTAACAAAAATCTTAATAAAATAAATAAAAGTGTTTATTTAAATATAAAATGCATTTAATTTAGTGGACATTATATGCAAAGTGAGTGGAGTTGGATTTGATGTGAGTGGGCTTAGTAGAAGCTCCACCCACATAAATGAGGAAGAGGTAGGGGGACCCACCATGACTGGCCAGCCATGGCCATGGGGCTGTGCCCCTCCCCTACAAAAGGATCCCATGCCTCTTTTCCATTGGCACCACCTCCTCGTGAAGGTTCTCTTCTCCCTCTAGTAATTCTCCATAGCTTCGGATTAGCGAAGTACATGTTCTCGGTGTTTCTTTGGAAAGGATCTGTTGTTTCCGCTGCTTTGCTGGAGCGAGAACTCGGAGATTGTCGGGGTGCAGAACATGTGTGCGATCACGGATGTGCTGCTACTTTGCGGCACTGGACTTTAACTCGATCTTGAGATCGGTAAGTGTACAACTACATCATCCGCGAAATCATATTTTGTTAACAAAACTTTTTGATCTTTGAGGATAAAATCTCTATGTATGTATATCCACCAATTGCTTGTATCTAGGTAGGTAGAACTTGGTGTCTAGTTGTCATATCGTAGGAATTTTTTGTTTTCTATGTTGCGACCCAATAGTGGTATCAGAGATGGATCTATGCGTAGATGTTTTGCACGCGTAGAACACATATGAATATGTGGACGCTGATGATCATGTTACTGCATCCTTTATGTATTTTGGATATTGATGGCATAGTGGGATAAAACGGTCCGGACTAACTTTACATGTCCTTGCACATGAGACTTGTTCCACGTTTGATATGCAACTAGTTTTACATAACTGGCTTACGGGTGTCCGTCTCTCCTACTATAGTCAATATCTTTTCTTGTTCTTCGTCTCTATCACGGTCCATAGTTTCTGCAAAGACTTGTAAGTTATTTCAATGCTATAAATACATCAAAGCGCTAATAAATTAAGGACACCGTGTGAAATGGTTGCCTTCACGGAGTTAAAAAAACCGTGCGAAATGGTTGATCATGCCCCGGTCTCGTGCATGCACATGGAATAGTAGAGGGCGATGATTCAGGTGTAAGCACAAGCTGACACTTTGGACAGCTTGCTCGTACACCGATGAAACTAGGACCAAGGACCAAGGACCAAGCAAAGACAAAAACATCTACACTTAATCATTGTAATTGGAGGTGCTATAGGGACGCACGTTACATAAAAACCCAACGACACTGATATCTCGATAAGCACCTAGCACGGGTACAGTGTTCTGTCAGCACGGCGCGTACACATGCATGCGGCAGGCGTCTGTATCACACCTGACATACCGTCAGTAGACATGACACAACAACAGCTCTTGATCAACCAAGCCGATCAAGCATGTACTAGTACAAATCAATATTCATTTGGCCGCACCGAATTGCCCTTTCAATTTTCGTTACGGTGCAACGTCTTCGCACCTTTTCTCTTTATGCCGCCCAATGTTAAATACTACTCCCTTTGTTTCAAAATATAAGACATTTTAATTTTATAAATGAAGTGTATCTAAATCTTTTTTAGTGTCTAGATTTATTTAGATTTGAAGTGAACCTACTAAAAGGGGTCTAAATATACTATTTTCATAAAGCTAAAACATCGTATATTTTAAAACGGAGGGAGTAGCATGGAACTAGCAACCCTCGATGCAGTGATCCGCTCTTTTCAGGGACAACAAGCCGGAAACAGTGTCATCATTAGATTACTGAGGTCAAGGAACTATTTTCATCGCCGTTAGATTATTGAGGTCAAGGAACTATTTTCATCGCCGTTAGATTATTGAGTTCTAGCTGGCCGCTTGCAAGAGGAGGACCAATGGGCGATGGCTAGGCAACTTAATACTATACAACAAAAGGTACTCCCAAGTAGACTAGCTCGCATGTGTTCACAAGTTTGTACTAGCTAGCACTGTCTAGTACCAGGACGGAGACACAAAAAACAACATACGGACGAAACACAGACTTCCATACTCTGCACACATGCAACACAAACCGAGGGGATGCATGTAGACTACTGAAAAGACATGGCAGTCCAAGAACACTCTAATCACTGATTAGTGCCACATGGTCCCAGATGCATGTACATATCTCAACATGGATCGTAGGCCGGGGGGCAGCTATCCCCCGTGGCAGCAAATCCACACTCTTTTGGAATAAATTAAGTACTCTACTATTTTTTTCTTTTTGTTTTTTACATTTAGAACCCTTTTATTTTTTCACTATTTTTAGGAGTATTTTTAGTCTGTTTTATTCACCTACTCTATCCTTCTATTGTTTCTTTCACCAAACTTTTTTATATTTTTTTTCAAATTTGAGTGTTTGCTTTCTTTTCATTTAGATTTCTTCCGTCAGTTCTCACATTTTTAAAATTCTTTCATGCATGTGGTACTAGTCGTGGCAACACATGCATGTAAAGATATTTCTATGTGTGTGCATGCAGACTAGGGTAGATTTAGTTGCATGCTTATCTAGTTGTTTTAGCCGAGTCATGCGCATGCATAGTTTAGATAAGTCTGGTGAGTAGTGGTCTGGCATGAGTTTAGGATTAGATAAGAGGCGGGGCGGCTCCCTCCCTCCATATCTCAACCGGCGAGAGCGCTGGCTCCCTCTCCCTTCGCTTGTCGCTCTAGCGGTAGGAGGGAGGGGGAACCTCGTTTCTCCGCCTAGTAGTTAGGGTTAGGGTATGTCTGCCATGGGGTGTCGTTGGGGTGGCGGTAGCGGCGCTCGGGCAATAAATCTGTCTCAACTCTACTTTCACAGTGGCGAAGACCTTCACGGCGACGCCTCGGAGTTGATGGCAAGGTGTGCTAGTCGTTCCTTCAGATCGACAGCTTGGTGTTCTCGCCTTTCATCAGATCTGGCGAGATCAGTTTCTCGGTGTGTCGTTGGCGTTCGTCGTTCTTAGCGACGGCGCTGGTGTTCGGGGCGAGGTGGTTTCTCTGGAGCGCGGATGTTGGTCCGAAGGTGGTGGATCTATCGTTCTTCTCCGATTTTGTCGATGAGAGGCAGCGGATCTTGGTTCAAGACAGCACGGGGACGTCCCCCGGTCGACGTGCCACAGCGACATGTGCCTCGCTGCATGCAACATGACTATTCATCGACTCACAAAGCCTAGTTGGCTATGGTGCTTTTTTTGGATCTTGCAGTGTTGGAGGTTCGACGTCTATTCCAGCGTGCGTATCGATGGCGCTGGAGTTGGGCGGCAACCGCTAGCTTCGGTGGTTGCAGGAAAACCTAGGGATCGTTTTTGTATTTCTCGGTCTCTTAGGATTTTATCTGTATTGTTTTCAGGATAATCATTTTATCCCAGTTTGTTATTTAGTTTCCACATGTGTTGCTCTATGTAACTTGATTTTCGATTAATGAAATATGTGGTTGCTCTTAAAAAAAATGGAGACGTGGGTCTATCTTGTAATGGCTATTTAAGCAAATCAAATGAATGGGAAACGGTGGCCTGCGGGCAAGAAAAACAATGTAGTCTATGTGGTAGCACCAAGGAGAATGTCTCACGGCAAAGCCCTGTTCTTCCTCCATGGTGTGTGTGTGCGCGCGCGCGTAGAGTTTCTCACCGTGTGTGTGTTCATGGAGAGACTGTCAGAGGTAGAAGAGAGAAGAAGACCAGGGGCTGCATGTGGCAGCTCCAACAAATTCCACATGATGCAACAGAAAGTTGCAAATATAACAGAATATTTCTACATCCAACCAGATGCAATATATGGATTCAGGAACAAAATGAGCAGAACATTTCGGAAAAGGTGACTATGATTCAATCATTTAATATAGCAAGTACTACTATTAAGTTTTTTCTGAATATCACGTGTAACTTGCTTGTCAACACGCAACAGGTGGATAATCTGTCTTGCTTCTTCATCAGTTACAACAGACAAACAGACGCATGAAGTACATGTTTATTTGCTATATTTAGTTTATTATTAAGATCACTAAGTGTTGGGGGTGAGAGGAGGAGATAGACACGCAACCTCCCACGCTCCAGCCTGCAGTGAACCTTCGAGGATAGTTTCAATCAACAGATATGCAACGGAAATAAAACAACGAGCACATGCACAGGTGACATAAGGATTTACGTGGAAAAACCTCCTCAAGGTGAGGAGGAAAAAAACCACGGGTGCAGACCAACCGGTCCACGCGAGCTTCACTATGAGCAACCTGGGTACAGAGTCTTCTCTAGAACATCTAGAGATGTACAACACACTCAGCATGTTGCCAACCGGCAAACAACAACAACAACCACTTGAGAGAAAGATTACAGCAAAGCAGAGTATCTCAGTTTTTGTCCCCTTTGATAATCAGCAAACTGCTCTTAAACCGCAGATCCAATCAGCACCAAACTTGGTAGACAAGCTGACATATGAGTACCCAACATACACACCAAATTTTAGGTCAATCGGACACCGTCTGCCTGCCCAAACTGTTCGTCTACCAAAACTGCTCTGTGCTGAAACTGCAGTAGTCTGAACTGAATAGACCGCTTCCAAATCTGAAGCTACACTGATCCAGACCTCAAACCAGCTAACCAGATCGAAGTACTCAAAGCAAGGAACGATCTCACCAAGTTTGGAGTCAATCCAAGCACCATTGAGCCTCCAAACACCAGCTTGAAGACATACCAGTCAGATCTCAGAATTCTGGAAGAAATCACCTCTCCTTGTTTTTCCTCTCTTCTCACTAGGTTGTGGTGTTCTTGTGTGTTCTCTCACCCTCTCGCAGCAGCCACGATGGCTTGCTTGCTCAGCTCTCTAATTGAGACATAACCACCAAAGGTGGCTAGGGTTTTCTTTTGTACTCCTCTCCCAAGGAGCACCTCAGCCGTTGGATACGAACATCGATCAACGGTTGAAACGTGTAGGACTTCACGGGCTGATGTTGGGCTGCCAACTGTAGGGGTTCCGCGCATAAAAACAATACTGGGACGAAGGCACATCTTGGTTCTGCCAGAACCTAGTATTCCAAGAAGAATGCGTCGCTGATGCGGTCGAGGCAGTCGTAGAGGAAGGTGTCGATGCCAAAGAAGACGTTATCATGCTGACGAAGACGAGATGTCCGGCGCGAGTTTGCCAAACTCGGGAACGCGTCGGGGACGAAGGCACGCACCGGTGTTTCCAGTACCAGGCGTGCAGGGGTAGTTGCCATCATGAACCTGTGCGCCAATATCATATGACGATGCCGACGAGTTTGATGTGGAGAAGACATAGAAGTCGGCGAAACCAACGGTGACCTGAAGTGGTCATGCTGGACGCCTAGAGAGGTGCAGCGGCGGTACTCGAAGTAGGCAAATAATAACCCGGTGACGTGACGAAGACCATGCACGGACGACGGTGATCTGCGCCTAGGGAGGTAGCGCGATGTAGCCAGGGACGTCGGTGCACGGAGACGGCGATGAGGTGACGGCGTGGCTGCGGGACGCGAGTTGGTGTAGCGGGCTGAGGCCACCTGCGCGTACGCGCTTGTGAGGCGCGTTGGCAGCCAGTGGGCGAAGACCAAGGCAGCAACGCTGCAGCCCGAAGGAGCGACGCTGCGGCATCCCGTAGCTCAATCGCTGGTAGATGTGTGCTTGAGGATGTGCTTGGCGTAAACGAGCGCGGGATCGGTTGATCAGACCGATGGATGACGCGTAGACCGGAGTCGATGGCGGCATTGTCGGTGATGTCCCAGACAATGATGACACAGACGATCTGTAGGAGAGCCGCGACAGCCTCCTGAGGAAGGCGTAGTAGCCGGTCACGGTACACGGTAGTCTGCCTTGAGGGGCGAAGGTGGCAAGCGCACGAGCGCGCTGTAGATCGTCGGTGTCAATGGTCGAAGTAGAGGCGCGGTGATGACGACGGTGGTGGAGGGCGACTCAATCCGATCTATGATCGGTAAACCAAAAAATAAAATACCGGTCGAACGACCGGTGGAGAGAAAAACCGATCAAGACATCGGAAAAGACTCACCAGGGCAGCCGATCACGGATCGGCGGACAAGCCCTTCGACAGATCACACAGCCCCAAGCGGAGATCATAGAGATCGATCCCGCCGGGGGTGGCGCGGCGGAAGCGTGTCGGCGGCGGCTCGAATTTAGTCTGATACCATGTAAGAGTGTGAGATTGGCGTAATATGTTGGATGTATTATTGAGCCTCATGGGCGAGTATATATAGGAGTACAGGGATCATCTTGGAGTACAAGTCAAGTTAGGATAGAATCCTCACTTTCCTAAACTACAATACTAGACCTATACGTATACTACTCTAACACTATCGATGAAAATGAATGAACTAGTCTGACCGAGATCTTCTTCTTCCCCAAGTCTCTTTCCTCTAACCCCCTTCCTCCAACCACCAGATCCCTCACCGTGGCAATCATACCGCGGGCGACGGGACATTACACCTTGGTATCAGAGCTCGTTTCGAACCAGGCGCGCTTCGTAACTCGACGCCACCCAGTAACATTGACCAATCGGTTGCAAAAAAAATTCAATAAATTTGTTGTAAATCCGAGATTGGTGTTTGGGAGGTATAGAGGAAGCTGCGACGGCTCCGCCCAGAGTTTCTACCCCGTCCGTGCAGAGTCGATTCATCTTAGAAGCCATGGATGACTTCCAGAAGGCGATGCTGGCACGCTTCGATGCGTTGGATGCGAAGATTGGGTTGCTGGAGAAGGTGCAAACCCATCTCGGGGAGATTGAGGGGAAGATGAACAAGCATGCCGAATCCTTGGAGCAGATGCAGGTCAAAGTCAACATGTCCATGGAGACGCTCGGCCGGCTGCAAGTGGAGCAAAATCATGTAAGCAGTGTGCTGAAAGGGACTGGGGTGCCACCGCTGTCCATTCCAGGTCGAGATGTGTCGGTGATTCTGGGTGAGCCATGATGTCTACGCACTTCTATTCTTGTAGACAGTTATTGGGCCTCCAAGTGTAGAGGTTTGTAGAATAGCAGCAAGTTTCCCTTAAGTGGGTTACCCAAGGGTTATCGAACTCAAGGAGGAAGTGGTCAAAGGTATCCCTGTGGCGCCCCGCTAAAACCACTACTAGAAAATCGCTGTGTTTTTGTGCATTGCATCATCATGACCGCATGCTCATGTCATCATGCCACATTGCATTTGAGCATCGTCATCATCATGCATGGTTTGTTTCAAAACTATTTTCAAAAAGTATGGTTTGGTTTTCTAAACGCCCCGTCTTTATTTCAAATTAAAAACCCGGGTCTCCGGAATATTTTGTTTCGTCTACAAATGGTTTTCAAAAGCCCCGTTTTAAATAAATAAACTTTACAAATTGTTTTTAGGGGGAAGCCCGCCAGGCCCGAAAGCCTGGCCGGCCACCCCAAACCCTATCTAAAACGCCCTACCCCAGACCCACACAGCAGCCGCCATCCTCGCTCGGCAGCCTGGCCCAACCCCCTGCCACATCCCCCACACCAGCTGGACTCCCTTGCCGCCTAACCCCACCGCTCCTACTCCCAGCCACCAAACCACCTTCCTCCACCGACCGAACACACCCACCGCACACACCACACCTGCCCCACGCTACCCTGGGCGTTTTCCACACATCTTCGACGCGTCCCTGACACCACCTGCCCCCGCTCCTCTGCCTGGCCCCACCGCGGGACGCCCTGCACGCCTCTCCCTCACGGCCCGCCTGCAACCTTCCCCCACCCCGCGTCTCCCTCCGCTTCCTTGCTCGCCCCACATCACGGCCGCCCTCTCGGCCTCCACCACCGCATCTCAGCCTCCCGTCGCCGCCTGGCCGCCTTCCTCAACCGCTCCAGCCCCCGCGGTTCCCGCCACCACCAACTGTCGCTGTTCCCGCCGCATCCTCCCCGGGTTCCGCGCCGCCCGAGCGCCGCCGCCACGGGAGCCCTCGTCTCCTCGGCCCCTCGCCGGACCTCGCGTAGCCGTCGTCCTTGCCATCTCCCCCTAGAGCTCGCTGCCTTCCTTGCAGTCTCCACACCCCGTCGCCGTCCTCCCCGCGTGAGGCTCGCCGCCCACAACTCGTGCCCTCCTCCACGGCTGCCTCTGGTGCGTCGCTGCCTCACGGTCGAGCCCCTCCTGCGGCCCCGACCTCCCTCTGCACCGGCCACGCCGGGGCCCGAGCTCCTCTCTATCGCAGGCCCTTTGCCAGCAGCCACCGGCCTCCACACCGGGCCGCATCAATCCCCGTTGCTGCGCTGTGCCCCGACCGCGGCCGCGTCCTCTGCTGTGGCGCCGCCGGCCACGGTCTCTGCCCTGACCAAGTTCCTGCTCGCCCTGGCCTCTACGCGTCAGGCATCTCCGCAGGTCGTGTCTACCCTTTGTCCCATCCTACCCGTGCAAGCTCGTCAGGGATCACCAAGACTTTGTGTATCATGTTCCTTTCGACCGTTGTGTGACCGAGAGCTACTGCCAGAGATCAACCGATGCAAGATCGACAACGCCCCGTACGAATTAGAGGAACCACCAGAGCTAGAACATCAAGATCTACTTAATGAATCCGTAACCCTACGGAGCCCGAGTACTCCTCCGACACCCAACATAGTCACCCGAGTACTTCGACAAGAACGCCAAGTACGCCGACATGGAATTGACCAGTTCGCCGAGAACCCGGACGCCAAGGTCACCCATCCGGAATGCCGAGAACCGCTCTCGGACCCGATGACCGCCAAGATCGCCACCGGTATGACAAGCACTTCGCCGTGGAACACCGAGTTCACCGACACGGAGCGCCAAGTTCTTCATCCCGAACGCCAAGACCGACCCGATACGCGGACCCGACAAGATCTTTGTGACGACAAGAGCGACACCGACCAGGGCGAACCCGATGATCCTCCGATGCCAAACCAAGTCTTTCGACAACGTCCGAAGACCGATCCCGTCGAACCCTGAGCCCCTATCGAACCCTGAACCCCCAGAACCAAGATATTCTGAACCCAGATGTGTGACCCTAAGCCCCTATTTTTATAATATGACATTATCAACTATCGCATATTAATTGTTCATCTCGCATGCATATCATGTGGGTTGGGGGCATTATGCCGATTCACCTCATAATTAAATATGGAGTCCATATGCGGGCTTTTCTAGTCTTATGTTGCCGCCATTTAAATTGGTGTAGCGAACCGATGCCATGTGTTGTTAATTCAACATTTAAATTGCAAGGGTCTAAATAACTTGAACCGTGTAATTAATTGTCAGGGCCCCGGTTCTGCTTAATATTGCCTAATTGCACCGCATCTGCATCATCTCATAATCATGTCGGATCTTCTGCCGTAGTATTAAATAGTACATCCGGTGTTTCTTTTAGTGCTTTGCTTCTTCGCGGATTAGGCCGATGAGTTGATGCGAGAATCGACAAGTTCTCCGGATATGGTTTGTCGGCAGTGTATTCCCAGGCAAGCATCTCTTCCCCTTCTTCCTATTTTGCATTTATAGTCTTTATGTCCTCCTGTTGATCTATTGCTATCCGTGTCGCGATGCTTTAGTTTCCGTACACCAGTTATATCCCGTGCAGCCTCTATATTGCCTTGGACACCTCCTATTACCTGTGTTGGTAGATAGCTGGCCTTGTGAGTCGTAGTTTCTTGCTCAGGTGCGATCTCGTGTTGTCAAGTACCCCAGTTGTTGGTATGCTGGCAGATGCTTAATGGTGGAGATGATCATGACTTTAAATACAACTATTAAATTGCTAGATATAACTAATGCAGAGGCATCAGTGGGCAATAGATGTTATTTGGTTCTTCCACGCTCACTTGTGTCCCGTAGGACCCCAAGTACTTGATACATGTTCCTTGACTATTCGCACTATCCACATCCGGGAGACCCTATGGGATCCCCTGAGCTAGAGCTTGATTCATTTCTATTTCTTGGGCCCACAAACTAGTTTGGGGTTTTGTTACTATCCTGTACTTATGCCATGTTTTACTGCTTTATTTAAGATGTGCGTGGAGCACCTGTACTGTTTAGGATTGCGGAGTGTTTTCGCGGTATCGACAAGCCCAGTCACACTTTCGGGTTCCCAGTCGTTTACAGCCATTGGCGAAACCTTGGGTCCGTCTCGGAGTCGGCCAACTTCGTTGCGGGAAGCTTAATAGGGTCGCCCCCTGAAATAATTTATGAATCCTGTGATTGCTTTGTCGTGAAAGCCTCGTTGGGTTTTGAGTTGGTTTTTCCGAGGTTGATCGAGTGTGTGTTGCTATTTGTGCACCCCTGCAGGGTAAATCTTTCTGAAAGCCGTGTCCACGGTTATGGACTACTTGGAGCACAGTATCTCGATCATAGACAAGCATAACTAAAGTAGTGCTATAAACTTGACTCAATATATGACTAGTAATCAGATTCAACTATCACGGAATGTATATTAAAATGCCAACAACTGGTGGATCGGGGGTTGTTTTGTGACATGCGGTACCTGCCTAGTAAGTATTGCAACTCCAATGGAATGTGATAAAAGTGCCAACAATTGCTGGGTTTTGGGATTCCTCAGGACAAGTATATCTGACTAGTAAATGTTCCAACTACAACGGAATGGTGATTAAAACTGCCCACTACTTATGCTATCAGGATGACTCATGTTATATATCTGACTAGTAAATGCTGCAACTATAATGGAATGAGTAAAACTGCCAACTGTGTGAGTTCCTTGGTCCGACTTCCTTGTTTGGTCTCGAGGGGGAAATACCAGGATGGGTATGTTTGGTGTTAGCTTTAGGTAGGATCCGAATGGGTCTTTCTTACCCCTCTCTAATAGCCACCAGTGATACCGAGTCTCTATAGTTTGTTTAGTGTCGCTGCGCTGCCGCTTCAGCCCACCATACCTATGTAGGCGAGAGCCGCCGAATTCTAGCCTCGCCGTGTACTGGCCTCAGTACTGACGCTCCTCTTTTTTTCCTTTGCGCTTTGTCGGCATCCCTTTGGTTTTAGCAGGTTTGAGATCGACGTCGTTAGTAGGGTTACCCTTCCATCTTGGCCTGGGCAGGGTTATGGACGCCATCGGTTATTCTCCAGGGCTCTTAGCCCCATTTGCATCTTGTCCGTAGTCGGACGCTCTATCGTTTTGAGGTGATTTGGATCTTCGTATATTATATCTGTATTCTTGACTCATGGAGTCACTATTGTATATATATCTGTTCTGTGGGTCCCATCGAGGACTGTTGTGTAATGGTATTACTTCGTTTTCCACCCGCACGAAAGTGCCTGGTGGGCGTCCTTGAATCGTTTCTATGCGGGTTTGGCGGAAAGGGCTAAAACTTGCATAGGGCCGATTCGAGGGTGCTACAGAGTGGTATTAGAGCTCAGCAGTTACGATACTCCACTGGTCCAGCCTGTAGGATAACCTAGATAACGGCCGATGTAGAGTGTCAAAACTATTTTCTAAAATCGGTTGGATAGATCTGATTAGGTCTGATTTTACTCCTTACCCCTCTGCTGATCTCCTCTTACCTCTGCATGTTTTGAATCTGCTCTCTTATCTTTTCTTCGAGTCCAGGAATTCTCGTGGTTGGGGTTCTGTCGTACCTTTAGGGTTTCGCTTCCTCCTTTGGTAACGGTGTTGCTAGATCCGGTCTTCATGCTATCCGAGGAATCCTTCATCTGTTGGACTTCTCTTTGTTCCTTCTCGTGCCTTCCGATGTTTTCCGATGCGACGACATCAACTACGCCAGATCCGATGCAGAGCCTGCATCACTCCTTTGTTCCGAACCTCGTTTGTCGAGATCTTCAGTCTAATTCCGAGAGTTGGTTGCATAATTCACCTATTCGTGTGCAGAGTAATGGTTTGGGTGCGCGATGGACTGATCACCATTCGACTACTCTTACCATTCACTTTTGTATATCGAATCGGTGGATCCAGCAATTTTACTCCGTCCACGGAAGCTAGAGGTGGCTTTATTTGTTGATACCTCTACCTTCGCCCTTTGTTCCCGGAGTGTTCTCTCGACGATCACGAACAACGACCTCTTGTTAGTGGTGTCGCGAGGATCTACACGAAGCGTGAAGATTCAAATCGCCGACCTTCTTCCCGGTACCATGAGGCGGATCTCGAGGGCGAGATCCATTGTTAGTAGTGTCGAATTGTGGCGCCCCACTAAAACCACTACTAGAAAATCGCTGTGTTTTTGTGCATTGCATCATCATGACCGCATGCTCATGTCATCATGCCACATTGCATTTGAGCATCGTCATCATCATGCATGGTTTGTTTCAAAACTATTTTCAAAAAGTATGGTTTGGTTTTCTAAACGCCCCGTCTTTATTTCAAATTAAAAACCCGGGTCTCCGGAATATTTTGTTTCGTCTACAAATGGTTTTCAAAAGCCCCGTTTTAAATAAATAAACTTTACAAATTGTTTTTAGGGGGAAGCCCGCCAGGCCCGAAAGCCTGGCCGGCCACCCCAAACCCTATCTAAAACGCCCTACCCCAGACCCACACAGCAGCCGCCATCCTCGCTCGGCAGCCTGGCCCCACCCCCTGCCACATCCCCCACACCACCTGGACTCCCTTGCCGCCTAACCCCACCGCTCCTACTCCCAGCCACCAAACCACCTTCCTCCACCGACCGAACAGACCCACCGCACACACCACACCTGCCCTGCGCTCCCCTGGGTGATTTCCGCACGTCTTCGACGCGTCCCTGACACCACCTGCCCCCGCTTCTCTGTCTGGCCCCACCGCGGGACGCCCGGCACGCCTCTCCCTCTCGGCCCGCCTGCAACCTTCCCCCACCTCGCGTCTCCCTCCGCTTCCTTGCTCGCCCCGCATCGCCACCGCCCTCTCGGCCTCCACCACCGCATCTCAGCCTCCCGTCGCCGCCTGGCCGCCTTCTTCAACCGCTCCGGCCCCCGCGGTTCCCGCCACCACCAACCGTCGCTGTTCCCGCCGCATCCTCCCTGGGTTCCGCGCCGCCCGAGCGCCGCCGCCACGGGAGCCCTCATCTCCTCGGCCCCTCGCCGGACCTCGCGTAGCCGTCATCCTCGCCATCTCCCCTGGAGCTCGCCGCCTTCCTTGCAGGCTCTACACACCGTCGACGTCCTGCCCGTGTGAGGCCCGCCGCCCACAGCTCGTGCCCTCCTCCACGGCTGCCTCTGGCGCGTTGCCGCCTCGCGGTCGAGCCCCTCCTGCGGCCCCGACCTCCCTCTGCACTGGCCGTGCCGGGGCCTAAGCTCCTCTCCGTCGCAGGCCCTTTGCCAGCAGCCGCCGGCCTCCACCCTGGGCCGCATCGATCCCCGTTGTTGCGTTGTGCCCCGCCTGCGGCCGCGTCCTCTGCTGTGGCACCGCCGGCCGCGGTCTCTGCCCTGACCAAGTTCCTGCTCGCCCTGGCCTCTACGCGTCAGGCATCTCCGCAGGTCGTGTCTACCCTTTGTCACATCCTACCCGTGCAAGCTCGTCAGGGATCAACAAGACTTTGTGTATCATGTTCCTTTCGACCGTCGTGTGACCGAGAGCTACTGCCAGAGATCAACCGATGCAAGATCGACAACGCCCCGTACGAATTCGAGGAACCACCAGAGCTAGAACATCAAGATCTACTTAATGAATCCGTAACCCTACGGAGCCCAAGTACTCCTCCGACACCTGACACCGTCACCCGAGTACTTCGACAAGAACGCCAAGTACGCCGACATGGAACCGACCAGTTCGCCGAGAACCCGGACGCCAAGGTCACCGATCCGGAACGCCGAGAACCGCTCTTGGACCCGATGACCGCCAAGATCGCCACCGGTACGACAAGCACTTCACCGCGGAACACCGAGTTTCACCGATACGGAATGCCAAGTTCTTCATCCTGAACGCCAAGACCGACCCGATACGCGGACCCGACAAGATCTTTGTGACGACAAGAGCGACACCGACCAGGGCAAACCCGATGATCCTCCGACGCCAAACCAAGTCTTTCGACAACCTCCGAAGACTGATCCCGTCGAACCCTGAGCCCCCCTCAAACCCCGAACCCCCGGAACCAAGATCTTCCGAACCCAGATGTGTGACCCTAAGCCCCTATTTTTATAATATGACATTATCAACTGTCGCATATTAATTGTGCATCTCGCATGCATATCATGTGGGTTGGGGGCATTATGCCGATTCACCTCATAATTAAATATGGAGTCCATATGCGGGCTTTTCTAGTCTTATGTTGCCGCCATTTAAATTGGTGTAGCGAACCGATGCCATGTGTTGCCTTGTTAATTCAACATTTAAATTGCAGGGGTCTAAATAACTTGAACCGTGTAATTAATTGTCGGGGCCCCGGGTCCGCTTAATATTGCCTAATTGCACCGCATCTGCATCATATCATAATCATGCCGGATCTTCTGCCGTAGTATTAAATAGTGCATCCGGTGTTTCTTTTAGTGCTTTGCTTCTTCGCGGATTAGGCCAATGAGTTGATGCGAGAATCGACAAGTTCTCCGGATATGGTCCGTCGGCAGTGTTTTCCCAGGCGAGCATCTCTTCCCCTTCTACCTATTTTGCATTTATAGTCTTTATTTCCTCCTATTGATCTATTGCTATCCGTGTCGCGATGCTTTAGTTTCCGTACACCATTTATATCCCGTGCAGCCTCTGTATTGCCTTGGACACCTCCTATTACCTGTGTTGGTAGATAGCTGGCCTTGCGAGTCGTAGTTGCTTGCTCAGGTGCGATATCGTGTTGTCAAGTACCCCAGTTGTTGGTATGCTGGCAGATGCTTAATGGTGGAGATGATCATGACTTTACATACAACTATTAAATTGCTAGATATAACTAATGCAGAGGCATCGGTGGGAATAGATGTTATTTGGTTCTTCCACGCTCACTTGTGTCCCGTAGGACCCCGAGTACTTGATATATGTTCCTTGACTATTCACACTATCCACATCCGAGAAACCCTATGGGATCCCCCTGAGCCATTGCTTGATTCATTTCTATTTCTTGGGGCCACAAACTAGTTTGGGGTTTTGTTACTACCCTGTACTTATGCCATGTTTTACTGCTTTATTTAAGATTGTGCGTGGAGCACCTGTACTGTTTAGGATTGCGGAGTGTTTTCGTGGTATCGACAAGCCCAGTCACACTTTCGGGTTCCCAGTCGTTTACAGCCATTGGCGCAAACCTTGGGTCCGTCTCGGAGTCGGTTAACTTCGTTGCGGGAAGCTTAATGGGGTGGCCCCCTGAAATAATTTATGAATCCTGTGATCGCTTTGTCGTGAAAGCCTCGTTGGGTTTTGAGTTGGTTTTTCCGAGGTTGATCGAGTGTGTGTTGCTATTTGTGCACCCCTGCAGGGTAAATCTTTCTGAAAGCCGTGTCCACGGTTATGGACTACTTGGAGCACAGTATCTCGATCATAGACAAGCATAACTAAAGTAGTGCTATAAACTTGACTCAATATATGACTAGTAATCAGATTCAACTATCACGGAATGTATATTAAAATGCCAACAACTGGTGGATCGGGGGTTGTTTTGTGACATGCGGTACCTGCCTAGTAAGTATTGCAACTCCAATGGAATGTGATAAAAGTGCCAACAATTGCTGGGTTTTGGGATTCCTCAGGACAAGTATATCTGACTAGTAAATGTTCCAACTACAACGGAATGGTGATTAAAAATTCCCACTACTTATGCTATCAGGATGACTCATGTTATATATCTAACTAGTAAATGCTGCAACTATAATGGAATGAGTAAAACTGCCAACTGTGTGAGTTCCTTGGCCCGACTTCCTTGTTTGGTCTCGAGGGGGAAATACCAGGATGGGTAGGTTTGGTGTTAGCTTCAGGTAGGATCCGAATAGGTCTTTCTTACCCCTCTCTAATAGCCGCCAGTGATACCGAGTCTCTATAGGTTGTTTAGTGTCGCTGCGCTGCCGCTTCAGGCCACCATACCTATGTAGGCGAGAGCCGCCGAATTCTAGCCTCGCCGTGTACTAGCCT